>JACYFF010031959.1:17725617-17816084 GCA_017589665.1 Selenicereus undatus
AGAGAGAGAGAGAGAGAGAGAGAGAGAGAGAGAGAGAGAGAGAGAGAGCATATATGACTAAAATTTAAATGATACAAAAAGTACGACAACTTTATAACCATGAACTAATTGTCAACAATTTACGTGAAAAATAACTCGTATTTCAACCACATAATGAAAAGTATGAGATTGGCTAACAACTATTACTAAATTGATTTCAACATAGCTATAAAGTATGCACCAACTACCTAAAAGTTAAGTTTGTTTGTAATACACATATATAAGATTGAAGCTAAATAGAACGAATGCAGTGGTGTAGAACTCCATAATTTCAAGTGAACACTTCACAAACCCGAACTTTATATTTGATTTTATGCATGTTGCCACTTGTTTTAACCTGAAACCATCAAACCTATATATTATAAAGTTACGTACAACAAACAACGCTACTAAGAGGGGAAAAAACCTCTAAGAAGATTGCAAGATATTATCTCTATTAGCCTTCATAACTAGGTACTCTCACTCTACAGACACTATGTAACATCCCTACCCCTAGGCTAGTCTTTTTAATATATTCCTTGATTTTGAAAAATTTCAACAGAGTTCCACCTAAAACTTGGCTCTTTTTCTTTTGCTGCATGTCATAAATACAATATGGTCATAACAATCTCAACGCCCACATATCGGAACAAATAAAATCAACAGGCCACACGTCTAGAGTATCCAACACAAATCCAACAACCCATTATCATCAACAAATCCAAAAAATCAATCACGCCATGATAGGGCATTTCAATGCACAATACAAATCAAACCTGCCATTACCATCAAAGCATGTAGCTTAAAATTTTAAAACTAAATGGTCGAACTTACAATGTTCACATTTTGCAGTCTCTCAAGTAATACATTGTCAATGGTATGTGGATCAGCTTCGTAATCGCATGCGGTCAAAACATATTGTAATTATGTCCAACTTGTAAAAATGTGACTTTAATAAATCAAATTAAAATTGAGAAAACATGTAAGATAAGACCATATTTACCATGCCCGCAAGATAACAAAGTGTCAAAACCTTCTCCTTACCACGAGTGTACTTTCTAATTGAATAAGGATTCTTTTTCAGTGTGTTCTTTGTTATCTTCATCACTTCCACATAAGTGAACTAGCAAAATGTGCTTGCATAGAATATGAAAGCTATAGAACAATAAATGAAGAAGTTGAAGCTCTTGTATCACTTAATTCTTGCAAAAAGGGGGCAGAAAAGAAAGTTTATTCACCACAAAAAAAACTTACTGGATATACCACATTTTGCTTTGGTCGTTTGGCATTTCCTTGCTTAGTGACCATTCCTATGATGGTTCTCTAACCAAGAAAATAAATAAATATAGCCTTGATAATCATATACGCAACTAATATATCATTTAGAGTGACAAACTTGATAATTGAAAAATACATTTTGATTTAAAGCGTCACCTTGAATTGAAGTGTCAGCTAAAGTGGAATTCTCATTTCCTTTTAGCTGAAGATTAGATCTACCACCATTAACAACTTGTTCCCAAGTAGGAGTCCCTCCACTAGGAGGAACATATCCAGTTTTTGTGAGATAATTTGATCGTTTTGGCAAATACTAAGGGATTAAAACTGTGAAATTATTATTACACAATAAAGAATCTATTAAAATATATAATTTGTACATACCTGGATATTTTTTGATGGCTTTTGTTGTTGATTGGGCTCTTCATTGATATGCTTTGATGAAAACAACCCTCTTTGAATGTCATTGACTACATGCCTATAGAAAACAATTTATGATAGATAACACTATATATAATCTAATCGAGCCTGTAAAGGCACTTCAAGAGAAATAAGGATTACTTGATGTTAAAGATATATCCTATAGTTGAGCCAGTAGACTTTTCACATCCTAAAAACAAAAAAATAAAACTACACTATTACATACCTATTTAACGCATGCGAGACTGAAAGGACATCTCCAAACATATGTGACTCATGGCTTCTTTGATCGCATAGTGTAATCGTTGACCAAGTTTAGCCATGAACCAGTACTCCACACATAATTCATATACATTAGACATGGAATAAGCAAAGTAAACGTGTATTTTGATATGGTATGTACTAATTCAGGTTGAGGGTTTGTATCTTGGGCTGCAACTTTAGCAGTCAAGACATCAATTTGATTCTGGATGGACATCATTTTTTTGAGAACTTTCACCACTTATATTCACTCTTCTAAGGCTTAGCACGCAAATCTTTTGCAATCACACCACTCCCGAACCATGTAACATTTCTATGACTTTCATCACCTATTAGCTTGTGGTAGACAGTTTTCCCCACGTTTAAGATTTCTTCTCAGAACTTAACTTCAGAAGATCTAGTTTTTTCTTTAATCATAGTCATTTCCGGCTCCTTGCAAGCAAAACAAAATCAGAAGATTATATCACACATAAATTAGTGATATAGGATGAAATAACTTGGTTAGGGTCACTAAAAAAAATTAAAAAAATAAAATAAAAGGAGAGTAATTGCTAGAAGTGCCCCTTATATTACCACAAACTTTGTGGTAACAGACTCATGAAAAGTCTTATCCTTTGTTCCGTGAGTCTCGGTAAACTATTCAATTGGCCCAAGTTCCCTTTTATGTTCCCTCTCCTGAAACCATGACATTAGTACATTTATAAATTATTAATAGAAAAGTTTATAGTATAAAATGCTCCCCAATCGCAGGATCTCCCTCATTCAATACATCATTAGAATCAAATTCATCATCAAACTCAGTATACTCCCCAATAATAGGATCTCCAATGTCAAATGCATTAGTATCGTTATCATTTTCAGTGCATCCTTGCTTATTTATCCCTAAAATATCATTCAACATTCTTATTTGAGATGGCAAATTGGTCATTAGGTTCGAGTACAGGTCGGCTCAAGTGACATTTCGGATTGATTTCGGGTCAACCAAACTTTGGTTCAATACAGTTGTCATGCAAAAACAAGCAACTTCGTAGACAATTTTTGGTCGGGTATGGTTCGGTTTGAATCAATTCGAGTTCCATATCCACTTTTAGGTGGGTGCATTTCGAATGTTGGGTCGGTTATGGATCCGGATCGTTAAATTTGGGTTTCGCGTCAGTTTTCCAGGTCTAATTTTTATAGTATCAATATGGGCCAACAAATTAGGCTCAACATTGATGCCACTATGGTTTCCACTACGGGTTTTTGAAATAGACGACATGAACACTGATTCCCCATGATGCACCTATTCTTTGTAGCTTAATAGAAATCTATTGAACATTAGATGATGTGTCAGAACATCTCTAGTAAACCAAAATTTTTGTCCAAGCTTGCATCGATTACGTGGGCAAACCTTCATGTTGCTACCCTTGGCATTGGCAAATGCGAAATCTATAAACTTTTCAATTCCGCTAATATATTTTGTTGATCTCCTATCCTTATCAATCCAACTTTTGTCCATTTTTGTCATTAGTTGTAAGAAAAGAAAGTAATTGTTTCAATTAGTAAGAACGTAATTTTTTGAATTAGTATAAGGGCTCACATAGTTCAAATTCCACTCACGAGGAAAAGAAATCACATACCATGTAAGAGCAAAAAGCCAAAACTACATACTAAAAGAACCAAAGGCATATGAGAGATTACTAAAAAGTAACATAACATTACAGAGAGAATAGTTTCTCATTCAGATTGCACTTTTCATTCATAGAGATTATAGTTATTTGATTTAAAGTAAAACCAAAGTTGCATCTTTGTCAATTAATAATTTATAATGTGCAATGAAATTTTAGCCAATTTAGCCAAACTTCAACCAATATATATATACATACACATATATAAAAGTGAGTTTGAATGCTACTATCGTAACATGTGTCCTATTAAGCATTTATCAAGATTCTATTTAAAAATAAAAATTTAAATAACATGTGATTTAAAGTCATCATAATGAATAGTATTTTTTCAACTAGTTCAATGAAGAAAAAAATGAAATAAATTACAAATATGTTAATATTATTCTAAAAATTTAAATAATATTTCTAAATATATTTTAGCTAAAATTTTAAGACAAATCGAGCTTGGCAGAGGTTTAAAGGCTAATGAAAGTATATTAGCCACATATGAGAGATAAGTTACAAGATCATCGAATTACTATGTTAGAGTATTCGACTCAGTGATAATATATACAAAATAAATACAATCAAAGTACAATAAATGGTGCTAAAATGTCTATTTTTAAGTATGAATTCTTGATGTCTAATACCCCTATGTAGCTTTTTGTATGTGAGAATTGATAGATGAGAATTCATATGTGAGATTGGAAATTCATTTCAGGAATGAAAATTCATTTACGTAGTGACATTCCTTTGTTCGGTATGTGGAGTTCAGATTGAAATAAAATGACAAAATTACAAATATACCATCAATATAAATGTATGATTTCATAATTTAATGACAATCTTGTCTTTTGTACATCTATTTTCGATCCCATATCCTAACTGCTACCCCTTCTTATGACAATAAATATTGGAAAGTAAAGATCGTTCTTATCCTAATTCCGCCATATAAATTAGGATTTTTAGGAAAGTAATAGTCCCAACTTTGGGTGATGAAAACTAATAATACGAATTTAAGAAATACATGCCAACGTTCTAAACTTTCAACATTTTGCTATTAACAATCTATACTTTTAAAAGCTATCCAATAATGAGCAAAATAGGAGTGCTAGTGGCTATTTTTTAAGTTGGATTATTGATTTTCTACCACTCCAAAATTTGAATTATTATTTAAAAAAAACCCAAATAAAATCAATCCATTTTTACATGCCAAATATGAGACTTGCATTACTCCTATCTCGCGATTTTTCCAGCTGGGGAATTCGGGGCAACATAGATCCTCAACCGCCAATGGTGTGGGCTGGGTTGCCTCGTACTTGAGCCAAAAAATCCACAATTATTGAGGGGGATGAGATGAGGTCTCCGATGTTCGTTCTGCCTCTTGCTTCGACAATTGGCTACCACACCTTCATAGCGCAAACGCCCAGGCCACCATTTCAATTTTCTGCGTCCCCCACTTCTTCTTCCTCCTTCCTCCTCAAGTATCTCAATTTTGAATCCCACACAATTCTAGATGCTCATGGTTTTGCCCCCTAAACCCACAATTTGAAATGGCAAACACCTTGTTGCTTGAATCAAGCGTATTCACTCTAAACTCCTCCACATGCCCGTTCCCCCAATCCACCCCTCTTTTACGCCCATGCCCAGTTCGATTCGTCTCTCTTCCACCACTCACCAGACCTGTTGCAAGCCCTAAATCCCATAAACCCTCCAAATTGAACCTCAAATGCGAGGCTAAAACCCCGAATTCTCCGAATTCCGAACTGGGTATCAAAGAGAAAGGCCCGGACCCAGTTGGGTTTGTTCTTGACGCGGTTTCCAGCGCCTTGCGAGCCCTAAAGAAGCCGGCGATTACTGCTGTGTTGGTGGGTTTATTGCTTATGTACGACCCCAACTCAGCATGGGCCGCTTCAGGCGGAAGGATGGGCGGACGGTCCTTCTCTTCTCGCTCATCCACGTCGAGTTCTAGCTCATCCATGTCAAGTTCTCGGAGCTACTCCTTGGGATCGTCTAGCTGGAGCAGGGGGGTTCCGCACTCAGTGCCGTATTACGGGCCGTCCCCGTTTGGGTTCGGTGGGGGTGGGTTCTACTTTGGCCCATTGTTTGGTGTTGGAGTCGGAGGGTCGACCTTGCTTTTGATTTTGACGGGTGTTGCTGCCTTCATGTTGGTTTCTGGGTTCCTTTCTGATCGGACAGAGGATGGGTTGCTCACAGCTACTGAAAAGACTAGCGTGATTAAGCTTCAGGTATGGTTCTGTCTTATGCGCTATTTTGGTTTTTTAACTTTTCTGTGATTTTTTTTTGGGGTACAGTTAGTTTTGTTACGGTTTGTGTTTGGTGCTTAAGTTAACTTATTATTTTTTATTGATTGGTCTGATTTATGAATTTGCAAGGTTTGTGCTTTGGGGATCGTGCATGTTTTTGCAATGCATTCATGTCTTGTCTGGATGAGATAATGAAAAATGGTGATATTGGTAATAAAACCTCTTTGCCTAAGGATCCATACTAACTTGGTTAGTATGTGGTTATGGTGGTCTTTGATTCCATTACCATGGAGAAATTGTGATGCTCAATGAGGGTATTGCAGTATATCTGTTTGGACGCCTGTGGAATGTGAGCTATTTAAGCTTTGAGGCATCCCTGTGGAATGTGGCATGTAAAAAGGGTGGTTTGAGAATTTATGATCGTAGTATCCTTGACATCTACATATCATGTGTTAGACTATCTGGAGAGGAAGAAATGGGATCTTTCATAACTACCCGATAAATAGCTCTAATAATTCTTATTCTTAATTTATTGGTCTCCTCGGCCTTCGTAACCCTTCTTTGTCCTGGATCATGTGTATTGTTTTTCTGCCTGCAATCTAGATGCCGAAAAAGTATGCATTTTTGGGCTTCGATCATAGCGGGTCAAATTAAAATGTCTCTGGAAGCTAACTATTGCTCCATTTCTTTGGAGTAGTAGATAGTTTTTAATCCCGGGTCCAATGGAATCAGTTTTTTTTTTTTTGGTTAAGTTTTTTTTTTATTTTTTTTTATTCAAGGGTAAGGCTGCATATTTGACCTCTCAAACCCTGCTATGGTAGGAGCTCTTAGGGTATGGATTTTGATTTAGGTATGTTGGCTTTGTTTGTGTATTTGGGTGTGCCTGCGTCTTAGTAGAAATCCTATGTCAGGTATGAGAAATGGAAAAGAGGGGAGCGAAGGACATGGCCTCTGTCTGGAGTGACTTCAGCTGTTACTGCTCTTTTTGACAATAATATGCAATTGTTATTAATCAGTGTGAGGACAAAATCAACTTTTTAAACCTTTCAAAGTAATTCTGTTCATGAATCTCACAAAACTACATAGTGGGTATGATAAACCAATGGAAACCCGTTCAAACTGTTAGTTTGAAACGGAATGAAATAGAAATTGTGGCCATTGTTGTGAAAAACGTCTGCATGGTTGCTGTGGGCAGTCGTTCCTTTTGAAGGTAGAGATCACTTGCATGCATAAATGCCGTTCCTGCATCATATAAATAATGGTTGTTACACAAACTACGCTGTATTTTAGGTTGGGTTGTTAGGACTGGCACGGTCCCTTCAAAGTGATCTTAATCGGATTGCTGAAACTGCAGATACATCAACCCCAGACGGTCTGAGCTATATCCTGACAGGTAACTCTCTTTTAGCGGTTTCACGTTTAACACGAATTGCCTTGCTTAAATCAATGATTGAATAATTATGACTTCACCGAAAGGAAGAACATTCTATTATGGCATTGGACCGTAAGGTATAGGGCTTCTATGCATGAAATTGGTGTGTAATGTTTAGTCCGTGATGAGATTTAGGCATGAAGTCTAAGTAATCCTCCCTAAGACGGGTTCTGTTGTGGTGACATGGTGTCTTACCCCCGAATTGCAAAATTACAGAGAGATTGGTTGTACTAGACACTAGATTTAAAAGTTGTAGATTACCTACTACTCCCTGGAAACGGAGCAGAGAAAGTTTAGAAAGACATTTTGCTTTAGTCCGCTACAATCTAAGCTAAAAAGATAGTCCAAATTTGCCTTTTCATCTATACAAATTATGCGTTATTGGGACCACCTTCTTTTATCTGTATGTCGTGGTTGTCCAGCCTTGGAATCTATTTGGGACAATTGGTTATTGATTGCCTCTTTAATTATAAGTCTGATTGGCAATTTGACAGTGGAGCTTGGGGTTTCAAATGGCACTATATTGCCCAGCTTATAGTTGGATTTGACTTAGAGTTTTTAAGCCATGTCAAAGGAACTTATACGTGAGAACTGGAGTTGCATATCTGATGGTTTGGAAATAATAGTATGGAAAATGACAATTTGCATTGAGACTTTTTTCGGCTATTGCAAAGAATAGCTGTTTGACTGTTGCAGTTTCTCACCGCATTTAATTTTTTCAAGTCTTGTCACATGGCCAGCCCAAGTGCGATCTTTCACATCTCATGTGGCTTGATAAGAAACATTATTCCATTTACGAAGTTTTGCATCATGGTAGTCCTATTAGCAATTTAGTAGCTTTGTAGAGTTGACACCGTTTCTCCACTTAGTACTTGTCCTTTATGCATGCTCTATACTGTTTTTGGGTTTTCTTTTGGTGCTTATTTGTTGACAGGCATCCTCTTGTGTTATTTTTGTGTGGACCAAAGAGAGAAATTGATGTAGAATGTTCTAAGAACAATTTTCACACTGAGAAAATTCACACAAAAACTTTCAAACCTCAATATTTTAATAAATTTAAGCGTTCTTTCCTCAATGGACGAGGAGGTTTATATAGGAATCAACACAACTGAAAAAAGGAATAGAAAATATATCTGAAGATTACAACAACTAAAATAGGCTAAGAAATAAAATAAAGAAGATTTTATCCTAAAAGAGAACCCCTAGATTAGGAAATTTCCTATTCTTCTTAGAATATACACTAGCATAGAATTGCTTACAATATACTGCATCAGAAAGCCATGCGATGGATTTACGGGATGGGGAAATAGAGATAGAGGACATTGTGTAAAAATTCCGTGCAGAATTTGCGAATGGAAAGAGTGCATAGTTTCCTTGGAAGATAGAGCAAGCTAAGTGGAGGGATAAAAAGCAGAGTTTCTGAAATATATAATTCTTATTTTTGGTGGAGGGGAAGGATAAAGATCGACAGGGGGAGAGACAATGATGTCTTGGAACTTGGAAGGCGGAAGCCATGGAGACTTAAGACTTTTGAGAAGTGGAAATGGAAAAAGGGATGCATTCTCCTTAGTTTATTGGCTTTGCCAAGCTGAGTGTTCTTCCTAGAGTAAATGATGTGATTGTTAGGCTTATGATCTAAAGCGGGCCTTTTCTACTAAGGTTCATGCAAAGACTACTTAAAGGGTTTAACTGTGCAGATTTTCTCTCAAAGCCATATGGAAGTCTAAAGCTCCGACCAAAGTTTTGTTTGTGTGCATAATGCCTGCCCCCTTTCTTGGTAGATATAAAAGGTAAACTCCCTTGGTGGTCATGCATAATAATTTTGATTTGAGGAAGTAGGAATGGTATGTGCTGGTGGCGTGAGTAGTGGGTTATCAGCAAACCATTTGTGGTTAATTGTTTGTGGGTTCTTCTTCTCCTCTCTGCTTTGGCATGTGCCTTTTTCCTTGAAGAGGGTTGCTTGGGTTCCACTTAGCAATGTTCAAGATATTTTGGTGGCTTGGAAAAGAAGAATGGAAAAAGAGCTTGGTGACATCATGTTTACCTTTTGCTCTCTGCTGGACTACTTGGAAGCTTAAGAATCAAAGATTTTTAAGGGAATTATGTCTTATCAAGGGTCAAAGTTCATGTTTATAAGAATCTTATGTATTTGGAATCAAGTGCTTATTGTGGGAGACAATTTACTTTCTTGGATTTCATAGAGAATATCACATAATATCATGGGTGCATGGTATGTTTTTTTCCTTTTCACTTTTTGTGCATGGGTGGTATCCCTGGTGTCCTATTAGTATATGTTATGATAAGGCTCAAAATTATGAGGTGAGAGCATGCATGAGCTGAGAGAGAGAAAGGGGGACTAATCACAACAATATCAATTTAAAATACAAGAAGCTACCCAGAATGGATCCCCGTGTTTGGGGGGGGGGGGGTGAGATATCATGACGTACGTTGCATTTTGAACAGATTACAGACATTTTCATTCTTTCCCCCAGTGTAATGTTGTCTTGTCATGTCTTCATCTGGCACTTTTGGTTGAAAAATATAGTCTAATTTCTTGCTCCCTCCAACACCAAGGGGGTCATGAAGTTTCTATTTTGGTCAGTCCCACAAGGATTTGTCAGTGATGAATAGTGCAAAGAAGCTATTTTACAATCATCAACAATGTAGTGTCACTGTTTTAAGCAAGTTACCACCAATTGACTAAGGCACTACATTACATGTCCCCATTTCCTGAACTTGAGCATTGAAACCCCCCCCTCCCTGGGAAGAATATTTTAATCACTTTTCTGAAAGTGCCTCTTTCTACCCTATGAACTTTTTGTGGCTAACATGTTAGCTTTTTCTAATGTTTTGCAGAGACCATACTGGCCTTGCTTCGGCACCCTGATTATTGCATCTCAGCTTATTCATCTGTAAGTCCGAAGCATCTTCTGAAGAGCTTTTTTTTAATTACTTTGAAGTTGGAACAGTGACTGTTATGTAAACAAGCAATTAAGAAGGTTATCATGATTTTGAGCATGAATGTTCCGAAATTCAATTTCTAAGTGAATTTTTTCTCTTAATAATAGATCAATGGAAGAGTTCTAAATATCTTGCAGCAATTTCCGTATTTCTTTCCTAAGAAAATTATGAGGGACATAACAATTATGATGATTTGATGGCTGTTTGGCTTGGAATAGTGGGTTATACCATGCTGTGGAATAGATTGATGTTGGCGCTTGGCAATAGGAGTTGGTTGTGATCTGTCCTATTTTACTTTCTCTTGGAAGCAGCTAAGTAATAGTTGCTTATGTGATCATATGATGAGTTGTGATTGAGCATTTGGTTCTTTTAGATAGGGCTTGCCACAAGGATTTAGAACAATAACAAATTCACGGATAAGGAGATCCATCTGATCCACAAGCCATAGTTTTTTTTGGGGGGGGGGGTGTTTCTTTAGATGTGTATGTTTGCATCCAATCAGATTCAAGTCCAACATTTGTTGGATTTTGGGTTTGCTTGTGGTGGGTCTCTCTTTTGAGTGAAAAAGAGAGGGAGGGGGGTCGGGGGTTTTGGCTGTCACACTAGAATTTGAAATGTATCTTGTAATTTTCTCGGCCATGAGGATAAAAAAAAAATGCAATGCACTGAAGGGCTAGGCACTAAATTCTAAGCTTGCCAAGGAATGTGATAGCTTGTTTAGACCCTGCTGGATGACTGTTATGCTCATTTGATCATCCACTGAATTCTTCTCTCTTTTGTTGACTACTTTGCTAGCTATGTTGTAAGGATACCAATTTTAGTGATCATTCTTAGATGAATGCATTTGCTGTCGCTTAACAGCTCTGTCTCCTTGTTTTTCCTCCTCCTTTAGCAAGTAAGGTCCTTGCGATATTGTTTACACATGAGAATAGTGGGATAATCTATTTCACAACGTAATTAATCCTTTCAAAAGCTGCAACATATGAACGTCCTTCAATTCTATTTGGACATTAGGGTAGGACGAGGAGATAGAGTTTCTAAGCTTATCTCTACCCTATGTTACCGCAACAACAAATAATATATGTACCTAGTAATGATCTCTTTGATAGCAAGGCTAATTATGTGTTTTTTTCATTCGTGCTTGTCTGGCGAAGCTTTACGTCCTGTGATTGTGAATATGAAAGTCTTGGATGTAGAGAGATGTTGGTTTTGTGATTAGTGTAACATCGTAACAATAGCTAGTGGTTGTATTGTCTAGCTAGAAGACTATTACAAGCTGCTCTAGATTTGAGCCCTTTACCTTGTATGTCCACCACTATCCCTTGCTGTTGTCTCTTGCGAGTTCTTGCTTTGTATTTGGTGAGAGTCAATCCTGCACATAAATTAGTGATGAAAATTTTCCCATCATTCTGCATGGATAGTATTCTCTTGATAAATTATAACCAAGATGAGCCGGATATAAAAGTACTGCCAAAGGGTCTAGCATGTGCAGTTCGCAACACAGATTATTCCTATGTTCTGATCTGACTGCAAATTAAAAACCAAATTGAGGCTTATGAATTTCCCTTTTATTTAGTGCAACAAAATCAGGAAGTGGAGAAATAAACCAAATCAAGGGAGACATTGATCTATGTGCCTTTCTGTTCCTTTTGGGAAATGCAAGTAATTTTGTTATATTTATGAACTTGCAGTTGACCCCAAAACTGAAATCTGATTCAGCATCTTGGGCCGCTGCTGAATGAAGTTAATGTTAACAGATGGTGGCATACTGAGTGTTTTTGAGAATAACATGAGGACTTAGAGCTCACACATGGCTATATCTTGAATAGCCATCTGAATTATCACATATAATTTTCCCCCCAGGCAACTATAAAACACAAATGTGAAGGAAGCAAGAGAGAGAAATGAAGTATGCTTTAGTGATTGCTGAGTGATAAGAAGTCATTATGCCATATTAAGAATGGGTTTAGGGAAGACATCAGTAGCCCTTTGATCACTAGAGGTTGGTCTCAGACATAGTTGTGGGTGATGAATGTGAAGACTCTCCTGTATAATCTTTGACAAGGATTACCTCCTTGTAACATTTTCTGCTTGTTTTTCTCTGCTGTGATGAAAGAAAGAAATCATTTGTCAGACATTGGATCATGTTGCTGATTATTCTCTTATATTCTTAGTTCAATCCTCCATGGGCATGTACTATAGGAGATAATTTAGCTGCCAGGTTCATGCCCTATAATTGCTGAGGTGCATTGCTTAAAACTATCCTGCTTGTCTGGCATGCTGCAGCATGAGTATTCATTTTCCATGGGTTCTTTCTATAGTAAACAGTAAACAGTACTCATTCGTTCATTCCAGACTCTATGTAAGTTGTCAAAAAGGAAAAAAGAAAAAAAAAATCTGAATCATTGCTTGAACATTGCGGTTTGATTTTCCTAACTTGTTATTTGTAACTATGTTGAGAGTCTTGAGACGATGTACAGTCTTTTTTTCCGCCTTTTGTTCTCTTTATTGTAAAATAGCACACCTTTCGTATCCAGATGTGTCATCATTCACTGTTCTGTACTTCTGCTTGTGCCTTGAATCTTGGTATATACTTCAAGAACATAGTTCATTTGCGATTTTGACTATCTTCATCAGGTTGATGTTAAGAGGAGCATTGAGGATGGAGAGAAGAGGTTCAATCAACTATCTATCGAGGAGCGAGGGAAATTTAATGAAGAAACACTGGTCAATGTGAACAACATAAAGAGACAGAGCACAAAAAGCATGAGATCCACTGGATTTAGCAATGAGTACATAGTGGTAAGAAGAAAACAGCTGCTATTTCCCTCCTCCCCCCCCCCCCCCCGGGGTCCCCGGGTCCCCAGAACAATGATCTCTCCAATTATATTGATGGTTTGCCTTCTTTGTCGCTCTGCAACTTCGTTAAGAGCTGTTTGCATAATGTACTACACCCTGAAGCAATTTGTATTTTTCACTCTAATGGGTACTTTTACTGCTCCTTTCTTTTTGGGGGGGGGGGGGGAGGCCATTGCTCTGGCTTATGTTTAGACTTTAGACTCTTGTCTTTTTTTTTAGTTGGGTTTATTTTGGTACGGACTTGGAATGTTGATGCATTGTCTGTTTTTGATATTTTTCTACAAAAGGCTTTAATACGGAAAAAACCATTTTATAGAAAACTTATTTCTGGGTCTCTAGGAGTTGGCCTCTTGCTTGCATGAGTAGGACTATCTACATTTAGATCTCTGTGGACCCGGGGCAGGCGGGATCCACACTGTTATGTTTTTGTCGTATTTTGGCTGGGACATTAGGCTTAAAGGTCTCAAGTTGCAGAACTGTTTGGGGAAACATTTCTTTGATAGATGGAGCGTTCACCTTGCATTTGGATTGTCAGGGTTGAACCCATTACTAGCAAGGCCCCTCCTTTGACGACCTCCATGGAAGTGGGCCTTCCTAATCCTTTGAGGCCTAGCTCTATTGATGCCTGCTTGCCCCTTCTCCCTTCCCCAGTCTCTGCTTTGCTTTGAAATCTCCTTTCGTGGGTTCGGTTACTATATGGTCAAGAGTGTGTAGGTTGTTCATGAGGAAATGATGTTAAGCTGTGCTTACTATTTCCACATCAGTCCTGTTTGTTAAAGGTGATTCTCCAAAGTATTCATGAATTGCAGCCAATTGCTTGCTTCTAAATGTGTGCTTCTTGGGTTTTCATGATGAAAAGGTGAAGTTATGCCAGCCCAGGATAATGAGTTGGATTTGTATCATGTCCTTTCAGATTGGTTATTCAGGTTTAGGTCACGTAACTTTTCGGTTGGGATTTATGTTCGGATCTGGTGTGCACTTCTCCAGTAGACACCCCCCCCCCAAAAAAAGAAAACTGCGATAAATCTTGGGTGGGCATATTTGCCTTGTTTGGGTAGGAATATCGGTAGAGGTAAGGTTGCCTACAGCTGGATCTCCCCAGACCCCGCAAAAGCGGGACCCACATTGGGAGTTTGTTGTTGTTGTTGTTGTTGGGTTAGGTCACTTCCATTCATGTGAACCTTTTTTTCAGTCTAGGTCGTCTAGAACAGATCCATTTAGGGTCATGCAAGTTTGCAATTAGTTATGGGGGCAGGTTTGGTAGATTTAATCAATTCACTTATGTTACATGTTTTTGTGCTGGACTTTCTGAAATGACGGTGTCAAATATTTGTTCAGATAACCATATTGGTGGCTGCTGAAGGAGTGCATAAACTTCCTGCGATCAATAACAGTCTGGACTTAAAAGAAGCCTTGCAGAAGCTTGCTGCTATCCCTTCAAGTAAAATTATGGTAATGAGCAATTCTTCTCAAAATCCCGTCAGTTTCTTTTAATTTTGAATGCGAACAGAAACTTGCTCAAAGTGAATTCAAAAAAATTTGAAGATGGATTTTCCTGCATATGCTCCTAAAAAAAAGCCTCTTGTCCTGTGCAGGCGGTTGAGGTGCTTTGGACCCCTCAGAATGAAAATGATACATTGACAGAGAGAGAACTGCTTGAAGATTATTCCCTGTTGAAGCCTCTCTGAGAGACTGATACACATTACCCTTCTCATTTACCAGTATATACTTGTTATAGTTGTTGCTATGGAGCCAAAAAAAGATGGATGGTTTATATTTGTCTTCAATTTGAGCTACCACTGAAAGATAGCCTATTCTTCTTCGTGTGCCCTTGTTCCTTGGGTTTATTGCTTATAAAACCTCTCTCTTCAATTCTTTTTATTTTTTGGGTTTGGGGGGGGGGGGGGGGTTGGGAAGCCTAGGCTGGTGCGGTTTGAATACAGATATTTGACACTGATGCCTCGAGATTTTGTTGGCTGAGACGCCTGTGTACAGTTAACAGTTTTGAAAATGTTGCAATTCAGAGCTTAGCAATAAGACTCTTATATTGGCACTGCTCTTAGAATAAGCGTGTCATACAGAATCCCTCTTGCACTCGATACTCAACGATTCGAAGGTGTATACTTGCATTGAAGTTACTTCAGTGTACCAATATGAGTTCTTCCTTAGAACATATGTAATGGTGATTCATAATTTTGGATTACAAGTGGAACTCACACTCTCTACATTGTCCCATAAGTTAATTTTTTTTCTCTCCTTTACATCTTATGGATTATCAATTTGGATTATTAAATAAAATGATATTTTATAGATCCCACTATTAATATATTACTGGGTTTTAGACTTATAACGGCTTAGTTGACAAAAAAAAAGAGAAAATGTGTGTGGCCGTGAGCTCAATTGGATCAAGGCCGTGAGCTGGATCATACGCCGTAGGGTGAGTGCAACGAATCATTAATGCATGGTGTTTTTTGGACCGTGAGCTAAACTTTTGACTTGTGAGCCATGTATTGTAGGTGCTCTTAGGTCATAGATTATGATTATCAACATATATTGGATTAAGTATGATATTTGTTTCTCTTAAATAAGTTCTCATATTCGAATTTTGTAAATGGAGAAAATATGTGATGAGAAAGTTCTATTACTTTATAGGCCAACAGTTGTTTGACTTTGATAAACAGAGGTCCAAAGACCTAAAAAGGTAATGGGTTATGACTTGCTAAATTTTGGTAAGTTTCGTGTGCCATGCTTCCATGCTTCAAAGCTCCAAGGTTTCATTTGAACTTGGGAAAACTCTGGTGAGGGTTGGTGCTACGAGAACTGGACCAATCAGTTCGACTGGTCCGATCATGACCCGTTTGCTGCATTGGTTCAGAAACTCCAAGAAATCATTCTGACTATTGAACCGAGGAAACTCGATATAAATCGGTCAACCAGGGAACAGTTTCCGTTCAAGTCGCCCGGATCGGTTTTGGGTAAGAAGATTACCGGGGAAAAAAAAAACTGATGGCAATAGACAGGTTGCAAAGCAATGTCAGATTTGGCGCCTAGAATTCGCCGAACACGACTGGAGAGTTCAGGCTTGAGAGTCCCTGTTACATACCAAACAGGAGAACTCATCCCAAAAGACTAGCCTATTAGGTGAGAGAGTCCATTTGGTCTATGAACCCTTCATCAGTTGCCCATATAACTGATATGGGACAAGTCCCATACCTTACAATTGGTCCAAATCTATAACATTCGACCCCCTTAAGGGCCAACGTCCTCATTGGTCACGACCACGTTGGTCACGGCTGGCTCTCCAAGGCCATCACTCCGTGGGCCACCACTCCGAGTTGGCTCTGATACTAATTGTTACAGACCAAACAGGAGAACTCATCCCAAAAGACTAGCTTATTAGGTGAGGGAGTCCATTCAGTCTATGAATTTCTCATCAGTTACCCATACAACTGATGTGGGGCAAGTTTCATACCTTACAATTGGTCCAAATTTATAACAGTCCCAGAGAGATGAGTGAGAGAGAGAGAGAGAGAGATATGGGAGGGGACCAGGGGGCATCACAACATAAGCGCTGTGTAGAAGAAGAAACGCAAGTTGGTGACTTGACATAGCATTCAGGTGTATAAAAATTGCTAATCACTACATTTATGAACTTCTTTTAATCAACCATATATTATTATCTTAGTTTGTTTAGGAAGAAGCTATGAAAAAAAATAAATCATTTCAGGTCATGCTGGTTCATCCGGATTGGAGATTAACCAGGTCAATTAGTTAATTACAGCCTAGCCAATTTAACCGATCTAACCATTGACTTACTTCTGTAACCATCGATTACTTAGGGTCTGTTCTATTTCGCATTTTAGATAGATAGATATACAAATATAAGGAGATGTAAGGAGCTGTAAGAAACTGTAAGAAGCTGTAACTGTAAGGAGATGTAAGGAGCTGTAAGGATAGATACAAGGAGTTGTTGAATTGTAGAAGAGTTGTATAGTATAATTTGTTTTACAATGAACGTTTTGGATGAAAAATAATAATATTAAAATAACATACTTATTGAAAATAAATAATTAATTAAGTTAATTACACAACAATAAAATATATTAATCCCCATAAATTTGGTGAATAAAATTTCGTCCACTTGAGGTGATTTTTTATATGAACATTAGTTTGATCGAATAAGCAAAGTATAACCCAAAAAAAAAATTGACAAAATTGAATACAACTCTTCAAATAAATGCCTATTTTAAGTAAATAATGTTTAATATAAATAAATATATGGTCATCTATCATAATATATATTTTATGTCGAAACTCAAATATAATTTACGTTGTTATATTATGCTTTTATGTTTATGTAAATATTGTGTTCATAAGATATTTATAAATTTTGTATATTGGTAGTATCATTAAAAAATATACATATTTTTGTAGCTAAAATAAATGAATGTTATCAAAAATCTATGAGATGTAAGAAGATGTAAGGAGCTATAAGGAGATGTAAGAAGCTGTAAGAAGATGTAAACTCTTTAGCTAAATCCTAAAAAATGCGAAATAAAACAGGGCCTTAAGTTGTTTCTCTTAACATTGGTGAGGGTGGTGTGGTTTACCATATACACAATTTCCAAAACCATCTGACAGTAGCACAATACTCTTCCCTCAACTAAAACCCATTGTTCAAATTTAATTATATGCATCCCGGGAAACCTAAAGAATGTTTAATGAGAAATAATTCTTGATGTTATTTCATGCAAGGATTTTGTTTGTTTTTTTTTCAAATATTACTTAGCGAGGAAGAACCACTTGCATTACTAGTATGGACTATGGCCCTGTTTGGTAAACAGCTGTTAGCTATTAGCTGTTAGCTGTTTGTATTAGCTGTTAGCTGTTAGCTGTTTGAATTAGCTGTTTATATTAGCTGTTTGAATTAGCTGTTTTTAGAAAAAGTGTTTGGTAAAAATTAGCTGTTTCTAAACAATATGTTGGTAAAATTTCATTTATGCCCTTATTTATGAATTAGTTTTTAATGGGATGTGTGTAATTTTTTCAAACTTATGGATAATTATGTCATTTCTACAAAAAGCTCTTCTCAAAAGGCTAATGAGAATAGCTTTTTCAAAAAGAGCTTTTTGGAGCCAAACAGCTATTGTAAACAGCTCTTTACCAAACACCCTTTAGCTGTTTGACTTTGTCAAAACAGCCAAAATTCTCTCAAACAGCTATTTTTTCTCAAAAAGCTGTTGTTACCAAACAGCCCCTATATATAAAAGCATCCTCACCCAGGTGGAAGGCGTGCCAGGTGTGGGTGCAAATTATTATATGCACCTGGGAGTTTATAGTCCTAGGTCCGTGTCAGCACCATATATTCATGCTATGTCAATCTTTTTTTTTTTTTCAGTGTCAGTTATTCACACAACCCAATCTAACCGCCCACCATTTTCACTAATCGTTTTTCACCCACCTGGTTTTTTTTTTTTTTGAAAAAAAAAACTGGCACTTTCTTCCCTCCCATTATCAGACCGATTTTCAATTTATTTTTTTTTAAAAAATATTCACAGTTGAAAGAGAATTGCACAAAAGCCAGGGACTGTTGTATGCCTCGATAATGTTCACTAAGAGTGAAATATTTGTTCATTATCTGTCATAAGGTTGTTCACTCGAGGTGGCAATTTGTTTATGATTCAATATCTTATATGGCGAACAAATTGGAATGTACAAAGATCCAAGTTAATAAAATGAGTATTTTTACATTGAACAAAAGGGGTGAATAAAGTATGCATACATAGTGAATTGAAAAAAAAAGGCTGTTATTACTTCCGTCACCCAAGGTTCTTTTTTTTTTTGGGGTTTTTAGCTTTTCTCTTAATCATATTTTTTCAAGGAAAAAAAAAATAATTATTAGCACTCAAGTCCTCAAGGTTGTTCACTAATAATAACTGATGTGTTCGTTAATTCATTCAAGGTTGTTCACTCTAAAATCTTCAGTTTAGGGGCAAATTTTTTTATTATTACTCAAGTCACTTAAGGTTGTTACTCATCCCCCCCCCCCCAAAAAAAAACTCAACGTTGTTCACTTACAAAAGTTGATTTATTCATAAACTGACTAGAGATTGTTCAATATAAAATAATTAGTTTATGAAGAAAAAATTGTTGTCACTTTAAGTCACTCAAGATTGTTCACTAACAAACCCTGGTGTGTTCATTAACTCATGGTTGTTCACTGCAAAATATTTGGTTTATTTGTTGGATTATTGAAGGTTGTTCATTATGAGAATTTAATTTGTTCATCATGTTAATCACATTCATTCTTTGTAAAATATGACTTAGTTGTTAGTACACGCTATTTATGCACGCATGTCCAATATAAAAGTTGATAGATAAACAATATCCATTTGATGAACGAACGAGCTTCACAACTTTTATGTTTTCATCAAGCAAATTCAAAAATATATATGTACATGATCGGCAAATACATGCTTCATATAGAGTCAACCAACACTTGACCCAAAAAATAGTAATCATAAATTATTATCCTAGACCAAAATCTTCTCATATTGTTTAATTGACTATTTACATGATATAGCCAAAAAAAAAATAATCCAAATTGTGATAGTCCTTCTGTTGTTGCTGCTGTTTGGGAGGCATCTATCACCTACTATTTATAGTCTTTGGTGTTCTACTCTATTGGGACATCATTTGGTCTTCTGAAAAAGAGAAAATTAAGGTTTAGTGAACAAGTTTAACATACATAATGAATAAATTGCATAGTCTCCATGAATAATCTTTATCTTAACAAATTATTATTGCCACACATTGAAAACAAACTAGCCATGGACTAGTGAGCAACCTCAGTATTATACAATGAACAATTTCTCTGAGATTAATAAATAACCTCTACATATCCAATAAATAAATTTTTCTTGCTCAATGAACACCTTCATAGACACTAATTCCAAATATGATATATAATGTTAAATTCACAAATAAATTTACTATAATTTATTAGTAAAGATGAATGCACAATTTGAACAGATCAGCTGAACACTATTAGTGAAATGAAAGTGGAACGATTATGTGCTTAAATATGATCTAAATGAAGTTTTAGAACAACCAAATTTGAAATACAAGGTGAACAGATAAGACACTGAATATGTTCATTATGCGCCTTTATATTGTTCACTATATAACTTAAGGTTGTTCATTAACTGAGTGAGAATTTTCACCATTAAGTGCAAGTTTGTTATAAGGTCAGGTCTTTACAGGTTAGGGGGCAGTAATGATATTCTACTAGTGGCAGAAATAATGAATTAAAATAGATTGTCATTACTATGTACTTTGTTTTTGTTCACTGACTTGATGAATATTGTTCACTGTTAACTTGTTGGGAATTGGAACTAAACTCAATATAAAACTACACTCAAAATTAAATACAAGTTCAATAGTTTCTATGGATTTGTCCACTGAATTATTGAATATCTTTCACTTTAGTTTTGACAAACACATGTTTGCAGATAGTACGAGGTTGAAATTTAGTAATTTACAACTGACAAGACACTAGCACAACAAAGAAGGCCCTGCAATTCCAACCTACAACTGACAACAAACGTCATTCCCCGCTACAATCAAGCAACTAAACCTCCAAATGTGTCTCTAACTGCAAAATTGACAACAAAAATAACATCCCTAATGCATTCACTCTTCCACATGTAGTTCACTTATATATTGAGTACAGTTAGTTCACTGCAGAACATGTTTTGAATTGGAATTACATTCAACATATAACTGCACTCAAATTTAAATATAGGTTCACTAGTTTTTTGGGTTGGTTTATTGAATTATTGAATATTGTTCACTTTAGTTTTCACTCACACATGTTAGAATGCACTATGAGGATGAAGTTTTCCTTGTCTCTCAACTTCATTGGTGAATGTTCTGCAATACACAGTTGTTGTCATACATATAACTAGTTTTTAGCATAGCATAATATATCATATCATAATATACTTGGGCTTTCTTTATGTTGTTCACTTTTTCTTCAGTATTGTTTACTGTCACTTATTTTTAAATTTTTCGCTCAGTGACTTCACAACTACTTAGGGTTTGTTCACTACTGTAGTGATTGTCGTTCACTTTGGCTTTGACCAATTCATGTTTCCAATTTTCCCACCAAACCAAGACACCCAACATCCAAAGGTGTTTGTACTTTCAAAATTCAGACTTGCCCTATTTCATTAATTTCTCCCATGTTCTTTTTGTTCATTAACAATTGTCTACTCACAAGATATCTCCATACCCCATCACTCGAGCATTTTGACCTCCAATTTTGTAGTTTCTTTCAAAACTTTCAACTCAAATCACATAATAACTTACCTAGATTTCCTCTTATATGTAAGGGTAACTCCAGATTTTCTTTTACTGTTGTCATTCATGGGTCAGTAGCATCTGTAGCTTGCATGCGCTTCTCTGCATCTGCCATGGTTGATGGTTCACGTTTGATGCACGAGATTTTCCTGTTCGCGTTGGTTCCTCTTGAAAGTGGAGATTTTTGTTTGATATTATGCGTTTTTGCTGCTCTGGGAATTTTGCTCTCGCGTTGATGGTGGAAGAAACTGAAGTAAGGTAGAATTCGTATAGTTGGAGGAGTGATGGTGAACTGAAGTTGGGGGAGGGGGGAGTGGAACTGCGACGGTTATGGGTAGTGGAGGAAGTGGCGGTTTTTTTTGTTTTTGTTTTTCGTTTTTTTGGAAATTAATTAGTGTCCTTGCTGGCATTTTTTGTCCACGTGTATATAGGAATATAAACTCCTAGGTCTATAATAAATATATTGAGGTGTGGGGCCCGCGTTCCACATGGCGTTGTTCCATCGAGTGGAACACAATAGGTCGCAAACGTGGCGGACTCGCAGCTCGATTTGTCACATGTTTTTTTTTTTCCAACGTCTCGGGCGTAGAAGCAACGTTTCATTAATGGACCAAAAAAGGAAAAAGAACATGGGCTAGCGACAGTGGGCTTTCTGCATTGGGCTTGGGAAGAGTATATCCGCTGGACGACCCAACGAATATATTGCATCATTTATTTTTTTTATTTTTCTGCTTGTGAAATATGTCTATAAATAGCAAATGACAGTGGTGAGATTTTCATTCCAAATTCTAAAACTTTGATCCTCTCATGTCAATATGAAAATCATCTCATTTTATCTAAAAAATTGTGAGTCCGTAGGAAGTGAAAGGAAGTAAAGAGGGGAAAATCATCTCAATTTTTCGGGAACTAGAAAATTATTTCTACATATTTTGGGGAAAAAAATAAATATTGTATTTTTTGAAAAATAAAAAATACATTTGCAAATTATAGACATCAAAATACAAATAAAAATTTAAGAGGATAAAAATACTTTAGTATGTTCTATGATGGGCTCTCTGTCAAATATTTTATTTGGTGGTGGAATGCAAGTACCATTAGTCGGAGAAATGATGGAATGCAAGTTCCAAAAAGTTGGAACTTCTATTGATGTGATAGACCAGAGTTCCAAGACTGAAACTCTAACCAGAGATGCTCTAAGGATAAAGGTTCAATAGGACGTTCAAAATTCCTTTAGGAGAATTTGAGGTGCTCAACAAGCTTTCCCGTATTCCGTCACACAAATTCATTTCGGAAAATGACTCAGAGTATGAAAGCAAAAGGCAAGTATAATCATCAACTCACATAGATATTCAAGCTTGTAGTTGATAAATCTAACTAGTTTTGTGTTATGTTAGTTAGACTGTAGTAGATCTTGTAGATGAGAATGTGTTGTTTGACGGGGTCTTGTACTAGTTGAGGTGTTAAGGTCAAGCCTAATGGGTGAGTGATGAACAATTCACTCATTGAAAAAAGAAAAAACCACCCTGACGTTCATGATGATGAAACCTTTGCTGAATGATGATATTAGAAGCTCGAAAAGCTAAGCTAGCATAAAGAGTCCTGACCATAGAATTCTTAATTTATTTAAAGGAAGCGTAATTTATTTAAAGTACTTTTTAGATCAAGATTAGCTGTTTGACCACGTCAAAAAAGTCAATTTGTCTGTTTGTTAAAAAAACTTCTTGGAAGAGCTTTTTGTAAAATTAGTTTTTTATTTCACAACCTTTTTTAGAAATAGCTAATTTCACCAAACAACTTTTTAACAAATAGCTAATTCAAATAACTAACACAAATAGTTAACTCAAACAGCAAACAGTTAATACAAACTGCTAACAACTATTTGCCAAACACGACCCAAATATTTATCATGAATTTCATCTAGGAAACAACTACATATTATTGAAATTCTTTGTTCAGCAATTATGTTTTCTTTTGGGGAAGATCCCTAGGCCTCTAATCATGGAGGAGATATTTAATTTGTATTTCCAATGTATAATCCTTTTGATTGCGAGGTGATGAGGAATTGGGTGGGTTTGAAAAGATTATTCCTATCTCTTTTGACATGATTATGGAATGGAAGGATATTTGGCCTTCCTAACCCTTTCGATTGTGGGGTGGCATTTGTGGTGGGTGCATGGGATGGAATCTCTTGTTTCGTGCACTTTCAAATGGATTCTCCCTACCCCAACCTCAAATTATCATCAAGAGGATCTTTTTTTTTTTTTTTGAATACTACAAGTATATTAGATTTATCTTTAAATTTTAAATTGTATAATTTTGAAAATTATTTGTGTAAGGCTGGAATAATTGTCAGAAATGATGCAGTTTTGAAATTTTACGTGACTTTTAGATTTGAATTGTGCCTATGTTGATTTTGCACTTCATTTGTTTGCAAAAAAAACTATTTATGTAAAATCAAGTTACATTTACACATAACTCTTATGAATTGTCGTATCCAACTTTGTCATACCTACCGACTTTGTACAACTTTGATGTTCTTCTCTTCATTTTGCTTCATCATTTTTCCCTCCTTGTTCTTCATTTTTGGAATTAATAATCATCTGTATGCAATTGTTTCAGAAAAACTTCAAAAAGATGACATTATTTAGAGTATGTACAATCGTGAGCTAAGATTTTGGCTCACAAGTAGGGGCTTACCTCCTCAACATCACTCTATGAGCTAATTTTTTGGTTCTCAAGATTTCCTCCCCATAATATAAAGCTCACAACTTTGGTTTATGAAATAAAATACTACCTATAATCCTACTCTATAACACACAACTTTCTTTTTAAAATCCAACAAAAAGAAGAATCAATTAAAATGAACAAAAAAAGCAAGGGGAGCTAGCTCGGGCCTCGCAGTCTTCTCACAAGTCACTTGCTAGCCCGACCGCTGCACGCGGCGCAAGCTGCTCTGTGCAACTCCCAAGGTGAGAGAGCCTCCCACTGCTACTGCTCTTAACTAAGCTATTTGTTTTTAAATGAGTATTGGTCCATAGATAAACAATAATTTTTTACTAGACTTTATGTAGATAATAGCACAAATGAACTCAAAAAGAACACTGAGTGATAGTTTTGGGGGAAAAAAATTAATGCAACTAGCCTAATGAGACTATATTTGCCTCCAACAATATGTTGATAAGATGCAAAATGAACAACTTGCAGTTAAGCTTTCCAAATTGTAATTTTTTTTTTTATGAGGATAAGCGAGCTCAGCCCACTGACCCCTATCTCAGGGATATCTAGTGTACCTAAACGGGCCAGAGGAAGGGAAATGTCAAAGTCCAGACTAAACCCCAGGCCCACAAACCTTCCATGCACAATTGCACAAAGGCAAAATTATGCCCCGCCCAGGTTTGAACCGGGAGGGGGGGGGGGGAGGATTTGTGGAGTGTTGGCCACCTGACCAACTCCTCTTCGACTCCCAAATTGTAATTTGTGTGGAAAGTTTTTGCCAAATCTGAGGTTAGATATGGGTATGTTTCTTATTTATAATCGGAAAATTTTTGACATCTCATATAAGCAGATTAAAGTTGTGTTCGACAATAAAGCTTTGAGTAGTATTTAGTGTTTTCCTTAAGTCAATATACTAATCAGTTAATTTTTAATATTTGGTAACTTAGTATTTGGACTAACATTCCCAAGTATTGTTTAACATTTCAAGCAACATTTCTGAAAATGTAATAATATTATTTTTTGGCATTCAAATTTTTTTTGGCCAACCTAACCCCCTATCATCTTATGCGTAATATGACCTTATTCTTTTTTGTAATAGTGAACATTTAGACTACAACTATCAATGTGAAAAATCATTGTATTTTTTTATGAACATGAAAACAAAATTTAACAACGTGAACTATATTTGATTATCGACGTGAATATAGAGAAAATAGGTTAACAAGCTCTTAAAATTATAATACCGAAAATCACATTCAAGTTTGAGTTTCAATGTGAATCATATATTAAAATAGTCAATTGTAGGTGACGAAAGCATTTCAGTTATTTTATCCCTAAATTTATCTATGGTAATTTGGTTGCTATCATCGTACAATTGAACATTAGGTAGTCCATCCACATTTGGATTCCTTGTTGAAATTGCTATGACATTTAATTGCAAAATTATAAAAGTATGGAGCATACAACAATTAACGATTATGTCAAGTTGCTACTTTAGTCTCATTTGAAGCATTATATTCAAAAAAAAAAATATCACTTTAAATTTATTTAACATAAATAAGATTTCATTTTAAGGGTTCTATTTAATTTTATCGAGAAAAATTATTTTTTTTTGATTTGTTTATAGGAAGGTGAAACTAATATTAATTTTAAAAACCACCTCAAATGTAGAACATATTTGGTTTAATTGGCTTGTTTAAAAAATTATTTTCATTAATTATGTTATTTACCATAAATTTAATTATTTCAATATGGACTATCTTAGTTTCAATTGACTCAGTCATATTTTTCTTCCCACACTCCAAACCCTTATGCGGGGAAAAAGGGAGAAGATTCAGAATTTTACATCTTTATGCTTCTTTAGAGAGTATTTTATTTGACTTTTAGTATATATATGAACTACCATGTAGTGTATATTTAAAAAAAAAAAGAAATAAATTGACTATTCTTGAATGACCTTCTAGATGCATTTGGAGTTTCAAGAGTCCCCTGGTTGGTTTTTCTTTGCTAATTTGCTATAATTATCTTTTTTTCGAAGAAAAAGGTCTTTCTTTTCTTATAAAAAAATACTAAGTATACGTAGCAATGTTAAATACTATCTTGACTGATGCAATATTTAAAAATTAAAACTAGAGAAAAACGAGTCAAATTCTATCTATATGATCTTTCATCTTTATAGTAAAAGACAGGTACTACATTGAATTCCTTTAATTGCATATTTTACGAAGATAGCTATTATTTTGAAAAATAAATCAGGAGCGGATTGTAATTCATAGTACATACTTGACACTAATTTAAAAGGGAGAAAAAGTATATAACTGAATTGAAATCAACGCAATATTTTAGAAAATATTCAAAACTAATGAGTTTTTAAAGGAGCGTTTATATATCTCTTATCAATAAATTAAAATTTTATATTTGCATTACAAATTAATTACATATCCTCTTTTAAAATTAAGTTGGTTCCTTTTGGCAAATTGTGAACAAAATCAACTTATTTGGCATCATAAGTTGAATAATTATATTTAATTGGATCACATTATTGATATGATGACAATGGCAACACTAATTAAAGCAACAGGTGGACCCTGCTGCATCTTAGTATAGAAAACTTCATCTCATGTAGGGTAAGACAAGCTGCCAGTTACCAGCCAGGCGAGAAGTTAGATGCCTTTTGCTGGGACCCCCTTTTTAATTTTTTTTGTTTTTTTTGGGAATAAAGTTTTTCCATTGTTGGGACAAAAAGTTTGATAAAATTGATGTGCGTGCATGGAAAGGGACAGGAAGTTGCCATTGGCCAACTAAATTTGATTCCCCAAAATAATTTACAATGTGCACTCATTGATCACTTAATTTGGTGAGGCATAAGACACTTGCATCAGCCACCTTTCAAGCCTAAATATTGGATTTTTTTTTCTCCTCCCTGATTTTTAGTCGAAGTTACAAACATGGTACCAGTCATCGCATTTTTTTTTTTTACTGAAACAAGACATATTGAATTTTTATACTGCTGTATCGGACTCATACCGTTTTGAATTTTAAAAAAATTTAAAAATAAAAGTAAATTTTTTTTGAAATTTTAGTGTACCAGGCGATATTGGTCCGAAAATACTGGTACCGCTCGGTATTTAACAGTACAAAACGGTATTGACTGGTATTTGACCGGTATAATACCGAATTATAGCTTGTATCGTTTCTTGACTGGTACGGTACGCTTCTGTCGATACCGGACGGTACGGTATTTATAACACTATTTTTAGTTTGAATTTATAGGCAGGTCAAGAAAAAGAATAAAAGACTATAATAAGACATCGTTTTTTAATAGTTTAAAATGAGACAAAAGAGGGTTATTTTACTTATTTATTTTTGGGTAAAGAAGATACAAAAAATTATGTGAACAAGTTTTAAATTTAGATACGTAGCACCGACTTTTATAAACTTTACCAGTATAACTAAATGATAATCGGAGATGAAATAAATATTTCTTTGCACTAGTTTAGGGTAAATGATAATATACAGTGGGAATATTACAATAGAACCAATAGGGCTGCACCTCGGAATTTTACAAGTCTCCCTATAAATTCGTCACTAGGGAATCGACTACAGATCCTCCGCAAATAGCTAGCTACAAACTCAGACCCTAGCCTTTCAATACCAGTGATTTTAAAGACAAGAAGGCTCTATCTGCCAATACTCAGACTTAATTACCCTTCTGAAAGATTTTCAAGTTCTAGGAATGATTAAGTGTCAAATATCAATGCCCACTCCAGAGTATCGGCCATCACATAGAGGTCTGTCTTAGGTGAAGTGAAGAATTCGAGCAGCATAAAAATAGTATAATGGCATCAAAATGAGGGACAAGCATCACAAAAGCACCCTTACAATGTCATCATATATGAACAGCATCGACAGGAAGGGATGTTGTCCTTTGCAGATTAGTCGGAAGCAGTGGACCACCTAAACAATTCTTTGCAGTTGCTAGATTCTTAGTGCTATAAGAACCTTTCATCGCCTCACAATTTCGAGCCCTTTGCAATGTCGAAATGGGGCAGCTTATCTTCTGAAAGTCCTTTACATCTGAATTTTCAGCACTTTCAGGCCTCAGTAGGACCCTTTGAATGCCGTCTGCTTGTAAATGATTCAGATTTAGAGATCGTGAGAACCTGTCATTGGCTATATCTCCTTGAAAATAGCGCGGGGTTGAAGATTTTGATGAAATTTCCCTAGCTTCCCTCAGTTCCAGCATGTATTTGGCTTTAAGCCATCTGAGCTCCCACTGAAGTTCATTCTCAAAATCATTTATTTCATCTGGGTGTTCTCTTTCTGCACTTTTCTCCCCTTTTGGTGAACTGGATTGACCCAATCTTTCACATTCTTCATCAGAATGGATTGGTCTTGAACCAAGTGAGTCAAACTCAACAATTTCACACTGATCCCAGATTTCACCATGATGTTTTCTATTAGATTGGCAATAGACTAGCTCTGAAGTTTCTTCTTTGTGACTTTCGGACCCATCAACTTGATATGTGATCTCCTCAAACCGGCCATGCATGGAAGCAGCACATCCATTAGGGCACTGAAAAAATGGTGAGTTGTAGGCTCCTGGTGAATTCGATAGGAAATTGATCAAGGAACAAATTGATGTATGATTTGAAGCACAGTTTTGACACAGGTTCCCATTCATATTTGACAAGCGTGGAGGTTCTTCTATTCCTGGGCCTGGCTTCCACTCGGGCACTAAAGTCGCAATCTCCCCATCTATCATGTCTGCTATACTCATCACATCTTGATCAGTAATATCGAGCTCAGCAACCATTTCAGTTGCAACACTTAATGCTGTATCCAATTCAATGTCAAAGGGGAAATATATGTTCCGTATCCTACCTGTAGAGAAAGTAACTTGTCATAAGAGCACTGACGATGAGATTAATAATCATGGCAGTAGACCTAGCAACTGGGTTGCTCCAAATGGCCAATTTCAGATTGGACATACTCAGGTAGGGGCTCAGGCCATATATGGGTTCTTTTGGTCTAACTAACAAGCCTGTCAAGAAAATGCAATCAACAATAGTAAAGCATATTTCAAGTTGTGAAAAGTTCGGGTTGAGCCAAAGCTGGTGTTGTATTTTGGATTGCTTAGTTCAGGTGATTGGATTCCAGATAATGTTGTCAGGTCTACATGCCAGGTGCTAAAAGGAGGGGAAGACTTAAAAGTCTTGAAGATACTACAGTTTCCATTACCAAAAAAAAAGATACTACAATGAATGATGGAAAATAACCTTCTTTATCTGTGATTCTAAGCCGTAAAAAGATGCTGCCATCTTCTTTTCCCTTTCCTTTAATAGTGATGTCAACATCAGGATAATGATCATCTTCATGGTGTTCGAATAATTCAATACCAGTGGCCTCCATCTCAAGAGGTTGATACCCCCATTCATTGTAGAAATCCAAATCTACACTGGAATATCCATTGATAAAAGACCTGTTGCTCGTGCAGTGTTCAAGGAACGGCTGTCTAACCAGAGGACCAAAATCATCAAGCTCACTTCGGCAATCAGTTAGCCTCAGATCATTGCCATAATCATCGAGTTGAAGAAACGGGTCATTCAAAAGCTCTCTCGCTGAAAGCCTATAAGACACAGTTGCTAGGCATTTCTCAATGAATACCCGCACTTCAGGATCCTTCACTTTGTACAGGGTATCAGGCTTCCTACCCTAAGACATGTCCAGGATGTTAAATATGGAAAGAACGTATTTGACACTGAACAGGCAGCTTTTTAAAGAAGGATAAGTTTCTTACTGAGATAACTTTCATGTAAATCTGAGCTGGACTAGTGCATTCGCTATATGGGTACTCAAAGGTAACCATTTCCAATATGCACATCCCAAATGAGTAGATGTCAACCAATTCATTGTAGTCTTCTTCATAGACCTCAGGAGCCATAAATTCCGGTGTCCCTGAACAGTTGAAACAACATAATCATGACTGAGCTTCTAACTAGCTCTAATTGCTTTTAGTTTCATTCGTTTCCTATAGTCTTAATACAACAAATAAACTTTTCAAACTCTACAGAAGATCTTTAAGGCCATGGTGAAAAGCTTCACATTCAGCTAATTGTCGTGACCTATGACCAAATTTATCATAAGAACACTTGACCAATCCAAGACATATACAGAAGTCAGAAAGCAAGTGAATAAACCAAAATACAGTAATGACAATGGCAATAGCTCACTCCTTAAGGCCTAAAACCATTTTTGCTGTAGTACTGAATGCACCACATTGGTCTAGGTGTCTGGCTCAATCATTCAACCATTTGTTTGAAGGTTTGAGCGTCTTCAGCATAGATGAAAGATCAACCATCAATTCCTATAAGTGTTGAGTAACCCAAAACAGATACTCAAGGTGAAATGAAGGGTTCAAGTGCAGTGGCACAGCCTAAGGTTCTATTAAGCACCTTTGACTAAATACTAGTAATCACATAAACATAGCGATAGGTTAACAATACCCCAATCCCAAAACCCGAGTTTCCCTTCTAATAAGGGGCTATGATGGACAAAAGATATACAACGTTACTCCCACAGTGACCAATATAATTAGACATTAAGATATGTCAAAAGAGTGGATCAGCATACCAACACAATGAGCAGGATGGGATTTCCTGAGGATTGCAGCCAAGCCAAGGTCACCTATCTTCACTTCCCCATGATTTCCATTAACAAAGATATTATCACACTTGAGATCCCTGTGAATCACTGGGGGGTCATGGCTGTGCAAATAAACAAGCCCTTTCAGGATCTGCCTACACCAATGCTTCACTGCCCTGATGTTCACCGTCCTGTGCTTCAGCCTATACCTGACGTCCCCCAAAAGCAAAAATATCCACAAAAATAAAAAGAAACATTTCAAAATCCCTAGTCGCCAACAAATTAAATAACATAAAACAATTAGATAACAAAAGCAATGGGGAAAAATCCATCATCGACAGGATTTGAGGAGGTCTGGATATATACAGTAACAATAATAAATGAAGAAAAGGAAGTGAAATGTCTTACTGTCTAAGGGTGCCAGAAGTGAACATTTCAGTGACAAAGTTGATATTCCTGTTGGCAATATCAACCCATGAAGCATACAATTTCATGATATTCTTATGCTTCAGTGTTTTCAGCAAGTGAATTTCAGAATATAGTCTTTCAAGGTCTTTTGGACTTTGAAGAAAATCATAAAGCTTGACTTGATTCCAAGCTACTTCAATTCCTTCATATTCATCAAATGCTCTATAACTGTTCAACATTCAAAGATCCAATCAAATTCCAAATCTAGTAAATACCCATTTCGTGAAATTATCCCCAAACCCGAATAAAAAAAAAAACAGTCAAACCGAATACCCATTTGCAACAACTCTTTTTTTGTTTTAAAGAAATTGGTGGGATGAAATTAAAGAGCACAGGTTCCGATCCATACACTATCTTAGAAGCTCCTTTTCCAAGGATTTCATTGTACTGCAAAAAAGGAACAAAGATAAAGAGATTTATGGATGAAACCCAGATATCAGAACTCAAAACAAGGAGCAAATAAATCAAAAATCACAAAGAAAATTACAAATTGAGAGAGAAACTAAAGAAAACGTTACTTACTCTGCCATATCTTCCAGTGGGATCAACTTCAACGAATTCAGAAGCATTCGGTTCAAGATTTAAACCACCATTCATTCTCCAAAACTGCAAATTTCAATCTTTCTGGTCCCTTTTTCCTATTCTATTTGTCTGTAAAATGCACTTGATTTTTTTCTTTTCCCCTGGGCTTTTGCTTTCCCTCCTTCAAAGCTTTTTCTGCTCTGACAGCCCACAAAAAACCCACTTTTTATTTTTATTTTTCCCCTTTCTGTAGAAAGAAAGGCTGAACAATCATTGATGTGATTAGGAAAGAGCGGGACAGAGAAAGAGAGCTTTGTTAATCAGAAAACAAAGTTTTAACCTTTACAAATCAATATATCACATTAGTACATTACAGAGCCCCCCCCCCCCCACCAGGTAGAGAGAGAGAGAGATTTCAGATATTTGGGTGTTTGGTTTGCTTTGTAAAATCCTCTCTTTCTCTCTCTAAAATCTAAGCTTCCATGAATGTAATTTGCATAGAAGTTTTAGAAATGATAATGAGGATGGTTTGGAAGTAATTTAAAATATGTATAAATAGCCCTCCAAATCTATGATGTTAGGTTGGCCCCACATTTATATTTGAGTTCTGACCATGTCTGGGAGATTTGCGAAGGTTTTTCGCACACCAATGGTGCAAGACTCCGCAATACCGAGTCTAAAGTCTCCCATGACAACTCCCACATGTGTGTGACACCTAATACGAATATTTATATAGTGACTTTTATTAATTATGAAGTTATTAATAGTTCATCTTATGATTATTCTAATAAAAATTGTTATTTAAAGGATTTTTAGTGGCTTTTAAGATTGGTGAAGAAATTTGAATCCACTTGAAACACACAATATCTATCATAATAGATATAAATATGGCTATTGAAAATAGAAAAAAAGGGTATAAGCACGAGTATTGCTAAACATCTGCGTGTATAGGTATGGATACGCGTATAGGTCCCATTCATGCCATTCTTGTTTTACCAATACTTGTCTCATATTTGCCCCATATAAGACCCGCCCATGTTTATTTAAAATTCTAATTTGTTACGTGAACTTAGATATTTTACTAACTGCTTTGAGTTGTGTTATATTCAAGATTTCGAGATGACATTTTTTTTAGAAGTCGTAACTGTCAAGTGTTAATTTGTTACTTGAATTTGGGAACTTTTAGTTGTATTTGATTTGATTTGATATGTTATTTGAAGATTGATGTTCCAAATCCAAATCCAATACTCCAAAAATCTCGCCACCAGACGGGATAATGGAGATGTCTAATATAGTAGTGTTATCTCTGAATTGCTAAAATTAAAGAGAGACTGGTTCTATTGGACCTCAGATTCAAAAATAGTAAACTACTTACTATTCTATAGAAACAGAGCAAATGAAATTTAAAGAGACATTTTGCTTTAGTCTGTTACAATTTAAGTTGAAAAAATAATCCAAACTTGCTCTTTTCAGTTATACAGATTATAGGCAAATATTGGAAGATTAATGTTGATGTGACATATTGGTTATTTGAAATTGAATATGTGTACAAAGTGAGTTTAATTCTTTTTGGATTATATGTGTATGAATAAAACCCGCATACTCGCCATGTCCAATGGACTTGGGTATAACTTTACAATACCTAGTGGATATAAGTATGAATATGGGTATTCATTTTGAAAATAACCATGAGTGAGGGTAGGGCTAAACATGTCCTGTACTCGCCCTATTGTCATCTCCAGCCATCTTATCAATTAAAATATCACTCTAAAATAAATTGTTTTCATATCAACATAAGTCACCTCTAAAACAGAATGTCTCAAGAATTATGCAACAAACATGGTCTTACACACGAATTTCTCTTCGCTGGTACATCTTGGCTCAAATGGTTTAATATTTTCAAGATTCAAGCTTAATCCTTGTGAATAAATTGTGACAGAAGAGTTCTAAATCTCATGACCAGTAATAATTCACTTATGGTGAGAAGGAAGATAAAAAGTCCAAGAAAATGATTTTTATGCGGTATATATTTCCCTTCTCATGAAAAAAAAGGGATGATTTTGTTAATTGAATATCAAATATATTTATGATAATTATTATTTGAAAAATCATTTGCATGTGATATATAGTTCCTTCTTGATGTGAAGTTTTGTTAATTAAATATCAAATATACTTCTAATAACTAATCCAAATTAATTCAAATAGTTTGATACTTATTATTAAAATATATATTTATTTTTAGATCAATTTAAAGTTTCCATCGATCTGAAGTATAATGACCCAAGCCGGTTTTAGTGCCAACGCTTATCTAACAATTAGCTTCCTTAATCCTTTGAGCATCTCGAAATTGGCAAACTCTCGTCTTTTCTTGTGTGTGCCTACCGCATATCTTCATGTCCTATATCTTGCAATTGGATAAAAATCCATCACCCCCACAACCCAAGCATCCATGGGTCAATAACGCACAAGAACTTTTATAGGCCCGGGCAAGCATTACAATACCAACATCATCGCCAATGATGCAAGGACATGGACTCATGGAGACAAAGTATTGACTGTGATATCATGTCTCCTCACATGAATGTTCTTTGTATTTAAAGCGTGAATGCTATAAAGAATTCTCCTTGTCTTTCACAATAATTCAATATGGGGGCAGTAAATATTTGAACCTAAGACCTCCCGCTCAGAAGAGTTCTATCCGAGAATTGAGAAAATTTGATTAGAAGACAGCATAATATTGAGTCTATCACTATTTATAGAAGGATTGAGTACGAATACAAAATAACAACTCCTAGATAGTGAGAAGATTATTATTATTTTTTTGGTGAAAACAATAAGAAGATTATAATCTTACATATAAGGTAATAGTCTTCCTAAAATGAGAAACAATATCTTCTTGGTATTGTTTAGAATATCCATTAATATCATGTATTAAAGTGAAATTGATTGTAGTTTTTATCATGCAAAAGAGTTCAATTCTGATTTTCAATTTCGTAAGCACAATGGTAATCTAGTCATCTATAACATTTAAGAATCTTTCTATATATCTATTTTTGTGATTATCATAAAATTACCTAACCTATATTAATTATATCAATAAAGTTCTTCAATTTTCATTAAAAAATGATAAAAGATCATCGCTATAATTTTTATCATTTCAATTAGTGATCAACGCGAGGCCATAATGCAGTAATCAATGGACAAAAGTCCTAAGCAGTTAGAAAGTGATAGAGAAACTCCTGTTTTAGTTAAGTACACTCCATTTTTTTTCCTTGTAAAGTTGTACCATAGTTCTTCACCTATTAAGTAAAATAAGTCAAGAGACATAAATTTTCCGTTTCCTTTTATTTTTAATTCCCTAGAACTCTCTTGTTTTCACCCGTTTCTACGTTCAAAAAAAAAATTTATGTCTTTAGACGTACATAGCAAGGTAGGCCAAAAACTATCATATAACCACTCTTTTTCTTCAGGAAGTAAAAGAGGTAACTATATTATATTTGAGTCAAGATAGATACACATACATAGGCCTCAAATGGTCAAAATACAACTACATTTGGCATTTGGGGCATCCATAAACTATGCCAATGAGCAAGATCATGTTCCATCTACCTTTTATCTGCAAGGCGATCATTAAATAAATATAAAAGACTTTATTTTTACTAGTATATATGAAACTAAATACAAAGTGTGTGAAACTTGGTAATAGAATGGCTCGCCCAACCTCGAAGCCCATGCCGGGTGATGGTGCAATGACATTAGAAATCCTTTGGGTAGAAGAGTTTTGACAATCCACCACCGCCAAGACTGACAAAGAACTCACAAGCTATGATGAACTCGATGTGTCAGACTAAGGAGTTGATGGTGTGGCGGAATCCAATACGTCGGAGCCGGCCATAGAACACGAGAGGAGGTGAACTAATGGCCTCACAGGTAGGCTTTACTTGAGCAAGAAGCAAGTGAGACAAAGAAAATTTAAGTTAAGAACTACGGCTTTGACACCATGTGTGATTTGATAGTAGAATGATTCACCCCAACCTCAGAGTTGTTGCTTTTTATTTATATTAATATGTACAAAATAAATTTACATTAATATTTGTGGTGTATCCCCTATTACAAAGAAAGTCATTTATTTAATATACTTCTTTTTTAGCTTTACATCAACAACCAACAATCCTCTTCTACAACGATGTTATTTACTACCAATACAGCTTGACTCAAATAGTTTGACATTTGTTTCCATCAAGCAAGATCTCGAATTCGAGTTTTTGGGTTTCGTGTGGCCCAAATTCCGTTCTCCAATCAACCACGGAGCACCAGATGTCATGGCCACGTTTCGTGGCCAAATGCGCTTCAGTTGCGGCCTTCCAGTGGCCTCCACGAACAGTTTGTGGGCCAGACCACCATCCGTGGTGAGCGCGGCGACTGTTTATGCTAGGGTTTCCTCGATCTCGACCCTGTGATTTCTTTATAAGGGGCCTAGCCTTAGGCTCCAAGAGATATCAAACATATGAACAATATACAAAGCATCATTCGAGCATCTAGAAGGTTATTCTTCTCTTTAATCAGCCAAAAGTTCCACTATTCTTGTTTTGAGAGAAAGCGTTCTGAGTGAATTTGTAATATCTAGTTGATCTTTTCTTAGGGCACATCGCTCTAAGATCAATTATGTACTCTCTCATCACCATAATGGATTTTCTGCTCATCATCATCCGTCGTTTTTCTTATTTAGGGTTTTCCACGTAAATCTCGGTGTTTATTCTCTTGTCTTGTTACTATCGTATTTTTGTGATTCCTTGCTGTTTTCACTCAAATATTGACTGATCCTAACAAGTTGTATCAGAGCCTGGCTATAGGATGGCAACAGCCCCAAAATTTGATATTCCCAAATTCGATGAGAAGATGAGTTTCAATATATGTAAGGTCCAGATAATGGCCATTCTCATCCATAATGGGTTAAAGAAAGCTCTTCGTAGTAAAACCAATAAACTTGCTACCATGACAAATGAATAGTGGGCGGAGTTTGATGAAAAGGCTCTCTTGACGATTCAGTTGTGCTTGACAACTCATGTTCTCTGTGAAGTTCTGGATAAGGCTACCACGGTAGATCTCTAGCTTCGATTAAAAGCGTTATATATGACCAAGAGCCTAGCAAGCAAGATTCGTCTAAAGGAACTTCTAGACACGTTTTCCACGGCATAAGGTACTCCTATCGAAAACCACCTTGACGAGTTCAATTCTATTATTTTTTATCTGAAAAATCTAGATGTGAAAATCAAGGATGAGGATAAAACGATATTGTTGGTTGTCTCCTTGTATGCCTTTTATAAGCATTTTAAAGGAATGTTGTTATATATAACAATGACACTTTGTCATTTGAGGATGTCAAAGCTAATTTATAGTGCAAAGAAAAATTTGACCTTGAAGTTCGTGCTAAAAAAAATGAAGGCTTATTAGTGAGGGGTGAATCCTTTGATAAAGGGAATACTTCTAAATCAAAGTTTGAGAAACGTAAGTCCAACAAATCCTATCATTGTTGTAGAAAGTTAGGGCATGTAATTTCTGAGTGTTTTAAGTCGACAAACAAGAGGGAGAAACAAGATAATTCACATTCACACGCTCATGAACCTGCTAAGGCTACCTTTGTTGAATCTGATTTTGATGGTGGCGTTTTTGTTTGCTACCTCTATTGAAAAGGGGAGCGTTTCTGATTGGATTCTTGATTCTGGGTATACCGATCATATGTGTCTTCAAAAGGATTGGTTTTTAACATATGATTCAGTTGACTCAACTGTTGTTCATATAGGCAACAATGCTTAGTGAAATCTCGCTGGAATTGGTACTACTAAAATTAAGACCCATGATGGTGTTGTCAAGACCTTATCGAGTGTTCGTCACGTTCTTGACTTGAAGCGTAGCCTCATTCCTTTATGCACCCTTGAATCCAAGGGGTTGCACATATTTAGCTGAAGGTAGAGTTCTAAAGATTTCCAAGGGCACTTGAATTTTGTTAAAGGGTCTGAGGTAGCTAGGGAAGCCTCTATGTCCTGCAGTGATCTACTATGACAGACTATATGAGAGAGAAAAGCCCATGAAGCCACTTACAAGTGCTAAGTACAAGCATCCTTTGAACTCAACTGGCGTTCGGTTCGCTTAATGCCCTTCGGGATCCGCCCTGTGGAGCTCTACCCTTCAGGGTCCTTTGGCTGTATTCTTCGTAAGTGTTGATGAATTTGTCTAAAATGGAGATTGTTGAGCTTCATGTGGCCCAAATTTCGTTCTCCAATCCACCACGGAGGACCAGAGGTCTTGGCCATGTTACGTGGCCAAATACGCTTTAGATGCAGCCTTCCAATGGCCTCCACGGATGGTCTGTGGGCTAGAACACAGTCCGTAGTGAGTGCGACGACTGTTTTTGCTAGGGTTTCCTCGATCTTGACCATTTGATTTCTTTATAAGGGGCCTAGCCTTTTGTTCCAACTATATCAAACACTTCAACAACAGATAAGCATCACTCGAGCATCTAGAAGACTGTTCTTTTCTTTGATCAGTCAATAGTTCCACTATTATGGTTTTGAGAGATAGCATTCTAAGTGAATTTGTAATCTCTAGTTGATCTCTTCTTAGCGCACACCGCTCTGAGATCAATTGTATACTCTCCCATCACCATAGTGGATTTTTCGCTCATCATCACCTGTGGTTCTTCCTGTTTAGGGTTTTCCGCTTAAATCTTGGTGTTTATTCTCTTATCTTGTTATTATCGTATTTTATGATTCCTTGTTGTTTTCACTCAAATCCTAATCAATCCTAACAAGAGTTTTGTGAACAGACAAAATCTGTGATGGAAGAACTTCATCTCTTTATAGACCAATAGTATCTCAACTTTGATAACAAAGACCCAAAAACCAAAAAAGGAAATGATGTTATTTACTCAACTTTGGTAGCACACCAAAGTCCAACACAAGTGAGCTCTAACCGAGCACACCAAATTCCAGACTAGTGAGCTCTAACTCTCCAATTTACCACCTAAAAACCCATTTCCTTTTTTAACTTTGGCCATAAACACATGCCCAATCGCACCATGGTTCATGATCAGTAGCCATCAAAATCCGTCCCCCCCCCCTTCTTTTCAAGGTAATAAAACACTAGTTGTTTAGAAGATCCTTTGTTTTACATATATAGCATGGCATGTCTATGAGTATTACCAGATGAAATAAATGTAAGATGACTACGACGAATGAGACCAACGTAACCCATACAAATGTTATCGCCGATTGTTCTAGCACCCATTAGCTCCCATTAGCTAATAAAAATATCTACGATTTTATAAAAAGATCCTTAGAAATTTTAACTTGAACCCCAAAATATTGATTGCTACTAACAAAATATAAATTATTTGGAAATTAGACACCGTTAATTATATAAAAATTTTAGATCTGTCGCTACGTACATACTTGATCAATCTTCTGTACATGTAAGAGGTCGAATTGAAGTTAATTAAAACAACTTAAATAATATACATTACACTCTTTTAATTCCTTATTGAAACTTTTAAATCTATTTCAAGATCATGATCCTTTGTTAATTAAAGTCAATCTAACTAGTAATTATAAATTTGAAACAATTTCTTTTCTATAGCATTCCAACATTTTAGTCAAAATTAAACGGTACGGAGAAGCAGTACGGTAAAATGTCAAACTGTAGCTAAGGCGTGTGGGGCCTCCTTTGACCCGGTAAGTGACAAGTCACAAGTCATAAGGCCATGTTTGGTCGCGTTGTCTAATCGACACCCAACCCCCCTCAGATTTTTCAAAGAGACAAAATATTTTCACAATGGAATTTCAACGGTAATCGTTTTCACGTCTCTTACTATACCAGGCCAAACAAACCCTTGGACGGCTGCACCGGACTACGAAAACAAGTACATCCATAATTAATAAAAAAAGACATAATTATAAATGTTCTGTCATTAACTAAGAAGCCTTTTTTTATGTGTGGACATTAGAGTTTAAAGTTGTCAGTGTTTGTACTAATTATTTGTACGTAATTAATTAGCAACAAGACGCAGTTCCATGTGATGTTGGGAAACTTCCTACAAAATTTTTGGCTTGTAATGTTTTTTTTACTACATCTCTCAAGTTCGTCAGCCGAGTATGATTTATGAGCCGACTTGATTAGTTTGGTAGCACATTTTAAAAGTTTTATAATGGTAGAGGATTATCTGACATAATAATAATTAAGTTTTGATTGGATAAGGTTCAATTGGTAAGATGTCTTATTTAGGAAAATACTTCATTTTTAATATGTGCCAATTAATACGATGGCTGTTAATTGGTGCAATTGGTCAAATATTTGAGAGTTGGGTAATTTGATTATAGTCAAATCCATTCTGCATTGACTTTTTACGTCTCATACATATACAACAACGACAATTCCAAGTGTGGGTTCCGCTTTTATATGGTCTGGATTGGTCTAGGTGTAAGCATCCTTACACCTCATACGTATCCCAAAAAAATAAAAACACAGACAATAATATATATTGTGGCCCATCATTTGAGATATAGATTTACTCTCTTCTCCATTTATGACTAACTATTAGTATGAGACTCTAATTAAGGGTTATTTTTAAATAATTTGTTCATTTATCCAGTTCTAAGGGCCCGTCTTTTCAACTTATTATAGGCAGTTATTGTTAATATCATTACTCATTAGTAATGATTAGCATTCAACAGCACTTAAATCTTGTTTCCCAATTACAATTTTCTAATATCAACACTCACTAACACTCATCAATACTCACTGACACTCATCAACATTGATTTATCACTTATTATTAGTGATCAATATTGATCAAAGCTCACCAGCAAAGACCAACTTTAATAAGTAATAAATTATGATAAGAACATATCCAATGTCTTATACAACAACAACAACAATAACTTCCAATGTGGGTCCCGCTTTCGCTGGGTCTTACTTTCTTCTTTTTTTATATATATAAATTGTGCATTATGTTTATATCCACCAGTTGATTATAAGATTTCGCTAATAACCCTATGTCCATCTATTAAACTACCCATTTTAGGAGTGTCCATATATACCAATATACTTCAAAATATGGCTCATTAGATTTTTGGGGAGGGGGGCCACCCCTAGACTTCACATAGTTCCACCACTAATAAGTAGAGTAGGCCTGATCAGGGTGGGTCGCCAACCCAACCCCAAAAAGGGTCAGCCTTTTTCGTCATCAACCCTTAAATTGAGCGTACTCGACTATAATGAGGGTCGGTTTGGGTAAAATTTTTGACCCTCTAACCCAACACACTGACCCTCACTTTTAAAAAAATTAAAATTTAAACTCAAAGTAGAACACTTTGGGTTTCATTGGTTCAAAACATTTTCGCTTTCTACTTTTTCGTCCCCTCTTAGCCCCTCCTCTTTTAGTTCTCCAGATCTCACTAGCTCTTATCCTTTTAATGCTTCCTTTTTGATATTGTTTGGAGTAATCGTTTTAATCACTTAAATTACACATTAAAATGTATATAATTACGATATATTTCATTGGAATATTATATTATCGTTTGACATTTTGTTTATTAAGATGTTTAACATTTTACTTTATGATAATAATAAAGCTCAATGAAAAATCTCATTTCCTATATGGAGAAAGTTTGAGGGTTGGATATGACCCAATGACCCCAGGGTACCCTTTAGGATCAGGGTCAATATCAAAGGTATGCCGACTCATGTAAGGCTCGGATAGAGTTAGGATCGATCGAGCAAATCCTACATGATGACCCTCATGACCTGACCCTTAACCCAACCCGACCTGACCCTCAATTTGATCAGATCTAAAGTAGACTAAGTTGGAATCACAATCTAGAGACACAATGGCTTGTGCTTGACGAGAATTTCATTAGAGATAACATTTACTCCTTATTGTGATAAGCATCTATCCAAAGAACTATAATACTTGTGGTGATGAAAAATCACTTCATAGGGCGTTTAATAACATATGTATTAATAAACATTTAATCCTTTTCACGGTAAGTATTTTTAACCGTACGTATTATATCTTATCTCAAAACTTAATAAATTTTATTAGAGAGTCTCATAAATTAAGGTTGTGGTATTTTTGCTACACATGAAATAATATCATACTTAAACTTATTATATCATATGTATTAGCAAACATTGGCTCCATGTCATATGAAGCATCATTTAGGTAACTCTACAACTTTCATATTCAGTGATGAGCAATCACTTCATATAGTAGTGAGCATTCCATATATGTACCAATAAGTATTTAACCCTTATCATGGTAAGCAATTTTTTTAATATCAAGAAATGAGCAAAGTTCATCACTGACACATGAATAAAGTAAAATTTCATTTATACCACAGTAAAACAAGCCAAACAAACATTTTCACTGTATACCAGATGAGCATCTACTATATACTGAATGAGTGTCCTAACGTGAATGTACAGTACCTGACCTACCTAGGTAGACAAATCAGGATTAGGCAAAAATTTTACCAATGCTTAGGGATTAGGTCCTAAACTTTTTAAGGAAAAAAAAAAGGTGCAATGTGCTTTTTTACAATGTGTGTGAAGAGAGGGGGATTCCCGGCATACAATTGTAGACAGTTTAACTCATAACAATCTCGTATCTATATGCAACAGGTAAGAAGAATTGCTTATAGTGAAGTTAGAGATGAAATGAATGGAAAGTAACACCCATAATAAACATGCGCTCAGGGATAAGTTCTTGCATAAATAATCAATACATATATGCATTCATTAAATTCTTTCGTCCCCTTAACATTAATTAGCATATTTTCTTCCGACAAGAAAGTTCAAAAATAAATAAATAAATCAGGCACTCGCACATGTAGCTATCAGACCTACCTCTAATTTAAGCCAAGAAAAAACTACCTAAATTAAATATCAGGTTTATGTCATACATTAACTGTTCCTACAACTTAGCTTGTCTTCACTAAATTAAGAAATTCACATATTTCAATAGGTACCAACTGATTCCTAATTACTTTGGATTGAACTGATGATATACCTAATATGTGGTCACAATGTCTATTGCCGGCCACTTGCTACATTTGACTGCCTTTGTCTTCTGATGGTCCAAAATTATTGTTCTTCAAACTTTTCGGCATGGCCTATTTGGCCTCAAGCACACGTTTAGGCATATTGTCATGTTGATGTTGGTCTTGGTCTCTCAACTCTTGTACATATATACATGTACATTGAGGTTGATAGGCATAAAAAGCCACCAAAACTGCTCTTACCATTGCTACCATTAAAATTATATTAATTTTTAAGCATGTTTATGTCTAATTTCTAATCGTACTTTTACAGCATATACTATCCAAAATGAGGTCAATACATATGCCTTAAACTTTGCCTATATGATGAATATATGGGGGTAAAGTGCCACTCAACCTAATTTTAAGAGTTCAATTGTCCTCATAGGAGTATGACCTATTTTGTCAGTATTTCATAGTTACGTTTTTCGTACTTTGAAATCTTTTTCATTGTACTTCTTATATTGAGTAACCATCTGTTGTTAATTTTTATATCATGCTCCTAAAAGTATGTATTTCAACAAATCTTATAAGCACATGCTGATGCTTGTACTTGTGGAATTCACATTGTTTAATTAATCGAGGAAAAAAGCACATGTGCATTAAAACTTGCCTATATTGATGTACTGATCAACTTTGATAAAAGTTGTACTTCGACCAGTTGCCTTATTTAATTAATCAAGGAACAAAAGTACATGTGGATTAAAAGGTGCTTATATGACAAATACACATTGATAAAAATTGCCACATAACTTAGGAATATAAAGTACTAGATCCTTTGTTTTTATCTCGATTCGCTTGGATATAAGCTAAGCTCAAACTTGACCTGAAGTTTATGGGAAGCTTGTTAAATTTACGCTCGAATTTGGGATTGGACGCAAAGTTCTTCATTCGGAGCTTGACTAAGGCTTGAATTGGTACCCTTTTTTGCTCGTTTTTTGCCAACAAGTTTCTAAATTCAACTATGTCTTTAAAATTAAATCCTATGTTTTCACGTTTGCTTTGAGAAATAAGGTTTGGAATAAAATTTTGTTGATGGTGGTACTTTCATGCCCTCCATGTAAATGCTTACGAAAAAATAAACCCATTATTGAGCCGAATTGAGCCCCTCAACTCGATAAGATTTCAAGCCAACTTGGCTCAACGCAAGCTCCCTTTGACCCGAGCACGAGTCTGAAGGCTTGACGAGTTAGTTCAATTTTGTTTCAATATATTTGAATGCATTAGATTTCATAGGTTACTAATTAAGGAAGCTCAAAAGTTGATGTGAAAATGGGAGCTTGAATACCCATTTGGTGCGTATGGGGGCATTTAATCACAAAAATGATCAAACTTCAACAATCATTAATCATCACCAAAAAATAATGAGCCCTTGTACCAACCTAAATCTTGAATAACAAAAGGAAAATTAAGGAAATTATTGTGTATTTTTGAATGGGGGAGAAAGCTAATAAAAATGGAAATGACTAAGACAAAGGTTCAACCATCCACTTAGCCTAACAATCTATCAATTAACTATCTATAAAGCAAAGCACCGAGAATTAATTTAAATGTTTGACTCGGTCACTATCTAAATACATAAGTATTTGAAATAACGAGAGAGGTTTTCTTTGTGGGAGAGAACATATTTGAAAGAAAGAGAGAGATTTTCTTTTTGGGAGAGAAAAACATTGTAACTTTCATTCATTATTTCTCAAATTAATTAAGTTTGTCTTTAAATGAATACAAGGAGGCTAATTTACACCCACAAAATTAGTATTCCCTTCCCCAAGTTAAAAAATTAAGACAATAGAAATGAAGCACCTATAGGATTAGCATGAACCAATAAGATTGAAACACCCGCTCTAGCTAATAACATTCAAACAACAATTTAAGCACATAAAAAGTGAAATTGGAAGCTTTTAGGCTAGTGATAAGTAGTCCAAATGCACGGCTGGAATTTTGTTGCACTTGTACTTGCTTGGTGACATCATCCACCATCCCGGGGAGATATTCAAACAAGAATTTGCTGAAAGTGTCCACTAACTTTCCATAAAATCCTAACTTTTAATCACCCATTTGATGACCCAATTAAGTTCATGATCAAGGCCATGCATATTCAGACCTGCAATGACAACCATGCTCGGCTTTTGCCTTAAAACTTGGGATATACTTGGAATCCGAAAGCCTACCACAACTTGTTAGAAAATAGATATCTGGGGTTATCCAGTTATAGCTAAAACACTAATTTTGGAGCTTCTTTGGGCATTCAAACAGTAACTAAATTAACCTACAAAATCGAAAATTCTTGATAGCTTATACTAAAAACTTTATTTGATATAATTCATCGCTAACAAGTAAATTATGGACCTAATCAACTTAGAAAGATAATTTGGATTCTTTCTCTGTACATCACAAGATAATTTGGATTCTTTCAGCACTAACAACCCTTACGTTAATAGGTGACTCAAAAAGTATTAACCCCCCCCCCCCCCCCCCCCCAAAAAAAAAAAAAAAACCCTACCACATTGATGGGTTATGTCTAGAACTAGGCAAATTAAAGAATTTAACGGGATTTTTTTTGGGAATTTTCCTAGCTAGGAGAATAGGTTGACTGAATGTAACCTATTAACTTCTTGGCTCTTTCACCCAATTTAAGACTTCTCAAATATAGGGTACCCTATATGAGTAGATGTTAGCCTGCTATAATTTTTAGGTCCTTTAACCCTTCCGCCGAATTACTCCTCAGTCGCTCACAAACCATTATGGGCTCTTTTTTTTAAAAAAAAAAAAAAGCTGCAAAGTTGTCCTTCCAACTTTTTCGAATTATTCCAACTTTTTTTATGTATCATTTCACTTCTTTCATCTCTTTTAAATTTTCTAATAAATTTATTTATAAATATTTCTAGCTTCTTTAATTTTCTTGTCACTTCCATTTACTAAATGCCAACTGAAAAAAAGGCCCCTCAAAATGTAATTTCGGCTAGGGCAAAAAAGTTGTAAGACTTCTACAACGACAAATCATCATCAAATCGCATCTACAGCGACAAATTTCGTTGAACTTTACCATTAGAGCCATCTAAAATTCATGAGATTACTTGTACAGGTAGAATTAAGAAAATTCATCAAATACTTACATTATGCCCCTGTTCTTTTCGTGGATCAATTCTAAAATATTAATCTCAATCCATTTCAATTCATTTCAACCTATTTCAACCCACTTCAATTTACGTCAACCCACTTCAATCTACTTCCACCTATTTCAATCTACCTCAACCTACTTCACTCTTTTACCCACCTCAATTTATCTACGAAAAGAACAGACCTGTATCGCGAAAAGTTGATTAGAATCAAACTTATACAAAAGCCATCCACATACGTGAAAGTTGTAAAGGTGTAAAGCTAAGGTTATTGGGGCCGCGCTAATGATAGAAAGCTTTAAGCACCTTTTTGAATGCAAAAGTTCATATCATGTAAAAGACTACCAATTATTTACATGCATGAACATGAAAAGATTAACAATAAAATATTAGACTGCCAATTATGAACATGAAAAGATTAATTTGTTAAATATTTATTTCAATCAGATCTTAACTAATTGAAAAACGTATGTAAGTTTAAGTGAAGTTTTACCCTAAATTTAATTAGAAATGGATGAAGTTACTGATTGATTCACATATATGTTCAAGTCCTTTAATTCTATACATTTGAGACAAATTATATTTTTTTAATCTAGGATGTCTCTTCTTTCATGAGAGTACTAATAAAGCCCAACACGTATATACGGTTAATCAAATGAAGATAGCAGCAAAATAAGGGGCATATCCTCATGTGATGTATGCTATTTTTTAATAGGTTCAAATTGATTGGCAATTTTGAGATTCTAATAGCATTAATGTGCCCAGCCATTTATGACCAATTTGTATTAGAGGTAGGTTTCTGTTTGCTTGGCCAGGAAAAAAAAAAATTATGGGCAATTTTTCAAAATTATGGAGCCAATTAGGTCATGAAGAAACCCCTTGAAACCTACATCCCATCTTCCTAGACTAGAATGTATGCTATATGGTAGATTAATTCAAGGAGCTGTTTCGTCCAGGATTGGCCAAAATACAAAAAAAAGTATGTTTAGCATTATTTAAGTATATGATAAATTCAACATTATAATACATATTTGAAACTGATATAAATTGCCAATGAAGTACATTCGAAGTTAGGATTTGGATCTCTACATTCTAAGAAAGCAATATTAATAATCGAATAAAATAAATAAAATTAAACTAAGATCTAGACTTCTAAAAATTCTGTTTTTTCTGACAGAAAATGCCGACTAAAAAAGAGACCGACGAACATGGCGACGGAAAGACGAAAAAGTAAAACGAGATGGCGGGTGTTCCGACGGAATATCTGTCGGAACAGTGGTCAATTTTGACTAGATCTCTGCAAAAAAAAATTGAATTTTTCGATGGAAAAATCTGTCGGAATTCCGACGGAAATTGGATTCTGTTGGAAAATAAAAAAAAATTCAAAATTTAAATTTTTTTTGCCCCAAGTTGGTAGAGGAAAAATTCAAAATTTTTGAATATTCCAACGAAAAAATCCGTCGGAATTCCGACGACATATTCCGTCGGATATTTTCTTATAAAACTCATCATGCGCTCATTTTTCCGTTGCTCATTTCGTAAAATAGAGAGAGATAAAGAGAAAGGGAGCACCGCTACTTGCCATCGCCCCACCGCCGGTTGCCACTGTCGCCTCCTCTCATCCTCATTTGTCGTCGACTTTTTGATAAGGTTTTCTCATGTGTAATTTGTATAAATTTATTGTTAATTAAGTATATGCATTGAATTTAATAACTTGTATAATTGGTTTGCATGTAACTATGCAAATTTAATAGTTTATATAGTTAGTTTGTTACATTGATGTTAGTTTATTAGAGTGATAATTTACTCTCAATTTTGTACTTTGTTGTTAAAGAATATAATTTTTAATTAATGAAGCATAATTTAATGATAATATCGATTTAACGTCAATGATGAGAATTTATTGTATGTTAGATACATTTAAAAATATTTTATAGTTTGGTATTATTATATTTTTTATTTTTTAAATAAATTTTAAAATTTCCGACGGAATCCAGGAAAAAAACTTTTTTGAAATTTTTTTCGTAAATTTTTGTTTGCATCCGACGGATGAGTCCGTCGAAGAAGCGGTCCGACGAACTTACTATTTCCGTAGGAACGCCTTCCCGGCCCTCCTTATTCCGACAGACGTAGTCGGCCGGAATTTTCGTCGGAAAACTTATTTTCCGACAGAAAATATTGCTTTTTTCATCGAAAAATCCGTCGGAAAAGGTTGATTTTTTAGTAGCATTAGATTCAAAATTCAGTTCTATCTTAATTTTCCTATTGTTGTAACTAGGATTTGTATCTCATCTGGACAGAAAAAAAGGGGATAATATTATCAAGAAATTGATATTTCCTATAATATATGTCACTCAATGCTCAAGCAAGCATGAATCGTATTGAACGCATGCATGGGCTTATTTCATTACCTCATGCAATAATTTAGTTAGGTTGTTGTTGAGATTTCAAAATCAAGGTTTTTTTTTCATTAGAAAGGCTCAAATAAACATCACGTCATGATACAATCAAAAGTCTAATGAGCTGAAACTTGGATGTTCGTTCTATAATTTTTAATTTATACTGTAAAAATACAGATGATTAAAGATCTGTTCTTTTTAGTTGAAACTTAAAAATCGTTTCTTCTATCTTCTTCCAATTCTTTTCAACTATTCCAACTTTTTTTCTTCCTAATTCGCTTCCAAATTTGCCAACTTTTTCTAATTTCTTCCAAATATAAATTCAACTTCCAACTCCTTCCTTTCACCTAAAAAGTACACATCTTAAATAAGCATATAATCATGTGAAATTAAAAAATTCTATATACAAGAATTTATGAGTACAACAGCTCGGTATGACTCACATTGCTATGATCCCTGGGAGTGACATGTTTTCGGTTAAGGCCATGCCTTTTCCTTCTGATTTGCATCTTGTAAGCTAACTTATTTCTAATACTAATTTAACTAATTTTATTAACGTTAACTTATCATGTTGTTGTCATGAAAAGAAACACATTTTTTTTCTGGATAAGGCAAACTAATTAAGCTCGATTTATAGATTTGAATTTGTACTCGATCACTGTATGGCCACTCGAGTTTGATTTCAATAGCCCCACCTTTTAACTTCCAGATGCAAGGGGCATCTCTCTTATATGTAATGTTTGATTTTATCAATTGACCCGAAAATTAAATTAACATTCCATATGTACTGTCTTATCACATATTACTATATGTAGAGTAACAGATTCGATGTCGACAACGTCGTATCATATGTTTGTATGCTCTATATATCAATATTTTGCCCCTAGAGGAAAAAGTAGACAATTGTTTTGAAGCAAGTTTTGAATATGGGATTGAAGGAGTGGACTTATGCATAATAGTTTTTAGTGTTGGTTGGTACTAATTAGTTACGGTTAAACGGCTACTTGTGCCACCTAAGTGGTGGATACTTATTAGGACTTTAAATCTATGTTGAGGTGGTTTAGGGAAATAATTAGACATCAGTTGCAAACCCCAAACTGTAGCACCTAAGTCTCTCCCCTCCCTCTCTCATGGAAGTCCCACCATCGTTGGAATTGGTGTTTGTGCGTCACTTCTACAGTAACTCCAGTAGCCGCTTCTTGACTTCATCTGACTCTCGTGGGCAATTACTGAGTAATTGATTCCTACCCTTCTACACCTTAAAGGTATATCCTTTAATCTACTCGTATTTAGCCATGACTATGGAGATTCTCTCTCTAGTGGGTGATATAATTGAAATATATTGAATGTAACGCCTTAAATAATGAGTTGTTAGTTATAAGCTATGACAATAAGTGAAATTATATTGGTAAGTTTACTTGCATCTTTCTTCTTCCATTTGGAATAAGATCGTTCATACCGAGACCCAAGGGCTTGTGGTTTGACCTTTTTTTGCCCATGGGTACATTTTAAAAAGTAAAAACACCAAATTTTACATGGGGGAATTGAACGTTAAATCTTCTCCCTATTGTTATAATAATTTCCTATTACATTTTTTTAGAAAAATAAAAATAGAATACCTACAAAATTACTCGTTCTAAAATCTTCGATGTCTACACTTAAATACTTGAAAAGCATGTACTTTTAATGTTTGGTCAGAGATGTAACATTTTCTCGGTCAAAGATGTTAACATCGTTCAGACACGGGCATATGTGCACATGTACGTCTCGTAGAATTAGGTTTTGACTTTTGAATGTTCATCTCTCGCACGTATGAGCGAGTCAGCTACTTTGCCAACTCACTTGAAATAGAATTCTATGACTGCAGTATAAATTTGAAACTCTGCCCATCTACTCTTAACTATTATAAAGAATAAAAACATTACAAACAATTAGACCACAGCATAGAATTTTTGTTTAGATATACATACTTTATTTTTTTTAAAATAATTATAAATTGGACTTTATCTTACGATAAGACCTGACAAGTCACCACATCAAAGGAAACGGCGTTCCTTCTTGGCCGATATATACTACAGCGGCTAGGAATGATGATTTGTGGTCGTTTCTGGCATTCTCCTCTTTCCTATTACCATTTTGTATGTGTTTAGTTGGTGTTTTTTCTTTTGTTATATATGTTTGTCTTCCCAATTGTGAGATCGTGAATCTTATTATCGATCTAATCTTTACAGTTGCATGGGAGTTGTTTTATTTTATGGGGTTTTTGCGTTTGCTTCTTGTTGTTTTGTTGGTTATTTTCGGGATGATTCATATGATAGTTCTAACAAGGCTGTCTAATTACATTTGGTGTTTCGAATACAATCTTTCTTGTCAGAATTATATCTTCTTCATTGAGCTTACACTAGCTAGATCAGTAGGCCTATGATCTGTTGAAGAAAATATCATATCTTTCTCCCAAACTGTGTTATCGAGAAACAACTATCTATGTAAGAAGATTAGCGTTCAGTGTGTACCAAGTTAGGTATCATAGAGTTCGGATTTTATCATCATATCATATATGATATAAAATTGAATAATTTGAATGGATTGATGGCATCTTGACAAGTGACAAGTTCCTGTTGGTTATCGTGTATTTATATCAATATTATACCATCAACTTAACCGTGAAATTAAAGAAATCCCAAAACTATGCGTACGGGCCACGCAGAATACTACTTCTCATAAAATCACGCATCTTAATTAATCCTTACTTAATTACTATCACCAAATAATTTATGAATCTCTAGATTATTCGCAATATAGCTTCAGTGCATGCTTCCATGATATTCAAACTTGCATGCTTCTGGCTCTACGTATTTTCTAACAACCCCCCCCCCCCCAACCCCCAAAAAAAAACGGGGGGGGGGGGGGGAAATCCTTCACAAGAGTGAAAGCAATGAACAATCAAAGAGCAGCCCTGAGGATTTTAATAGAGACGAAAAAAATTGTCTTCATTAGATATAAACCCATTAGATAGTTCAAGACACCATTAAACTAATGACAATAAATAGCTAATTATATTGTATAATTATGTTTGGCAAACAGCTGTTAACTATTAGTTGTTAGTTGTTAGTTGTTTGTATTAGCTATTAACTGTTAGCTGTTTGAATTAACTGCTCATGTTAGCTATTTGGATCAAGTGCTTTCTTAAAAAAGTGTTTGATAAAGTTAGTTATTTTTGAAAAATATATTTGGTGTATTTCCATGTATGCTCATTCTCTAATTTACTATTTAATTGAACGTGATTTTTTTTATCTATTAGTAATCTAATTTTTTTAAAACAATAATTAAGTTTATGTCATATGTCAACATTACCTTTATTTGTAAAACCTAATTTTCCTAAGCACCAACCAAAAAAAAAACCTAATTTTCCTACTTATTCTACATTATTTGTATTCATTATTTACTTATCTATTTTTTTTTCAATTACTATCTATTTACATGATACCATGTCTTATAGTCTTGTTGTATTATTTATTAGATATTATTTTTGCTTTTCTTATAAATTGAAATTTACATTATTGTCAATGGGCCATTAATTTTTTTCTACAGTGGTTGCCGCTTAGCGATAACCACCACAGTGGAATCAATTTAGACCATAGATTATTATCCTATAATCTCAACCTTCTATTAAAGTAAATTAATATTTTAAGTTAAAATTATTTTATAAAATGAAAAAAAAACTTATTAATTATATTTACTCTGTACATTATTTGCCCACTTAGATAAGCGTATTCTAACTATAACTAGAGTTATCAATAGCCAGTAGGTTTTAACAATATAAGCAATTTTTTAAAAGATATATTTACAATAGTTATAACTGTATCAATAAAGTAAAATAAATAAAACAACCCATTTGAACAAATAATTAAAACAAGTAAAATATAAGCAACATAATTATCATGATATTGTATAAGTTGATCATATGATATTTCTTCTCCAAGGTTATTGCAACAGGTACATAATTAAGCTTTACTATACACATGCAATTTATCTAAAGTTTGAGACAATTCGGATCATTTCTACAAAAAGTTGTTTAGAAAAGGCTATTTGAAATATCTTTTCAAAAAGAGCTGTTTGGATCAAAATAATTGTTTCAAATAACTCTTTACCAAACACTATAATATAATTAGTTATTTGACCAGTAAAAATAGTTAAAGTCACCCCAAAAGCTCTTTTACCGCAAAAAAAACTTTTCCAACCAAATACTCCATTAAAATTTAAGAGTCACGCCCTTAGAGAAAAATGAAAATTGGGGGCGGGGGGGGGGGGGGGGGGAGGGGGAGGGAACTACGAATGAGAAAAGAAGGGGGCTAAAGCTCATAAGAGCATCACAAGGGCTAGCAGCACTAGCCTTCAAAGCCCATGATTTTTGATATGGCCTTTTAATCTTGGTTTTGGTCCTTCACCCACATTGGTACCTTATATCATGAGTTGATAATTCACTCAAACTCAAGCGGCGTACTGTGGTAGTAAATTCACTTGAAATCCTTCCTTAGTTTGCTAGTAAGTTTTAAGTGTTGCTTAACTTAAACTTTGTGAAAAGCTAAGCAAGCATACACATACTCAAAGAGAACTTAGAGATAGAGTGGACACAAACAAGTTTAGGAGAATGCCTAGTCTTACATTTGAAAATGCTTTCAATGGCTTGGTGTACAAATGACCCTCCTACGACTATTATTACATATCTAGAATGTTCTATACAAATATCCTAGATACAGCACACATGTAGAATAGTGTGGAACATACTAGAGAATATTCTACTACAACCTAGAAAGTTCTAGGATATTTCACAAGGTCCTAGACACTCTAGAAGGTTCTAGAACAGTCTAGAAGATTGTGCTCCGGAAGTTTCTAAAACTGCCTATATCGTTTTAGCATATTCTAGAAGGATTCACATCATTCTGGAGGATCCCATAACGTTCTATGACTCTCCGGAAACTCAGCTCGTGACACTTAACACCCCTTGAAAAAAGGAGATGGCTAATGTAGAATTTAGTTTGTGAGAGAACATGTTGACCTTAGTTGGCAAATCGTGATTTTTTTTTTTAACCAAAAAATATTTTGCATAAGCTACTTTGAGTATCTTTTAGTGGTTAGCTTTTTGAAAACTAGTGTTTCATCTCACATTTTTTGAGAAATAACCAATTACATCATGTACTTTTTTCCAAAAAAACAGTTAATACAATAAGTAAACATTTGTTTATCGAAAAGGAGCATTAAGAAGGACCAGGGAGAGAGAAGGGAAACATTGCATATTCTTCTCCATTTCACCTTCATATAGACCAAAATAAACAAAAAAGCAAATAAACAATTTCTAATACGTTCAATTTTGTGTCAAGATTTACACTTGAACTAAACCATTTCTAATACATTCATTTAGTTTTGTGTCGAGATTTACACTTGAATGTAGTGACATGTCAAGAAACTAAGATAAGAAAGAGTATAATATTAGCCCACTTTATTCCTTTTCTTTTCATTCCGTTCCATTTCTTCCTATTCAATACCTGCAATTTACCCCAAAAAGAACAAGCAAACGTAAAAGTTCTTGTAATCTTATAATAGTCCTCCAAAATTAACGACGATTTACCCTGCATCAACGTTGTGCCAAACATCGATATGGATATGGAAGCAATCAAACAATCACTCACAATTTGTTTCCATCAAGTTCTTTCTAATTTCTGGCTAATTTGGTGCAAAAATGATTTAGAAGATAGATGGTTGTTTGTTGGGTACATGGAAATTAATGCAATAATTAGGCAATTCGTATAGACGTCGAAATTTGGACAAAGCTTATTTGGTTTTTGAGAATTTTTACTAACATGATGCGGCATAACTAGATAGAAAATATCACCAAGAAAATAAGGTGTTTTAATGACCAAAATTAAAATAAATCAATCATAATGTGTTAGGATACTTTTAGTATACCTTTCATCAGTAAGAATAGAGCTTTTTATTAAACAATTTGTTTTATTCCCTACCAAATTCAGGAGCCCTCTAGTAGTATATTTGCCACCTATTTATTGACACCACCAAGGCTCGAATTTTGATGGACTACAATTTATTGTGTGGAAAATGAGGAACGGCTAGAAAGCCATTCATTGTCAGAGCATCCGCAGCGGGTGTGAAAAAAGGGAACGTAGACACTACACTCAAACTTTTGCTAATGTGACAGGTCAGAGTTTCAGAACTCTGACTAGGAATGCTCTCACACTTCGGCTATCTCATAAGATTCGTGCCTCTTATTAGGAAATTGCATGGAATAAATTCTTTTTTTCTTTCCCCTTGAACAAGCTGGATCTTGCCCGCAGCAGATTTGAAAGTTGTTGGGCCAAGTTTTCAATTGGGCCTCCCTTAGGGTGTCAGTCTGAGGCCCATGAATGGGAGCCAATCCTAATAGAACTCATCATTACGAGCTAATCCTCAACGAAAATACTAGAAGTATGTCTTCAATTGATGAGAAAATTAGTATATCATGTATTAGATGAACAGAAAATGGTGGAATGAGGTAACAAATCAGAATGAAAATACTGTAATATTGTGTTAAACCACCATATCATTATGATGTTCCTTTAATTTATTTTTTTTTGGGGGGGGGGGGCCATTCTTGACAGTCAACAGAGTCAATCAAATTTCCATTTCAACTTAATAGTTGATAATTAACTACTGTTATCAGTAATCTAAGGGTTTTAGGTGTAACTACTACCTTATTGGCTGTGACCCCATGAAAGGCAAAAATTTGATCTCCCTTAGAGACCTTCAATGCCACTCAAAGTAGAATGAGTACGAGTTTTATTTAATACATTCAAGAATGCATTCTCTTAGGAAAGCTTTCATGAATTTGAAGTGTCAACTGTCTAACTGTCTCTATTTTTTTGTTTTTTTGTATCTTTTAAAATAAATTTCTTTATGAGTAATAATGCTTACATAGGTAAGACTATTTATATGTATATCTTCTTAGAATATGTATAAATGGAATTCATACTGAGAGTTGTTAATGTAATGATCCAACAATCTTTTAACATGCAAATGATTAATATAAGAAATTCATGACAATACTTCAACCCACTTATGCGTGTAGTACGTTACCCGTGAGATTATGAACGCAACGCAAATGGTAGAGCATTATTTTTTGGAAGGAACCCCAAAAGGCGAAGGCGACGCAGACGTGTGTTCTTGAGAATACTTTACAAGACAATCCTGAAAAAATTGGATAACCTGTTGGACAAATTGCCCCTCATAAAGCGAGGACCCTTTTTTTAATTTAAAAAAACTGTGGAGGAGTTGACTGATTACCACACCCACCGTGAAACAATCAGAGCCAACTTGTGTTGTAGACTGTAGAGCAGCCACAGGTCATCCGATCACCGCCTTTTGAATTTGACTAAGGCCCTGTTTTTTTGGTCGGAAAATTAAAGGTGAGGAATGAGTTGGAGTGAGAAAGGAGAGAAGGAGTGGATTAGAGTGCGTAAAAGTGATATTTTTTGTCAAAGTGTAGACAGAGGAGCGAAAGAGGGTGGGAGTGAGAAGAAGTGGGAAAGAGTTGAATGAAGTAGGAGAGTTTATTTAAGTTACGTATTTCGTTTTTTAATATAGTTTTTTATTTGTGATAGTAATAATCGATGATGAAAAAATTTTAGACTGAAAAATATTTTTCTGTGTTAATTAAAGGTAAAAAATATTGTTTCATGACCGTTGTTACTCCAAAAAAATTGTAATTATTGTTATTTGTAAAATAAATTGCAGATGTATTTTTTTCAGATATTAACCAAATATTGTTTCGTGGCTGTTGTTAACTACCTCACGAACTTCATTAAAAAATCAACTCACTTCAACTAACTTCAATCCACTTTAACCCACTCTAACCCACTTCCTACTATTTTAACTAACTTCTACCCATCATACAAAAAAATTCAACTTACTTCAACCAATTTCAACAAAAACAGACTGACTTCAACCCACCTCAACAAAAAAATATCTACTTCAATCCACTTCTACCAATATCAACCGATTTCACCCATTTGCCAACCCATATTTCTCAACGAAAAGATCAGACCCTTAGTATACGAAAAACAATCATCTGCAATTTGTGTAAAGAACTTCTAATATTTTGTTACTAATGCACACGGAAAAAATATTTTCTCAAAATACACGTACAATATCTACACTTTCTGTCATGAATTACAAACAACACCAACAAAATTTACACATTCCTTCATTATGTCGGAAAAAATATCTGCAATTTTTATCACGAATAACGATGAATAAAAAATAAATCTGTTACGTATACAGTAACAACCATCCACATTTTGGTGAACTACAATAAACATTTCGTAATCAATGCAAAAAAAAATAAAAAATTAAACACCTCTTCCATATATAGAATCAAACCCAAAATATCTACCATTCACAAAAAACTAACATTTGCTTAACAAAGCAAAAAAAATTTATTATTTCTTTAATATATATAACAAAAATTACTTCATCTACAATTTCTGGCAAAACTAACAACTATTTCTATAACATCTGAAAAATAAAATTTTTCATAATTGCTATCAAACTATTCGTACAGACAATTACATAAATTATAAAAGTTTTTAAAATATGAAAAACAATAGTTATGTGTAAAAGTCGGAAGGAGTGAATGAGAGTGGAAATAAGTGGGCGAAAGTGAAGGAGTGAGAAATAGGAGAGGGAAGAACTAAATTGAATCCATTAAACCACGAAAAGAATAAAGCCTAATTCATCCTCACGTCCAAATTAAATCAGCTAGAGGGAGTTCGGTTGGGGTGTCATCTTGCATTATCTAACTAATCAGACATGATCATTCACTTCTGTGCGGAATGAATCCATGGAATAAGCGGCCAAAGGGGAGGGCAACAAGGACATTGAGGCAGAAAACAGAAACAAAAAAGCAAAACATCCATAAGATTAGGTCCCTATCCCACATGAAACAACAAGAGCTTCAAGTCCGTTCTGCTTTTTCCCTGGTTCTAGCCAGACACAATCCCTTTCAAGTGCAACAACTGAGTGTTTAAACTGGACTAGTTCATCGGTCTAGACAGTTAATCAAAAGGGTTCCAGCAAAATAGTCTTTAACCAGGGAGAAGCAAACATCCAATCTTCTCAAACACGAGCTCCCAAAAGCATATGCAAGTAGCCATAGTCGCAAGCATAGCTGAAGATGGGCACAGCAACTGTAGGGTAGCGCGGTCCTCATAGGCGAGCAATGACAGCCTCCACTTCTGATGGAGGGTACAGGTGGTAGTTTGGAGAAACCTTTGCAATGTCAACATTGTTTGGAGTCACCTAATAACGAGCAACAATGATTGGATCACAAATGAGATTGGCTATTTGTTATCACAAATATTGAGGGATGAATGAGGGACAGGGAGAAGACATTGATAACCTTTTCTTCCATAACTTGCTTCAAGATGGAAAGCGCTATGGTCTCAGCTTCCTGAAGGGTTAAATCCTGCAGGATAACATATAGCAGCTGGTTACCTTCATACATTCATGCAGATGAACATGAGAAAATTAAGACGAAACACACATGGTCGAAGTGATTGGTACTCTTAACGCTCAAGGGAAAGGTTGGGGATTCAATCTGCACACTAGCAATGATCCCCACATGCACAACACCCCCCCCCCCACCCCAAAAAAAAGCCCAAGATCCCCCCCCCCCCCAAAAAAAAATCTCCCAAAAACCATAAGTACACACTCACTGCCTCAGACATGCACTAAAATAAAAGGAAAAGAAAAAGAAAAGTAGGCATAGTAACCTTTCTATATTGCTCCTGCAAGGAGCTGTCTGCGCCCTCAGAACCGGAGCCAATAGCCTTTGCACTGCACTGCCAGAAGGTACCTGATGGATCTGTGTAGTATCTGTATAGCAGAAAACAGCGGGTATCAAATTAACACAAAGCCACCAACAGAAGGTACATAAATAGAACTATAGGCTGGAAATATCTGATCCCAGGGAAATATACTTACAAGCTTGGACCGTTTTCATCATGTCCTGCAATAAGGAGAGAGACGCCAAAAGGTCGGGACTGAAACAAACGCATTATAAGTTGCATTAGTTCCAGATCTGAAGAACAAAAAACTGTTACAGCATATTGTCAAATCCCATCTTTAACCAATTTCACACACGCACTTCAATCCCTAAAAATCAAAGTCATTGAAGAATTCACAATTGACAGGTCACCAACAGCAATGCGAATACCAACCCCAGCCCCATGCCTTTCCTCAAACCACAACAAACAAGAAGAAGCTATAACCCAGGACTGCGATTATTTGAGAGAAAATCACTATTCACCATGGATTCCTCATCTCCTTCCCCAAAACGCAGTGCTAAGTCACACAAAGCCTGTGTAGTCGACTCAACAGTCATTGGTTCTCCATATGAGAATCTGTGATTCTGTCGTCCAAAAAAGAAAAGGCAAACAAAAGCAACATCAAATATTAGTCACTGGTCATCCCAAAAAAGGAGGAATAACGAAAACAGGAAAATGACTGCAAGAGGTACCTGAGTCTCCACCCGTGCATGTTCAACAAGTGTGCGAGCATCAGCAATTAATCCACTCATTGCACATCCAATATGCTCATCAATTTCCATGATTTTCTCTACACTGCTAGGCTCCTGAAACACAGTAGAATAGGAAGAAGGTTTGAAATAATTTTTCCAACACCAGACAATGCAGAATTTTCAGGACTAACAAAATATGTGGCATGAAGTTGTGGTATAGATGCCTCAACACTGAACAAATGTTGGCATCATAGGACATTTACTCCATCCATGATAAGAAACACCACAAAATTTATTTTCTTGAATCCAAATTCATCTTTGAATTTGAAGATAGTAGGACTTCAAACAAATTCGCAATCTCTTGCATAAAGCAAAAGTTCCTGCATAAAGAAGGACCTCAATGGGTCGGACCTCTAGGAGCTGCCTAAGATCATTGAAGATCAAAGACCCCCCAATTCCCTTATTATAAGATCATACAAAATGGCAAGCACAACGGAACCCACCCTCCCTCTACTTAACTTCACATCGAGGAACCTTTCCAAGCTAGAAATTATATTGGAGCTACATTTTCAATGATAGTGATGAAGAAACTGACTGAATATTTTCATCTCAATTTTTCCAGAAGAATAATTTGCTAACTTGTAACCATAATATCAGCAAGGGAAATGGTAGCATCCTCTGAAGAAACACACAAGGGGCCAAGTTAAAAGAAATCCTTCTTTTTTATCTTTAAATGGCTTTTCAAAGGCAGGTAAATGTCAGATTCTAAAAAAACATCAATAACATATGTGATCTGAGTGAAAAAGAGCTGGATCAAGATCATGTTGAAACAATTTCTTTCTCCTCAGACCTTCATTACAAAGAAACAAGAGGGTTTGGAAAGAGCTAAACTCCTCTTTGTTCCTAGATGCCCGGCCACAGACATATGCGCACAAACAGTTAAGAGAAGAAACACTGCATTTCACGTAGATGATGCCTTCACAACAACTTAGTTTAAAAAAGCCTGCCTAGGGGCACCTCGACGTGATGCAACCAAGTCAGCGCCTCAGAGGAGATGAGGTGCGCCTCAAGGATGCAAGACTATATCTTCCCCCCTTTTTTCTTCTTTTTGTTAGCCTTGCCTTGACCTTTTTTCTTCTTTTCCTTCATTAGGAGCTCAAAGGTGAGCTATGCTTGTACGGTAAGTGTGTGCTAGGAAACTACGATGATAAGATAACATATCTTAAAGTTATTTGCAATGTAAGTAGCCACATTGATGCCTAATCACTATTTTAATGCATTTATCTAAGTTGCTTCTGCAAAATATGCTTGTGAATGTGAAAGACTTCTAAAAATTTTAGCACAAAAGTGCGCCTTCGCCTTGTGCTTTGGGACCTTATGCGCTTCGTGCGCCTCACGCCTTTTAAAACTAAACACAACCATAAAGAGAAAAAAACCATTGTGGGGCAACAGCAAGCAAATTCACTACAACAGACCAATGGGATACCTAGAATACCACCTACTCATACAGGTTTTTATCTTCTCGAACGCTCACCCCCCCCCCCCAAAAAAAACCTGGGATACACCCCACAATTTTCAGGTACGTCTCTCAAATCCCTTTAGGGGTTCAGAGTTTGGCCCTTTTTTCGCCTATTATGTTTTCATAGCCCTTCACACTCTTTGGAATGTTACTCTCCACACCTTACTCTTTCAAATATCAAACACACCTCACTTGAATAAAAGTGCATACACCAACACCAAACCCTCACATAGATAGAACAGTTACACAACTCTTCGATGACTAAAATCATGCTTCCAACAACATTATTCAGTTTAATATATTTTACTCTTTTTCCCTATCAAAAAAAAAATAATATTATTCAATGCATGACTTTTAGTCTCCCCAAGAACTTAATGGCCAAGCCCTTACCAAAAGCCTTCTATGTGTTGGGCACATTCATCATATCATCTACTTCCCTCTTTAATTCCTCAAAAAATAATTTTGACACATACTTATCCATCCAAACCATAGAGGACGTGTATACGTATTTGAGAAGAAATAAACTTGTCCTAACTTGTCTGAAAAGTAGAGTCCACAGTATCCTATTGTAGTTTATCTTTTCCATGTAGCGAATTTGCAGGAGGTTAGGTAGCATTTGGTTATTACAAGCTGCTGGAAAGCGATTTGCCACATAAATGATGTGCTTCTTCTCTCTCTCTCTCTCTCTCTCTCTCTCTCTCTCTCTGTGTCTGAACCCCGCCTGATGCTTCTATATCCAACAAGTGAAAGCACATCAAGTTTCGACCGACTTGACGGAGAGACTCGTGGAAGGCACAAACAAAATACGTTGAGGTGTTGCTATTCCTCTATCGTGGATGAACCACAATGAACCTCAGTGGTGCACAGATCTCCTAAGCACAAGTGTTGTGGCGTATTGTAGCTTATGTGCACGTGGTGAAAAATAATTTTGGTAAAAGAAGGCATTTGTGGGATAATCACGTCCCCAAATTGTTTTCGAGAACATTAAGAGGCAAGTTGATGATGTGACCAGATCCACATTCAAAGCATAGAAAACTTCTGCTCATGGCCATTAAAATTCTTAAGGAGACTAAAATCCTTGAATTGAATAACGTTATCGGAAATTTTGGAACGTGACCAGTTGTATAATCTCTTTATTCGTATGACGATGTCTTGGTAATGTAAGCATATTATCTTCAAGCTAAGTGTGTGTGACACTTGGAGGAAGCGACTAGGTAAAAGACCCAAAGAGTACGGGGTTGTGAAACATAGGAAATAATTAAAGGACAAAACTATAGCCCGAAGGTTCCGGCAATTCCGGGGATACCTGGAGCACTAGAATTCTAGCGAGTGTGAGTACGTGCGAAGAGATCGACTCATGTGATGAGTAGTGCTGTATCACATTGCACTGCACTTTTTCTATTGTAGTGAATTTCATAACTCCCTGATCTTTTCATAGGCTTTTCCCTTATGAAGGGGTTTAGTAAATAAAATGGTGTGTTCTCTCTCCTCCTATGTGCATATGTAGCTGTGCCCAAAGCTCATCCAATGCTTTTGTTACCATCAAGCAAGACACAAGCTTCTCCACCGAGTAATATGAGCACTTCCCTTTCCCACTCAAAAGAAGCCCTACCACAGTGACAGAATACAAACATCTACGCTAATCTAAACCAAGGACAGGAAAATGGACCATGCTACAAAACTCCACCGTTAGCTGAGCCATAGAGAACCACTATTTGTACTTGGTGCCCGCAAGCAAAAGCTATCCTTGATGCCAAGCCATATGCACATCCCACGCATTTAAGCCATCGAATATTTCACATGTTATATGCCAATATGCCATTAAATCTCCTAAACCACCCACCCAATTCAAGATAAATTAAGTTCTCAATCCTCCCAGCATCTCACTCTCTCATCTCTTCTTATGGACCAAGAATGAGTCTCCAACTCATTCTTCAATTTCAATGTGCGTCCACTTGAATAGAGCTTTCTTAATTGCTGCACTTGTAGCAGTTTGTATTCATACAAAAAAGTATGATTTGCTCACATGTTGTTGCTAACTTATTATCACATTTTTTTTTGGGCCTAGCATTTGGCACACGAGAGTTGCAGTAAACATAAGTACTAGCAAAGGACAAGGTAAAAGTCCCAATCCTTAACCATTTCCTCTTTCAAAACCTTTCTCTTTTGAACAGTTTGACTTAAGAAGAAAGTCAAGATAAGATCACTTCCACAAGAGGCAGACCCTCAAGACAAAATGTATGAACCATTATCTCATTGCACTCAAAAGAAGATATATCAAAGACTTATTTTCTTCAAACATGCACAAAATCAGAGCCTATTGTAATTCACAAACCATACATCATATATGGACCATTAGCTCATGCCCCATCAAAAACCATAATTCTCAATGGATGATAAAACAATTTTAGTCACATCATACACATGACAATGAAAATGGGAACTCTGACCAAACAAACCAACACAATTAGCAGAAACTCAAACAAAAAGTAATGAAGCCAGATGTCAGGAAATCAATCAAACGCATACAAAAAAGAAAGCCTGTCCCTGTTGATCTAAGACATCTCATAAAATCAGGCTTAGTGTTTCATAGCCCAACAGAGGCAAGTATTTCACTGCAGCAAGATATATAATTCACACCACATCATTTAAAGTCCACAAATACATCATGGAAAAATCTGTTTCTTTTCTTTTTTGGGGGGGGGGGGTCTTGTTAACAAATTATCATGATTATGATGAACAAACTCCTAGAGGCCACGTCAATGCACACGAACTTTACATATGCAAGGCATTCATCAGCCCAATTGTAAAATTCAAAGAACATGAACAAGTCATGAAATTTGCTTCTACCTCTCTCATGGATAATGAACTATTAACACCAAGTAACCAACCCTCCACCTCCTCTATTTCTCCCAATCACAAAGAGCCATGTAGAAGCAGATTCATAGACAACATTCATATTTGACTCTTGCTCACTGACATTCAGTCCTTTACATCATCAATATCTCCAGTTTTCAACAAAAAGGGGGGAGCCTTTACATCATTCAGCATCTTTTCTTCTTTTTTTTTTTCTTTTGACACATTCATTTAACATCTTTTGAAACCCTAAAACATAAATTGATAAATAAATCAAAAGGGTGGCTACATAGGATCCTACACAGAGACTCTACGAAGCTTGTAAAAGACTATCTAAAACATCTAAAAATTCCATTAGAAGAACAAGAAGGCCCCACTGCCAAAAATTTACAAGGTTTTCCTATTTATATTTCACCAAATTGCTGAGAAAATGGCCCCTCAAGTTTCGTTTTGTTTTGTTTTTCTGCCAAAATATCCCTTCCGAGAAAAATAAATTTTTCACAAATTTGTCCACTACAGATGGAAGAACCAAACTGCTAAAGACTAGCTCCTAGAGAACTGCAGTGCAAAGATAACGAAGCAATAGATGATCAACACATTCAAAGTCCCATTCATAAAAGATGTATATGTCAACCATGATCTTCCCTGTCCTCAACAAATTGGCAGAAGTCAAAATCCTTTAGAACCTTTACAAGGTAATAGACTTTACTTAGCAGTTATCCATCAACGAAGAAATCTCCATGGTTTATGTCTCCAGGCATTGAACCTAGTAAAGCATAAGGTGGACAGAACAGATGCATATTAAAGAATTTACAGAGCAAACTCCTCCATTTTGGTTCCCCAATAGGCAGCCCAGATCAAATGTAAGCAAATTCAATAGTAGCCAGCAGGTGAAGTTAAGAAGAATTCAACATCCACAATTCTTAGTTTACTTAAGCTTCTCCAAAGATGCAGTTAAAAAAAGCAAAGAAAAAGAGAAAGAAGATTGCTAAATAGAAATAAAATAAAAGCCTCAGCAAAATAAAAACCAAAGGGGACGCTGTAGAAGCCAACGTGAACAAAGACCTAGAGGGAGCGGGGAAGACAACTGAGAACCACGACAAACTCCCACTATAAAATTACTAGGTATTTCTCAGATCCATGAACTATATGGAACTACCACATTGAAGATGCTACTAATATCCAATGCTTGTGTGACACCATGGCACTCATCTTCCACAGCCGACTGTCACCTGTTTCAGCTACCAGTCTACCACCATGGCAGTGTGGTAGCATATGAACGACCAAGCTTTGCTTTTAGAAATTGAATGTCTAAAATCTCCCCATAAAACTATCTCACAACTCTATCAAATGAACAGAATTTCCACAAAACAGATGTAGATATGGTTCAGTATGCAGCCTAACAAGCTACATCAAATTCTGCATATCCTCTCCCAGAATAACTTCATTCTAACAAGTATTATGCTTCAGGAAAATTCCGTAAATCAGGATATAATCAGAAGGTCAAATTCAAAATATTATAGTTGAGAAAAGTAAATAATAAAACTTATTTCAGACAAGAAAACAAAACACTGGATATCTTAACAAAACATCAGAGCAGGTAAATGCACCCAAACAATCTTGTGCAAGTTCCAGATGCCTACAGCTAAAAGAGAGACTTCAAATTTTAAAAGAACAGTCACCCTGCTCCGCAGAAATGAACTGGCCAGAGAAAAATAGTACCAGCAATGGGGAGGTGATACGTTTTTCCACGGCAAGCACAACACCTTCACTGGTCTTTATCCCAATTGCAGTTGAACCCAACTGCATTTAGACATAGAAGAACTCATTACAACCCTCAAATTCACAGAATCACTGATAATCTATCTTTCTACGGCAATGCTTCCAATACTGCTGAAGCACTGATAATCCACTAGGAATACCATCAAAGGGTGTGACAGGTAAAGAAGATACACAAGAAAAATGGAGCTCAAATAGCATCACTTAAATGATGCGGACCCAGCAAAGTGCTTGATTTTGCGATAAAATCTAAAGATCACCCTCATAAATACAAGGCATTCAGCATTTGTCTCCGCCAAAACCACAAAGCGTGATTGGCATAAATCTCAAAATTACGAAATACAGAATCACAAGATAGACTATGAAGCCCCCCAAGTATGTATTTCATTTGTATTCCATATTCATTGGATTAACACAGTTTGACGGATGACCTGGTTCAGGATAGGAAGTTGTGGCGGGATAGGATTAGGATCTTAGATCGCAGAGAGTCCACCCCGTAGTTGTCTTTTGATGCAGTGGCATAATGTTTTTTCACATGTCGTGTTTGTATGTAGGTAGTACCCTCTTTAGGGAGTAGTCATCGTTTGCCTACCCCGAGCTGCTAAGGTATATCATCTTCCTCTAATAGTTTGTTTTTATGATACATAGCTCCAGCAACTAGTCCTTTTAATATATCTTGGTCATTCCTTGTTATGTGTTCTTAATTTTTCCATTAAATGTTTTCACAAAATCTTTTCTCTTTAAAATATTTTCACAAAATCCTTTTTTGTGGGTCTCTTGGAATCAGTCTCTCTACGGGTAGGAATGTCGGTAGAGGTAAGATTACCTACAGTTGGATCTCCCCAGACCCCGCGCACCCGCGCACACTGGGAGGCGGTGTTGTTTATTGTTGTAGTTCATTGGATTAACAAATCTCATCAGTACGCTTAGAGACGATCCTATGTTTAAATGAGAACTACGCCATCTAAAATATGATAATAGTTATAGACAGGGAAGGTCCTGGACACATACATTTGAGATATCAAAAGAAGACCACAACCAGTAACTGATTTGAGATCCCAGAAGCTGCTAGTATGATGTGGTGTGTGGTGAGTGACCCTAAAATACCCAACTTCATTTAGGATCTATTTAGCACATTTCAGACTCTAGACATTCTGATAAAACCAAGCAAAATATTACCTACAACAACTTGATTCACATCCAACAACCCCCCCCCCCCAAAAAAAACCCTCCTTTCTCTGAGCATAACAGTGTCATTTCATTTGATTCCGTAGGCAGCAAAAAATATTAGCACGTTCTAGAGAGTTTAAACTACTCCGAGGCAAAAGAACATCCATTGAATTTCTGCAACTCAGATTTTCTTTTTTCCACCCTAAAATTCACTGAAGTATATCAACTCCAATCCAACCCTCTTCCTCATCCAAGCAAAAAGAATAACAATTTGAACCATAAAAAACCAAATAATAGAAGCAGGAATACCTTAATAGCCTCAATTGCATACTCAACCTGAAACAATCGGCCTTCAGGTGAGAAAGTGTTGACTCCTCTATCATACTCAGTCCTTCAATCACCACAGAAACAGGAAAATTCCCAACATCATTTCTCATCTCGATCTTTGGTAAAGCAAATATACAACCCAAAACCCTAGATTTGCAGTCAAAACTCGATCTTACCTGGTGAGAAACATCTTGATTGATTCGCAGCAAAAAACCAACTATCTGAAAACAAAGTAACAAACCGACGCATCAGTGAGCCATGTTTAGCAATTTCGAGATCGTTTGGAGGGCAATTTGCACAGAAACCTCACCAACTACGAGATGCAAGGATTATCGAGAACCGTGACAATGCAATACCTGCAAATCCAGAATGCTTCAAATGAAAATGATTGCATACCTGAGGAGAGAGAGCGGGACGGAAGGAGCGAAGTGAAGCAGTGAAGGGAGAAGAGTGGGGTTTTCAATCGGTATATGCGTTGCTTTGTTTTTCTACTTTCCTAGCTTCTTGCTAGGCAAGGCACCAGGAAAAAGTTGCAAAGACTGAGACTGGCCACTTCAGAAAAAAGCTGAGACCAAATGTAACCGGGCTAGATCTGGAGTGTTGCCTTACGGCCCAATTACTACTGTAGCATTAGCGACAGACCCCGCATGAAAATTAGGTAGAAGAGCTTAACAAACGAGTCATTCAGTTATAGGCTTTTGATTTCAGATGAGCCATATTTTGGTTCAGTTTTGCATCAGGTTGGTGATCATCGGTTGAGGCCAACTGATTTCTTGATAGAACAAGCTTATCTTGTATATAGGGGGAAAAAACAAAGTTTTGTCAAAAATTTCTGGTCGAGTTCGATTTGATTCGGGTCGACTCTGGTTCCTTCCACTTTCAAGTGACAACCTATATCAAGCGTCGGGATCGGATATAGTTCGATTCATTCGATTCGAGTTTTAGATTTCAGGTTAGTTTTATCATGGTAGAGTGATTTGCAATGGCAAATATATCATATGCCCAACCAAAAAAAGGAAGAATAGCTAAATATACCATATATTCATAAGAATATGTACTTTAAGTTCGTAAATAATAGTTAAATTAGACATATGAAAGCAAAATATAAGTACATGTTCACCCGCATGTGTTGTTGATGCTTATGAGAGAACTTGACACCGAAATATGATATAGGAAACACTCAAAGCTATATTTGGATTTAGATGTCAAACTCATTCATATTAACAAATTGAGTGTTAGCTAGCTCAATGCAGAGGTCTTTGAAATTTTCTACTATATAATTCAGTTTAATTTTTTCTACATTAATTTGGTCATCTCTCTTGACAACAAAAGAAATCAACAAATCAACAACCTAATAAATTTGGTGATGGAACACACGTAAACATTCATTGGATATATCTTCTATTATTATGTGATGCAACTTTAATAATAGTTGTCTTAAGGTCATCTGGGATACATACTTAGTTGGTCTTTATGTATCTCTTTGGACAAAAATTCAAACAAAAAAAATCATGAAATTAGTAATAAAATATGCATAACATTTCAATGTATGTATCTTTTATTGAAATACAACTTTATTTGTAGTTTTATGCCCCCAAAAAAAAACATTTAGTTATAGGTCCTGTTTGGCAAACAGTTATTAGCTGTTTCTATTGGCTGTTTGCTGTTAGTTATTTCAATCAGCTGTTTATATTAGCTGTTTCAATCAGCTGTATTTGGTAAAATTAGCTGTTTTTAAATATATATTTGATAAAATTTCATTTATACCCATATCTCTTATTTACCACCAAAGATGAATTTTTTTAATTAGTTGGTCACTTATTTCTTAAATTTTCTTATTGATTTATACATGACTTATTTTTTTTGTCTAATTTTCTTTTCAATCTAAATTAAAAGTTATGTGATGTTTAAGGCCCATAACACAACCTTGTTTTGTTGTTCACTTAGAAAAATTTAGTTTAACTTTCTTTTAATATAAATTGATTTTTTTGAAGCAGGTAGAGATAGAGAATTAAAATTTGCTTTACATTTAGTATTACCGTATAATTAGCAAAAATTAATGATTTTATGTTTTTAAAATAAATTATGAAGGTATGGTTACTTTGTATCATTATTTAGTTTGAATTTGAAGAAGCGAGTAAAAACTTAGAAGAGGAAGTGCAAGAAAAATATATGAATTTTGTTTATCATATTTAATCACAGGCAATTTAGTATTTTATATTAAATCTCCAAGCAGCTAATTTGAAAAGTGACAAATGTTAGCTTTTTAAAAAAACAGCTTTTTAGGATGAAAAAGCTACTCCAAAAAGCCATTAATCAAATAACCCAAATAGTTATTTGACTTAGTCAAACAGCTAAAATCACCCTAAAAAACTATTTTTGAGCAAAAAGTCATTCAAAAAATCATCTACCAAACAACCCCATAATTTTGCAGCGGAAGCATGAGGCATAATAATATGTTATGCTATGATGTTAACATGTTTTTCGAAGGTCTAACTAGAAGCAGCCCTTAGGCCGAGCACACTGAGCTTACACTAGTCCAACTCGGTATTGGGTTATTCCATAATGCAACCAATTCTAGTCACGCCTGACTGTATGCGGACTAAGGACTAACGTAGGAAAGGCCGCTAAAGAGAGGTGAACAAAATGTGGTTAACCATGCTAGGTATTGCTCCCCATTGTGTACTCATTTTAATCATCGGGTTGCCAATTCAAATAGTGCATAGATCCATCGATTTGAACACCACCTTAATTCCAACAACAACAACAACAACAACAACAACAACAACAAACTCCCATGTGGGTCCCGCTTTCGCGGGGTCTGGGGAGATCCAACTGTAGGCAACCTTACCTCTACCGGTATTCCTACCCATAGAGAGGTTGATTCCAAAAGACCCACAAAATAGTTTTGTAAAAAAGGTTTGAGGGAAAAAAAACGATTATAGAAGCCAATTACCGAGTAAGAGAAAGATAGAGAGGATGAGAAAAGGTTCCGAAAGGCAAATAAAGAGGGATTGAACACCACCTTAATTCCAAGTGACCAAAAATTCCAACATCAATGCAGGTAGAACTTATGTAATAGCGAAATTCAAATTTCTCCATTGTTACAAAATTACAATAATACACTACCACTGTAGAGAACGCCAAAGGTATGTCAATTAATCTAACTGGTAAAGTCTTCACATCATGAGAAAAAACCCGAGTGGGTTGATCTCTCATGTCCAGAATCCAGATACAGATGTTGATGCCGAAGATCCAACCTTGCCTTCGCAGATAGAGGATGGAGCACACCATCAAGTACAACTGTGGAAACACAAGTCACAAATAAATTTAAGAAGGAATGACATTATTATTCAATTATACAGATATCCCTTGACAGTTGAAACCAAAGAAATAAGATGTTCTTAATGCTTGCTAATTGCTGAGTAGTTTTGCAGCTTGTCTGTGTGTGCATATATTGCCTTGCCGCTGACAGAATCTAATCAGAGAGATTGGTCCCTGCAGAAATGAAACTGCCAAAAGGAATAAGCGATCTGAAGTCAGTATGAACGAACTACAGTCTACAGCCACAACAACCATCTACTGATGTAGCCAATTTGGTGCTGGGCCATTTGCTAACAAGGTTTTGATGTTGCCAACTCTGTTTCTAATCTGGCCATTTAAGCCATCCAATATCAGAATGGAAAGGAAATACGCTGATGAACAGAATCATGAATTGCAAATGACTTCATTTTCAAGTAACTTCATTATCAACCACCACTCAGAAGACAGGCAAACAACCACCACTCAGAAGACAGGCAAACAACCACCAAGGAAAGCTTCAATGCAGCAAGTTGGAGTCACCGAGATAAACATCGATTTAAGACGGCTCCAAAAAGACTTTCGACCAGTTGTTAGCTACCTAATCTAGCCATCCTCCTAATTTTCGCACTCGGATACTAAGATCTAATAACAAGAAATCCAACTTCGTTTTCTTTGCATCCTATTTCTCACTCAATATTATTCCAATTCTTTGCACCTTGCCAGGGATGAATCAAGCTAATAAGACAAAAAAGCATGAGAACAACTCAAAGGTCAGTGTCCTTGTCCCAAGGAATCAAGAAAGCATAGACCTTATTTACAGTGTTCCAATTCATTTTATGACTTCTGAGCAGATTTTTTGTTACAATTTCAGGATTTCAACTTCACCTGAGTCTGAGAGAATGAAAAATAAGAGAAGTCAGAGTTCATTTCAGATTTGAAAATTAAAAGAAAAAAAGCAAAGGAAAAGAAAAAGGAACGTAGTACTTGGCATCTTATAAGTATAAAGACCGAGCAACTTAGAGGTAAGTGGTGACAAACAGAGGCCAATGAGAAAATACCTTAGAAATCACAGAGAGAATAACGCACCATTTCATATGATATAACTTTCTTTGTAGTCGGCCATCAGCTGAAATGATCTTGGCTCAATCACGGGGATTTCTGAAACCAGGAGTGAATATCTGACCAACAGCTTCAAGTGCGGAGACACTCCAACTCTCTACATGTCTTATGATCTGAAACATCGAGCAATAAACAGTTTGAAGCATGTGAATGTAACGTTGCTTCTGAGTGGACAGAAATAAGATCTCAGATTCATGTATATATAAAAGGATAGTTATACTAACTTTATATTCATCGTTCAAGTAATACATTGTGCTTCCTTCTATGGCAATCAGAGGTCTCCATGGAAGTTTCAGATAGGTCCTCCAAAAACCCAAAAAAAAAAAGAGACACAGAGAGAGAGAGAGAGAGAGAGAGTTGTCATTTAATGCAAGTATTTGCTATAGTCAATTTAGCAAGAAGTAATGTAGCTTTTCATGCGAAGGCGCTTTTATAACATGATATGAGGCACTGTATGTATACAAAATATAAAAATTAGTTGGAAACTCAAGAGGAACCCAAGAATATTTATATGGTTTCCCAGAAACAAATACTGAAGTTGGGGTCTGGTCTGCTCATTACATATTTACATTTCTTCAGAGATAAAAGCTTCAGGGCTTAGACTGAACCCTGTAAAGATGCTAGCAGCTAGCCAACATAAGTCTTATTTGAATCTTTCAACAACAAAGACGGTATATAAGCCTTCTCTAAAATCTTTAGGTAATGTTTGAACAAATATAAACAACCTTGTAATAAAAACAAGTTTGTCATTGTGTTTCGATTATCTTGGTTAGTTGTAAGAGAATACTGCGAACAACTACCTTGTAATTATGACTACCACAAACTTTGTAATCATAATTATATTACAAAGTCGATTTCAATGCATTACATTCAACCAAACATACTCATTAGTAACTTATTTGTCATATCAGAGTTAACCCATGGCACACAGAAACTCCAGAGCCAAGGATTAGTCTCCCAACTGATTTTGAATTTTCTCTTATTTACCGTCCGCGGGGGGGGGGGGGGGGGTGTTCTTTGTAGCGAACATGATTCCCTTCACTTGTAGTGACTTCTCTCCAGAATCAACACCTGGGGGTGGGGAGGGGGAGGTGCCAATCCAGTTATAATTTGTAGCAACTCATTTATCATTAATGTGTATCCCCAAAAGTTGCTATTGCTACCATCCCAAATGAACTAAACATGTGAGCAGGTAATATCTGTTGTAGCTTTCGCAATGCTAGGACTTGTAATGGACTGTAGGTGAATGGATGGCAATTTTTGCACAATCAACATAGCGAATATAGATATATAATTCATCAGATAAGAACGGTCATAGCATCCCTAGGTCAAAGCATGATAATTCCTGGGACTGATAATTCTATGGCATGCTTCACTTAGAGAAGAACTAGGACAGACGATCATTCAAACAGCTGACAAAGTCAACCCTTTTTTCTCACACACCAGCCCATAGATAGGAGCAGAATTCCCTGAAAGAGAATCCATTTAATTGGGGAGTCACATAAGAGAATTCAGTTCAAGAGAAGAAGTAAGCACCTTAAACTCCAATTCGCTAATACAAAATCCCTTTCAGAATCAGCTCCCTGTGTAAGAGTTGCAGCATTGTCAACCAGCAAAGAGGTTAGTAAGATATATGCAGCCCCAAATGTGTTCTGAAATTATCAAAAATCAAGCAATGGGATACAAAGTGTTCAATGATAATCCCTTATAAAAAAATTTTAAAAAGTGTGTACAATGAATAATCACAGGCTAAATAGTCAAGAAAATATGAAAAGACCAATAACAGTCCTCAAAAAATTCAACTTCACAGATTTTCATTTCATTTGTCGTTTTTCAAGACCTTAGCCTGCAAGACAGAAGATCCAGAACATTTTCTCCACTATGATGGTAGCAAGGATATACCATTTCACTTTTTACCACTGACTAGCTAGACAACTGTTTTCACTAATAGAACTTATAGAAGTGTTATTGACAATTGGATAGGCATGGCTAATTTCAATAGCCAAAGAAAACTAACGCAAGTTATCACAAGGTCAGGAACATATCAAGTGCGAACACATCTGAATGGATACACATGACCAATAAGCAAGTGCCATTGTCTCTGAATGGATGCAACACATCAACTATAGGTCAATGCAGACATGCTTGCTTGATTTCTGAACAATTAAAAGGAGATGAAACCTTACATAGACCAGCAAAGCTGGTAAAGAGTTATAGTATTATGAGGCTTGATACATCATCAAATAATGACCCTTCGTTTCATCCTCTGTTCTGAGGCTCAAGACCCAATGCTATAGCCAACTGTTTTTTTTTTAAATAAGGAAAAGATAATATATTTATAAAAGAAAGGTAATAGGTACAAGAGAGGATGCTGAAGAACCATCCCGCAAAAGCTTATTACAACCCCAAAAAAAGGCTCTATCCACAAAATGGACAATATCAAGCGAAGAGGGGGGGGGGGGGGACCTCCTCCTTCCAAAAGAATAAAGTCTTAAGCCACTTGTCTTTCAACCGCTCAAGTGAAGTTTTGATCCCATCAAAAACCCTCCTATTCCCTCCATCCATAAAATCCAAAAGATGGCATGCGGGAGTGCTCTAGCCAACTGATTAAATTGTTTGCAATACAATTGGTTCAATAATTACAGAAAAGCAATTGAAAACTACTGATGATTCCCTAGTATTGAAATTCTCCTAGTATTTATTTCCCTTAGCAATTAGAGATAGCTCAAATTTCTCAACTGTAGTAGCCAAGCAACAGCGTGCCTAACTTATGTCTTACTGCTTCACTTCAGGCTTTTATGTCTAACTTAATATCTTTTTTGAGTTAGGGGATACATAAGAAGCTTGTTTCTCTAATCTTTTTCACTGGTGTCAGGTCTATTGAGTCATTCACTATATCCATCATGCCTGAGTAATTGAGGTGCTTATTTACCCATTTCAAGGATGGTATGGACTGGTTAATCAACGTGTGGCAGCAGTAATCTTAATATCCTAGGTGTTCATCACCATATCTCCATTTAGAAATACAAGGCAAATAATAAATGCTTTGGGATGGGGATTCGTAAGCATAAACAACAACATTAATATGAAATTTCCTTGGTGTATTTCGGATAACCGTAACACATAAGTACCTTAATTCTCATAGAACAAGTCCAGTTCCTACAGATGCAAAGCTACATTTTAGTCTACCATGCACTGTTAATGAAAAGGAAACTAAAATACTTTTTATATATAAGTTGTACAGACGTACCTTCTCAATGTTTTTCAGTACAATAGCGGGTTGCTTAAAGAAAGGTACAAGCAAACGCAAGTTGCGTGAGTACAACTGTGTACCTGATTTGCAGAAAGTACGACTCAATATATTTAATCTAGTGACGAAGTAGGTGATGCAACTTTGCATAAGATAAACATAAACATAAGAGTGAGTGTAGTTTATCTGGTGACTTAAAGGTGCATAGGGCATATAGCACGAACTACTCAGCCTTATGTAATCCATAAATAATAGAGAAGAAGTATTAATACACTAATCTGAAGCATACTTGATTATAGCACCCAACTACATATAGTTCTGTTCTAAAATTACAAACACAACTGTACACTCACAACAAAAATAAGTTTAGATTTGAAGTGCAGTTGAAGCCTAAATATTCCATCTACTACCAGAAGCTGTAAAGCGTGGAGTTTAGGATTACCACGGAATTTAATAGTTGGATCCTCAAAGAGGCAGTCATCAGCATAAATTGAAGAACTGAAAATCCCTGCATCAATAGATACAATCTTTGAATATATCATGATAATAAGATCAGGAAAACTCCACATGCATCGTTGCCTGTCTAACAATGGAACTTATCAGACGCAGGCATATCGTAAAGCACAAAGGGAGGGGTATGGCTCTTCAACTCATCAATTATCAACGTGCAGAGAATGAGTTTCTGCAGAGAACCGATGAAAAAGTCACATACAGACACAGTGTGGCTTACCTCACAGTGGGCATGTCAGATGTTGGACATGCAATATGCCAATAGAAACACATTAATTGTCATGGTGAATTAAAAAAGGATGGCTTTGAAGCCAAATTCTAATATAAGCTTCAGAAATCAAAGATTTTCTGCTTATGTGTACTAAACATAAGCATAAAGCAGTTACTGCATAAGCATTTGCAGAAGTATCATATAGCTCAACACAATCAAGGGATGACGCACAAATCCTTTAGACTAGATTCACTACAAAATTGGCAAATACAACAACAAGCCACTGCCTCATAAGGGAAATCAGACTTCAGATTATTGATATATCACATAAGAGCAAGTTCCGATTATTAGGTTACAACCTCAGAGAAAATGACAAAATAGTGCCATGGACTAATAAGTATGCTCTTAGAATCTGAGGTTACACAACAAGGATATTTTCAATGGTTGTCATCGTTCCAAATTTCTGACAATGTCGAGTCCGTACATTATGAGCATATTGAATTTGCTACTTGCTCCAACATGCTCAATTATGCTCCAACCTGTTCAAACCTGTTAACTGCTAATCAAACCTACTCCAACCTGCTAAGTGCCACTCTAACCTGCTCCAACCCACTCACAAACCTACTAGTCAAACCAATTCCAACATGCTCAAACTTGCTTTCAAACCTGCTCCAACATCCTCAAACCTGCTTTCTTTTAGTCAAATCTACTCAAACCTACTTTAGTCTCCTCTCATCCGCTTTTTGCTAGTCAAATTTGCTCAAACCTATTCTAATCTCCTCTAATCTGCTCCAATATGTTTTTTCATTCATCCAATATGCTTATAACAAACGAGTCTAAAGTCCATCAAATGATAAAATTGTGCAAAACCAACAAACGCACAAAGCCTCGAATCATAAAAAGACTTCAAAGCGTATCACAATCAGGATGCATTTTTGTGAGGAAGAAGACGGCATAAATTTGGAGTGCTTTCGCACCACAAATCAACCAATGAAATCAGGACAACCCAAAACATCAGCAAACCCCTAAAATACAAATATTTATTGGACTATCAAAACAGAGAATAAACACAGAATCATCAAAAACTGCAGCCAAAAAAGGGGAAAAAAAAATCACCTGTAACAAAATAAGCATTGTCGTAATCTGCTTTCAGAATATCCAAAATATCATCGACCCCAGAAACCGATAACTCATCCTCTCTTCCAGATACAACCACATCCATTCTACAAAACCAAATCATCAAGCAAATTCCCATTGTAAGGCAAAACCCTGAACACCCAAAACCCTAATACGACCAATCAGATGCCCTAATTCTCAATCAATGGAAATCGATGGAGAAGAGAGAGAAAGCACCTTTTGTCATTCCCAATTGAGAGAAGCCTGAGAATTTCCGTGACTCCACTGACAGCGAATTTCAGCAACGGTGGGGTTTGTTTCTCTGAATTATTATCCCTATTAGTTCGTGGGTTTGAACTGCATCGAACAATACGTATGCTCTGCAAAAATTGAAATCCTAAAGAAATAGTTGGGTTGTTGAAAAAGAATCATACAAAACTTTGGTTTTGCATTAACAAGAAATTGAATGAGATAACTACTTTGTAGTAGGACGTTGAAGCAGCGCAACAGACTCCCGCCATCTCTTACACTCTCCTGGATTCACTGGTTGAGCTCTGCAACCGTTGTTTGCAATGAGACGCACCTTGATCGAGAAAAGAAGATTGAACCCCCCCCCCCCCCTGTAGTCCAGTTGCATTATGTACATAACTGCATATGACACGCGAGGTATGGGTGGGGCCCGCGTGTCACACACGTGTCCGGACGCGGCTGGTAGCAGAGGAAACGGGGCACCAACACGTGTGGCAGACCATGCTGCCGTGGTGTCCCGCGTTTCATTTTTTTTTGCGTTTTGCACGTCAGAACGCGTTGTTTGGGGGGCGTGTGTGAAGGAAACGGTGCGTTTTGGGGGAAGAGCGACGAAAAAAAAGAAAAACGGTGAACAGTGCAGGGGTGTGGGAAGGTGGGCCGAATTCGGCCGTTGGGGGTGGATTTTAGAGTCCAACGGCTCTTTCTTTTCTTTTTTTTGGTGAAATTGTTTTCTATAAAATGGATGATTCTGTTGCCAAAAATTGTGAAAAATTAATCTACCTTCCTCACTTTCTCTCTCAAAGCATATGCTACACTTGTGTTAGTGATTTTGAGTTTGATTAAATTTCGAAAAAAATCAAGTTCGGGTAAGTTAATATTTGTTATGTAATTCGTTATAATTTTGTATAAATAATTGTTGTTTTATATTTTAACTAATATATTTTATTTTTTGGGTTTTTGTAGACATATATTGGAGGTCTCCATTAAGTGGAACACAATAGTGAAGTGAAGTCAATTGTAAGTAATTCAAAGTTTTTGTTAATGTTGTGTTGAAATTGTTTGGAAATTTATTAGTTGTATGTAAGAATATGTTAGAAATAAAATTTGTATTAGTTACAATTGAATTGCATGGTTAGAAGTGTAATTTATTTTGTTAGAAATTTAATATTTTTTATTAGGAATTAATGTTGTTGTTGTTGTAACGATATGAAATTTGTATTAGGTACAATTAAAAATTTGTATTAGTGACAAAACGTTAGAAATTAATTTTGTTGTCGTTAGAAAATGAATGCGTAAATGGATTTGTTTTAGTGAAGGTAGGGTAATAACACGTAACATTAGTATTAGAATATTGACATTCACCCTCAATTTTTGATAGTTACTATTTATTAATTGGTTGAATGTAGAAAATAAATTTGATGTTGTTAGAAATTGAATGTTTGAATTTATTTTTTATAAGAAAATACACTTTTGAACGTTGTTCACAAAGAGGAAGAAAAAATTGCTTGGGTAAGCATCTTAATTAATTTTTGTTATTTTGGGGGAAAAATAATGGTTGGGCAATTAGTGTATGTATGTTTTCTTGTGAATAAATAATGGTAGGGTAATAATTGAAATATTTGTTCCTTACAACTTAGTAAATGATTGATTTGAGAAATTCATTTCATTGTTGTGAACCTCATGTTAAAAGTAGAATGTGATAATGTCATAAATTAATATGGTTGTTATCATTAGAATTTACAATTTACGAAATGCTTGATAATAATTTTGGGATATATTTGTTAGAATTAATGTTGTTGTTAGAAATTGAATGTTTGAATGTATTTTTGATAAGAAAATACAATTTTTAACGTTGCTCACAAAGAAGAAGAAAAAATTGCTTGCATAAGCATGTTAATTAATTTTTGCTATTCTTGGCAAAAAATAATGGTTGGGCAATTAGCGTATGAATTGAATGTTTTCTTGTGCATAAATAATGGTAGGGTAATAATTTAAATATTTGTTCCTTACAACTTAGTAAATGATTGATTTGAGAAATTTATTTCGTTGTTGTCAACCTCATGTTAGAAGTAGAATGTGTGAACGTGGATCAATATTTGTTGTTAGAAATTAATGTTGTTGTTGTTGTTACAATATGAAATTTGTATTAGTTACAATTAAAAATTTGTATTACTAAGAATACGTTAGAAATTAATTTTGTTGTTGTTAGAAAATGAATGCATGAATGTATTTGTTTCAATAAAGGTAGGGTAAGAATATGTAACATTAATATTCGAAAGTTGACATTAAGTTGAAATTTTTGATGGTTACTATTTATTAATTGCTTGAATTTAGGAAATAAATTTGTTGTTGTTAGAAATTGAATGTCGGAATGTATTTTTAATAAGAAAGAAACAAAAATTGGTTTCGTAACCATGATTGGAATAAGTGGAGATGTTTAGAATTTAGAGTTGAAATGTTTAGACAATAGAAATTTGGTATTTTTTTTGTTACATTTTGAAGTGCTTGATTGTAAAGAGTTGAAATGTTAACATTAGAATTTACAATTTACTAAATGCTTGATTATAATTTTTGGATATATTTGTTACATACAATTTACAAAATGCTTGATTCAAATGTTAACTTCGTAATATGGTTTGTGAGTTTTGAAAATGTGTATGTAATTATGTGGCCGATTAGAAATGTAATAAAGTTAGCATGTTTAGATATTGGAGCTGAAATGATTCCAAATTGGAATTGAAAATATTTTATGTCGTTTCGTCAAATATGTGATATATTAAATGTGTGAATGTAATTTCTTTTTATCCAAATTGGTAGGTGTTCACTATCAAATGGATCCCAATCACCCACAATCTTTCATGAACTTACTAACTGGGGATAATTCACAACGGGATGCCGCAAACAACATGAATATTATTCCAAACCCTCCTCATTGGCAATACCATCCACAGTACCCTCAACAATACACACATACGCAATATCCTCAACTACCACCGAACTTTCCCGGCCAAGGCCAGAATGTCTCCCCCATTCCAAATTTCAACTGCGGTTCTTTGCCTCCTCCTTATCAGCTACCCCCACCAACTAATACGATCTCGCCAACACCCCATCCTCCACCCAACCTCACCCAAAGTGAGAGTGTCAGCGTGACTTCCAAGTGGACATTGGAAGAAGATTGTCGTTCGGTCAGATCGTGGATCAACGTTAGCACCAACCCCCTTGTTGGGGCTGACTAGAAGAAGACGGGGTTCTGGACGAAGATTGCAAGCGCCTACAACCAGCATGCTCCCGATGAAGCTGCGAAACGAGGAGCGAAAGTCTGCAACGCCCGTTGGAACCGGGCAGCTCCACTGGTGTCGAAGTGGACCGCTTGTATGGGGCAGGCTTATCGGGCAAACCCAAGTGGGGCGAATGAGGATGATATTACGCAGAAATCCCAAGATCTATACGTTGATATGGTGGGCAAACCGTTCGACTTGATGCATTGGTGGGTGCTACTGAGGGACCAACCGAAATGGGAGGTCAATTGCGATCAATCTGTAGATGTGGCCACTAAACGCTTGAGGATCAACGAGGTGAGCGGGTACTCTGAGAGTGAGACATCCGGCTCAGCCAGCACCCCCGAGACACCAACAACGAATGCTAGTGAAGATACAACAACATAGCAAATTGGTGGACTTACCTGCCCAATTGGAAGAAAAGCCGCCAAAAGAAAGGCAAAAGAGAGAGCGCACGACTCAGTCCTTGATGTTGTGACCAAGGAGCTATCCACCTTGGGGACAACAAATGTGAAGAATAGCACCATGTTAGAAAGATATGTCATCGCCCAAGAGAAGAAGGCGGAGGCGGCTAGGGTGAAGGCGGAGGCCGCTGAGAGAGCGGTTGAACTAATAGACTCTCATCAACAGTTCCAACGGATGAAGTATGAGGACAAGATTTTGAGAGTGGACATTGGTAAGATGTGTCTGGAGGATCAAGCACGATATGGTCCACTTCAGGAAGAAATTAGAAGTCGATACCGCCAAACATCGTCTTCGTCCAATGCTAGTCCTTCTCTAGATTGAGACTCATGTCTTGGGAATAATATGTTGTTTACCTTAAGCTTTTGTTGTTCTTTCTTTTCCCAATAGTTTGTTGTAATTGAATTCCTTCATGTTGTGGAATGAAATGTGTAATTTTGTTTGAATTAGTTCCATTTTAATTTCACATCACAGTCAGCGAAGGTCTAATATATGTTGTATTCTAGCTAAGATGTTCAATTTCATTTCATCGAATGCAATTGTAATATTTCACTTATAACTACGATGCTATCTTAATTTGCTTGCTGAATTCGACAAAATTTTCCCTAACATTTGGACACTTCTGTCACAGGTACAACAAATTGAGTGACCCATCCTCTTCTAGTGATGACTCAGCCACAGAATTAATAGATCATCTCAGATTCGTACTGGAGTCATCATCTTCTAGTGATGACTCATCGATTCTTGAGACCGTACTGAACAATCAATCTCGCATGGAGTCATTTCAGGTAGCTATAAAACATGGACAAGGGGGACGACCTTCATCATCCCGACGACCAAGAAAGAAGAAAAAAGTCATTCGGAGGGATCGAGAAACTGCAGACGATCGCCTTCACAAAGACTATTTTACAGATAATTCCATCTACAACGAAACCCACTTTCGCCGTAGATTTCGGATGCGGAAGCACCTGTTCCTCCGCATTGTTGACGCCCTCAGCAGTCGATTTGAGTACTTCCATTTGAGGCACGATTGTACTGGTCGGCGTGGGTTGTCACCGTTCACCAAGTGCACCACAGTGATGCGTATGCTCACCTATGGGGTATCGGCAGATTGTGTTGACGAGTACTTGAAGATTGGAGGAAGCACGGCTATGGAGTGTATGAAAAACTTTGCAGCCGGTGTACTCCAAGTGTTTGGGGACGAGTATTTGGGAAAACCAACACAAGCTGATGTTGATCGACTGTTGCAAGTTGCCAAGGCACGTGATTTTCCCGGTATGTTAGGGAGTATAGATTGTATGCATTGGGAATGGAAGAACTGTCTATCGGCATGGAAAGAGATATTCGCAAAAGGGCTTTACAGAGTCCCCACCTTGATTCTTGAAGTCGTTGCTTCATATGACCTTTGGATATGGCACGCCTTCTTTGGGTGCCCGAGTAGCCTGAATGACTTAAATGTTCTTCACCGGTCAGATGTTTTCGAAGAGTTGTATGAGGGTCGGGCTCCGAAATGTGAGTACGTCGTCAACGGTCGCCAATACAATATGAGGTACTTTTTGTCCGACGGTATTTATCCAAGATTGGCAACATTCGTGAAAACTATCTCCCTCCCCCAAGGACCCAAGGAAAGATTGTTCACCGAATGTCAAGAGTCGGTTAGGAAGGATGTGAAAAGAGCATTTGGGGTTCTACAAGCCCGGTTTGCTATAATTCGCGGTCCAGCTCGAAACATGGACAAAGGTGAGTTAGGTATGATAATGAAGGCATGCGTTATACTCCACAACATGATCGTCGATGACGAACGAGATTCGTATGACCTCGCTTTCGACTACGATGATGTCGACGGTAACACCCCGCAACCAATTGTCCAACACGGTCATCATCCGTGTTATACTGCCTACCTTCGTAGAGTAGCAGAAATCCATGACCCCGCTGTACATGCACGTCTCCAATCAGACCTGATCGAGGAAATATGGAATCGACATACGGCGCGACAAAGCTCACAACCATAGATGTGAAGGGTTATCCGTCATTTACTTGTATTGTATATTTTCCTATTGTATTGTACTGTATTTTATTTGTATTATATTGTACAATATTTTTTTCCGTCATCTAAATTAGTGTTTTCAATATCGAACGATCGGGTTGTAATTTTCTTCAATGTCAATCCTTATATTTGCATTTGTATTAATTGCATTGTACGTCCTACTCCGTATGCTTTCAATCGTTCAACCGATAAAACTTAACTCATCATTTTTTATATACTACAAAATAAATTAATACATTCTTCGGAAACATAAATTACATATTCTTTTATCCGGAAAATAAAATTATTTTTCAACTTAAACCCACCCCCAATATGCAAAAACAAATTGTCCAACATAAAACAAAGAAAATATGTTTAGTGGTGGGCTCCACCAACAAATATTAAATCATTTGTGCTGAAATGAGTTCCATTTGCTGAAAAAAGTGAAGGAATGCAAGTTTCAGAACTGTGGAACTTTCGCTGACGTGGCATGCTGGAGTTCCACAAAATGGAATGCCATTGGGAATGCTCTTAGAGGCAAATTATCATGTACACCTTGGAACACGTGCTCACATATCTATTGTATATTAGATTATTTATTATTAAAATATATTTAATTGTGCTAAATCATCCTGAAATATATTGAATCATTTAAGAAAATACAACTATATATCTTCAATAAGTACTTCACAAATTTTGTTGAAATGTACCAAATACTTATAATAAGTGTTTACATTAGTCAAAAAGAACATGCCCTTAGCAGAATTGACTCAAGCTGAATAATACAAATTCATATCTAAACCTACATTAAGATAGTGAAATTGAAGTGGAGCCCAATATCAAAAATGACCCAAAACTGAATATTTTTCACGCAAATTATTAGCTATTGGATCACATATTAACTAACTCAAAATAAATTGGAATCGAAAATGATTCAATCCAAAATCGATTTTTTCTAACTCGAAATTATCTGGATTTGAAACTAAATCAAATGACCCATTTATCAAGCCTACATGTTAACTAGCACATGAAAATTCGAGCAATTATCTAATCTAGATAGAAGACTTCATACTCATAAATAATTGCATCATCATTCAGGCAAAAAATGACTCTGAGGTACCCCACTTTCTGTGGAAATAATTTTTAAGGGACCATGTTATTAGAATGTATTTTGAAGTGCACAATATTGTTAGGTAATTATTAATGGGGTACTTTCCGGTGATAAATGTGCAAGTGCCGATGAGTATTTGGCGGGAATTGCAAACTGAACCTAGTGTTCCAATTTTACCCTTTAAAAGGCTAAAGATATAACGTTAACCTTCTGTCTCCTCCCATTAATACCTCCAATCTCCCCCTCCTTGAACCTACATTCTCTCTCCTCCCCTAGTTCACATCTCTCTCGCAAGGTTCTCTATTCTTCTCCACACCCGAAGTACGCCATTGAAGCAGGGAGAAAAAAGGCAAGTTTTGATTTTTTTATTTCTTTTTGTTGGTCTCTCTCCCAATGGGAGCACTATGTTGCTTTCTGATCTTCAAAGGTGGGCTTAGTGTTGAGTAACCCTAGTTGGGTACGAACTCACTCTATTTTGATGAAGGAACTCATATCTGAAGGTGATAATGCAAGCATCAAGTTCATCAAGGAGAGGTGACCATGAACAAGCAATTGTCATGTGCCCAAGGTGCAATGTTGAAGGAATGAGAAAGGTGTCACATTCAAGCCAAAACCTAGGCAGAATGTATGCCAAGTGTTTGAGATGTGAGAATTTTTTAGGATGGGTGGATGAAGATTGCTAAGTGAGATTGAGATAGTGAAGCATGAGCTAAGGGAGTTGAAGATGATGTTGAAAATACTAGAGAAAGGGCAGAGCATTCTTGCTATGTTAGAGATTGGTGTAATTGTATTGCTTGCACTTGTTTTAATATTGTAATATGTGGTTGTTATGTAAGGTTGATTGTCATGGTTTTGGAGTTGATTCGGAATAAGCACATTGTACTTGAACCTAAGCTAAGAAATGCATGTTTTGGTACAAGTAGAAGAAGCTACTATTGCAGTCTGAATCCATTCTTGAACTGAAACTGCTTATACATAGAAGTTCTTGTCAACCATAACAATTACACAACCATGTTCTGGTCATCCAACTGAAACTGCTTATACAACATATAAAATACATCTAAAATAGTCATCCCTAATACAATACAACCTGGCAACATGTAAAGAAGAAGATGAAGACAAAGCATCTTAAATACATCAAATCTAAACTGGCCAAATACAATACAACCACCAACATACGTAGCTTAAACAAGAAGCTGAAGACAAAGCATCTAAAATACATCAAATATGAGTTAAAGAGCTTGGCTGGACTGAGTTGGAACCCCTGATGCTGTTGCTGTTGAGGTAGAAGCTTGGCTGAGTCTTTGGATCTTTCTTGGCCTCCCAACTGGATTGCCAGTCTTCTGTCGAGGCTTCTTTTTGTATTTCAATCTAGCATTTTCTTCCCTTGGCTGCCCACATGTGAGGTTGTTATGACCCAATTGCTTACACATCCTGTACCTCTTAGTGTCGCTCAATTGAATGTTGGACAATTGTGGAGGGATGGGAAGTCTATTTTCCCTTCTTTTGTGCCTCTCTAGCCTTCCCTCTTCCTAAGCTCAAAAGGGGGATCCAAAGCAGGCAGTTCACTCTCCCCCAAGAAGCATGAGTCAGGAATGGGGTATATGATACCATCATAAAGCTTCCTATAACTCTCAACATTAAACCAAGGACAACAATAATCATCCAACTTGTGGTTTAGGCTAAGAATGCACCTGGCAACATGCTTACAGGGCATGCCACTGACTTGCCACATTTGACAATCACAGTAATGATCTGCCAACTTAATAGTGAAATTTGTGGATCCTTTTCTAACATCAAACTCCCCCTTCCTAGCTGGCACTAAATTGCAGCGGTTTCTGAACTCGAGCTCAACTTTTTAAAGCTTTTTCTCTACAAATGGGGTCACTTTTCTTTCCCAATCAACTGACATTTGAAACCTCTTATCAAATCTAGCCCCAATAAGCTTTCGAATCTCTTCCAACATAGTGTAGGTTGGCTTTCCCCTATGCTTCACAATTGCATTATTGAAACTCTCAACAAAGTTATTTGTGTTGTCATCTACTTTTAAAATCTGGTCAGATTTAAAACTTGCCCAATGTTCCAATGGCTCATTATTTCTTAACCAATGAAAAGTAGAAATATCCTTATCCTTAATTTTATCCTTAGCCTTTTTGAAAACAAATTTTGAGTATGCATTAGCAGCAATGTAAAAGAAGCAATGAAACCAAGCACCTTCACCATTTTAAGGGAAGGTGAATAAAAGATATGTTAATAATTGAAAGCAATGGAAAAGAAGCAATCAAACCACAAACTCTAACAGGCATATACCAGGGTAGAGTGAGGCAAAGTTTTTGTAGAAGCGGAGGACACAAATTCTCCTTTAAGCTTAAGGCATAACATTCTTCAATTCTTTGATTATGGCATGCATCATAAACAACAAATTATGTAAGTAATTGACAATTGCACATAGAAAACAAAAAGAAAAGAAAGCAATGTAGTTAACTGCTACCCTGTGCCTGTCAGACATGATTGTGTACTTGAAACTGTTCTCCCTTGCATCCAGTGTAGTTGCTAAACTATATAGAAAAAAGCTCCACTCCTCTTCATCCTCTTAAGGTACAACTCCATAAGTTAAGAGATACTGCCCATTGTTCTCATCTAATCCCATAGCAGTGATGAGGATACCCTTGTATGGCCCTTTTAAGTGACAACCATCAATGCCAATGAAGGGCCTACAGTGCTATTTGAAGGCAGTAATGCCTGACCCTATACAAATCTGACATCTCTTGAAAGATGGATTCTTGCCAGGGCCCTCGTCTTTCCAGTTCATAAAACATAGAAACTCAGGGTTTTTTTCCTTAAACACCCTCATATAGTTTGGCAGTACCTTGTACCCTTTATCATGCCTGCCTTCAACCATATTTTTCAATAACTTCCTAGCCCTCCAGCAAGTGTAATAAGGAACTGCTACTCTAAACCTCCTCATCAGAGTTTTCTGCATTGCCCCTTATCCATATTAGGGTTGTCCTTAAACTCATCCAGTAGCTTAGTTACAACCCATCTGGATGAGGCATGCTTATTGAATTGTGTATTGGGACACTTGAGACCCTCATTCAAGGACCTAATCATCCAAGTACACTTATCCACAAGCATAGCTGCATGGATTTTGAATGGATAGTCATTATTAATACACCTCTGTGTGTATCTGCTCCTAGTGTTCTTGGTTTTTCTTAAAGTAATGCCATGTTGCACATAGTAGTCCTTCATCACATTCAACAACTCTTATTTACTTGTAAAGATGTCACCAATAGCTAAGCTTACCATCTCATCCCTATTTCTACTCCACAACTTGCCTTGCCTGAATACGTTAGCTATTTTGTTCACAATCAGTAAGTTCTCACCCACATCATCATGAATGCTACCATGTCCTAAAGTTATGCACAACTGAGTGTTATTCTCTAAGTCAATATCATCTAATGACTCATTTTTAGCCTCCAAATTATCCTCCTCATCTAATGAGAGGTTTTCAGACTCCTTAAACCCATCTGATTGCCACTCCCTAAAGTCAATATCCTCACTGTCATCATGGTTACTATCTTCATCATCTGCTTGCTCCAAATTTTCCTCTACATCACTGTCAAACACATCAACCTCTCCTATTTGTGGTTGGCATAATGAATGCACATCAAAATCATGCAAGCCCTCTAAATCAACCCTCACTATCCCCAAATCAAAGTCCTCCCCTGGTTCTAAAGTACCAACTGTTGCAGTTTTCTTTTTTGAAAGGCTAGGGGTAGCTTGTAATGTAGTGACAGGTCTTCTAGGGCTATATATTTGAGAGGGGCTGTTCTGTGCAGCTAAAGCTTGAGATGGACTGCTTCCAAGGGTTGGAGTTGGAGACTTAGGGGTTGTAGGGGTAGTTTGAGATATTGTCGGTGGCATTCTTGGGTTACATATTTGCTGGGAATGGCTGTTTTCTGCAGCCGTAGTGTGAGAAGGAATTCTAGGAAAGGTTGCAGTTGGAGAATTAGGGTTCTCCTGGACAATTTGAGCTCTAGTCACAGGCCTTCTAGGGCTAATAAGAGCATATGCAATTTGGGAGGTTGGGGACTCAACATGTTGGGAGGCCACTCTTTTAGAAGGTGAGGCTGGGCTTGGGTTTTTTTTCAATAGGAGTTGAGATTCATAACGAAGTAGATTTTAAGAAATAACTGCTTTTGGATTTTGTTGAAGTGTAGTGTGGGGCCTGATCAATTTGTAATGGTGTGATAGGCTGCTTTGCTGTCCTCGGTCTAGGTCTCCTAATTGGCAACTTATTAGATCTATTTGCAGTCACTTTGGGTTAACATTTTGAAGAGTTTCCACTAGGAATCACTTTCTCAGTTGAAAGGGTAACTATCAAATTGTTATCCCATGCCCCAACTTCACTAAGTGACGACTCACTGTCATTTTGGGCTTGGATTTGAACTTGGGGTTGATTTTGGGTTAGGCCTCGGTCTTGGGCTTGGGGTTGGTTTTGGGTTAGGCCTTGTTCTTGGCCTCTCTGTTTGGCTTCATTTAACCTGTATAAACTTTCAACAACCTTCTGCAAACTGCTTGCCTCAGGTACCTCTATGATGTACAAAGGTATCACAACATCCTTTTTCATTTCCCCCCAATGACTAGCCAAACTAACACAGTCAGCATCTGTGGTAAGTGGCCACCTCTAGTTTTCTCTACTAGGAGGATGCTATCTAAACCCAGGAAACTTAGGCAACTTCACTCCATTTTCCATGGCTGAAGACCTCACAACCCTAAACAAATCTATACTTTGATACTTATCAATACTAATATCATGGATTGAAATCATTCTATCCTTACAATGAAATATCAAATGTCTGCCACTCTATTAAGCCAATGGGAAGTTGTTACAATCATGCCAGCTATACTAAACTACCACACAATTAACCACAACAAGTCATTCAAATAACATGACATCCAATTAAACAACCTACATTGCAAGCATTAACTTTCCAAGCGTAAAAAAAAGAGCATAGAAGATAGGGCATGAACTACTAATTTCATGACCAAGTTAACATAGATACAGGCAGATTATATGGTAGTTTATAAATATTCAACACAGTCAGCAGTGCAATTACCAAAATCGAATCCCTAACTACTTAATTAGGCTTTTCATGCCTAACTAGTTTCATAAATCCTAACCCACCAAAGCAAAACAAACCAACTACAATTCTTCAATACATCATATTACAACTTCATGTTTCTCAATTAATCATATCAACAACAAACAAAGCATGAATTTGTGAAACAATTGATGCAAGCAAACATCAAATTGCATAAAAATTAGGGTTTCAGTAACCACTTACCATTCTTCGATTTCCAGCTACAAAGTACCGATCTCTTCAGTTCCTCCTTCTTCCTTCAACGATGGTGTTCAGCTTCAACAATGGCTTTTCGATTACAGAGAGAGAGAAAGAGAGAGAGAAAGAGAGAGAGAGAGAGAGAGAGAGACAGAGACAGAGACAGAGACAAAGATGATGAAGCAGTTTGAGGGTTCTCTGAAGACCGAGAGTCACAGTGCTTTCCTTAACACTTCGCGGATTTAGATTCATGGGCATTTATGTCATACAACTAATACTCATCGGTACTTGCACATTTATCACCAGAAAGTACCCCTTTAATAATTACCTAACAATGTTGTGCACTTCAGAATACATTCTAATAACATGGTCCCCTAAAAATTATTTCTACAGAAATTAGGGTACCTCAGAGTCATTTTTTGTCATTCCAACATTAAAAAGGGCACTGCAAATACAAGCCACCTTGAGTCATCGATCATCAATTCATTCAAAATACTTTATCAACAATTACAACATTGTTAAAGAGGTTTGTATCAATTATCGTTATTGAGAAGCAAATCAACTAGCAAATTGTTAGCTCATTATGGTCACTGGGGCTTACTTGTCGATTTTTAGCATGTGCCATGTGATGCTAATTTCCATTGGATTTTGTTCGACAACGCTTTAGATTCCTTTCTTGTGAGAAGGGCATCCTTATGTTCATTTTTTTAGGGTTTTTTTTAAATTATGGGCTTCAAGTTAGGCATAAAGATTTAATAGATGATCTAGAGAATGTGGATAAGGGAAAGTCATTAAGAGCATATGTTCCCGAAAGTATTCGCAAATGTATATTAAAATAGCTTACATGATAAATATATCTAAAAAACTATATATTTAACAAGTGATGACACTTGCTTCGAGGAGCATATAATTATTGGGTGTGGATAAGGATGCATGCTTTTAAATTGTAGAGTTTTGATCAGTGTTAATGAAATTAGTCTGAGCTAGTATTTTGCACGGTAGCTGAGATGAGGATGATCAGGTAGATGTGTGGTTTTACGAGAATGGACAGAGTTAGGAATGATGTAATCAGGGACTTAGCTAAAGTGACCCCCATAGAAGAAAAGATGAGGGAATCAAGACTCCGATGGTTCGGCTACGTGAAAAGGAGAAGTATGGCCGCCCTAGTGAGGCAGTGTGAGTTAATCGACCTCCCCGGTGGTAAGAGAGGAAGGGGTAGACCGAAGAAGAGTTTGGACGAGATGGTTAGAGAGGACTTGAAAGTAGTGGGTTTGACGGAGGACTTGGCTCAGGATAGGAGGATGTGGCGGAATAGGATTAGGATTTTAGATGGTAGAGAAGCGACTCTTTAGTTGTCTGTAGCTGTAGTGGTTTGGTGCTGGTAGGGGTCTGTCAGGCTCGTATGCAGGTTGGGCTTTTTTTCTGGGAGTGACGGCAGCTGCTTAACGTAGAGTGTTGACATACGTTCTTTCAACTTTCTTTCAGTTTCAGCTTCTTTGACATTGTTTTTTCTCTTTAAATGCTTCGCAAACGCTTTCCTCTATAAAACTATTTCACCAAACCTTTTTCATGGGTCTCTTGGAATCAACCTATCTACGGGTAGGAATACCGGTGGGGGTAAGGTTGCCTACAGCTGAATCTCACCAGACCCCGCGAAAGCGGGACCCACACTGGGAGGTATTGTTGTTGTTGTTGTTGTTGTTGTTGTTGTTGTTGTTGTTGTTGTATTTTGCACGGTCCATGTTACAATAGACAGTTTGAATATATATGTATATATATATATATATATATATATATATATATATATATAT
>JACYFF010031959.1:17816484-17863057 GCA_017589665.1 Selenicereus undatus
GCAATTTCATGCACAACCATTGAAACTCAATAATTAAAACAACTTATGATTGTAAAAGACATAATGTAAAGTATGATAGAGATTGTAATCAGTCAAAATGAAACTAGAATTATGCTAAATGACATGATGATGCATTACTTTCAACCTCTTTTTCTACCATTTTGTTCCTCCTACACAAGTAATCAATACAAAAATCTATATGAGTTTAGCTTAAGGAAATTTAATTATAATCTATATGAGTTCTTTTCTAATTATTTGGATATATTATAGGAAAAATATTTTTTGAGATTTATATTAAAATAGAAAAATTTCAATCAAAAATACATAAATCATAAGATACATGTCAAAAATTCATGCAAATTTATAGAAAATAGCCAAGTATCATAGTCCATAGAGAACATACAGTACAATTTTCATAATTTTTCACCAAAAAATAACTCCTAAATTGAAACAATAGACGAAATCATGCAATAAAACATGGCAATTCCAATCAAAAGTTCATAATTCACAAATTAAACATCCAGAACACAAAAAAATTTACAGGAAATTTCCAAATAACATGTATATTCTATGATAAAATTTGCATAGTTTTTCTCTAACCTAATAACTCGTAATAATTGAAACAGTTCACAAATTATGTACTAACCAACAGAGTAGTTTCATTCAAAAATCCATAACTCATAAACTATACCTCTAAAATTTATTAAATTTTTTAGAAAATTGTAGAGCATAGTAATGAACCTACAGTAAAAGTTTTGGAATTTTTCGCCACTCCAATAATTCACATAAATTCGAAAAGTGGCAAGTTGTTTGTAAAATCCAAAAATTCAACATCTTTTTTTGCCATCTTGTTCTGCCCACACAAGTAATCAATCCAAAAATCAATATGGGTTTAACTTAAGGAAAGTTAATTACAATCTATATGAGTTTTTCCTAATTATTTGAATATATTATAAGAATAATATTTTTTGAAATTTTCATCAAAATAGAAAAATACATGAATCATAACATACACTTGCTCCTAGGAGGATATAAAAATTTGGCATGGATAAGGATGCATGCTTTAAAATTGTAGAGTTTTGATCTATGTTAATGAAATATTGTGGGGTTATGCAGAGTTGTTACTACAATTTGTGTTGTCATTGCTATCAATGCTATCAATCCATGACTACAAATCAAAGTTATAAAGCCATGTTGTCATAATTGTTTTTAAGCCCTTGTTTGTCTTGGCATGGCATAGTGAGGCATGGTATGGTATAGCGAGGCAAGCTCTAGGAAATAAAGTGGCCGTGAGGTTACAAAACAAAGGTCGTTACTGAGTCTTGGTTGATTAGGTTGCCTTATCTTGGTCTGGTGTGACTAACAGGCGACAGAAGGATAACGACTTTGAATTAGGAACGTAGTGTGGAAAGGGCTCTCCGCAGTGAACCAAATGATGACGCCAATCATTCTCCTAACAGTCTACCGTATTATCGAAGAAATTCTCCATTTTGTTGTTCCATGTCTTAGTGTTCAACATCTTACATCCAATTTGTGCATTCTAAGAATCTTAAAAAACCACACTCATAACTTCTAGAACTTCTCAAAGTGTCCTAACAATTTAAAATCAAACTTCCTGCATGTTATCTTACAATAGTTATTATGTATAAGATTAGATTCTATTTTTTTAATAAGTGATAAATTCATAAATTAAAAGTCATATGACATCTACAATATATCTTCAATTCAAGCAATTACATAACTAAAGTAACAAAATAAATCTTCCACACAATAAAACTAATTACTACGCTTTTGAATGCTTATATTCCACTTAGTTGTTGTTTTATAATACAACCTTCAACAACGAAATCCATCAAACTTGTATAGCTTTCTTGTTGAGAAGCTTTACCTGGTATTGTAGTTGAAACTTGAAAAGCCGATATTTGCTATAGATTCATATCGCAATCAATCAATAATTTAAAATTAAATTGATATATTTGCTCTAAGAACAATAAAAAGTATCATTCATCGAAAGAGGCTACAAAGAGATTATTGAAAATAGACATGGATAGTTTATTCAGCATATTAATAATAAGAAAAATGTAAATAAATACAAATTGGGCCTCACCATTAGCAAAGATGCCTAACCCCTAGGAACTACATTGAGGAGAAGGGTTTTTAACAGAGAAAGAGAGGCGACACATATAAGACTAGTTGAATGATACTCATGCAATTGAAGAGTTGAATGATACTCATACAATTGAACTACATTGTTAGCTATTAGTTGTTTGTATTAGCTGTTAGCTGTTTGAATTAGCTGTTTGAATTAGCTATTTGTTGAAAAACTATTTGGTAAAATTAACTGTTTCAGATAAAGTTATGAGACAAAAAGCTAATTTTTTAAAAAGCTCTTCCAAAAAGCTCATGGAATTAGTTTTTTGGACCCAAAAAAATCTTCTAAAAAACTCTTTCACCAAATACCCAAGTTAACTTTTTTATTTAATCAAACAACTAATTTTGGTCAAAAAAGCTCTTTTGGCCAAAAAGTTCTTCAAAAAAACTGTTTGTCATTCACTCCCTTAGTCAGTGTCATACACCAATAAAAATTACACTGAATTGACACTAATATGCCATATGAATTTATTCATTGAAAAAAATCTAACAATATAAGCAGGAGGGCTCTAAAAATACAAATTGGAAAAAACCGATAAACATAGTTGGTACATTGTCGATGTTATTTGGTTCATACAAGTATAATTTCTCTTCACCCACTCGGGGCCAAAAAGAAATAGCTCAACAACAAATTTATTTACTTTGACCTACTAGAGAAGCCCACCATAAATCCATTATAGTCCATTTAATCAACAATCCCAAAATAGGTGTTGTACTATCTTCTCTTCTCTACCACATAGGACAAGCTGAATTTTGCGTCATATGCCTCAAACTGCTATGTATACCTAAATGACATACCGAATTTTGAAAGGTCTTCTAAAATAGAATTTTCCATCTAATAGGAATTTTTAACACGTGCAGTACTTTCCACATTTTTGTAACCTTGAGATCTGCCAGGGCCCCAGTATTTCATTATGTGAAGATAGCTAAAAGTACCCCTAACTTGACTGGAAGCATATTAAGGGGAAGGTTGAATATATTGAGTTGGGAAATGGGTGGGTGCTTTTTCGGTTTGCTTTTGTTTCTAATAAAAACTATGTTTGGTTTAATCGGTCATGGTTTGTAAAGGGTCTCAACTTTGTCCTTACTCCTTGTATTCCCTATTTTGACCCTTACTCAGTCTCTATTGGTTGCATTGATCAGTGGATTTGCATCCCTAGTTTGCCTTGGGAATTCTGGACTCATGATGCTCTTACCAATCTTCTTCGGGCAATTAGGGATGTCTTCGGAGTTGACCACCACACTCTTCTTAGGCAAAAAGGGCATTTTGCTTGGGTTTGTATTAATATTAATGTTACTGAAGCCCTTCCTGGTTCTCTCAAAATCCCTATCCCTAACCATGAATTGAATATCCCTCTAATTTATGAGGGACTTCACGAAGTATGTGCCCTTTGCGAGAGTCCTACCCATACTATGGACAAATGGCCTTGTATTCTATCCCTCCTCAAGATTGAAATAGTAGTGGAAAAATTCCAAGCTCACAATCTCAATGACCATAACCACCCTTAAGAAGCTTCCTCCAGTGGTGATCACGACACTAAGGAGAAGTGGATTTGAGTTTCCCCTGAGAAATGAGACCGATTCTCTTCCACTTGTCTAAGTGCACGGCTCCACCATGGTGGTATTCATATATCTGAACCAGAACTGGGCCAAATGCCTTCGCCACCTACTGTTCCTAGTATCCTTCCCTCTAAGGATAAAGGAAAAGCTATTTTTTTTATTGAGGATGATCATGGTCATGATTTACAGTGTGTAGGTAAACCTCCCCTTGTTAACCCCCCTATAGTGGATGGTGCTTCTAGGTCTCTCCCTCTTTTACCCCATGAGCTTGTACCTCCCCCTCTCACCTCATCCACCTTCTTTAGTTGCACTGTGCTTGAGGCTACTCAAGTCTTAAGTCCAACTTCTCCCCTTGAGAAGCTTTCCTCTCCTGCACATGACAACAATTCCAGTTCTCAAGGGTTTGCCAATGCTATGGACTATGAAGAGGAAGAGAATGATTTATGCATGGAACTTGACGATCTTAACGATGCAGTGATGTCCATTGACTCTTCCAAGAAACACAAGCTTGAGGAGGGGGATGAATGCTCATTTCACCCCTTTAACTAAGTTCTATAATGATGACCAACCTATTTATTTTGCATTTCTGGGAAGCTGCACCTTCTAGTTATTTACCCTTGCTTTTGGATGTTGGTTGTCTTGTAATTATCTTGGCATGTTTTTGTATATTTCCATTTTGGTTGTCTGCTATTGGTCTCACTAGTACTAGTGGTTGGTCGAGGGGTTCATTCCTAGAAATTCTAGCAGGTAATCTAGCTCATAGGTTGGTCTGGTATTGTATGTTCGCTCTTATGTATTTAATGGCAAATTTAATTTCTTACAATGTGGGTTTGCAATGGTTTTTGGCCAATTTGTTCCTGCTGGATGCTTGCCACCCCTGCTTTGGTAAGCAGTAGCACCTACCAGGGATGGGGTCCTCTAGGAGTACCATTCCCTTTGTTTGCTACTTATCCACTTCTTTTTTTTTATGGTTTCATGGTCCTTGGCAACTAGAGTTTACCTCAGTTAGCCCATTATGAAGTCAAGTCAAGGATGATAACATTATGAATTTGCCATTAACTGAGACTTCGAATTAGTTTTTTCATTGGTTGTAGGCTTTTATGTTTGAAAAGGTTTGGTTTTGCCTAGTTGCTTTCCCTTTTTTGGATGTTGTGTACTTGTGCTTTGCTTTTTTGCTGACCCAGGTTGTGGGCTTCTATGGTTTTCGCTCTGTCTCTGCCTTGCGCTAACATACTCATTTCATAGGTTGGTCTAGAATTGTATGTTCGCTCTTATGTATTTAATGACAAATTTAATCTCTTACATTGTGGGTTTGAAATGGTTTTTAGCCAATTAGTTCATGCTGGATGCTTGCCACACCTTCTTTGGTAGGCGACAACACCTGCCAGGGATGGGCCCCTCTAGGAGTACCATTTCCTTTGTTCGCTACTCATCCACTTTTCTATTATGGTTTCATGGGCTTGTCCCTAAGGTAAACTACTATGATGCCAAGATGGGGCCTCCTTGGTGTCTAGAGTTTACCTCAGTTAGCCCATTATGAAGTCAAGTTAAGGATGATAACAACATGAATTTGGTGTTAACTTAGACTTCGAATTGGTTTTTTCATTGGCTGCGGGCTTTAATGTTTGAAACGAATTGTTTTCGCCTAGTTGCTTTCCTCTTTTTGGATGTTGTGTACTTGTGCTTTGCATTTTTTGTTGACACAAGTTGTGGGCTTCTATGGTCTTCTCTCTATCTTTGCCTTGCACTAACATACCCATTTTAAGTATGTCGGGGACAACACTGTATGCTTCGCATCACCTATTTCACCAATGCCATCTTCTAGGGCCAACTGGGAAATCTTATCTTTTGGATTGACGTGTCTGGGCAATATTCTTGTATTCTAATTTCTTGTATCTTGAAAAGGATGGATGTTGTAATTGTTACCTCTGAACTTATGTTGTATGAGTTGTTTATTATTTTTCGGAAATTTTTACTGGTGAGGAATTAAGCGTTGTCGCTTCTTTCCCAATGCCATATTATCGACTGATCCTATTGATCAAATGTCACGGGATGAATGACCTATGAACTGGAACATTTTTATTCTCTATCGTTTTTTATGAAAGTCATATGTTGGAATGTACAAAGTGCTAAAATATACTAGTTGCGATAGGAAGTAGCATTTATTAACCGTACCATTAAGCCATAAATTTGGTTTCTACTTGAGGCTATGGTGAGCGAACAAAATACGGACTTAATTATAAGGAATTTGGGATTTTCACAGTATGACACGATCCCAACCTTCAATCATGGGGGTGGAATTTAGTGTTTGCAGAATCCATTCAATATTGAAGTCAATGTTATAGCAAAAGAAAATAGGGCAATACATTGCCACGTTATCAAGAAAGACAATAATAAGCAGTTTATATTGTGAGTAATTTATGCTCATGCGTGAGAAAAAGATAAAGATGCTTTCTGGCACCATCTTAAACAGCTCAGTAATTTTACTAATTTACCTTGGTGTATTATGGGGGATTTTAATGAAATGCTTTGTTCTTCTGATAAGGTTGGTGGTGTTCCTTTAATTATTTCTCGAACACGACGACTTAATATCTTCTTGGCTCACACTCGAAGTATTGATGCCAATGTCCAAGGGAGAGTTTTCACTTGGAAGAAAATCTTAAAAGGACAACTCGTTTATGAAAAACTAGAGAGAGTTCTTTTCAGGGAGGACTGTGCACAATTGTTCCCTTGCCATCTAGTTACTAATGGTCCTTTTTACGTGTTCCGACCATGCCTTTTTGCTACTAAATACGGAGTCAGCACATACCCTAGACGAGGTACTAATTTCAAATATCAACACTCTTGGGCTCAGTACCAGAAAATGCATAGTATCATCAAACAAAAATGGAAAATGAGAGTGCAAGGTACTTCAATGTATCAGCTAGCACAAAAACTGAAAAAAAAATCAAATTTGATATTAAATTGTGGAGTAAGGGTACCTTTGGAAATTTTAAACATAAGCTTGAAAGGCATGCGGAAAAATTTCTACAAGTTGAAACAAAATTAGTGCATGATCCCAATGACGCTCGATTAAATAATTGGCACTACAAACTTATCAAGCAAAGAGAAAATATGCTTCTCTTTAACCAGAAATATTAGGGAAAAATGGCAAGAAAAGATTGGCTTGTGAATGGAGATAAAAACTCTTGCTATTTCCATCTATCTATGAAGGCAAGAAAGATAAGAAACAAAATTACGAAAATTAAGGATAATTCGGGAGTATGGGTTGATGAATCTGCACAAATTGAAAAAATGTTTATCATTGACTTTACTACCAGATTTAAATCAGCTCAGGCAGTCACCTCTAATATGGAGATGGAAATGCTTAACTTAGTAACTGTAGAGGATAATCAAAGATTATTAGAGCTTAATCAAGAAACGGAAATTAAGGATGCTCTTTTCCAAATGGACAACTTTAAAGCTCTTGGGCTTGATAACTTCGGAGCAGCTTTCTTTCAAGATTACCGGTATATTATCAATGATGATGTTTGCCAAGCAATAAGATCTTTTTTTGAAGAGGGCAAACTCCTCAAACAGATTAATCATACATTTATTGCATTAATCCCAAAAGTGAATCAGCCAGCAATAACTGCCCACTTTCGACCAATTACCCTTTGCAATACTGTTTACAAGATTATTTCAAAAATTATCGCTAATCGAATGCGACTGATTTTGGAAAGGATTATTAATCATATCCAAGGTGCATTTGTGCCTAAACGTTTCATCCACGACAACATTCTACTTACGCATGAAATCATGACCAAATTCAAAAATATGAAAGGCAAGAAAGCCTATTTGGCAAGAAAGCCTAGATAACACTAAAACTTGATATGGAAAAGGCTTATGATATAGTAGAATGAGACTTCCTATTCAATACATTACACAAATTGGGTTTTCATTCCAAGTGGGTAGACTTGCTTAAAGCTTGTATTTCTACCGTTTCGTACTCTGTGATTGTGAACGATAATGTATGTGGATTTTTTTTACGCCTACTAGAGGTAGGGGACCATCTCTCCCCTTATCTTTTCATCTTATGTATGAAAGTTTTAACTAGAACCCTTTGCAAGACGCTTCTTAGGAAAAAGTGCAAGATTGGTATCAAGATCTCTCTGCGAGCTGCTAAAATCCCATGCTTGCTTTTCGCAGATGATAGCCTTCTTTTTGCATAACTAATCTTGAATCTTGTCGCGAGCTAAGTTTTGTACTGCATAATTTCTGTCAAAATTATGAGCAGCTCATTAATTTTCATAAATCATCACTAACGTTATCTAGTAATGCAACTATCCATGGCAAGCAAATTGTGCCATCCATTTTCAACATCACGCACCAAGCTAACCTTGGCAAGTTTGATAAAAAAAAACCTTGGCAAGTACCTTGGATGTCCAGTTTTTATGAGTCGGCAAAAAATAGAAACTTTTTTTTCAAAATTAGTCAACAGAATAATTGCAAAATTCCAAACTTGGAAAACTAGACACGTCTCTAAGGCAGGGAGAGTGGCACTAATCCAATCAAATATCGAATCAATGCTTGCACATATAGTGCATTGCTTTCAATTACCCAAAGAAACTAATTGACAAATTGATAAAATCAGTAGAGATTTTTTTTGAAAAAAATCAAATGAAAATAAGGGGTTGCCTATGGTTTCCTGAGACAAAATCTTTCAACCTAAAAAGGCTGGGGTACTTGAGCTTAGAAAAATGGAAGCACTTAATAGTGCATTCCTAAACAAATTAATCTGGAAATTGTTCCATAATTAGAGCTTGTGGGTGGAACAAATGCAGGTGAAATACCAAATTGACGAAAATTTCTTTGTATCAAAGCCAAAAAACACGACTCGTGGGCATGGAAGTGTATACTTAAGATTCAAAAATAATTTGGAAAAGAAGTGAGATGGAAAGTTGGTAATGGAACAAATATTAATTTTTGGTTCGATAATTGTTGTGCAAATAATAGTTTAGCCAATTTACTCAAGGTAATGGATCTCTCCCTCATTGATACCTCCCTTAAGATATCACACTTTATAATGGAGAGTAAGGAATGGGATGTTGCATGACTTAATTTACTAGTAGACTCTGTCCACTTACAGTTGATTCTTGCAACAGCCATCCTTGTCAATTCAATTCCCGATTCTGTATGTTGGGGACTCTCTGGAAATGGTGAGTTTTCCATTAAAATAGAAACTTGGGCGGCACATGGGTTGGACCTTGTAAATCTACTTGTATGTGAGTATAATTGGATTTGAAAATTAGACATCATGCCAAAGCTAAAAATTTTTCTTTGGCAAGTTTTTCATGCATAACTTCCTACTAGAGGAACCTTGGCTCAAAGATGCATAAATATTGATTCTTGTTGCCCTTTTTGTCAATCAAAGATTGAAGATGCGAATAATTTGTTTTTAGGATGTCACATTTCACAAGATTGTTGGAGATTAGCAGTTTCTCAAAACTGGGTTAACACAAATCTCATTTTCAACCCACAAATTGGTCTATTACAAATACTTAATGGTGCCAGAGCTGTAGGTCCTGCAGTCAAAATGGATAGATTAGTCGCACTGTTATGGAGTATATGAAAAACAAGGAGCAACATGGTGTTTTGTAGTAAAACACCTAACCCAAGAACAACATTGATAAGAGGCAAAAAAGCTACTGTCGAATGGCGTATTTGATACAAACTCACACAAACAATTCAACCATCAAACCCAAATTTCTCAGTCATCAACTGGAAGAAGACATACTGGATAGCATGGAGGAGGCCACAAGGGGGTACATCAAAACAAATTTTGATGGATCAAAATCATCACAAGGTGCAGTAGAAGGTTTCATCATTCGTAACTGGGAAGAGAAGTTCATTCAAGCATTAGCATTCAACTTGGAAGCATCACCAATCTTGATAGCAGAAACAACAGCTATGCGCAACCGAAACAAAGCCACAGTACAAGTAGGTTTCACTCACATTCACATAGAAGGAGATAACAAAACTCTCATTCAAGCAGTTCAAGGTCATATTCAATCGCCATGAGAAATACAAGTACTCGTACAGGACATACTCGCTTACATTCAGTTATGTAACAAGGTTTTATTCATCCGATTTTTAAAGAAGGAAATTGCGAAGCTGATTGGCTGACAAAATTTGATCATTCCTTACATTCCATGGTTGTAAGGGATGTGGTCCCGCATAAGGACCTACTTTCTACTCTCTACGAGGACAATCTAGGGATAACCTTTGAGAGAATGACTGCTTAGATTGTAATGTTTACCTTTCTTACAAAAAAAAAAAAACTGCATTTTCCTATAACTAATTACTTCTTATGTGCAGATCAAACTTTTTTTTTCCGCACGAGTTACTGATAATTATTTGCTAAAAAAAATATTGAAATTTAAACAAGAAAAAAAAAATTCAAACATAGGAATTGACTATTGAGAAATGTGAACGACCCCTTTTGATAACTTCCATCAGAAGTCTCTAGACAATCATTCACAAACAAATAAAGAACAAAACGAAAAAGTTAACATCAATTATACGGCAAAAACTACTTTCAGTGTAATTCTCACTTTCACGAGATTTAAAAAGATCCAACTATATATAACCATACCTCCATAAAAATAAGTATACGAAGAGACTGATTTCAAAGATCTTTAAAAAAAAAAATCAAAAAACATTTGGTTTAGTCAACATCTACTATCTTTTGCTATAAATTATTGAACATCAAACAAGCAAAATAGAGACACATGAATACATAACGGCAAACACAAATATAGTATTAGGCCGGTTCTTTTTGTGGGTAAATTACGGTGTGTAAAAGAATAAAGTGGGTTGAAGTAAATTGAGGTAAGTTGAAGTGGATTGAGTTTTTTATGTGATAAATTGAACTTAATTAAAATAGTAGAAGTGGATTGAAATGAGTTGAAGTAAGTTGAAATCAGTTGAAATTAGTATTTTAAAATTTACCTACGAAAAAAACAAGGCCTTACGTGATAATTGGTTAAACGTAATGGAATAACAATATAATGCAATCAATTTTGTAATATAATTATCATTACTTTACTTGTAGTAATTATAATTACAAAATAATTCTTTTATTACAATACCCTTACACAATCAAACAAACTAATAAAAATATAATTATAAATTTATTTATATTATAATATTAATTACGTCTAACCAAATATTATATTAGTGTATTATTATAGCTTATACCCCTCTTGATATTTTCTACCAGAACCCTCTAGACTCTAGAGAGCCCGTCACAAATCACAACTCTTCCTCCCGGTAAGTGCCAACTCCAAGTCTTCCGCAGCCACTCACACCCCATCATCTTCTCTCTCACTATCCTCTCCGCTGTCTCGCTCTTCCCACTATAGTCATGGCTGCCGAGCCCAAACCCCAGAAATTCATCGCTGGCGCCGACGACTTCGGGTGCCCTCTGAAGGACTCCTTGGTCGCCTACCTCCGCTCCATTAACATCGAAGTCGAAGACATCGGCGTCGGCCCTTACTACTCCATCGGCGAGCAAGTCGGCCGGAAAGTCTCCGCCGCCGGCACCGACACCACCTTCGGGCTCGTTTCCTGCGGCACTGGCACTGGTGTCCAGATCTTCGCGAACAAAATCCCTGGCATCTACGCCGTCAGATGCCTCACCGTCGATGACGCGAGGAACACCCGATGCATCAACAACGCCAACGTCCTCGCCGTCGCTGGGAAGTCAACCTCGCCGGAAACCGCCATAGAAATCCTCAAGACCTTCATCTCCACCCCATTCAAATCTCCCTGCCCTGCCTCCGACAACAAGGACTGGGATCCAGAAATCCAGAAATTCCTCGACAACTCCCTCTCCGAAATGGCGCAAATCGGGAAACCTAACCCTAATTCAGAAGCGCAAGAAACATGCGCGATCTGCTGCTTAGCGAAGAACATGGAGTTCGTGCCAGTAGAGATAATGCCCGGCGGGATGATGAAGATAGTGAGGGAAAGTCCGACGTCGGCGATCGTGAAGTTCAAGGCGGGGAGTGTAGAACCGGCGCACCACCATACATTTGGGCATGATTTGGTGGTGATGAAGGGGAGTAAGAGGGTTTGGAATTTGACGAAGAAAGAGAAGTATGATTTGACGGTCGGAGATTTCCTGTTTACGCCGGCGGGAGATGTGCATAGGGTTAAGTATTTTGAGGATACAGAGTTCTTCATCAGGTGGGATGGCCATTGGGATATCTTTCTTGATGAAGATCTTCACACTGCTAAGGCTGTCATTGACAGTGACAAGGACTCTTGAAGTAATAATGGATGACGAGAATGTTCCTGTAAAATCTATTTGATATTTTCATGTATGGCTGTTTGGTTTTGGGGTTTTTTTTGGTTTGATTTGTGTGGGTTGTGTGTTTTTCTCAGTAAAATTCATGTGATATTTTCATGTATGGCTGTTTGGTTTTGGGGTTTTTTTGTTTTTGGGTATGTGTTTTTATCAGTAACTTCAATACGATACGAGTTAGGTTATCAGCTGGTCAGGCTTTTTCAGCTGTACTTTTTGCTCATACATAATGGGGTTGGAGTTTCTATGTATTCTGTGTTTCAACTAGAAATTTAACCAATAATTGGAGTTTCTGGCGGAGTTACAATTAATAATTCTCATTGGAATGAAAAAGTGGGAGCAAATATTTGACTTTCTTATACATTTTGATCACGATTTCATATAAACATGGGTTTATGGTAATTGGTAAGGATCTGCCACTAGAAAATTACAATGATCAAAGGCGGTAAACTGTGGGAGCTCAACCAAGAATGTGTCATGAATCATACAAAACTCAATTGGGAGGAAGAAGTTAATGTAGATCCCGCTGCTGGTAATTTCTCTCTTAGTGTAAACAACTCTTCTCCAGCATCACATATGTAAGCAGCGGCTTGCCTACCTGATAGAGTGGCGCCCTCCATACTATCGATATAGTCCTGCAGAAAAGGGCCAGTTCAGAAGTTCTAACTTTGGATATAAGATCTTTAAAACGAGTAATTGGTAGTAAGAACAAGATCTTAACGCTGATGATTGTTGTAACAATTGAGAACAGGGTTAGAAGTGCAGGAAATTTCACCTGCTTTGTGTATGAGCCGGCAAGGAAGAAGTTTTTGACAGGGGTCCTTTGATCGGGCCTAAATGGGTCTTTGCCAGGAGCCTCACGGTACAATGACTGCCCGATTTTGACGACAGATGACCAAATGACATCCAGGCCTCGGGAAGATGGGAATAGATTCAATACCTGGTACAGGCAAGCAGGTCACACCCAAGGTCAGAGGATGTTACTCGTATGAACATTTCAGATATAGTCCTACCAAACCATCTCCTTGGGAAATAGATTAACTTTTCTTTTGGAAAGACAAACAGAGGGTGTGAAGGGGATACCTCCTGATATCACTAAAGAACTACTCCCTCAATATCTGAATCTCTTTTGCCCTTTGATAAATATCAAGCAAGTCAAAAATCATATTAAAAATCCCGATTACTTAATTACCCATTGACTTTTATATGGAATTGAGCTTGCTTCCATATTTAAGTTGTTCGTCCAATTTTCATTGAGGACAAAAGCACACAATCATACTAATATATTATAGTAACTAAATTGAAAGCATGACAGTCCAAATAAGACAAACCAAAATAGAACGGACAGCCGTTGAGGCAGTGAGAGATGGGGGAAGTATATCAAACCATATCATACCACTATTTCAGAGCCCTGCCCAGGCACATGACAGCTAGGTGAAACATTTTGCCTTGCACTATGCCCTTGGACAAAGATTTATAAAGCATTTAACGCTAACCACCCCACATTAGGAAAAAGGTATATGACAGCTGGGTGAGACATGTTGCTTCAGTCCGCTATAAAACTAAAGAGGCAAAGACCACCCAAGAGCGACTTTCTCAACTGCCTGGAAAGTATGTTATACCATCTGCCTGAAATGCTAGAAAATGATGTCTGTAGACATGCTAATTGCTTGATGTTTTTACCAATAAACCAGACTAGGGAAATATTTCTGAGCAGAAAACAGGACTGTCTTCCTTTCCTCTTTCCCTTTTCAGCTTGCAGGTGTCTTATGTCAGCATCTTGACCAGTAAGAGCCCTCTCATATACAGTTTCAAGGAACGTAAGCATGGAAGATTCAAGATACACGGGAAGCTAAGGATTTAATTACCCAGAGCAGCAAGAAATGAACATCATCACCAGAAAAGGATGTCATTATATGCTTTAAGACTGACCTGCTCTGAAACTCTCTTTATGATTTCGTCATTTGTCAATGGCATATACGGTTCACCTGGTGTGAGAACACATCTGCAGCCCAAAATATGACCAATGGAAAGCAGATAAATGATTAATGTCCACAATGGAGCTGTTTGTATTATCCTGAATTTAATAGTACAGTTTCCTTACTGGAGGAGTGACCCCTGTCCAGCTATGTAGTAATCTTCTGGAGATGTCAAAGCAAGGTCAGCAAAACAAGAGAAATCTGCATCCGGGGTGTACAGGAGATTGTCCAGTCCCGTTGCTTGCTTTAGTTGTCTAAATTATTCACAACAGAGGTTAAACAACACGAAATGAATCATCAGTAGTAACTTCATCTCATGATATAGCAACAAAACAAGTCCATAATATGAATTACTAGTGCATCTCTGTATTAAATGCATAAAGAGTCCACAAGTCATACAGAGAGCAACTTAAACAATCCAAGCAACACCCAGCTATTATTTGCTCTTCTTTCTCAACTCCACAAATAATTCTACAATCAATTGCCCAGCAATGATTTGTCATACTTTCCTTTTATTTTGGTTTTAGAGCCTAATTGGAAAATCTCACTTTTCTGTCTTTTTGTTGCCAGAGCCAAATTAAAAAATTACCGAGACTTTTGTATATCCTGCAATTCTGTAACCCATCCATTGTATCTGAGTTGCACCGTAACAACAGGAACCCCAACAAGCTCATAGATGTTGTCGAAGAATTCCAAGTTCTTCCATTCCATGGGCAACAACCTTTTGATTCCAGGAACATCGCAAGCTGCCACATAAGCTGACAGGTCAAAACCAGTTTACAATTGAATTTCCAATATAATTTAAAGCATTCTGAACATTTATAAGGGTGGAAGCAACTACCGGCTACATAAGCATCAGCTTTTATTGTCTTCCTGTTTGTCGCCTGAGATCAAGGCAAATGTCAACCAAACCCAGCACCAAATAAACACGTAGACATGGATGCAAGTGATATTCAACAGCCAAAGGTCTAGCAACAGTAAAGAATTACTTGAACACCGCGCCCCCCCCCCCCCCCGCACAGCCAATAAATATGTAGACATGCATGCAAGTGATAATTCAACAGCCAAAGGTCTAGCAACAGCAACAGTAAAGAATTACTTGAAAGGTCCCCCAGTTCCGGGGGGGGCTTGATGGCCTTAATTAGGGATGACAATGGGGCGGGTACGGGGGATGGGTTGAGCCGTACCCGGACACATACCCATTTTCGAAAATCGTCCCCATACCCATACTCGTACTCATTGGGTATTAAAAAAATATAACCCATACCCATCGAATTTGCCGGCTTGCGGATTTTATTTGGGTTCACATAGAGAATGAAAATTAATACCCATACGCAACCCATATACAAGTACGATACACATTTAGGTCATTTTAAGGTTGCAAAGTTATGGTATTTTGAAAATATATTGTTTAGAAATGTGAAATCAAGCACATTATTCACTAACTTTTTGCTAGAAGGGTTTGGATTGGACTTCAACTGAAAAAACATTAAACTAAAATAATTTTTTATTTTATTATAAAAATGGGTACGGGTAGGGTGCGGATATGGGGCAGTGAGGGTCATACCCATACCCATTATTCAATACCCGCCGGTCCAGCCCTATATCCATTTAAAACCTGTTTTCACCACTCATTTGGGTTTTAAATGGAGCGGACTTCTTGGGTTTTAAATAGGTACGGGTTTTATTGTCATCCCTAGCCTTAATACACATTCTATCCCCTATACGCATGCCATAGAGCAATGTGTTGAATACAGACACCAATGAAATGACGACTAAGTAAACGGTAGTAAGGATCTAAATCCCATTTGAGCTTGTAAAGGGTTCTCAGGAGTTCGAATAGGAATCAAATCTAATTGAGGTTGATAAAATTCTTTGAGTTCTAAACGTAATGTAGGTAGAGTCATGGGTTCAAAATGTGGTAATCCCACAAAGAAACGACCACATTGGAAGTTTTTAAGTTGACAAAAGTTTTCCACCTTGAAACAACTGTGATATGCAGTGCGACTGCCGCATATGGGCGATTATGAAGTGCCGCAATGAAAACTGCATTTTGAATCCTTTGGTAAAATTATTAATAATTCACAAGAACATGTTTAAACTGCTAATAGGTGCATAAAAAAATCATTTCTCAATTGGTTAGAAATGTGAGGCATGAACACAATCAAAGACAAAATAATTTTACTGAAGGGGTGGAAATACTATGAAGGATCATAACTTTCATATTCAAATTTTACTATTTCCTAGTTTAGATGAAGTGTCGCAAGTTGCAATATAAGCTTGATTCTATCACAAAGTTTAACGCTGAACCTGTTCATAGGATGATCAGGAGATACCATGACCCTATTGCTCATTCTATTTATCAGAACAAAAATTAAGGATACAGTAATGATAAAAACTATTGGATTTATTGAGATGTCATGACCGTCTTGTGCATACTGTCATTCTTTTTTATGCAGAACTTGCTTAGTTAATAAACCCCAACGAATCAACCCAAAAAAGTCCTAGGAACTTCAGAAACTTCTATGTTCTATTACGTTCAAGACCGAAAACATGACTGTCGCCAAATCCATATCCATATCCATAACCCAGAGTACCCCCTATGCATTTCTTTTTTTTGGGGGGGGGGGGGACGGTTAGACTTAGCAGCTTTACTGCTGAATTATAGAGAGGTCGTTCTCTGTCTTTAGATTGAAGACCTCTTGACTGAGAGCTAAAGAAGCACAGGACAGTTTCACGAGGCACTTTTCTATGGTCCACTATAATCCACGCAAAAAAATTCTCACACAAATACTTTTTCAGCAAATACTGAAGTATGAGTTTCATTGCACCCATACCCGTAGATATGTTGCCTCAGAAATTGGAGAAAAGCTAATATTTAAATGAGTTTGATTTCCCCCATTCCCATAGATATATGTTCCCTCAGAAATCGGAAACAGAGCTGACTTCAATATTGAATAAATGTTTGTAACATATTTGCAGCCGAATAATTCGTCAAACTTATCACCAATTTTCCGTAAATATTCACTGAAGCCCCTTTTGCTTCTCGAATTCTTGTGGTACAACAGAGTTACATTGAAAGCAACACAAAGGATCATGGCCATATTCATAGAGAAAATTGTGGATGCAATAGTGATTGCTATAATGGTAGCAATGTGAAGCAGCCTCTAGCTGGCATTACATCAGTAGCCATGATCATGAATCCCATCAAAGTAGGGTATGGAGGAAAGGGGGCCTAGGTCATGGTGTTGTCATAGACAAATCCTTAAAAGTGTTGTACAGCCATGTTCATAAACAGTAAAATGTTTCACAAACATATGTTTACTAAATTTGGTTTGGGTCAACACAGTGACACTTGAGCCCAATTTTACCATCGAGAAATGCAGATGTACACAGCTTTACCCCTATAAAGAAAAGGGGTAGTACAACTGGACAAAATTTTAAGTGTCTTTGACATATGTATCAGGTCATTACAAGCATATTCAGCAGCACTGAAAATATATATCTTTTATGGTCCTCTTCTTATTTTATGAAAATCATAAGTGTAAACCAATCAACACACCCAAGTATAAGCCAAAGTATGAGATGCAGTGTTGTCGAAAGGTGCAATGCTCACGCATTTAATAACAGATTGTCATGGCAGCTCCCGTAATGTAACAGCTACTCATGGGCCATCTTATATGGGGTCTAAACTTTTAAACATCATGCAAGGGCATTTATTTGGTCCATGGCGCATATAAAATGACATTCACAGTTGAATCATACTCAACCAGTTTGGAGGGCATAGAAAATGGATGCACAGGGCAGAACACTACTCTATGTTACAATCTGAAAACACAATAACACAGCAATTTGGTCATTGTACACTTGAATTGTGATTCTGACAAACCTTAGAGATGGCTAATCCAGTTACATATGTGTCACCATCTGCAGATTGATCATAAAGGATTTTTCTGCATCCCCATCTTAGGTGGAACCTGTCATAGTTGAGGAAGGTATTTCGGATATGTTAAGAGTAGTTTCCCATAAGAAACCCAAAGAAAGAGAATAAAAGGGTTATAGTTCCCTTTTATATACCTTCCCCCTTTCTCTTCGATATACTTTCTGATTGGCCCACTCAGATAACGATCAGGAGAACCTTTGAGCATGCGTAGTAATGATGCCTCTGTCTTTGTGGCAAACAATAAGAATATAGTGAGCATACAACGCGCACTGATATTATCACAGTCGATAAACCCAAGAGCATAAGCAACAGGATCCCACATTCTCTGGATGCTTGCGCGTGTGCCACCTTTTGAAAAAAACCAATCTGAGAAGCCTATCTGCACATTACAGACCAGATTTTAGGATCTCCATTCTCCAGTAGTTTGAGAGAGGCTTTTGAGCACAAAATACAAAAGCTGTCAGTGATAGAAAATCAGCTAGAAGTGAAAGAAAAGGAATAAAACAATATACTAAGAATAATAAAACTGAGCTCATGACAAAAGAAATTTGAGCAATGGATCTTACACTGTCTAAATTCCGTATATCCTGCATTGCACCATCTGGATCAACAAGACCCCGTACAACTGGACTCAGAGCCAGAGCCAATGCATTCCTTGCTTTATCATAAGTCTGCAATTGACACACATAAAGACTCAGCTGCAACAAGAAAGTAGTTGGTCTGGTCTCTGTTGAAGCATTTTGCATAACACCTAATGACTTAGACAGTATCAACAATTATACAGGCTGTTGAAAGGACAAAAACAGGGCGAATAACAGAAACAAGCATCCATAATTAAGTGCCTAGGCTACATACATGGGTCACAACTGACAAGCTTAGCACAGCAATCATCATCTAATGACCACAGTTTGATCCAATTATGGATGTAGCAATCATCACCCAGGAGCATTTGTATAATAGATGGAGACAATTTTGCGACTACTCTGCCATCATGTCTCCCAAGAAGTTGAATTCATACGCCGAAATACAAACTCCTAACAGCAAGGATTTTATCATTTGCACACAAGTCAGATCAGCATTTACATGAAAATCTGTTATGCCGATGTTGATTTAGATTTTATCTTTTGCACACAAAATCAGATCTGCATTTACATGAAAATCTGTTATGTCGATGTTGATTTAGAACTCACGTTCTTCACCCTACCTAGAGAGCAGTACAAGTCAAATTACACTTCCTTCTCTCTCCTCGCTACTTTAGCTTGGTTCGTGACTGTTTGCACATGCCACTCCATCTCCCTCTATGTTTAACCACCCTGGATCTTCTATAGTTGTATTAGATCAAACTCACTATTATAGTGAGATGCAATTTTTCCATGGTTTTGCAGTTTTTTCTTCTGTTTTGCGCAGGGGAGGGGGGAAGGGATTGGTTATGGGAGGCAATAAGCTAATGGAGATGTTAATGATGCTGGCCGCATTGAGAAAACGGCTCCTGAAGGTAGTTAAATGGCATTGATATCATGTGTCATTACCTTAAGTTGATTTGTTGCCAAAAAAGCACGAATTCCATTTATTGGTGCTCCAATTGGAAATCGGAAATCAAGCTCTGTAAGAAACATTAAGTCAAAATTGTTGAAAATTGGGAAAATGTCGTGTAATTTCATTCTAGAGTCACATTTGCAAAAAGAGAAGAAGAAGAAGAAGAAGAAGAAGAAGAAGAAGAAGCCTCCATCTTAAATGAATGCTTGTTGAGCAATCAGCACTATATAATGAATAAAAACAATGAATGCAGTAGCGATGAACATACCACCAATTTCACCGCCTTTGTTGACAAAAGAGTGGGTGTGATCCTTCACAAGCAGATTCTTGTCCGCACCCACCTAGAAGAGTAATGATAGATAACACACAAAGTGTACTATTGCATGAGCAACATAGTTACAACAGATGGTTGGAAAAGTTTATTTCCACTTGCATTTATAATGATAGGCGATTCTACACTGAAAGCAGAGACCTATTTACCTCCCCCCCTCCCCCTTTTTTCCCCAGTTGATTGGAAAAGAAAATAAAGAATTCATCGGCAAAGATTAAATCCTTATAGATAGTGTCCCAACAAAAGATGGAATATCACATAGTCACTAGTTACTATATGGATCTCGATAACAATATCACAGACTAAGATGGATAGACACTGCAGGAAAGATTTCCTTTCAGCGGCAAAACACAGAATAAAAGGATCTAAAGACACAACACTTGAGAGTTATAATGGGGCTTTGCCCCTTTGGGGTAATCTAGAAGTAGAATGACTAGCTTTTAAAAGGAACACTAGGGTTTGATTATCCCTAGGCTCTGTGCATGTGTAAAATTTACCTATTCAAAACAAAAAGGGAGTTCTGATGGGATTTTAAAATTGAAACAAGAGAATAAGCCAATGAGCTGCAAGGAAGAAGAAGGCGGTTCACCTTTTTCATTAGCCTGAAAAGATTATTGTAGCAGCCAAAGAACACATGCAGTCCCATCTCAATGTGATTTCCATCTTTATCAACAAAGGATCCCACCTTTCCACCAATGAAAGGCCTTGATTCATAGATGTCCACCTAACATAACCACAGAATAACCGTTCATAAGCAACTACATGAAAAGTTTCAAAGGGCCTACATGCTCTTCTTGCTAGGACAACAACTGCAAAAATCGATATAGATAATAGGAAAACTGAGAGATTATCTAAGGCCCCCAATGGCCAAAAGACGAAGAACTTCTACCGGTAACCGAGACTGATACTGTGATACATGCCATAAGGCACTTTGTCAGATTAGGGTGAGAATTCTAAATTTATATGCTGTCAGCTTTACATACTAATCAGAGTGTTTCTAGTGTAAATAGTTGCAGCTTAAGGATCTACACTTTCATGACATCATCCAACAACAAAGAAGTCATAGACAATATGTAAACAACCAGCAGCCAAATAACTACAGATTTGTGGCTAAAAGGTGGGGGCGGATGCAGCACAAAGTTGATTGTGTTTCTCCTCGTAATTCAACAATGTTCATGTTCTATTTAATGCCACCGTGTAGGCCTTGCAAAGCAGTAACACTTAAATATATAACAAAATCTTGAGTTAAGAACCTCATGGCCTTGATCCAAAAGCTCAACTGCAGTGGACATGCCAGCAATTCCTGCTCCAATAATTGCGACCTTTAGCTTTGGACCTTTGTAGGGTTGTGGTTCTGGCAGAAACAATCCCCTTGGAGCTGCCATTAAGATCATTTTACCACCACCAAAAAAAAATTAAAAAAATCATAATTACCTCATAGCCACTAAAGTTACCTAAAAATCTATCTGGTATTTCTACGGCAATGCTTCCAATACTGCCGAAGCACTGATAATCCATTAGGAATACCATGAAAGGGTGTGACAGGTAAACAAGATACACAAGAAAAATGGAGCTCAAATAGCATCACTTAAATGATGCGGACCCAGCAAAGTGCTTGAATTTGCGATAAAGTCTTGAAGATCACCAGATCACCCTCATAACTATAAGGCATTCAGCGTTTATCTCCGCCAAAACCACAAAGCATGATTGGCATAAATCTCAAAATTCCGAAATACAGAATCACAAGATAGACTATGAAGCCCCCCACGTATGTATTTCATTTTTATTCCATAGTTCATGGGATTAACAAATCTCATCAGAGAGAACGCTATGTTTAAATCAGAACTACCATCTAAAATCTGATAATAGTTATAGACAGGGAAGGTCCTGGACACATACATTTGAGATATCAAAAGAAGACCACAACCAGTAACTGATTTGAGATCCCAGAAGCTGCTAGTATGATGTGGTGTGTGGTGAGTGACCCTAAAATACCCAACTTCGTTTAGGATCTATTTAGCACATTTCAGACTCTAGACATTCTGATCACACCAAGTAAATACTACGGTTTACTACCTACAACAACTAGGTTCACACCCAACCCCCCCCCCCCCCCAAAAAAAACCCCCTCCTTTCTGTGAGCATAACAGTGTCATTTCTTCTGATTCCGTAGGCAGCAAAAAATATTAGCGCTTTCTAGAGAGTTTAAACCACTCCGAGGCCAAAGAACATCCATTGAATTTCTGCAACTCAAATTTTCTTTTTTCAAAAAAAATTTATCAAGCAATTGTAAAACCAATTGACATACAATTTATTATTATATCAATCAATTGTTGAACTAATTCGAGCAAAAATAGATTGAAATTCATTTTTTTAATGATCTGAAAGTTTGATTCACTAAGAAATCGGTCAACAAATTAACCCAAATTTCAACTGTCATGACTCAGGCTTGACTGAATCCAACAATTATTTACACCACTTTCATTATTCAAACTTTCAACAAAATTAAACGAACAGAAACAATTCGAAGCGCCAAAAGTCATACCGTTAGTGCTCATATCAGAAACATTCGCGTCCAAAGAGCACCGTAAGAGGCCTACCGGACGAGCCTTTTGCTGGAAAACCGGGACCCCGCCGCCGATTGCGGCGGCGGAATTCGCCGGAAGAAAAATTGAACACGCCAACATTGAACCCTCCCCCAAAAAAAGGAAAAAAGAAGAGGAGAGAGAACTCGTTAAGCAACAAAATTAAGCACAAATATGGAGGTTGGCAAGACAAAAGAGAGCAGAGGGGAAATGGAGGAGAGAGAAAATGGTTATCTGTTGAGTTGAGCGAGCTGGTGTCGTGGTGCGATGTGAGTGAAAATACCGGAATTGGAAAATTGTCGGGGCATTAAAAATTAAATTTCCTAACAAGCGACAACATGGCACCTAATTGCATTTTCTTCTTTTGGGGGGGATTATAGGTTATTAATTTTCTATTTTTCAATTAAATAATTAACAATTTTTAAATAAGATCATCTCATGTAGAAAAATGTGATGAGATTGACATTTTTTTAAAATAAAAAACGCTGCCTTTTAGGCTTGTTATTGATGAGATTGATACTGATATTGAGGATTATATATTTTTTGATAATTATTATTATAAAGTAGTTGCTACTTGTAATGCTTTTTTAGAATCAAATAAGATAATAGAATTACAATTACAATTTACAAAATTATTTGCATTGTAAGATTTTTTACATCCAACCAAACATTAATCTAAGAGTGACATTAACAAAAGTTATATTTAAATAAATATTGATTATATAGTCATTATTTGAATTAAATTCAGTATTAAATAAACTATAAGTCATCTCAAAATGTCTGAAAAATTATTCTAAAATTGTTCATCCCTTCTATAAAAAATAAAGTAAAAACTGCCATATTGTATTTTTTCTGTGATATCGTCCCACCTAAAAATTTGCATTAAATAATCCTTAAAATTGACATGATCAATTAATCAATGAATCAATGAAATGAATCAGATGAATTGAGTGTGAATGATTTCATTTTGACATGTGAAGTGGCATTTACAGTAAGAGCATGTCCAACGGTTGACATGCGAGGCAAAAGTAAGAAAGATAACGTGAGGGAGGCAAGAAATTGTCTGTAGCAATTGCCGCACAGCTTGGGCCTCGTGAGGAGACTCATCATAGTGAGCCAACTTGTGAGTAAAAAGTATTGCTTTTTCGGTTTTTTATTAGTTTTTTTTTACTTTAAAAAAGAAGTTGTATGTTGTAAAGTGGGTTCATTAGTATTATTTTATTTGGTGAGCTAAAGTTGTGACTTGTGAGCCTTTCGTTAGAGAGAAGAAGGATTGTGAGGCAAAAAGTTAGAGAGAGGGTTGATATAGCAGTGGTAAGCTCCACCGATAAGCCAAAAAATTGGCTTACTACTGAATCTGCTCTAAGATGAAGACTTGTGACTGGTTAATATAGTAGACAAGAAGACATTTTAAAACTCTAAACATTAATAAGTACTAATGATCAAATTAATTATAAAATTTCAAAAATAAATTGTAACTAAATTTAAATTGTTTAAAGCCTAATTGAGGTGAATTGGTGGGTGTGATAAGATATTTATTTGGGTGGCTTTCCCACTAATAGCAAGGCAAAACTACGGAGCTACCACTATAGACATTAGTGCTCATTTCTTTCGGTTAGGGGATGACATTATCAAAGAACCACTTTTAATGGCTGGTGTGTACGTGTGCACTGTGTTATGCACATAATAAATAAATTGCGAGAATTATTATTATTTTTTCCTATATTAAGGATACACTAACTTGCTAAATGCAAAGTTTATATCATATTTTTAAGAGTATAAACTTTTATATATGACGTCAGCGTCATATATTAAAAATTATTTATATGACAAATAAACGTTGAAAAAATATATATGTGACAAGTGGGAAGTACACACTCATAAGTAGAGCTGGGTAATAGGTCGTGTTGGGTCGGATTCGTGTTCGTGTCGAACTTAAACGGGTTGAGAATTCCTCAACCTGAACCTAACCCGTTTATTAAACGGGTTGAAAAATCTTGACCTGTACCCATTTAATTTTTAAACGGGTTGACCCACTTAACCCGTTTAAGATAAACAGGTCAAGTTTAGTCGCTTAATTGACTATTTACGCATTTAATATTTTCAACTAATACGTAATTACAGTGTTAAAAATTAGGTTTACGTATCACATTAAATAATTACTCTTTGAAATTCCCCAGATTCATCATAATTCATAATTTCTAAAAAATGTTATATTCTTAATTGTCTAATAAAAAGTAAATGGATAAATAAAAAATGAAAAAATGAGTTGACTTATTTAACTCATTTAATTAAACGGGTTAAATAGGTACTTTTTCGTGTCGAGAATCTCGACCTGAACCTAACCCATTTAATTAAACGGGTTGAACGTGTCAACCCATTTAATTAAACGGGTCGAAAATTTATACCCAAACTCACTTAACTTCGTGTCGGGTTCGGGTCGGTAATCGTGTCGGGTCAATTTTTCCCAGCTCTACTCATAAGTGATAAGTGTATGTTATACATTACCCGCTAAATACCATACAGTTTTGTTGTCGAAATTTTACACTCACGATGCATTTAATCAAAATTTATTTCTTAAACTCTGACCAAAGATATTATTTTGGATTTTGTTAAGATGTAAAAAGTTGTGTGATGATAATTCTTTCCTGCTTAAAATTATGGGACAAAATGATTTGTTTTGGAAATGGTTCGAGGACATTTGTTTCAGGTGTATTTCCATTTCGTTTCCTTTTTTGATATTTTTTCACTTGTATTTCCATGTTTTTACTAAATTTTCCTGAATTTTTACCCTTTTAATTATTTTTGAATTCTTTTCTTTGTTATTATTTTCCTTGTTTGCAAATAAATATCTCTGGAATTAACAATTACAATTATTAAAAGCAAAATGCTTTTTTTGAGTGCAGCCCAAGTTGGAACAATTAAAAGTCCATCTGCTTGTAGCAGATTGGCATGTTTGCCTTTGAATCACTCCCTCCACCCAAGTTCGAATCAGGATATGGAGCTTCCTTTGCCAAGTAATTGAAAGAGGGAGGGGGTGTGTGAGTTGCGCCTTGGGCCCTTGGCAGCTTTGTTCCCCTTCCCCTAGGCTGATTGACGTGTTGGGTTTTCCATGAGATAAGGGGTTTGAATGGGTGACCTATATTTACCATTGTAAAAAAAAAAAAAAAGGAAAGTTGGAACAATTGCCATTATTTTAGAGTTTGTTGATTTTGCATATGTGGCATTGTAGTTGAACTAGGAACTTTTATTGCATTTGCTTTAGAGGTTGTTATTTTTCAACTTATTATAAATAGCAGTAAGTTGTAAGTTGTAAGAACTATTTGCCTTTGCTTAAGAGGTTGTTATTTGAGTTTAGTGGCTTTCTCTGTTTTTTTTTTTTTTTTGACAATGAGGAATAATTATAAGTTGTAAAAAAATGTGAGGTGTTGTAAAAAACTGTAAGAAATTGTAAGAAATTGTAAGAAGGGTAGATATAAACAACATTTCGAATTATTAAAAACTTGTATGCATAAACTTTGATTTGTATGCATAATTATTGGTCTTTAACAACATACAATTAGTAAAATAAATTATTTTTTGAAAATAAACTATGTGTAATATGCTTGTGATGTTTATGAAATTAATTTTATACCTTCGCTCAAAAAATTGTTTTTTTAACAATTAATACAAATAAATTTTAGTAATCTATGATTCTCGTTCTTGATCAACAAAAATAATAGTGAAATAACATAATTAACAAAAATAAACCTTTAAAAGGCCCAATAATTAGATACCAATAAAATAAATGTTCAACCTTAAATTAATAGAACCAAATATCTTCTAAACTCGAGCTTATTTTTTACATTAGTTTCGTCTCTTTGTAAGTAAATAAAAAAATATTTAATAAAAGTAAACCAAGATAAAATAACTAGTTTTCTCAACAAAATTAAATAAAACCTTTCAAAATAAAATCTATTTAAATTTAAAAAATTTAAATTAATATTTTTAAAGATAGCATTACCAAAAAAAATTAATTAAATAAATCCTTCAAAATATTAAGCTAGCACTAATGAAATATAAAAATTTCAAAATAGATATAGCTATATTGTTTTTGTTTTTGGTTAGGAAAAGAGATTGTTGCAACTGGGTATAAATTGTTATGCTGAAAAAATGTTATTAACAATTTTAGCAAGGGATTTAGATGTGGATGAGTCACCCAATGTTTAATTGTATGGTGATAGCAACCAAATTATCATGGATCAACTTCGAGATAACATAGTCAAATTATTTTTGTCACCTACAAATTGATTATTTTTTATATGATTCACATATAAACTCAAATATGAATGAAACGAATTACAATTATTACTGCACATCTTTTTTTATGATGTATCTCTATGCTTGCTAAAAAAATATAATTCAATTCACTATATAATTTTATTATGTTATATTTCTTGAATAAATATTATATTTATCATAATAATTTTGAAGTTAAATGTTGTCGAATAAATGAGAAAAATTACATATAGATTTTTATGTTGATAGTATATAAAATATACATTGTCGTTTAATATTTTTCATGTATATACAAACATTGTGTCCATCATAGTATATATAGCTTTTATATTAATAGTATATAAAAAAATATACATATTTCAATAAAATTGAGAAAAAATACATGACAACGTGTTAAAAAAATCAATACATTGTCATAAATTAAACATTGCCATAAAGAAACACAAAACAAATATACATTGGCAAATAATGTGGTTGTAAAGGAATTGTACAGAGATGCAAGAAGATGTAAGAAGCTATAAAAAGATGCAAAAAATTATAAAAATTTGTTAGAGACGTAAGAAACTGTAAGAAGACGTATGGAGCTGTAATTATAAAAAATTGTAAGCTATAAGCTTATTACTCCTTTTTGCAAAAAATAACAGGGTTTTATTACTAATGAGTGTTAGTCAATATTGATCAATGCCAGTAACTACTAATAAGTATTGAATATTAGAATATTATAATTGAAAAATATGACTAAACTAGTTTTTTACCTGTACGTTGCACGATGGCTATCATTTCTTGGTTCATAAGTATTAGTATTTTGTTTTACATGTTGTTAGTGCCATACCATACTGAGTTCTGCGTACTCAATGGTAGCACCTTTTTTCTGGTTTTATTTCATATAAAGTCACCATGATTATATATACTTGGATTTTTTATGTGCAGTCTGTCTTTTTTAATCCAGTTAGTCAAGAAATTTTTAATATATTTTTTGTTTTAAGATATTATATGGTTGACACTGTGCGTTTTTTTTTAGTTCAAAATAATTTTGTAAAATAAACATGTTGACGTGGGAGCAAATGAGCAAAGGAAAATCATATTATTTTCAATAATTTAATATCGTCTTTCTTAAATTTGGACTTTATTTTAAAAATACATCATATGGTGATGTAAAATGTAATGTGTGAAAAGTAGTTCTAATATGAAATGTTTAATAACACACTAGATTTGTCGTCTTCGTTGTCTATTAGTCGCCAACTTTGTCTTTCAGATTAAGTAACCTGCAAAAGTAACGTATATTATGCTAAGTTAGGTTTTGATTTTTCATATATTCCTAATTACTTGTCTTCGATGATGTGTTGTTAAATGTACGTAATGATTTTTTACATGCTTATGCATTTAGTAAAAAAATACAGGATAATATTTTTGTATTGATTTATACTTACCTATATAGAGGTATTTCAATTGTGGACTTCTTGTATATTTCATCTGTTTGGAGTTGCTTGCACAATATTGAAGCAATTTATTAATCGTTATTATTTTAATCTTCGATTATATTTAATTCTAAGAATCATAATATTTCATGGCCATTGCATAATTAGAACTAACATTTTGTAGGAGTTTACTAACACTAAAAGATGTATAGTGTCAATTTATTTTTTTTCTTTTGATAATTTGTAGTAGTGAAGTTATTTTGAGTGCATACATACCATTGGTAAGTTGTTGAACACTTTTTTGTAGATAGTGTTTCTTGTGTATCCTTCATAGTATTCATTGTCATATTTAATGATAAACTTCAAACCCTCCGGTGAAGTCACACATGATGTTGCAATTCAATTATCCATGGCTTAATACCAATTTTGGAATGCAAACTCCTACACATTTCAGTGATTATCTTTGACCTTTATTTATAGTCATTGCATAACAAACATGAATAGAGTTTTGCTATCTTTTTAATATGAATGACCACTTTGTCAGATGAGTGCAAAATAATTCTTGGGATTGTAACCTTCATTCTGATATTGATTGAGAAAAGAATAAGATTCTTCCATTTTCGCCAACCAACGCTTGCTAGGACTCGTTTTTATATCTTTCCACAACTAAGAATTATATGGAGACACAAATTTTCTTTTTGATCAAATGACGACACACATTTAGATGAGATACTGCAAAATTAAGTCCCTATTTAAGGAATTGCAAATTAAGATAAGCTCTACAGTAAAATCAGTAGCTGTTAGGATAATGAGGTAATTAATTTAAAAAATAATATATAACATAATAATGAAAGCTGAACATTAAAATGAAACCGTGAGGCAATTTAGCAAAGGTTATATAATATTAAAGATGGACATTCAAATAAAATAATAAGGTAATTTATCAATAAGAATAAATTAACAAAAGAGCAGTTAGCACATGTGAGACCAAATGTCAAATTCGTAGGGTCATGCATGCCAATTAAAAATAATAACCATAACAAAAGATGCGTTTTTTTCCCTAGAGATTCCTATTGGTTTAAATGTTTAATTGTATTCATTACACATGCACTTACTTCATATGTCCATTGCTGATTATTTCAATAATTTAACGGTATCTTTAATATTATTTAATAGTGATGATGGTCCTTCCTACTATTGACCCATGATTTGAATAAAAATAAAATTTGATTAATTATTCTCATGATCAACTAAGCATGCATAAATTTATGACAGTAGTAACAAAACAATAGATAAATCTTTGACCTTAATCTTATCTCTTTAGTGTATACTGTATAGCTATTTATAAAAAAAAAAGAAAAATGAAAAAGTTTTAAAAAGAAGAAAGGGAGATTAGTAGCAGATGAATAAATTTTAGCACAATTTGAATTTAGGAAAACTTTTAACGTTCTTTTTTTGGAGGGGGGAGGGCAGTGCTACTAATTTACAAAGTCAATTATGGTCTATTATGAGAATCTAGACAAACTACTCTTATATATTAATTTAGCTATTAAATTTAAATTTTAATTTGCTAAAAGAACTAATTGCATTACGTGATTTTTGAGCACAAATATAATTTCAAGTGAAATATAAATTAAATAAATCACTAAAACATTTTTTTAATATCATGAACGTAAGTTATAAATGTGAAAAGAAACCAAATATTGTACCAACCAAAAGCAATCGTAAGCGAAACCCAGAATCATATTAAAGTCCTACTGTATTTCATATTATCTAAATCCAATTATATGACATGCTTAAGTAATCAAGCTTTACAGTATATGAAATAAGAAGCTCAATTAGCATTCAAGTGTCAACTCATGATATATTCACTCAAAAATATTATATAAAAATAAATATATTTAGATTTAGATGTCCAATAATACTTACCTCAAGAATAATATCTAACACACTTCAATTTTTTTTTTGGTAACATCTAAATCATTTCTTTGGTCTATATTTAAGTTTTTTAAGACAAAATTCAATTACTAATTAGTCATAACATATGAAAAAAGTTAGCATTAAATTGAATTAAAATTGCATTGATAACCTACATCCATCCTAATTACATTATAGAAGTCATTTATGTTGCTATCCTATATGACATTCTTATCCCAAGTAGCATCCTAGATGACATCCTATGTGACATTCGACGTGTCGTTCTTACATGAGTTCAATTCAACTTTTAATATATATATATGATATGATGTGATGCTTGTGAGTGGTAAATGGTTGAAAAGAATAGGTCCTTAGTGATTAGTGGCTGCATCAATAATATTGAGGAATGGTGTACCTTCTTCACTTGTGCCAACGTGAGCGATTGATAAAAGTCGACAAAACCAGAACACGTTCAATGGTGAGTAGTCACAAACTCACAATAGTCTCCCTGTGGAAACTAGGTTCGATGAAAGTGCATGCAAAACTTTGTATTATCCAAATTGTCCGTGCGAAAATTGGGTGAATCCAATGTAAGCAATTGAGGTAAGGTTGACAAAACCAGATCAAATAATCAAAAAGATATATGTATATTTACATATATGACAAAATCAGAACAAGCTCAATGGTGTGTACTATGTAATCACATTAATCTCCCTAGGAAAACCAAGTTCAGTACGTACAAAATTTTTTAGCATCCAAATTGTCTGAATCAAATTGAGTGAATCCAAATCCAAATCCAAATCCAAATCTAATCCACACTTGTACCCCTACAGTCCTACCTAATCCGAAGGGCTGTTTCAAACTTCATTTGTCAAATACCACGAAGTATACCAAAACATTTAAGCAAGAGAGAAACGTATCCAAGTTAAATAAAAATTGCTGCCTCCTTGGAGGTAGCCTAGTAGTGGAGTGCTTGGCTCCCACAAGACAGGCTAAGATTCGATTCTCCCTAAGCTGTGTGCGTGTATTAATTTACCCATAAAAAAACAACAGATGCTGTTGAATAAACAGGGCCAAGAGAATGCCTCAGGTGATGCTGCTATTCAGCAAATGGAAGGCAAGATCATGCCTTTCAAGATTCAAAACACTCATCTGTGACACTTTACATGTAACAATGATACATTTTATAATGGGATCTAAATAAATCATCAAGACTGTAGGGCAACTGCCAGTTTGCCGTTGCAAGAATCTGACGGATAAGCTACTGCTCACCGCCACCACCATTAGAGCTACCTTGATCAATTCCCCCTCGGATCCTTTTCTGGAGGTGCTCCAAGCTCGCCACTCTTTGCATGGAAGCAGTTCTTCCCATTTTGTTAGAACTTACATTCAATGGTGCTCCTGAGTTTTGGAGCACATTATCAATGGAGGAAATGTCTGCCACATTAGCATCCACTCCTGGACTAGGAGACGGAATGGTAGGATTATTAACAGGCTGATAAAAATGCGGCTGCTTCGGGATATCTTGCACTGGGACTGCGGCATCGGTTGACTCAGAAGGACTCCCACCAAAGGACGCCATTCCCAGGGCAGAAATCTCGGACATAGCCTGAAGCAAAGGGTTCATCCCTGGAACTCTTTTCACTGTCTCCTCAGCCATTTTCACCTAAAGAACGACCTTTCTGGGTTAATCCATTATTCAGCTTTGGATTACATAGTGGACTGTCAAATGTTTCAACAAACTCTTTTATGGGGAAAAGAAAATGTTTTCACTGAATTCTCCTTGTTTTCTTCTAGAATAAAAGACAATCAACGCCTCTTACGTTTAAGGTTCAAGGGACAGTCCCTTCGACTCTTCACGAGTGAGCTATCAGGGGAAGGGTGCATACATTTTGACCCACCCATATGGCCATATCCTATCCTAGGTGGGACTGTAGGGTATGGGTTTAATTAACTATGTTTTGCACAGTAAAGACCAAATTGGGCCACTAAGTAAGCATTCGCAGAAAACGTTTTTGATCGATTGTAACGTATCACAAGGGGAAAAATACAAAAACAGTAGCACTGAACGGCATTTGTTGTGGAAAAACTTGTAGATTTATACCTTTGCCCTCAATGTCTCGACATCAGCTTTCAGAACCCTATTGTCCACAGCAGCCTCGTTATACTTTTGGCTAATGTCCGTCAGTCGCTTCAGTAATGAAGAATTTTCAACTCTCATCTGAGAAACCTATGGCACGGAATAGAGGGGTCATTCAAAATGATGAGCAGAAATAGGGAAATACCAGAGGTTGTTGTGAAATTGTACCAAAAAGAGTAGGGGACAGACCTGCGTTTCAAGCTCAGTGAGATGTGCTTGCTTTCTCCTCCTTGAGCGCCTAGCAGACTCTCTATTTGAAAGCATTCTGATGTACGAAACATTCACTTGTGGAAATCAATACTGATAGTGGATTCTTAAGTCACTTAGAGATAGCAATGAACTGAAGGATGGTAAAGTGCAACAGTGCAAGAATCAACCATAAGCCAGCTACAGTGAAGGATTAGAGTGCCCAAATTTAGTTGATGATACCCTTAAAATGAACACTGAATTCTCATCTTTAGAGACCAATTATTGAGCACGAAGTGAAATACATTATTTGACCCACCTAGATGGGCTCCTGAGGTATGGATTAAGATTTGGATTTGGATTTCCTGCTACTGCTCACTCAGCTACACGAGAAATGCAGATAATCCTTTTTTTTTTTGTGATACGGAAAAGAAGAAATGCAGATAATCTTAGTACACTCTGGACCCTCATAAGATGATTTCCTCTTGTTAGAATAACAATGCATACTCTTGCAAATGCTACCACAACTGTTCACCATAACAAGTATCCTAAGAAATTGGGTTTCTCACATTTTTAAGTAGTGTATCGCGTACCAGGTGCCCTGATAGTAGAGCAATGACATTTATCACTGAGCAATTTCTGAATATTGTCAATGCACACTCTTAGGTCATTGTCATCATATAGAGAATAACGCGAACACAGAAAATGGACACAACTTGGTCACCATGTCATGACAAAACCATTAGACGGGCTTCCCACTAGGGGTGATCTTGCCATATGCAAAAGCTAAATTTCTGACTGCGTAGGATGGGCAGTTCTTTTTCCCTGCACCGGGGGTTTGGGGTTTGGGGGGGGAGGTTGAAAACATTGAAATAGGTTGCAAAAGACACAATAATACCTCCTCACACGCTTTACATCAACCGGGTCCATGTTTCCGGTTGCTTCATTTTCGCCCTCAGCTTCATCATCGTCTGACAGCTCTCTCGACGAACAACTTGTCGTCTGCTTTGCCTGAGCACCAGGTTTCTTTTCCATAGAAGACTGGGAAGGAATTCCAGTAGAACCTCCAGCATCTTTATTTTGGGACCCTGCATTGCAATAATATGGATAGTCAACATTATACGATCTTAACATCTACATTAACATATAACACTACCCAAAACAACAAAGAAAAGGCCAGGACACCTACAGACAATAGTCAGCATATTGGTTACAGTTTGGAAACCAGCTATCTAGCTTACATGGGTATTATATCACAGAATCAAGCTGAACTGAACTGTCAACTATCATCTCCCCTTCCTTTATCAAGTAGAGAACAAAGAAATCCCTCCCCTCTTGCTAACAGTACCTACCAGGGGTGACCTTATCACAATATCAACTTCACTGGCCCTCCATAGTTGAAATAATTGAAGTTCAGTGCCCCCAAATCTAGGATGAGCACTGTTTGGTCTCATCACACACAAGCACAATTGGTGAAGTCCAAAATACCTCATCTGATGGTTATCCACAGTCACAATACAAAACTAGATGACAGCAAAAGGTATTTGAAGTCCAACTTTAGATTGTACATGGAAAATTAATAACATAGGGGTCAGATCCATGAATCTGGAAATTAATATCCATACAACCGCCGATTCAGATAGTTAATACTTTGTTTGGCTCCAGCCAGTTGAGACGTCCAGCAGCAAGAATTATATGGTGCATAAATTACCACACTAGTGAAGTAGTCATGAAGCAAGCATTTCATTTAATAGCAAAGTCATTAGAAGGTCGAACTCCAATAGAGGGCAAATTGTTATACGACCACTGCGAAACTACTGAACATACACAATATTAAGATTCGCTTTCACCATGCATAAGCGCAAGGCAGGTGTAGTAGCATATATCCATATGCGTCTAAACACCGACCTTTAGCAGGAGGACGGGAACCTGATTCTGAATCAGCTGAAACCTGTTTTGCATTTTCTACTGCGCCAGTCGAACTCTGGTTTATAACAAAGGGTGCCTATTGACACAAATATGAGCTAGAATCAGATATAAATCTCACTCATAGAGTATAGTATGAAAATGTCTTCTTCTCATGAAAGAAACTTAATGACACAATGAAAAAAGCGAGATCATAGCAGTTACTAATACAATCCACAAAAGTTTCACTTGCCTTAAATCATCTAAAAGAAACAGAAAGTGAACAAGCTCAGAGGATCATTAGACTAGAACTGGTTCATGGAATAAGGAAGCATCACAAAGACAAGAAGGAGAAACAGAACACAACAAAATGCAGGGCTGTAAGAAGTAAAACAGTTGCAAGAGATTACAGATACGGAAAGTTCTGATACTATTGTGAGACAATTTTGTGTTCGTGTGTCAAAAAGAAGGTAGGTTTCTACAAGTCTGCTGAAGGACGTGCTCGCAGCTCTTCCATAAAATCACAATTACTTCAGAGCATTGAAATGTGAAGGCCAAAAGCCCAGCATCCCAAACAATTAGACGCAACACTCCCCCAGAAGAAAGACTCTCAGAGTCTTTGTTGGACAACGGCACCAATTTCAAGGTGTGACAGTTTCCAATGATTCACAGTCTCATATGTCTCATAGCTTCTTTCTTTCTAAGGAAAGTTGTCATGCTCCACAACAAATAATTTATCTTCTATCATCTTTGTGACTTCCATCCTTGAAAACATAAGTGAGGTAAATGGTTGCATGATAATTTAGGGATACACAGCTGAAAGTTCTTCAGCATAATGGAGAATCTTGCAAGTTGGGAAAAAAAAAAGTGAAACAAATATCCACATTCAATTAGAATGCAGGTCAACACACTAGTCCAATTCAACCGAAAATTCCAAGGAAACGACTTACATGAAGGGGTCCTAACTCTAGAATACACAAAAATTGGCACTTATAGCTCCTACTCCAATAAACATTAGGTACATAACACAGAAAAACATCCAGAAGTCTCAATCATCAGTCAACCCATTACAAGACACACCAGAGAGATTCCCTTCCCTAACAACGATTCTGAAATAAACTGAGAGATTGTGGCAAACTGCGAGAATTCGAAATATTTAATACGAAACTACATGAGAAGAGATTTATAATAGGATACAAGTAGATTGAAGAGTAGACGCACATCACGATGATAAAAGGGTTTATCACGACTGACAAGTGCACTCAATAAGGACAACCAGCAGCGGTACCCAATGATTACAGAGAGAGGATGGAGAGGAATTCATTGGAGGGATGGTGAAGAAAAGAGAAACACAGTATCAAAAACAAGTGTCAATGCAGCGTCCAGTTAGATGATAGCCCTGCAGTTAGCTGGATGGTCTCACAATTGTGTTTGGATATTCAAACAAAGATAAGAAGTGTTTAGAAACCTGGGACTACAAAAACCAAAATTTCAGGGGCACACAGAAGCTGGATGTCAATTTATGAGGGAAAAGTATTACACTATTACGATTTAGGACACCATGCTAAAGAATAAAGATAGCTTGGTGTTGAATTTATTGAAAAACTTAAGAGCATAAGTAAGGGAGTGTTAAATTTAACATCCCTTTATGGCTGTCCAATTTAGCAGCCGAATACAAGCACTACTGTTGAACCAAGAACAGGCTTTGTTCACAAAAATCCATCAAGTATAAACTTCAGACAAACTTAAAGCAAAGCAACCATCTCAAGGGTGATCATAGGCTTCTACTAATATGCCAGCTCAGACCCACTTCATTCAAAATTCATCACAGAGACAATTCAAGCAAAGGCAAAAACCATGAACTGACGAACATCCAACCAAAAAAACAACAAACGATACAAAGAACATTATAAAACATGCTAAAGGGTTCAACCAAAACATCATAAAACAGAGCACAGGTATTTTGGAAACCAAAGTACAGAATCAAAGCTTTCAAACGACGCAGCCCCAGATGTAAAACTTCACGCAGGTTGCAGACTATTATGGCTTTCTTTTAAGAGGTTTTTTCGCAGATTAGCAATTAGCAATCACAAGAGTCAACCCAGAAGACCTGCAGCAGTTATTTTAGAAATGTTGTTTATATCAAACGAGAGTGCACTCTTACTCAAGTATGGTTAACCAATATTAAAATAAAAACATCTGATCAGAGCTGAACAGCTGGTGAACTTTGACCCATATTTGGAGAAAATGAATTACAACCACCATATCAATCATCAGTAGAAGAACAATCATATGCCTCTAATCTACAGAAATGGCAAAATAAAAGCATTCCATCCAATCAAACAGCACACAAAAGCTCAAAAGTAATCTGCTAATGAAAAGAAACCGGAAAAAAAAAAAAGATCAAGCCATCAAATCAAACAGAACCCAAAATCTCAAACACAATTCCCCATCCAACCAAAATGGCAAACCACACCACAGTCACCCATCAAACAATTCAAACACCACACACAAAAATAAAGCCCCCAAAAAGCAAAATCATCACCCCTAACATTCAAAATGCCGAATATACCCTTGTCATAGCAACAGCAGCGCAGGCCAAATTAAGCTTGCTCTTGAGAAACGCCTGATACTCATCGGCATCCATGGGAACACTCGACCCAGGACTAAACGACGTCGTGGTGCGCCTGGACTGAGCAGAGCAATTGTTGTTGCTATTACTATTACTCCCGTTGTTGATCTCGACGACGTCGTTTTCGGCGGCGGATCTCGAGGAGGAGGTGTCGGAGAGAGAAGAAGTAGTCTCTTGCAAGAACCTCTCCAACGCCCACTCCGACGCGCTACGATTCATGGTCGGATTCTCCGCCGGCAAAGTCGCCGGTGGCCAGAATTGGTCTGTGATGTCTTCCACTGAGAACACCCTATTCATCTCTCCGTTTCTCTCTCTTCTGTGTCTCTCTGTCTGTATCTGGTGTCTGCGTTTCTCTCTCCAGAACGGCAATGTACGTTGCTGTGGATTCGCATCAGAATGGTGTTGGTACTATTCTCGCATTCTTGTAATCCATTTTGGGTTGAAAAGGGAACGTGGCTACTTGTGATTTCTTACTATAATATGTCTTAAATCCTTTTTTGTCTTCAACCTTTTCCTTGTCCATTTTGTTGGAATACACTTGTTCTCATATTATACAAATTTTTAAGTAATATCGTCTTAGATAATAATTATTATAAGACGAATTTTTTTTAGATGATTTTTTTAAAAGTGTTGCAGTTAGGTTTTTAAGTAAATCTTTTAATTCAGAGGTGATTGATATTTTATCTAACAATAATAATTATTATGGCTATATTTAAATAAATTTTACTCAGCTCAATTATTATTAAAAGTTATAATAAAAATATTTATTTCATGAAATATTTTATGCGACATGATTTTGTATGAAACTCATTAAAACTTGTTACGGAAATATCATACTATTGTGACAATATTATGTTGTCATATTAATACGAATTCTTGTTTTTCTTTTTATAGATTTCATTGAACGTTGAATCAACATGTGATATATGCATAATGAGAGTTTCAATCGGTTGACTTTTTGGACAGTTTAGAAATTATTATTCATTAAAAAACCATTTCGTGGAAAGGTGTCAATGGATGATAGAATTTTGGATAATGATTTAAACTGACTTTGGCCAATTGGATGACATAAGTATTTGGATTTTTTTTTATTTTTTTTGTGCACTTGTCTAAATACCCAACTACAGTCAAGGTGAAAATGTAATTTGAATACTAGTTGCTGATCTTAAAATCTGAAATAAAAATTCATAATACATTTGACTATTAGGCAATAGTTACTGAGCTTAAAATTTGAAATAATACTTTATAATGATATTTAAATATATTATATTATATTATATTATATTATATTATATTATTTATATATATATATATAATAATTAAATTGTAGAATGTAAGATTTTATTGGAGTTATTTGGAAGGATAGATTTATATTTCGAAGAAAAGTGGCGAGGTAATGCTACAAGGAGAAATTTTTTAAATGTTGATGTTGATTTCAAAAATGTCTAGTAAATGATAATATTTTATTCTTATGAGAAGTTCTCAAGAAAAACGAAACAACAAACTTATTAGATTTTTCATCATTCGTGTAAAGGATAACATAAGGTTTACGTAAATTGAAGTGTCTAATAACAATTTCAGAGAATCGACTTTCATGAGTGCACATTGTTGCTCTTAATATACTGATTTGTACTCAATTACCATCCATTTATACATGTATGTGTGATTATATATAGACCAAGTATACTCATTTAAATAGATATCTATACAGGTTTATGTGATCATGTATAGACAAAATATGCGACAGAATGTAAATTTATATGATATGAAATTTTTTAGATGCTAGTTCAATTTCGCTCACCCAGCAAATACGAAAGCATTTATTATACGTTAAAAGTAACTACTTTTATATGTCTCATAACACTTTTTATATATATTTATTTTATAAAAAGTCTTAATTTATATGTGCTTAAATTATTTATAAAATCATATACTCTTAATAATATGATACAACATAAAAATCGAACAAATAAGAAGAAAATATATTAGTTTCTTCATATAATTCTATCAATTATTTGACAGAGTTTATCATATTTTCTTTTCGAAAAATCAATTGAAAAGAACAGAAACTAAATGCTTAAAATCTAGGAATGGATAGGGTTGAAGAACGTTTTCGGCTTTTTCCCTCTCCCGTTGATTCGATTGGATAGGTCCGCGTGAGACGTGGCGGCTCATTGTGGATAAAATACTGAACGTAGCCCACACATTCATCCCCTAAAGTGGGTCCAACATTTTTATTTTTTATTTTTTTTTTTGCCTTTGGGGGTCCCCTGTTGAAAGAAAGAAAGTCCTTTCTCTCCGTGTTGGTCAAATGTTTTGTTCAGAAGCAGACGTGTAATTGAGTAGGCTCCCGCTATGCACTTTCGTGGCTACTGGCTAAGGAATGGAATTGAACTTCTTTTCCTGTCCTTTTCAAAACCAGTGACTTTCTCTTCAGTGAGACGGTATCATAAAAGATAATTGTAAGATATGTTATTACGATGTTTTAACTTTCTTTTTAGGGCATTAGCAGTCAGTGGCCTGCGAGGTACATGTGGGATCCGTAAGGTACACGGCATGTCAAGGAACTGTTGGCAGCTAGAGGAAAACGCGTGGAAAACGCGGGATGCCTTGTTTAGGCATTCCTCTCCTTTTTGTCATTTTGTGATTTTTTTAATATATTTTTTGATTGTTCTTTTTTTTGAGTAAATATATAATTTTTAAATGATTAAAAAAATAAGTTGTGTGCTATAAGGTGAATTCATAATAAATATTTTTATTGGATAATTAAAATTGAGTTCCATAGGTTGGAGAAGTGATGGAATGTAAGTTCCAAAATTGTGAAACTTTTACTAATGTGGCAGGCCAGAGTTCCAAAAAGAATTTGGCTGGGAATGCTCTTAAAACGAGCAAGAAGCGGAACACAAGGGATAAACTGAAAACGTGTTTATTACGATTACGTCCAACAGCCCACTTGAGCAATTTGCCATTCTCCTGCAAGAAAGCAAACTACCAACGAATCCTTCCACTTCTGTAACAGAGGCTAAAGGTGCGAACGAAGAAAGCTTGTTTGGGCGTTTAATTAGCCTAAAAGTTAAAGAGTTGGCCGAAACCACTCAAGCATATCTTCTTATGCAAGCTCTTGAGCTTTGACTCCGAAAAACCCTGCTACGGAACTACCAAGCAAGGGCAAAAATACGATAAGTAAACACGTAATTTATGAGTGTGTCGGAAGAGCTTAGCTGTGCTCTCGTCTTCTAAGTATTGTATATTACATTACTTGTCTTAAGTAATATATTACGAGATTTATGAAATTTTATGGGAACAAATAAAATAATTTGCATATAGTGTTTATCGATGTTGAGGAGACTTATGATAAGACACCCATTGAAGTACTTTTGAGTTGCTTGGAGAAGAAAATTCTACCCTTTAGAAATATTCAAATTATTAATGACATATACAAGAAGGCGAAAACGAGGGATGAAGATGTTAGGAGGAGGTGCAAAGGACTTTCATGTTGACATTGGGTTGCATGAAGGATCGACTTTAAATCCTTTTCTTTGTACAATTTTATATCTGAACTCATGAAATTTATTCAGGATGAGGTCATGGCATATGTTTTTGCATAGACATTGTCTAAATAGATGAAACTGAAAATGAAAATGGAGTTTAATCAATTAGAGAAGTTGACAGAGATAGCCCAAAAGTTTTAGACTGAGTACGTCGAACATTAAGTACTTAAAATGTAAGTTTAGTGAAGCGGAAAAAAAGATAGTAGAGCCAGGTGTCGTTATTAATAGGGCGATGCCAAACGTTGAGATGCTAAAATACCTGGGTTTGATCATACAAGGCAACAAAGAGATCCATAATGATATTTGTCACCGTATAAGGGAAAAATGACAAAAATGAAGGTATGTATTTGGAGTGTTATGCAATAACAAGGCTAATAAAGTTAAATGAAGAAGCTCATCTTGTGTTGGTTACACTAGTAATATTGTACGGTTCGAGGTGTTGACCAATTAAGAATACCCAAGTTTCAAGATTAATGATAGCATAGATTAGGATACTCAAGCAGATGTGTCGCCACACAAGATTGGATAGGATTATGAATGAAACTATGAGAGTGATAGTAGCTGGAAGTAGCGCACAGATAGGATGCGATGGAGGAAGAAGACTCAAATAGTTTAATAATATCAAGAGAAGGGATGTAAATGCATTTGTGTGAAAGTGCAACAGGATGGACCTTCTGGAACATAAAAAGGTATAGGAAAACCAAACAAGAATTGAAATGAGGTGATTAGAAAATATATGAGGTTTTTGAGACTTACGGAGAACATGACTCAAAATAGATGGTTTCTGGAGGTTGGTAAATTTTAAAGTAGTTAGTCACTTAGCGGACATTGAAGTTGTCTCGTATTTAAGGAACAATGTGGTCATATCGGTTTAGTAAGTATTTTTATTATATTTTTTTCACACCTGCTTGCCATGTTGTTATTTATTTATTCATGTCATGTTGCTTAATGTTGTATGTTTAATGCTTCCATTTTCAAATATGTTTCAAAATTTTCATTTAAACAAAATATTTTAAAAAAGATTTTCTTTGGGTCTATTGTAATAGGTTTAGTGCTTATAGAGGTAAGATTACTTATATCTGAATCTCACTAAATCTTATGAAAGCGGAGCCCATTCTAAAAGGAGCCATACTTGTTATATAGTGATATATTGTGAGACAATCTCACCATGTAACTTATCACAAAACAATGTAAGTCAATGATTCGTATTCTAAATGCATATATATTGTCATTCTTCTATTATTTCTTTTTTATTTTAAAACATAGAATAAGGAAATTTTCAAAAAAAATGGGTTTGAACCCTTTAACTTTTGCTTAAAAAACAAGTATTCTAGAACTTATCTTGTTAAAAAGTGTTATCTCATGTACATATTAACAGGTGTAGGGAAAAAAAGGTCTAGTATATTGGTCATGTCATGCCCTCTTTTCATCTCTATAGTAGACACTTGAAGTGAACATAAGCTCTTGGCTTAGGCAATTTCTTTTGTGAAGAGCAAAATCATTCTTTATAATTTAGAAGGGCTCATAAAAAAAGAGCAGACTTATGAGACCAGGCAAGGTTGTTATCTTGGCGAATGACTTTTCAGAGTAGTTCTAAATATTTTGACCAAACTTAGAGCATCCGTAATAGTTGCAAGCGTATTATATTTCTATTTGTTTTAAATTGTTAAATTTAATAGTTAAAAAACTATATTCTAATTTATTTAAAAAGATAGGATCCATTTTTATCCTCTGAATTGCCTACATTTAATCCTAAAAATTGAGTTTTAAGTCTCAAATGTGGGAACATATATGATAGAAATGGAGTTGGACAAGTCTATTTATGAATGGAATTGAATGTGAATATCTATTATATAGATGCTCTAAAATCTTAGCATACTAAAAGCTTATCAATAATAGGATTTGTAAATATAGATTAATTTTTTTGACAAGCGATAAGTTATTCAATTTAGTATGCAGGTTGTCCATGTGAACATAAAAATATGACTTAGAAGGGTTACGAAGTAAAGAACCACCATTGAATCGCACAATAGGCCCCCCATAGCCAGCATCATTGTCCCCTGTGGCTCTAAAGATGCGAGTCATCCAATGGCTTTTGTTCCATTAAGTCACAAGAGATTGATATGACTATTTCAAAAAACTTTCTGTCAGTAGGGTAATGCAAAGAATATAAAAAGGTACAAGAGTATCATCGATCAAAAGGACTTTCACGTATAGTTACAAACCTAAAGTTCGTATGATTCCTAGGAACAGCCATAATATTGCCCTTCACATTATTACATTGACATACTATACGCTTCTTGATAGCTAAGTTATCTTCCAAGGTGATAGTTGGGGTTTCCTCTTGCCGCATGCTGCTTGTGTAATCGTATTATGCTCGGAATAATTCTGTGTGGTGCGTTCTCATTGCTTTAATCTCTTACGTTTGTGGTGTCCTCTTTGCACCAACCGACTGAGTTAAGAAATAAAGGTTTAGATTCATACCTCGTCAAGTGTTGCTGAGTCCATTGGGTTTGGTACAATGCTTCTTTGCTTCCATGCCCTCAATTTCCTGGGTTTTTTGTATTTCCCCTTGCGATGACCTTCTTAAGGTTTCGCATTGAATTGGATGACATTGTTCCTGCTCTCCCCATCCTCCTACTCATCCATATGCATATTTTGGTCTTCTATATAAGTCAATTTAGGATGACACATTCTTACATTCATATATGTCAATGAAAATTGATAAAAAAAAAAAACTTGATCTGAAGCCCTTGCTTTAATTTTTCATAGGCTGCTTGAGATAGCTTAAGGAAGCTTGGCGATCTCCTCTGTGCAGGTTGTGAAATCTTGAATGTAATACCTGTCGCCTTGGGGACATTGATAGCAGAATGAGTCGTAGATATGTTGGACTCGACACATCCGCTTCTCTTCAAGTGTGACATAGGCATCCTTGTGGGTTTAGATGTTTTGTCGTCCCCGTCAAGGTCTATAGGAGAACTACAAGTAGAGATATCATCCATGCTTACTTCATCTCTATTTAGGGTTTGATTCTCGTGTATTTCTTTAGCCAATGCAGTATTGGTTGAGATATGTCGAAAATTCTTACTTAGAGCCCTATCACTATGCGCGCTCCTCTGAAGTGCCCTCTCTCCTTCCCATTAAGCTGTATGTCCAAGGGTTCAATTTTGCTCTGAGCCACTGCTGGATTACACTCATATAGAATCCCCTGAGAATCTTTGTGCTTCCTGTCTCGATCATTTCCCCCATACTGTCTGGCCCCATTGAACTGCCCATACTCTCATTGGGATTCATAATTTTACTGACGTCGTCACTGTTAGGTAAACTCAAGTGATTACATTCTAATTTACTGACTTCAGCATCCTGCGTTGGCTCCTTCTTCTTGGATTGAGTACATAAGTGCTCTATTTTATGTAATTCGTTTTTTAGTTCTTCATTATTGGGGTGATATCGTATACTGTCCAAAATGTCTTGGCGAGCTTGGTCCTTCCATCCCATATGCAAAAGAGCTTGGGCTCTCCTAAAATGGGCGTTGACATTGAACGTGTCGAGTTTCATGACCAAGTCACATTGTTGTTTAGCCAACTCAAACTCTTGCAACTTTAACCAGCAATCAGCAACATTCAGCAACATTCAAGTTGATAGCAATTGCAAATTCCTCCATCAAAGTAGCTTCATTCTCATTTATTGGAACAGACATGTACAAAACTGCATAGCTTTTCCATATGTAGTAAGAGCCAGCCTATAATCCTTGGTTTTAAATAGCTTATTACCCTCTTCCTTCAATGTTTCCAATTTCATCAGTGCCTCACAAGGAGATTCCATGTCCACAATAATCTTTCTGACATCATCATCAAAATGGTCTTTGATTTGTTCCTCAGTAAAATCAGCAAATAAGGGACTAAACTGGTAGTCCATTACAACTTGGATCGATTCTAGGCTAGAAAAATTATAACAGATAGTCACTTCACTAGAAAGAATCATATCTGTTTCCACAATTGTACCAGAATATATAACTAAAAAGGCTTAGTATAATCAGTTAATCAGACTAGGCACACATGATTAGATGTTAGGATGTGCACTAATGCAATGATTCTGTCAGCTGTGCTCTCCGTGTGCCGCACGATGACCATGTTCACACCCTCCGCTTCACCGTGTACCCTGGCTGGAGTGGCCGTAAGGTATCGAACCTAGTGGTCTCCTTGATTGGGGCTATTTGGAGGCACGAATTTGAGGGGGAAGGAAGAAGTCTCGATGAGGTCTGCAAACCCTAATTTGGAAGGATAGGTAGATAGAAAGAAGGTAAGGCTATACGGTAAAATTACATTACTTACAAAAAAAAATTATACCAATTCATTCCGATTGGTTTATTTTGTTGTTATCTTTATTGTTGTATCTTCACGTACTTTTCATATAACATATATATATTTTTTTGGTAGGCCTTCGAGCCTATGTTTAAGCATAATCTGTGTAGACTCTTTCATTACAAAATTTTTCAATTTGCAAGATTCGAATCCAATACCTTACTTGGGAATGTCAAATCACTTAAATCAATATTGATTCAAATTATGGTTAAATAAGGGTACGTTCTTTTAGACTTGTGAGAAGTGTTTATTGCTCTTATTGCTGAAACATGGTGAAACATACTGAATCATTAAAGAAAATATAACTAGATGTTTTCAATAAATACTTAACAATGTTGAATTGTGGTGAATTATACTGAATATTTATGATAAGTACTTAGCATAAGTTGAAAAGAAGATGGACTTAAGTATACTTCTTACCTACATTTATAGAATAATGTCCCCAATAGGCATTTATTCAAGCGATATGAGTGGCAATCCCCTAGTCATTGTCGTAGGATACAAAAAAATTTCTTCCTTATGACCTCGACCTTGAGTCCATTATTATGCATCCGATATCTGAGAGCACTTACATTGGTGATCCATATTTTTGGATAACAAGTAGAGGGCTACACCTTTTATATTATCTTACAATCCAGCTTTTTTTTCTCTCTCTTCTGCATCAAATGGATCACCAACTTGGATCATTAAATAAAATATTACTCGTGAACCCACATTTAAACATATTTAATTAATTTGAGCATTTTATTTTGTAATATTCATTAATGTACTTGCCAAAAAAGAAAAAGAAAGTTGTGAGCAGATCACCATAAGGAGCTGGACCGCGGGGCGAACCATGTAAGGAGTTGGACCGCGGGGTGAACTGTATGGATCACTGATGCAAATGATATTTTGGACTGTGAGTCTTCCTTTTAGACCATGATCCAACCAATACAGGTGCTTTGATACGCCTAGTTGAGTTAACCTAGTATTATTGAACCCAAATGTAGGATTGAAAATATTTTTATTGATATTTGTGCAGTCAAATCGGAATATGTTTTGTAAGGTTTACATGCACAGAGACCAGGTCAAGCCCAATCACGCCCGACAAAATGAGCCCAGCCCAGCTGCCTCTGTGCCAAAGAAAACACATAGACCAACATATTATGAAAAATGCCGCCACAAGCCGTATTATTGAACCACCATTTGTGAAACAAAACTAATTTGATTAAAAAAAAAGGCTCAAAACTCAATTGAAAAAACTAAAATGGCTTAAATTTAAGTTAGGAATACAAATAACCAGCACCTTAAATGAATCTTGTAAATCCCAAAAACAAAGACGCCAATTACGAATTGACTTTTTTTTTTATGATATATCAAATTTGAAAACTAATTTATAGGAATTTACTTTGTCAATAAGTTACACCTTTAAGGCTTTAATCAATGAATTTGTTGATTTGTGAAGAAAATGAAGAATAGATGAACACAGCAAGAACACAACATGATTTCCAGAGAGAAGTAGGAGATTCTCTCTCTAGCTTTTTGTGTATATTGATGTGAATGTAACAGATAGGTTACATACTGTACAAAGGCTGAAATATGTGCAGGCTGTACACAAATTGGGAAAGAAGTAAAAAACAGAAGTGACTAGCTTGTTTAACTGAGGCCCCCGTGTTGCTGCTGTCGTAGCACACAGGCCTAACCATCTTCAACAGAATTCAATTGCCAAAGTCATATTCATGCTCACTTAAGTGTAATTATAGTAAGTAAT
>JACYFF010031959.1:17878374-17908377 GCA_017589665.1 Selenicereus undatus
AAACATTCTTGATGTACAATATTAGTTGTAGGATCAAATAGATTTCTACCACCAATTGAGGAGGTGGATGTGTATATATATCCCCAAGAGGTCTCATTTGTACACAAAGCATCCCAAGCATTTCCAAAAGCAATACAAAATATTCTCCGGAACTTACTTGTGTCCACTGTCTCTCTAAGTTCTCTTTGAATGTGTGTGTGTGCTTATTTAGCTTCTCACAAGTCTAAGTTAAGCATTCCTAAGGCTTACGAGCAAACTAAGAAAGGATTCCAAATGAGTTTGCTAGTGCTGCACAGGTTTAAGTTTATGTCAATTATCAACCCATGGTAATCTGCATTAGAGCCCGCTTGTTTGGAAGATCATAACTTCAAGTGTGGCTGATGCCTTAACCCTCAACAAGGTGCAAGAACACATGGTAAGACAAAAGAAATACTTAAAACATCATAAAAGAATGAAAACATCACACGAGAGGTATGGACCATACCTTAAACACTCGACGTTGGGATGCTAATAATTTTGTGAAGTAGAGAGTAGCACTAACATAAAAAAAAAACACTGCAAATGCAAGTTAGAGAAAAGTAGTCAGTACCACACTCCCCAAACTCTTACCATTCAGCAGTCAAATGAATGCCAAGACACTAACTATCTACAGTTTGTGGGCTTAATCCCTGACCTTCACATACTCTTATCCTGAGTCATGTCCTCCATTAGGCGCAAAGATTTAAATCTGTACTTAATCACTTCGTTATAACTTTTCTTAGAAAGTCCTCTGCCCCTTTTACATTCCTGAAGGTTAATCATCTCATATCTTCTCACAGGTGCATCTGCACTCCTCCTCTTAACATGACCAAACCATATTAGTCTAGTCTCTCTCATCTTATTATCTTGGGTGTCACTTTAACTTTGTTTCTAATCACCTTGTTCCTAATCCTATTCAATTTCGTGTGGCTACTTATTCATCGAATCATCCTCATCTCTGCTACCAGTAATCTCTAAACTTGGCTTGTTTTATTTGCCAACACTCAGAGTCATAAAACAATGCTATTCTAACTACCATATGGTAAATTTTGCCTTTTAATCTTCCTGGTCTAATTACCATACAACAAATTTTGCCTTTTAAGTCCACCGATCTAACTAGCAACAACCTCATCTTATTAACAGTGCTGATATAACAATGCTGATATAACTACTATAGGTTGATCATCTACAATAATAAAATTTTGAAAAAGAGAGCTAACTTCCTTCATAAGCATGGCTAATATATGATTGGCACGTCATTGAGGAACGAGGAGAAGACTCATTGGACCAAATCATCCCATGAGCTGACCCTAAGAAACATGGGGCAGGCTGACTAGGATTCAGTTCTAACTTGTCGAGTTCGGAGCACAGCTTATAAAATTGTAGTCATGCACCCATCCTTGGGTTTGACTTATGGCTTACTGAGTTTCAAGTTTGAATTATTTGAGACTTGTGCATAAGCTCACTATTTTATCTAGACATAGACTGTACCCCTTAAAACTTGGACATGAAAATGAGACAAGATAGAAGTCTCAGGTACGTATGCAATAACACCTACTAGCTAAGCTCCCATGAGTTCTATCACAAATCCTTTAGTTCAAAATAAAAAAAAAATCATAAAAAATTCAATTGGACCAATATTTATTGTGGTCAAGCAACCTAAATCTATACATTAGAGGGTCTAAAAGCATCAACTTAGTAATAATAACAATCAATAATTAAAGGTTATACTAAAGAATTTGTTGACATATTTTGAGAGGGCAACTTTATAGAGGACGAAGTGATGTATATTGTCTTCTAACCAAAAAAAAGGCAACATATATTAATTTCACTCAATCTACAGACATTTTTGCTTTTGTATCAATTGTTATTGTTATAAAACATTACAGTGTAAATCTAATTATTTTACACCATCAACAAATCAAGCAAGATGGGAAATTTGACTTGCACTTATGACAGCTTTTGTGACAAATCTTTACATCTTTTTCTCAATTACGAAATTACATGTATAATTCTTCTATTGAGGACATAAATAGTTTGTTAAGATGTATTTTAGATGCATCAGTATCATATATATATATATATATATATATATATATATATATATATATACACACACACACACACACACACACACACACACACACACACACACACATACATCTCTCTCTCTCTCTCTCTCTCTCTCTCTCTCTCTCTCTCTCTCTATATATATATATATATATATATATATAAAGTTGGATTGAAATCATGTATGAGTGACATGTAAGGTTGTCATTTAGGATGCCACATAGGAGGGAATAGTCATGTGAGATACTTTAATGCAACATAAGACATTATATGAGATTTAAAATAAAAAGAAAATGTTATGTAGGATGGATGCAAATTTAATATAATATTAATTCTATTTAATAAGGTAACTTCTCACGTACCTTCCTATTATTTAATAATAAAATTTAATTAAAAAATATAGATGATGTAATGATGCAATTACAAATAAAAAGTGAGTTAGATATACTAATTAAGAATAAAATAGTACTTTATTAGTAGGAAAAAAAACTAAAAAAAGACTCACTTTATTTTTGCATCAATAAAACAATATTACACATCAATTTTTGTTTCTTAATAATATGTTAAAAATTATTTAACTCACACCCTTACATTATAAGAGAATAACCCTAATATTAATAAATTCTCCAACCTGATGATTGATAACTAATTATAATACCAATAATATAATGACTTTAGGTTATACTTAACAGATAAAGTTGACGCAATACCCTCATGATCAGGAGTGAAGAACATTCCTCGCACCTACATCTAATTTTTTAATTGGAAAAAGATTATTTCTGCTCTCCTATCCTCTCCTCGTCTCTATTAAATCCTAGTCTTCTATCTCGATTTTAATTCATACAACAAATTTATAACTACACCCAATATTTCATGTATTGGATAAAATTTTTCCAAGCTTAAATTGTCATTTTACAAAATCTTAGCATTCATTAGAGAGTCATATAATCTTTTTTGGATTGAAGTGTTCTATAATTATACAAAATATCAATAAAATTCAACTGATAAAACCTTTTAAATTTGTCGCAATATATATATGAGTTTGAATTATGTCTACGTCTATGTCTATCAAAGCTTGCAAAGCGTAGGTTCAACCTCGGATGCACATTGCTCAGTTTTACTATGTATTTTTCTGTTTGCTTTTGTCTGATTGAGCTAAATTGAGCTAGGCCTGGCTGATTGGAGCTCAAGCCTTGTTTGGTTCTGACTCAGCTTGATATGCTTTTGAGCAGGTTTAGGCTCAACTTGAGTTCGGTTTAGTTTGAGCCAAACCCATGGGGGGATCTATGTTCAGTACTGGGGTGCCCATGGACAACCTAGTCAAATTTTTTTTAAAGAGTTATATTTTGAAGCGGGTTAGATTGGTATATATCGACACTCTTAAAACGGATAGTTTGATAGATAGAAACTCTCTATTTTATATGTTGAAAGCCACCACTGCCCAAACCGAACTTCAATAAAGTCAAATCCAAAGTTTGACGAACCAAATTGACCTTGTTACAACCTGCATCCAACCTTCATATTTCATTTCACATCCAAAAAATTAAAAAAGAAAAGAATTGCATAGCATAACTACTCAAGAAAGATTTTCAGACCAAAGTTATAAATATTCTATTTGTACATTTTTTAATGGAACGAGACGTACTGGATGTATACATCGTTGTATGAGGTTTGTATTGCTTTGAATTTCCAAAAATCTTAAAAAGTTAAAGTACAAAAAATTTGAAATTTTAGTAAACCGGGCGATATTTGACCAGAAATACTAGTACCGTCCGGTATTTGATGGTACAAAGCAGTATTGGCCGATATTTGACTGGTATAAAAGAATAGGAACTTATACCGTTTCTTAACTGGTACCATAGACTTCGATCCTGTTCTTTTCGTTGGTAAATCATAATACCAACTTCAATCCACTTCACGAACTTTAATAAAAAATACAAATGTAACCAACTTCAATCAACTTTAACCTACTTTAATCAATTTTAATCTTCTATTTTAACCAACTTCTATCCTTTATATTAAAATATATCAATTTTAATCTATTCTTATCTATTTAAATAAAAAATATATATTTCAATCTATTTTAATTTTCAATTCACTTAATTCATTTTTCAACCTCTATTTCCTAGCGGAAAAAAAGCTCTTCGCGTAGCGCTAAACGGTACCGTACAGTATGTTATGACACCGTTTCAGTCTTTCAGACCCCAAAGACGAGGAGTGGGGAGAGAGACAGGCAACAGAAGCCCGCCCTGATTCTCTGACTGAGAGTCTGAGACGCCCCCTCGCCTTTTCTTTTCGTCATAAATGACGCACAAAGAGACGGAGCTTTGCTGATTGGCTCTATATATGTAAACTCCCATTCTCGGCCAATTTAAGTTCCAACTCCATCTCTCTCTCTTGTCTTCCCCATCTTCAACCTCGGAACGATTCGAATTCCCCGGCCAAACTGGTAGGTTTTCACATGGGTCTTCGTTTTTCCTCCTGTAATTTCAATTGCTTTTCCTGGGTTTTCTGTATTTTCTGTTTCAGACTTCAATTTTTGTTCAATCTGGTGATTTATGTTCTTCTCCTTTCATTGATCATCTTCCTGCTGAATTTCGCTCCTGAAGAATCTAAGATTTAACTAAACTTTAGTTATGAGTAGTGTTGGGGGATGGACGTAGATCTGGAATCCGATTGACAATAAGGAGTTGTTTTACGATTTTTTTTGAGAATTTGGTCGGCAAAAATGATTTCTTCTTATTTACCACGATTCCCTAGCTAGACTTAAAAGTTGTTGCCTTTATTGATGAATTAATGTTAAATCAATTCTTTAAAATGTTACAATATAGTTGTGGGTCAGAATTGGTCGACATAATTTGTTACTTAATTCATTATTTTCTGCTTTGCCCCTCCAATCTTCACAATTTACAAGTCTGGCATTGTTGTATGTGTGTTTTATTCGGGGAATATTCTGCCACTATACCTCACCTATCTGCTTCTTATTCTGTTCTTAGTTTTTGTTTCACCAACTCCCTTCGGGCCCCTACAGAAATCTTTTAAAAAAAGGGAAAAGGAAAATTTTTGATGTTGGAGGTTATTTCTACCTGGAATTATTGTGTATCTGTAAGCATCTGTAATCAAATAATTGTATAGGGTCAGGTTGAATTCCCATGTGCTGCAATCTGCAATTTTCAGTCCTATTGATTATAGCTTGTGTACTTGAGGTCTGAGATATACTGTTTTCTTGATTTGGGCATTACAGTTTTGTTGACTTGGGCATTACAGAATGGGGAGTGGTGATGGATTTGACTATGGTACTTATACGTATGACAAACTTGAGAGGGAGCCCTACTGGCCATCGGAAAAGTTGCGGATTTCAGTCACTGGTGCTGGTGGTTTCATTGGATCCCACATTGCTCGACGTCTAAAAAGTGAAGGGCACTACATAATTGCTTCAGATTGGAAGAAGAATGAGCACATGACAGAAGACATGTTCTGTCATGAGTTCTATCTTGTTGATCTTAGGGTGATGGAGAATTGCTTGAAGGTCACTAAAGATGTCGATCATGTATTTAACCTTGCTGCAGATATGGGTGGCATGGGTTTCATTCAATCTAATCATTCTGTTATTATGTACAACAACACAATGATCAGTTTCAACATGCTTGAGGCAGCCAGGATAAACGGTGTCAAAAGGTTTGGTTATCATTCGTGTTGTTTATGTTTAAAATACAGGATGACCATGCTTATTGTTTTGACTTCTCCTTACCTTATCTTGTGGCATGTAAGGGTGAACATTTATCCTGTTTTTGCAGGTTCTTTTATGCCTCGAGTGCATGCATTTACCCTGAATTTAAGCAATTGGATACTACCAATGTGAGTCTCAAGGAGTCTGATGCCTGGCCTGCAGAGGTATGATGGTTTCTGTTGCTGTGCTCTTGTTTCTGTTTGATTGAACATTGGAAGATTGGAATTAGAATTTCTGAGTGAGTCCTCTCTTTTTACCTATGAATTAGCCCCAAGATGCTTATGGCTTGGAAAAACTTGCTTCTGAGGAGCTGTGCAAGCATTACACAAAAGATTTTGGAATTGAATGCAGAATTGGAAGGTTCCACAATATCTATGGCCCATTTGGCACCTGGAAAGGTAACATCTCAACTACTTTACTTAATTGCTTGTTTGTTGGCAGAATGCTGACTTTTATCTGATTTTGTCAACCTTGGAAGTGGTAATATGGGGTATGCTGGTAGCTTCTTGCTTTACAACTAACAGCATAACCGCTCTTTAATAGTTTCAGTTTATCCCAAGATTATTCAGTGCTATCTTAATGAACCTTTCAATTGTGGTCTCAAAGTCTTTCATATATGCTCAGTCTTTTTTCTACCTGACCCTTGTCTCATTTGTTGTTCATGTCATAGGTGGAAGAGAGAAGGCCCCTGCTGCTTTTTGCAGGAAAGCAATCACCTCAACTGATAAGTTTGAGATGTGGGGAGATGGGCTGCAGACCCGATCATTCACCTTCATTGACGAATGTGTGGAAGGTGTACTTAGGTGAGTGCATATGGGCTAGTTAAATAATGTTAATATTTATCTGGTGGAGTTGTTTCCTCACTAAATGTTAATTTTTTTTCTAAAGAAAAACAATAGTGTGAAACTTAATCCAAAAGCATACTGCTACGGGAATGACTATGAATTTGAAAACAAGTGTAAATTATCTATGTTTTCTTTGTGATAGGCTCTTTGTCTGCTTAGATAGCTGAGAGCCTGAGACAAAAGGGTGTAACAAAACATTGCACCATAAAAAAAAATTTAGACAGGTGGAGTTAAGTGGTTGGAGTCAACTTATGGTGACTCTACTCTGCTTGGATCTTATGTCTATTGTCTGCACCAGTTTACTTTTGTTGCCTGTTAAAGCAATCTGTTCTATCTCAGATTGACCAAGTCTGACTTCCGGGAGCCGGTGAACATTGGAAGTGATGAGATGGTTAGCATGAACGAGATGGCTCAGATTGTTCTGGGCTTTGAGGACAAGAAGCTTCCAATCCATCATATTCCTGGCCCAGAGGGTGTCCGTGGCCGTAACTCAGACAACACATTGATCAAAGAGAAACTTGGCTGGGCCCCAAGCATGAAATTAAAGGTGAATTTTGGAGATTAGATTTATTAGTGTTATAGGTTCTTTTCTCCCCCAGTTGCCCTTTCCAGATCCCCCTCATAATGACCCTAAGTCCCTAACTAGTGGATTGGTTGGCTATGTAGTCTGTTGGCCAACAATCTTGACTTAGATTATTGTTTTCACTCTGCTCAAAGACTCGCCTTCTGCATCCCGCAGTCCTCAAAAAAGAGAAGCATTTGTTGTTGTAGTATACTTGCAAACTTTTCCTTGGTTTCATAATCGTTTGAAGAGAACAAGGGCCATTCATCCTCATGCTTAACCTTTTCCTTTCTATATTTGTAGGATGGGCTGAGGATCACATACTTCTGGATAAAGGAGCAGATTGAGAAAGAAAAGGCTCAAGGTGCGGACCTCTCAGTCTACGGTTCATCTAAGGTGGTCAGCACCCAAGCCCCGGTTCAGCTAGGTTCACTTCGTGCTGCCGATGGCAAGGAATGATTCATTTGTAGATTTCGTTAATGCACAGCTTAATCTTACATAAACAAGATAGCAGCCCTTTGTTTTATGGGCTGCCCTCCTATGGTAGTATGCTTTTTGAATGTTGGCAGTATGTTCATTAGTGTGCAGTTTGACACAAGAATGCTCTGCTATGCTCTGGCATTTTAATGCAATAAGATGCTGATGTGTTGTTCCAGGTTCCATATTGAGATTTATGCTTAGTGAATTGTGTCTAGTTATGTACTGGTTTTCACAATTGTAATAGGATGTACAAGCTATATAATGTTGTCTTGGAGTTTCTGCTTTAAATTTATAAATAAATTACATTAAAAGAAACAAATTTGGAAAACAAGATTTTTGATAATAAACCAATGTCATATGTGGTGGCATAGCCTGGGTTTGATTGGTATTTTATTCATGTGATGGTAGGCAATGCTTTGATCAAGTTCTGGCTGGAATTCCATTATAATAGCCGGTGTCTTGTGTCTACTAGCACGACACGAGATCTACAACACAGTGCCTTATTAGGTACGATTTGGTGTTATGCATGTACTATGTATATGTAACACGCAGTGCCATATTAGGAGCGATTTGGTGTCATGTATATAGCTGATTATGTATGTAACTGATATATAACATGTAGTGCCATATTAGGAACCATTTGGTGTTACTTCAGAAAAATATTGTATCCTAGGGAAGAATCACTGCTTTCATTGGCTTTGAAGAGAGGTATTAATTCCCTGACTCCTCATCATTCATTGAGAGGTAGCTCATAATTCATCTTTCATTTGCTTCATTGGCAAACAGCTGCAATTGTCGAATTGGGAAATGCTCAATGTAATTATTTTCATTGGATGACAGTGAACCACAAACTCATTGAATACAAATGTGCATGTATACAACACCATCACCACCACCACCTTCCAATGTGGGTTCCGCTTTCGCGGGATTTGCGGAGATTCAGATGTAGGTAACCTTACCTCAACTAGCATGTCTGTCCGTAGAGAGGCTGATTCCAAGAGACCCACAAAATAAAATTTTGTGAAAACATTTTATAGGAGAAGGATTTTGTGGAAACATTTTATAGAATAAGGATTTTGTAAACATATTTTATGGAGCAAAACTAAGGATAAACAATACAGAATTGAACTAAGAAGTACTAATAAATCAGGGGGCCGTAACTATGTAAACATTAGTGCAACAAAGCAGAAGGAACCACACCTTAGCCAATATACATAGGCAAACAATGTTTCTTTCCATATACTACCTGCATATAACCACAACACTTGAAAAACCACAAGCAAACCTATCCTACTGCAATCGAAAGATAACTACGAAGCCACCTCTCTGCTATCTAATATCTTAATTATATCGCGCCATAGTCTCTTATCCTGAGCCATGTCCTCCGTCAGTCAGACAACTTTCAAGTCCTCTCTAATCACCTCGTCCAAACGTTTCTTTGGTCGCCCATTCCCTCCTTTTCCTTCGGAGATGTTAATCCTCTCACATCTCTTCACTGGAGCGTCTACACTCCTTTTTACATGGCCAAACCATCTGAGTCTTGTTTATCTCATTTTGTCTTTGATAGGAGCTACTTTAACTAAGTCTCTAATTACTCTATTACTAATTTTATCAATTCTCGTATAACCACATATCCATCTAATCATCCTCATCTCTGCTACTATTAACTTTTGGACTTGAGTCTTTTTAATAGGCCAACACTCCGAACCATACAATACAGCAGGTTTAACTACCATACAGTAGACTTTACCTTTTAGTCTTGCAGGCATTCTCTTATCACACAGCACACTTGAAGTGTACTTCCATTTAATCCAACCTGTTTTTATGCGTTGGTTAATATCTTCATCAATATCCCCTTTCTGCTGAATAGTCGAACCTAGATATTTAAATGTCTCGACCTTTAGTATCATCATCCCCTCAATAGTGACTTCTCCCATCCCATCTTCCGTACCACTGAAACAACAATGTAGGTATTTCGTTTTCAATCTACTTACTCTAAAGCCTCTAGACTCCAGTGTATGTCTCCATCGCTCCAACTTGTCGTTAACTCCCTCTCTAGTTACATCAATAAGAATAATGTCATCTGCAAACAACATACACTATGGTAACCCATCTTGAATCACTTTGATAAGTTCATTCGTAACTAGAGTGAAAAGAAATGGGCTTAAAGCGGAACCCTGATGCAGGCCCATACCAATGAAGAAGTCATGGGTAACCCCTCCTGGCATCCTAACATTTGTCCTACCTCCCACGTACATATCCTTAATAAGTCGAATATACAAATGAGACACTCCTTTCTTTTCCAAGCATTCCCACAACACTTCACACGGAACTCTATCATATGCTTTTTTCATATCAATGAACACCATATGAAGATATACCTTTTTATCTGTGTATAATCCCATAAGTCTTTTAAGGAGGTAAATCGTCTCTGTGGTTGATCTGCCCGGTATAAAACTAAATTAGTTCTCAGATATCGAAATATCCTTCTGCAGTCTTCTCTCAATCACCATTTCCCACAACTTCATAGTGTGACTGAGCAACTTTACACTCTTATAATTATTACAATCTTGAATATCCTCTTTGTTCTTGTACAATGGGATGATTATAATAAGCCTCAATTCTGTGGGCATCTTAGATGTCCTTAAAATAACATTGAAAAGCTCTGTTGGCTACTTCAATCCGTCTTCACACAAACACGTCTACACTTCCACCAATATCTGATATGGTCCCTCTACTTTCCCATTAGACATTCTCTTCAGGATCTCTTTAATCTCATCCCTACTGATAGGTTCACACAATTGGGGGTTAAGTAGACTCTCACTACTCTCTCTTTTCCTACTTTGAAAATCTTCCATCACTTCATCATTAAGGAATTTAGAAAAGTACATTTTCCATCTCACCTTGATTTCTACATCCTCAGATAAGACCTTACTATTTTCATCTTTGATGCACCTCACAACACCCAAATCCCTTATTTTTCTTTCCTTTGCCCTTGTCAGTTTGAAGACTTCCTTCTCACCTTCCTTGGTCCCCAGTTTTTGATATAACCTATCATAAGCTATGTTCGTAGCTACAACAACTGTTTTCTTGGCTACCTTTTTTGCAGCCTTATATCTAGCTCTATTAGTCTCTTTCTCTTCATCTGTTTCACTGTTCATGAAAGTAGCGTATGCCTCTTTTTTCTCGTTGACTTTCTCCTTTACCTATTTGTTCCACCACTAGGCTCATTTCATTTTGCTGCCACCTCTCCTAGAAGTATCTAGGATTTCCTTAGCCGACCATCAAATACATTCTACCATTACCTCCCACATTGTATCTGCATCCTCTACCTGCCTCCACACTCCTTCAGTAACCCTCTCTGCTAATTTCATAGCATTCTCCTTAGTAAGATCTCACCACTTAACTCTAGGTTCCCCAACACTTCTCTTCTTCCACTTCGAACATTTGAGCTCCAAATCCAACACTAGCAATCTATGCTGAGTTCCTAAATACTCACTAGATATCACCTTATAATCCTTACATAACCTCCTATTATCCGTCTTAGTCAGGAAGTAATCAATTTGGTTCTTTATGGAACCACTCTTAAAGGTTACCACGTGGTCTTCCTTCTTCTTAAAAAATTAGTTTACCACCAACAATTCATAGGCAACTGCAAAGTCCAGAATAGAATCTCCTCCATTATTTCTCTCCCCATAACCGAAACCTCAGTGAGTTGTATCATAGCCGCCTGCTTCGACACCAATATGGTCATTAAAATTTCCTCCTATGAAAATTTTATCGCTCCGAGCTACGTCCTAAATAACCACATCCAAATCCTGCCAAAATTGCTTCTTAATATCGTCCGGCAAATCTATTTGAGGTGCATAAACATTAACCATATTTAGGATTTCTGATCCCACCACTACTTTAATGGCCATAATTCGATCACTCTTATGCATCACTTCAACAACAAAGTCAACCAGCTCCTTAACAACCAAAATACCAACTCCATTCATAACCTTACTTAACCCCGAATACCACAACTTATACCTATCAACTTCTCAAGCTTTAGCCCCCACTTACTTAGTCTCTTGAACATAGGCTGTGCTAATCCTACGTTTATGCAAAGACTTAACTAATTCTATGGACTTACTGGTAAGTGATCCAATATTCCAAGACGCTAGGCGCACCTTCCGAGACCTTACACCCCTCCTAACTCCATTTCCCCCTGGAGGACTAGCTGAAGCTACTACATTGCTCGCCACTAGCTTAAGCTACCAACACCAATTTTCCAACAACACAATAATAATAGATACTATTACTATTCCAGTTAAAAGAATGCTAATAACAAACAATTATAATAATAATAATAGTAATAATAATACTAGAAATACTATCCTCCAACCACAAAATAGAAATATTTAAAAAAGGTCTAACAGATAAAAATAAAAAATAAAAGATGTGCATGTATATACTACTCAATCTCTTCATTTCACCTTAAATTATATGGCTGGACGGTCACCACTCTCCATTATAGGTGGTGTTCAAATAAATGATTACTCTGAAACTATAAAAACACAAACGCCGACAATCTGAGTTTTTTTGTGTGATTACTCTGAAACTATAAAAACAAATAAATGATTGTAGAAAGTTGGGGGTCAAAGATGTCTAAATCATAATTACCAGGAGCACTTCTTAGATCGTTTAGTCTGAAATGCGGATTGCTACTATTGACTGAGTGTAACGGTCACATTGATGACCCACATTAAGTGGGTGGTTACGGAATGGTTAATTATGTATTAATCATCCTATTAACTATTCATTGTCAGTTATAAGTTGTGTGCTGCTATTTATAAAGGGTTTAGGAACCTAATTTTGCATCCATATCAAAAACCAAAACAACAGACCTAACTCTCCTTCCCCCTCTCACGCTAGCCTTGCCATCATTCGGGTTCGGGTTTGGGTTTGGGGCGTGAGAACTACGGTGTCTTAGTAGCCACCGTCAGTTATGGTTCAACAATTCGTGGGCAATCATCAAGCAATAAGATCATTAGCTTCCGCATTATTAAGGTATGTCCTGATTCTCCAACTGCTACTTGTACGACAAATTTAGTTTAATTTAGGCTTTGGATCGCTTGTTCCCGGAACGGGAATTGCGGGGGTATAGAGCGATCCCGGTAACTATGGTCTAAATTTAGAATGATTAAGATTCAGGTATACAATACTTCAAAGACTAAACAAAAATATTTAAACGAATACTAGCTCAATCAAAAAAGTCTTGAGGAATATTTACAAAATATCAGATATATTTATTAAAACAAATATATAATAGCAACATAAACAGATATATCATCTAAATGTAAATCACAATACTGTGCAAAATTTACATTTTTTTTTATAAAAAATATATCAAGGGCAAAAAGTTGAGGAAAGACAAGAAAATATAGTAGAAAACATTTTCCTCACATTTAAAGTCGTGGAAAACTTTGGAGAGCTCTGCTTGATATCCAAATCCCCTTGCAGACTCCCTCCTCGGGATTGACTTTGCGCTCTATAAAAAAAAATTGACATGAATTTACCTATTTTTATAATAATCTCGTTGAACAAATAAATTTCAAGCCAACTACAAAATAATAACTACAACAAAATTCTGTCTCGTTTAAATATTATAATAACTACGACAAGATTAACTAGGGGCGAGTGAGTCGGACACCCTTTTATTTTTTATGGAGTTGGAACCACATCTATAGAACTAGGAATCGGTTCTAAAGTTTGTAGAACTATGATTGAAATCAACCGAGACTAGTTTTAATTTTAGATATCTATTTCGCGCTTTATCATTTTTATTTTTTTTACATTTTTTATATTTGTATAATTGTATTTAGGAGGGTGGGATTTTTTTTTTTTTTTTAATGGGAAGGGGTTATTATTTATCAATCAATTTACAAAGAGGCCGTTGTGATGTACAGTTGAATTTCTTAGGAAATAGGAAATATCCCCACCCATACCTACTCCATCCCCTTAGTAATTACCCTTGTAAGATGGTGTGCTGCAAAAATTGTCTTCCATTCTTATTACATGGTTGTGAACTTGCTGCTAGCCTCGATCAAGTCTTCAAGAATCAGATCATAGTTACTGAGAAAGATCAGCTGTCTTATTTGCATTGCTACCTACCCCAAGCAATCAGTGTCCAAAGCCACCTTGTCCTGTTGTCCATGCCTATTCGTCTGATCATCAATCGTCTCGGTAGCTGGATACTGTATAAGCCTTCCATCTCTTCCGTCGTCACTCATGCATCCCATCTGCCTAGTTTCCTTTAATCTTCTCATTCCGGCCACCAAAGCCTCCTCCGTGTTGTTTGTTGGAATTTAATCCACAATTATGTAGTTTTAGGCTATGTTGTATGGATTCGGGTATAGGTTATCGAACAAGGGTACGGATTTAAGTGTCCAACTCGTCAAAGCTCTAACGTTAGGACACGAGGATACTATCCAAAATTTGGACACGCATGTAAAGACTCATTATTTTACATATGGAAGTTGCAATTTCAAGTTAATCTTTCAAGAATATTTTAATAGTTAATAGGTCGACCACTTGTCAAACAGTTGAACAGTAAAGATCCATTAAAATAATAATGATGAAGAAGGAAAAAGACAATATATTCCTTTTTTTTTTTGGTTGCACCCTTGCTACTTCAAAGTTCAAATAAGAATTCGACATATATCCCATATTATTCTATCCATCCAGTGTTATGTCTAATATGGGTACAGTGGAGCAAGATGGAGAGTTCAGGTATCATAGATTTTAGGAGGGTTGCAAGTCGGGAACGATAAAGTGAAACTCTTGTCCCACGTGAAATAATAGAAAGAGAAAAAGTGATTTTTATACCCTTACCTTCCAAGATCATGTAAATAATGTTTGGACCATGGTATCGACTGGTTGGGAAACATACACGTGCTGGCCGCACGCCGGCTTGGCCGGGCTTGGCTTCGGTGAGGGTTTGAAAAGTATTAAACTGATTTCGGCAAATATTTATCTTGCCTTGCGAGGTTTCATGGTGTGGCCGTTAATCACTGATTTCATGCCACAAAATTTCATTCTTAATTTTGGTTTTTCTCTTTGCTTCCTTCTTCCGTCAAAATTTTGCCTACAGAATCTGGTCCTGTTCATCTAGAAATAACACGCACAATAACATTCAATCTTCTCTTGTAAAATTCTCTCATAAGAATTTGGGTTATTTCTAACTATTCATGTTTCTACTCGTCTCGATCTCCTCGAGTGCACGAGGATAGTTAGGGCTATACAGCTTGTCGGTCAACCGCCGATGAATAGCAACTGCACCAGTGGCTATGTGCAATTGATTCTTGAGTAAGTGGTTCGAACCGTGCCACGACAATCTCAGATAATGGATGGACCCATTTGTGGTAGGGTTAGCACCCAAGCTGAGTTTTGCATGGACAGAGGCGCAATGAGGCTGAATTGATTACCCATTTGATGCAAGGGCAGTTTAACCGCCAGTTGAGGGGCGTCGAGGTGCTCGTTTGTTGCATGAAGCTTGCAGGGCACTGTTAGCTTTTGCGTATGGACACTTGTCTGATTCTCCAGTATTTTTGACACTGTTAACTTTTGGGAAAAATCCTCAACATTTAGAGCAAAAACAATGGTGAGTCAGTTTTTGGCTCACCAGCTGGACCCTACCACTGTCACATCAGCCTTCTCTCTAACTTTTTGCCTCACAATTCTCACTCTCTGTAATGGAGGGCTCATTATTTTGCCTCATCAAATAAAATAATACCCATGGCTCACTCTACAACACACAACTTTATTTTTAAAATCAAAAAAATAATCTAAAACCAAATTAAAATATTTAAAAAAATAGAAAAACAATAAAAAAAAGGAAAATTTGGCCTGTGAGCCTCCTCCCACCCCCACACCTCCTCACCGAGCCCCGAACCAAGCCAGCCGCTGCACCTGGTCGGGCCGCCTCCTCCCTCGCTCGCCTCTCTCTCTCCTCGCGCGAGCACACCATTGAAGGTGCTCTTACATGCACCTCACCATCTTTAATTACTGGCCCCCGCCCTTCTCCTTTTCTTGTTTTTTGAAGAGTGCTTGCCTAGCTAGGCGTGGTGGACCAAGCTTAACCTTCTACTGTTCTACACTTCCTTAAATCTCATCTTGTTTATTCCCTTGGAGTACATTTCTCAAGCTTCTCGTGATCCCTTTCACATGCAACGAATGCCAATTTCGAATTTATCACTATTCGGCCTAGTGAAATTTATCATATCGAATTTCACTTCCACATGCAACATGTTAAGAGTATAAAGCCTATTTCTGAGTGATCCTTATATTAATTTATTATTATGTAATGTAAGGACGGATGCACAATTCAAACTAGAAAGGGCGTTCATATGAATGGGTGTATTAGAGTATAAAACTTGTTCTTAATCTTTGAACCATCATATTAAACTTTTAGCTGCGATAGTTCTTGAACACATCAAATGCTAGAATAGTGAATTGACTGAGAGACGTTTAAAAAAAAAGTGCATAAACATTCATTCACCACACTACAACTAGTAGCAACATGAAAGCAGGAAATTCAAGCAAAGTTTGGGTAATATAGGCCCTTCTGTTTTAAACTCCAACATCCAATTGTAATTAGCTCCTGAATTTTGGAACTAGCTATTTCAGAATTGATTTAACCGAGTTCAGCTCCAGATCAATTTCAAATGGCAATCGAGTATAGCATTTTTTGCTCACCCTAAACCTTGTATGATTGTACCCAGTACGTTTAGAACTCAGTTATTGATTGCGTGTTCCTCCTCCTGACCCATTCCAAACGTTTATCTATACTGGTACTAAACTAGTAATGGGCTCGAGTACGAGCCCGTTTACAAACTATATATAAAGAAAAATAGGGGGAAAAAAAAAGGAGAGAGAAAGGAGAGAGCTGTGAACGAAATTAACGAGCCTTTTCAAAACAAAACTCTCCGCCCTCCCTTTTCCATGTCCTCGCTTCTCTCTCTCCCCATCAGCCAATCTGTCATGGCTGAATCTTTACAATCTAGCCCACCCGATGGATCTAGATTCAAGATTCATCTACACTGTTAGTCAATTCACAAATAATACATCTAAGTATATTCTATGTTTAAAAATATTAATTATTTTTCAAAGAAGGCTTTCAAATAAACATTTTTTTACATTTGCTTAATATAGTCAAAAACAGTCAATGTGTATATCATTACTGTTGTTGCCGATTAAAAAGTTACAATACAAAACAACTACTTTTTATGCATGTTTATTTTATAAAAATAAACATTTCTAATTGTGAATATTTGGCCATATTATTTATTAATGTTGTCGATTAAATAGGTAACACATTTTAAGCATTTAATTCTCGTACCGTATTTTACTAATACTGTACTCTAGTAAATTCAAACATGCAATAGCAGCCCTAAGCAGCAGTGATTTCAACAAGAATGGCACTGACTGATAGAATTAGGTTTCCTGAGATTTCAAATAACGGTATGCTGAGAAAAGTAGTTTGGGAATTCTACACTTGATTGCGGATGGACAGATTGATTTTGAGTTCCTAGATCATAACCATAACAAGGACAGATTGGTTAGATTTCCAATGAACTATCTGACGCTTCTCATGATGATACGATTGTAGTTCATTATCCGCATGGTTCTTCCCAAATCAGCTACTCTTCTGGTACCTACTCTCTTTCTTGGTTTCAAGTGTTCTTGGTTCTAGCAATTTGACTCTGTTAGTCATATTTTTTGTTGATTTTCTTGGACGACTTTGAAATCCAGTTCGACGTTACAAAATATCCAGCTCCATGACTTCAGAGTACAGATCAGCTTACAAAACTTTCAGCGTGACATAAGAAAACAAAATTCCAAGCAGACTCAGAATTTTCCACAGAAAAGTTTCTTTAGAAAACAGGCACCAATATTCACAGCTGCTAGAGATCAATGCATCGGCGATTGGCAGATAATCCAAGTATTCTTACAACTCTATACGGAAAATTCATTACAAATAAACATGGGGTTCGTGGATACATACATATTATAAAGTGAAACGGCTTCTCTGCATGAGCGAAACTCAATTGTTGGCATCAAGGAAGATGGGATTGGCTTGTAATTGCTCAGCAAATTTCTGGAGGATCTGCTTCACCAGAGCCCCAAACTCGTGCTTCTCCAATTCAGTCGCTGTCTTTTCCTTGGACACTTCAGAAAATATTGTATCATACAGAAGAATCACTGCTTCATTGGCTTCAAAGGGCGGTAATCCCAACTCCTCAGCATTCATCGACAAGTAGCTCATAATTCTTTCTGTACAGCTTTGCCCCTTCTCGTGATCATGCTTTTGTTGGTATATCTTCTCTATCACATCGTTCAATTGGTTCTCATTGGCCAACAGCTACAATTGTCAAATTTGTACACAATCAGTAACCCTTATCTAGACTGCAGAAAAGAAAATTGGAGAATGCCCAAAGTGATTTTCGCTGGATGATGGAGAACCACAAACTCATTACACAGAGAGGTGCGTGTGTATATTACTGAAACTCTTCTTTCATCTTAAATCACCCGTGTTGAATATCACAACTACATATTTGTCCACTGACACCTGAGTTTTTCAATGTCAGATTTTGCGTGTTCAAGGTTTCCAAAACTAGGAAAGTCTTGACACTTGGACACTTGTTGAGTAATCAACAATCCCATGTATGTACACCCAGGTCCAGCTAATAGTGAAGCATCAACTACATGCCAGCCCCATTAATTTTCCATGTAGTTTGACAGGGTCGGTAATAAGATACTTTCAAATAACCTAAAAGGTCTTGCCTAGTTTTACGCTTTGAACTTGTTTGGGATGTAGCCGATTGGTTCTATCCTCTGATGAATAGTCCAATGGAAATAGCCTATAATGGCAGTTGAAAAGTTACATAACCCCTCAGTTGAGAGACAAGGTTAATTATAATATCAAATATGAATGCCAATTAGACATCCAGAAATGACAGAAGACAAAGCTGCAACTTGAATGACTGATTTCACTGCTTTCTCCATTTAGGTGCATGCAGGAATGGTTGAACGGGTAATTATTAGATGACAATTGAAATGCAGAAGAGACGGGCAGATAAAGCTACCTTTTTCAGCTTGAGACCATTTATTATCTTAACATTCTGCATGACAGTGACAGGCTTCAAAGCCAAAGCATCTGCAAGATCTTGCAAAACAAGTTGAAGCAATTGTGCAAACTGTGCCTGGCCCAATTTTTCCTCTCCTTCAGCTCCATGTTCCTTCAGGATATCATCGATCATAGGAAGATCTGCTCAATCATACAACACAGGTTGCAGGAATATTTAGCGATTTGTGAATGTGGAAGGCAGCCAGGTTTTCATTGTAGAACTTACAAATCCTAGAAATATCAAACCATTGAGACAGGAAATTTGTTTTTTTTTTTAAAAAAAAAACAAAGGAAGTTTCGCATGGCAGTAGCCCAGGCATAAGAAGCAAGAAGCTTCTTTGTCTAACCCATTCTATGAAATCATACGATCACGGGAGTAGATTTGAAGGAACAAAGAGATACCGTTTTACAGGAAAATTAGTTACTCTCTATTGCACGATGACTGTTATAGTTGATTTTTTGGAATCAAACTTTGACATATTTGACTGTACTTTTTGAACATACTGTCAATTGGAGAATTTGCAAAGTCCAATCCAAAGAGCATGAAACTTAGACCTTAAAATAAAAACCATCTACCGCACAATATTATATGCATAAGGAAGCAAACGGCAATTTAGCTATGCATTTTGCTTTAGTTGATCATAATCCACAATCCGGGAAAGAGGACACAAAATAGCAAAATCTCATTTCCAAGATACAGCAACGATGATATGATTCAAAAAGCTGTAATCAAATTCTTGCTGCTTATGCAAGGATGTGACGCTCGTAGTACTTGATTGAATAGGCACATTGAAATAACATTCACCACTTCTAATCAACATCTCTAGAATCTTAAAGCAATTAACACTAGCTCATGGCTCATGCATGTCTGTTAGCAACGAATGCTAACTTGCAACTAGTGGTTCCAATAAACCGAACATGTCTTAACTACACACGAAAACAAAAAGACATGGACATCACAAATCTGCCACTCAGCCTAAAATCTCTCATCAAGCTATCCAAAAGCAAAGTGAACAATACCAACTTAAATACACGAGTCTCTACATCTCTGATCAATGACATACTGAAACTAGCACCAGACTAATACAGTCTTCGCAAGGCCACAACACCATGCAATGGTATAAAGGTTGAGAAAGAAATTAGTCAAAGTTAAGGGATATCTTATAGTTATTGAGCACGATCTCAATCGTGTCACGGATTTTAGTACGATTATAGGGTGATTGTTCATAATCAAACTTGGACTCCATTACAAACATAAATGTCAAAAGGAATTCTACGAAGTAGCAGATGATCGATGTAAAGAAAAGCAAACCTGCAAGTGGCGGAACACCCATTTCAACCCCCATATGAACTAAGGCAGTTCGTATTTCATTCTTGCTTAGTTTTCCGTCATCTTCTTCATCCAATTCAGTGAACAAATTCTCAGCCAACATTGCAAAATCATCTTCGTCTTCCAAAAACAGACGTATCGTTTTTCCATCCAAAACTGACACCACGAGTGGATCATCTGCACATCGACGAACAAAACACACCCCAAAAAAAAATATTATAACTTCGCTAATCAAACTTTCCTGTTCAACAAGGAAAACTAGCTAACGCCAGTCACTATCACAGGCAACACACATTCAGATTCACACTCAAATTCTTGGGCAAAGACTGAATCACATCACAATGCTTTAACTTAACGCATACGGATCATGTTCCAACCCTTTGATCCTTCTATCAAATCAATTAAAACTCAAGGAAACGCTCAAACATAGATAACAAAAGACTAAAAAACACGATCTACCTCTCAACTCATCAGTGATCGCAGTGATGTAACCACGAAGGAAACTCTGAGCCTCCTCTTTGTCAAGCTGCTGACCTCCGAAGTCGGCGATGTCGATGTTCAAACGCTGGAGGGCGAAGGATTTCAAATTTTCCGGCAATGAGAGGCCGCGGAGGCAGTCGGAGACTCTGGAGTCCGCAATTTCGAGCACTCGAACGCCGGCGATCTCGGAGAATTCCGGTAGGGATGAATCAGCGGCGTTGAGCTGTGTGCCGTCGAGAACTTGCAGATCTCCATCCGCCATTGTTGAGTAGAGAGAGAGTAGTTGAGAAGACAGAAGAAGAAGAAGAAGAGGAGTTGAAGTGGTCTTGGTGAGTGACGAGGTGGAGCTGAATTTGGGGTGTCTGATTCAGATTTTATTTGTATTTTGATTTTGATTTCGATTTTGAAGTCATAGACTTTTCAACTGTTCTTCGCCATCGAAGAAAAATGAAAGAGAGCGTACTCTTTACGTCCTTCAACGCGGTTTTCGGTTTCCACTTGAGGAAACTTTTTTTTCTTTTTTTAGGGTTGGGCTTGGGCTTGGGCTTGAGCTTTCATGGGCTGATCCGTCATTTGCTTGTTGGTTGAGTGGTTTGGATCACCTCACCTTTTGGGGTGAGGGGTGGGCCCGACTTGCAGACAACACCTATATAGTGTCTGTTTTTTTTTAATTGGTAAATAAGACTTGGTAAATAAATAAAGTTTGTAAAAATTGATAAAAAAAGGGGGTAGAAGTTGGTATTTTTTTGAACCAACGTCCAAAGAGGAAGCAAAGCAAAAGAATGAACGAAGAAAAAGGGAGATGCTTTAATGGGAACCAGTCTCTATGTAATTTTACAATTCAAGAGTAATACTGAAATATCAGGCCGTCCCACACTTGTGTCTGTCTGGTGGCGGAACTGTTGAGGTATTGAATTTAGATTTGGATGTGGATTTGAAAGAGAAATGCTTGAGCTTGAATTACAATTGAGCCCATTAGCGAGATGTTTCATTACACGCATGGAGAAGGCCGAAAGGGGGTGTTGGGTCCAATCCCCCCTATTCCTCAATTGGCAAGTAATGGGCCTAGTACTTGGGCCAACGCTTCCGTCTGTTATTCTCCACCTCTTGGATTCGTTAATTGCGTTGAATTCATCCTTATAATTAATGTTTTGCCCCTCGAACATATTCATGGGATCATGTGTAATTGTTGGTGAACGCACTTAATTAGTACATAGAAGACACATGGTCAAACCTAATTTAATGCCATCTGCTCGTCAACAACAAGTCAAAGTCAAAGCTTTTATTTTCTTCCTCCTCTCCTCTTTTTTTACCTTTTTTTTTAATCTCTAAGGTAATACAAAGATTTTAAACAATGAATAAACCTACACATAAGATGCCTAGTGGATTTACTGAAAACATAAATACAAGTATATAAGCTTTGGTGTCTTCAAATCAGGTGACAACTCGTTTCTTGATGGTTAACTCCACAATATTGAAATCTAATACCTTAGATTTTTTTTTACCAAGTTAAGGGCAAAAAAAGGGCAGCCCGATATACAAGCATCCCGTGTTCACATGGGGTATGGGAAAGGGTCGCACCCTAAGGGGTGAATTGTCGGCTATTGCTAAATTGGTTTGTTAACTCCAAAATGTATTTATACACAATTTTTTTTATTGTTTAAATATATATACAGGAATTTTTATTCATTTTTTCTTCAACACAACAACAACATCTCCCAGTGTGGGTCCCGCTTTCGCGAAGCCTGGGGAGATTCAGATGTAGGCAACCTTACCTCTATCGACACCCCTACCTGTAGAGAGGCTGATTTCATAAGACCCACAAAACAAGAATTTGTGACAAGCATTTTATAGAAGAAGGATTTTGTGAAAACATTTTTATGAAGAAAGGCTAAAACTAAGGATAAGCAGTAGAGAAAAAAACCAATAAATATTAATAAATCAAGTAACAGAAACTATGTAAACATAAGCACAATCTAGCAGAGGAAGATACCATACCTTAACAAACAGAGGTAAGTATCGAATGTCTCTTCCCAAATGCATGTAGTCCCTACATACAAACTGAATACACCGAATGACACCTACGAGGCTAACTCTCTAAGATCTAAAACCTTAATCTTATCCCGCCATAGTCTTCTATTCTGGGTCATGTCCTCCGTTAGCCCTGCAACTTTCAAGTCATTTCTAATCACCTCGTCTAAACTCTTTTTTAGTCGTCTTCTATCTCTTCTACCTTCAGGGATGTTAATTATCTCACATATTCTTACTGGAGCATCCACACTCCTTGTCATATGTCCAAACCATCTGAGTTTTGTTTATCTCATCTTATCTTCAATGACAACTACTTTAACTAAGTGTCTGATTACTCAAATCCTAATTCTATCCATTCTCGTATAACCACATATCCATCTAATCATCCTTGTCTCTGCTACCATCAACTTTTAAACTTGCATCTTTTTTACCGGCCAACACTCCAATCCATACAATAAAGCAGGTCTAACTACTATACGATAGACTTTTTCGTTTAGTAATACAGACATCCTCTTGTCACATAGCACACCTGAAACCTACTTCCATTTTCGTCAACATACTTTTATGCGCTAGTTAATGCCTTCGTCAACATCTTCTTTTTGTCGGATGATCGAGCCTAAATACTTAAACTTCTCGACCTTTGGTATAGTCAACCCATCAATTGTGACTTCTCCCCCCGCACCTTCTGTCCCACTAAAACAACAATGAAGGTATTCAATTTTTGATCTGCTTACTCTAAAACCTTTGGACTATAGTGTATGTTTCTATTGCTCCAACTTGTCATTAACCCCCTCTCTAGTCTCATCAATAAGAACAATGTTATCTGTAAATAACATACACCATGATAACTCATCTTGAATCTCTAATATAAGTTCATCCATAACTAGAGTGAAGATAAAAGGGCTTAAAGCTGAACCCCGACGCAAGCCCATGCCAACGACGAAGTCACTATTAACTCCTCCTAGGGTTAGGGATGGCAACGGGGCAGATCGGGGACGAGGGGTGTATCCCCTGTCCCTGTCCCCGCTGGGCAGCCCCGTCCCCGTCCCCGCCCCATTCCCCGCTGCGGGGGAAAAACCTTTCCCCATCCCCGTCCCCGTCGGGGCCCCAATCCCCAACAGGGAATACCCACTGACTTTGCAACCAATTATAGTACATAGTCCAATATGCAAATTTTAAAGCCCAACCCAATTTAAATGTAACACCACATTCAAAAATTCATCAAAAGTCCAATATCCAAACTACAAATCAAGATTCCAACACAAATATTAAAAGTCTACAACCACCAAGGCAAAAAGTTCAATAAAACTCTTAATCAAGACCAAAATGAATTACAGTTTACAAAACCAAAGTGAAATAATGTCTTAATATAGAAGAAGATAGTATTAGTAGCATTCCAATGGCAACAACAGTCCAATCTTGAAGCAAGCACTGTCATTACAAGGAAGAACCATTACCACAAAATTTTCAAGGACCAACAACATATACTTTCATTTTTCTTCCTTTTTTTTGGAGAAGCTTGGAAACATAATTAATTATAGAAGCAAATAAACATGGAAAAAAGGGGTTTAACACTCAGTAATTTACTTAAGCATTCTAGGCAACCGGATCATCATCATTCTCAACATCGGCATCATCATCAAAAGAAGTCCGATGATAAGATGCAACTTCTACCTCATCTAACAAAGTAAATAAACAATGAACAAATTATCATAAATGATGGAAAATGAATATTAATATGCTAAGAATATAAAAAAAGAAGGAAAGTATACCTTCTGACTCCATTGAAGACCAAAGCCAGTCTCTAGCACACATCAAAGCTTCTAATGTCTTTGGATGTAAGCGATTACGATGCGGACTTACAAACCTCCCACTAGTACTAAATGCAGACTCAGATGCAACTATGGAAACGGGTATGGCATAGATGTCTCTAGCAATCCTAGATAATATAGGGCACCTCGATTCACATCCCTTCCAATAAGCCAATATATCAAAGGTGTCCGAAGGTGGGATCACGTCCTCTTCTAAATACAAATCCAACTCAGATTTTTGTGGTGCAGGAGGATCCCTCCTGATCTTTTTTTGATATATATCTTCCATACTCCTCTTTTTACTACATCCACTACCTTCAGAAGTGAGATTGGATGCACGTGTGGAATCACCAGAAACACTAAGAATTGGACCATGATCTTCACTTGCTTGCTTAAAGTTTTGTTGATATTCATGAAATAAAGCATAACAAGTATCCTTAATCGAATCCACCTTGTCCGAAACATCAAAATCATAAATTGTAGCATAACAACACTCTAACATATTCAACTTATATATAGGATCCAAAACACAAGCAACTCCCATAATGCCATTAATTATATCATAATATTTATCCCATTTGTCAAGCATCTTTTGTGTCATGGTTTTGATCATCAAATCTGAATCAAAAAGCCAATCATCCAAAGCAAGCCGAATATCAAACACTTTCGAAAAATAGACATTTGCAGTGGGGTACTTAATGCCCGAGAACACTTTAGTCACATCAAAGAATGTCTCCAACTTCTCATAAATATCTCTAGCTTTATCCCACTCTTCATCGCTAGGCAAAAATTTATAGTTACTTTCCCTTTTTGCCAACTTTGGAAAAACTTCTCTATACAATAAAGCCGTTTGAAGCATCAAGTAAGTTGAATTCCATCTTGTCCTACAATCAAGTTTCAACTTTTTGGAATACACCACGCTTAAGCTATCACAAGCTTGTTTGAAAGTTTCCTCTCTTTTAGGTGTTCCTCTCCAATATGCTACACTATCGCGAATCTTTTCAATTGAACTCTCAATGATTCCCAATCCATCCTTGACAATCAAGTAAAGTATATGTGCACAAGAACGCATATGGAAAAACTTACCCTTCAAAGGAAGTGCCCTTATATCCAACCTGTCTTTAAGGATCCCAATTAAAGCATCATTGGAAGAACAATTATCAAGTGTGATAGAGGATAATTTCCTATTAAGGTTCCATTCTGAAAAACACTTCAACAGCTCTTCAGCAATAGCCTCCGCGGTATGAGGACATGGAACATATGAAAACCTAGTAAAAAAATTAAAATGAAATGATTTTCATTACTTAAACAAAATCAAGCATAAGATAAATAACACATAAAACAATAATTAAAGAAACAAGCAATACCTCAAAATCCGACTTTGCAAGATCCATGTGTTATCAACCCAATGACCGGTAACAGCTATAAAACCCCGCTTTTGATTTTGAGAAGTCCACATATCCGTAGTGATAGCCACCTTACCGCTAACACTTCCTTACAACCTCATTGTTTTGAATTTTTCATATTCAAACACTTTAAGAATATCACTCTTGAGAGTGTTCCTTGATATCATCTTGAAAGAGGAGTTAAGAGCCTTTGAATACCTTCTAAATCCAACATGTTCTACAATATTTAGAGGGTATTCATGCATTATAACCATGCTAGAAAGCTCCTTCCTCACCTCGTCTTCATCCCAAACATTATGCACAAGAAGAACTTTCCCTTTTTTTTCTCCAGAAGTCTCTACCTTCAATTTCCTTTGGGAAAAATCTTGAGCAATATCCCTATGCTTTCTCATAGGGCAAATGTCTTGATGATCTCTCAAATGCGTAGTTCCATTTCTAGATTCACCTCCAAGTGCTTTCTTACAATATTTACAAATAGCTTTCTCTTTACCATCCTTAACCTCAAGACAATAATGTGCCCAAACTTCCGAGACAAATTTCCTTTTCTTTCCCAATTGTAATGTTGTTCCATCATCCTCCATCGCATTTGGAGTTCCACAAGAATCAACATTAGTTCCAGTGTTGGTGAGATTAGTGTTGGCATTTGGAGTTGGATTTTCAGTTTGTATGTCTTTATTTGTGGAACAAGGCGATGGGTTAGGGGGACCATATGGGCTGGGGCCACTAGCCATTAGTCTGTAAACAATGCAACTTTTAGCAATTAGCACTCACAAGATGCTCATTCATAAATGTCACTCAGTAATTTCACCAAACTTTGATCGAACAAACACCATCATCCAGGCAAAGATATCACAAGAACAAGAGCTACAAGATGCACCAAAAAAGCAAAGAAAACTAAACTATGACATAGCATTTGCAACAATCCTGTGAAACAGAAACTGAAACAGAAATCCTGTGAAACAGAAACTGAATCCTGTGAAACAGAAACTTTATATAACGAAATGTTCCTGAATCCTGTCAATGGACTCAATCCTGTGAAACATAAAGCCCAACAACAAATCCAGAGCATTTGCAATTTCAGAAGAATCAGAACAGAAACTTGCAATTTCAGAGCATTTGCAACAAATCCTGGCATTATGTTTATGTGTCAATGATCCTTTTTTTTTACCAATTTGCAGCAAACAAATCTTAGCAAAACCGAAAAAAAAAAACAGATCTTACCGTCGAGGCTGACCGGTGACGGGTGGCAGCAGTCTGGGCGAGCAGGTTGACCGGCGACAGCAATCTGGGCGACAGCAGACTGAGATGGTCGACCTGGTGGTGTCGTGGTGCGGTGGTGGGCAGACTCGAGTGAGGATTGAGGAAGTTCGAAGGTGACTCGAAGAGTCGAAGTACTGAGGAACTAGCGAACTACTGATGAGGTCTGAGACTCTGAGGATTGAGGAAGCACCAAAACCGAACTGACCGAAGGAGGATTGCAAGAGGTAGGGATTCAGATTTCAGGGAAGCAGGGAAGCAAAGCAAGCAGCATACCACAAATTAGTTTATATGTCTAGGGTTTTTGCTGTTAAAATTACATAAATAACCCACAGTTTTTTTTAAAAAAAATTTAAGTTGAGGTTATTTTCGTAATTTTAATTGGACACGGGGACGGGGACGGGGATTTTTCACCAACCGAATTATCGGGGACGGGGGCATACTCGGGGATAAATCCCCGAACGGGGAAACGGGGACGGGGCTGATGTATGGCCCCGTCCCCGTCCCCGTCCCCGCACGGGGATTAATTTTTCACCCCGTCCCTATCCCCATCCCTGTTGGGGGCGGGGATTTTTCCCCACTTTGGGGCGGGGCCCCGACGGGGACGGGGATTCCCCGCCTAATTGCCATCCCTACTCGGGGTCCTTGCAGTCGTTCTGCCTCCTTCGTACATATCCTTAATAACTCGGATATAAATAGAGGGCACTCCTTTGTTTTGCAAGTATCTCCATATCACTTCACGCAGAATTCTATCATATGCTTTTTTCAGGTCAATGAAAACCATATGAAGATCTACCTTTCTATCTCTGTACAATCTCATGAGTATTCTAAAGAGGTAAATCGCCTCTGTGGTTGACCTGTCGGGTATGAAACTAAATTGATTCTCTGATATCAAAATATCCTTTCGCAACCTTTTCTCAATCACCTGCTCTCATAACTTCATAGTGTGACTAAGCAACTTTATACCCCTATAATTATTACAATTCTGAATATCACCGTTGTTCTTGTACAATGGGATGACTGTACTATACCTCAATTCTTTAGGCATCTTAGCAATCCGAAAAATAACATTGAAAAGCCTAGTTAGCCACTTTAATCCTTCTTCACCCAAACACTTCCACACTTCCATTATTATCCGGTCCGACCCCTCAGTCTTCCTGTTGGCCATCTTCTTTATGGTCTCTTTGATCTCGTCCTTGCTGACAGGTTCACACAGTCGTGGATCAAGTTACCTCTCACTACTTTCTCGTGCCATACTTCGAACATCTTCCAGCACTTCGCCATTGAGAAGTTTGGAGAAGTACATTTGCCATCTCTCCTTGATTTCTGCGTCCTTAGACAGCACCTTACCATTTTCAGCTTTGATGCACCTCACGTGACCCAAATCCTTAGTCCTTCTTTCCTTAGCTCTTGCTAGCTTGAAGACTTCCTTATTACCGTCCTTGGTCTCCAGTTTTTGATATAACTTATCACACACCTTGCTCTTTGCTGCAGCCCCCGCTTTCTTGGTGGCCTTTTTTGTAGCTTATATCTAACTCTACTCATCTCTTTGTCTTCATCCGTTCCAATACTCACGAAAATAGCATGTCTCTTTTTTCTCCTTGACCTTCTCCTTTACCTCGTCATTCCACCACCGGGATCCCTTTATTTTGTTACCACCTCGCCTATATGTACTGAGGATTTCTTTACCCGACCTTCGAATACATTCTGCCATTGTATCCCACATTGTGTCTGCATCCTCTACCTGCCCTTCCTCCGTAATCCTCTCTGATAAATTCCTAGCGTTCTCCTTGGTAAGATTCCACAACTTAACTCTAGGGTCCCCAACACTCCTTTTCTTCCACTCTGAACATTTAAACTCCACATCCAGCACCAGCAACCTATGCTGAGTTCCTAAATACTTACTTGGAATCACCTTACAATTCTTACATAGCTTCCTGTTGTTCGCCCTAATAAGGAAGTAATCAATTTGAGTCTTTATTGAACCACTCTTAAAGGTCACCAAGTGGTTCTCCTTTTTCTTAAAATAGGAGTTTGCCACCAACAATTCATAGGCCACCACAAAGTCCAGAATAGAAACTCCTCCATTGTTTCTCTCCCCATAATCGAAACCTCCATGAACAGTATCATACCCGCCTGCTTCTGCACCAATATGGCTATTAAAGTCACCTCCTATGACAAGCTTCTCAATCAGAGTTATGTCCTGAATGATCATATCCAAGTCCTCTCAAAATTGCTTCTTAATATCTTCCGCTAAACCTATTTGTGGTGAATAAACACTAACCACATTTAGGAAATCTGAACCCATCACTACCTTAATAGCCATAATTCGATCACTCTTACACTCCACTCTAACAACTGAGCCAACCAAATCCTTGTCAACCAAAATACCAACTCCATTCCTAGCCCTATTTGACCCCGAGTACCACAGCTTATACCCGTCGACTTCTCTAGCTTTAGTCCCCACCCACCTAGTCTCTTGAATACATGCTATGTTAATCCTACGTCTATGCAAAGACTTAACTAATTTTATCGCCTTGCCAGTTAGTGACCCAACATTCCAAGACGTTAAGCGCACCTCTCGAAACCGTACTTCCCTCCTACCCCCATTTTCCTGCAGAGGACTAACTGAAGCTACTACATTGCCTGCCATTAGCTTCAACTAACACACCCACCCCAGCAACGCAAAAAAATAATGTAATAAAAGAGGCTGCTAATAATAAAACAATATGTTTACACTTAATAAATAATAATAATAATAATAATAATAATAATAATAATAATAATAATAATAATAATAATAATAATAATAA
>JACYFF010031959.1:17908387-17927767 GCA_017589665.1 Selenicereus undatus
AATAATAATAATAATAATAATAATAATAATAATAATAATAATAATAAAAACTAACTCTGCACAATAATAGAAAAACAAACAATAACCCTAAACAGAACCGGATGACAAAAAAAACTACTTAAAAACTACAATATCCCTAAAAACAACCACAGGTAACGACAAATAACCCCACAAAAACTCTACGTAACCAACCTATGCACAAATAGTAATAACAAGACCAACTAAAGGAAAACTACTCGAGACGTTTGCAAATCGATGATGATGAAGGAAAGAATCCCAAGGTTTTCTTTAGTATGAATTAAAAATTTAAGATACCAACTATGTACCGTTAATTAAGATATACAGTATAAGATATTAGCATTAAGAAAATAAACAACTAGAGTGTCAGATCTTTTAACGAACAAGTTCCTTTGGAGTTGATTCCGTCAGGAATCTGTCTCGTGATTGTGTTGATGACGTGGGGCGAAAGAACGGGTTTATCTGACAGCTGGCGATCAACACGGCTTCGTTCTCGCCTCCTTCTCCGACCTGCAAAAAAGGCCTGCCCCGGAGTGTGGTCCGGGGAACGCCTCTCCGACGGTCAAGTCAATCAGGTGTTCTAGAAAGTGTGAACAGTATACAGAGTAAATTCTCCCTTCTCTTCCAGCCCCGTTTCCGAGGGGAACATGTCACTATTTATAGCCTGTTTGTGAGAGGGGTAAAAGAGTGATCTTACTGTAGCTGATAGCCTGAGCCTCCGGTCCTGTAGCGAGTGGGCCTGGGGGGAGGCCCCAAAGGTTGCGTTTCGGGCCTTTTGGGGATGTGACCTCGTGAGTAAGCATATGCGAACATCTTCTGGGCTAAGCCCAAAAGATGATAGGTATTTTTCCCAAATCAGGAGTCAATATGTATATATGGAGAACTTTTTTAATTGAAAAAGGAAAACTTTAATAGCAAATAATAATATAGCATCTATTTGGACAATGTTATGAACCAAAGTTTGTGAACATCAATGCGATTTTTATTCTACAAAGAGCATGGTACAGCTTCATGGTAAAAGTCTATATATTTAAATGATAAATTACACTAAAGCTGCTGTCAATGATAGAGCTGCCTTACCACAACAACACTTCAATTTTAGTGACAGACTTTACAGAAGTACCTGATAGTTTAGGTTAAGTAATTCAAGCAGGTTTCGATTAATTATCTGTGGAGGACGATAATAAGATAGTCATTCTTACGAAGAATATGGCTCAAGATTATAGGAGAGGTAGAGGACGGCTTAAGAAAAGTTGGAACAAGGTGATTAAATATGGTTTGTATTTTTTGTGGCTTATAGAAGACATAACTCAAGATAGGAGTCTGTGGAGGTCAATGACGAAGGTGGTGGAACATGGGTAACTAGCTTCATTTCATTCTTTTGACTGCTGTATGGTACGAGTTTGTGTGTATAGTATTGGCTATTTCTTTTCTAACATGTGTTTGCAGTAGTTAGTATTATGTTAGTAACATCCTATGCTCAATAGAGTAACTAGCATCCCAACGCCGATTGTTTAAGGCATGGTTTCTACTTCTCCTACTATGCTGTTTTAAATATTACTTTTTAGTACCTTATGTTTATATTTAGTGAAGTTATATTATACTTTTAAATTTATGTGAGTCTCTTGTAATCTGCTTCTCTGATGGCAAAGATGCTTGGAAAGGCAAGACTACCTATATTTTGGACCTCTCCAGACCCCGCAAAAGTGAGATTCACACTGAGAGGAGTTGTTGTTGTAATAATAAAATAGTCGTCCGGGCTTTGGAAGAAAGATTCACATTCATTGTTCGGTTCATAATATTATCCAGGATGTTGATAGGTAGAGAGATAAAGACATTCAAATTATCTCCAACCATATATGTTCAAAGAGTCAACTATAAGAGTAGACTAACTGAAGATATATGTTAACTTATAGTAATTTTTAAAGTTATATGTATCAATATTTGCTCAGATAATAATGACTACAACAGAGTTCCCTTTCTACCAAAACAGTCAAATTATTACCTTTACACAAAGGAAAATTTATCAATTGGGTTAAATGGTGTTGGTCGGGCCTAATGTTTTAGGCCAGACAACCGCTAAGGCTGCTTAGTGCGGCTTCCCTGATTATTCCCCAAACCTATATAAGGAGGTTTCAAGGGATCAATTAGGGTTATGCACATGACAAAGAAACCACAAACTCTCCCCTCCCCTCACACGGCTGCCTAACCATCCATCGGGATTTCGAATTTAGGAAGTGAACCTTAAAGGCGACTCTAGGCCTATTTGTCTAACAAATGGTAGCTCTACATTACCTTTTATAAAGGTAGCATATGCTCGAGCACAACTTCTATTTGTTTAGTTGATTATATTAAGGATCCTTACAATAACCATGCGCACCTTTATAGTTATATATCTCAGCCTGTAAAGATGTGCAGCTCTGTGTGTGTGTGTGTTTTTTTTTTTGAAGCTCAAAAAAGAGAGTTTGTTTAGGTATAGTTATTAATTCAAGGATGCTTGGCGATAAATCTAATCAAAATAAGGGAGAAAAGCTTATGTTTAAGAACGATATATCTCAACCAAACGTTTTAACTAATAGTTGAGGGTTTATATTTAATTTTATATTCTGCTATGCACTTTATGCAAATGTCTATTTGATTTGAAGCGTGGATGTTGCAAAGATCCGTCCTCACTTTGCACAATATATAGCACAATATGGGAATTGTTGAGATTCGAACATGAAATCTCTCACTTAGAAAGACTCTGATATATACCATGTTTAATTTAAGAATCATCTCAACTAATTAAAAACTTAGTTGAAATATTAGAAATGGTTATAAATTCTGACAGTTTAGATAGAGTTAGGTGAGACAGACAAATAGTAGACACCATGTGTCGAACTTATGAAAATGGTCAAAATTGAAGGTATGCTTGGTTTGTTCATTGTTTATGTTTATAATTGTATTTCACCTCTATTTGTATTTAAATGAAAGTAATTTGTCTCACATTTGTTGATTGTATGTTTTTCCTTATTTTAAAAAAAAAATGAAGTTTCTATCTATAGGCCCCCTCTCTCGAAGGAAAAAGGAAAAAAAAACTTAGATTTGACAGTCAAATCGTGATATGTTGTATGTTAATGTATTAAAGAGTGTCCATGTTGCATATCATAGTAGTCATTAAAACGTTGAATAATATTTTATTATTTTGAGTACAAATTTATTTCAAGTATGTATTTGAAATAACCACTAACACTCTGAACAAAAATAATTATCTTATAACTTTAAATAAGAAATATATATATTTTTAGACCTAATACCAATCACAAATACCTCGCCAAAATCTTTCCATATTGACTGCTAATTAGTTTTCAACTGGTAAATTCTTAAAAGCTGGTATCAAAAAACTGAATTAAAATTCTATCTAAATCGACCTTTAAACCTTCCTTTACATTAACAACAACAAAAAAAAGCTAATGCTCTTTCACACATTGAATTCGTCTTCTAATTCGATAAACAAATACACAATGGTGAAACCTCCCAACTTAAATTCTCCATGCAAATTGCCTGAGCCAAGGGGGACCATAACATGCATGTATATTCATAAATGACAAAGCCACACTCCCCTTTTCACACTAGTAGTTCACCACTACAAATCCATGTAAAGAGGAAATTAACTGAAAGCAAACAAGCATGCCACTCTGGTGGACAACTTTCAGTTCACCTCTTCATGGAAAAAGTCCCATTAATGGCACATATAAAATACGTACCTACTGCATATGCTATCTGGAGTGAAACATATTGTTGACGTATCTTTTATGCAACCACTATATGTAGCTATGGCAGTTGGAATTAAAAATTAGTTTGGATTAATAGGGGGTCTTGTAAACAAATTAATAAGAATTCATGTTAAATTTTTATGATTTAATTCTATTTTACCTTAACACTTCTTTTCTATGTAAAATGAGGTGTAAAATTTATTAGTACTTATAGGACTTGAATCCATTTTTTTAATAACAATTCCAATTCTAAGTATTTATCAATTAAATTACTTGACATTTATGTAGTTAAGGTTGGGGCGGATCTACATTTATTATTGTTGGGCTGTCCATGGACACCTCAATCCAAAAAAAAATTTAATAATTTATATTTTGAAGAGGATTAGATTGGTATATATCGATACTCATAGTTTAAATAGGTAGTTTAATAGATGAACACTCCTATTCTATATGTCTAGATCTGCCATTGTAGTAAAAGTTTTGTCAAAAGTGCAACACTTTATTTTTACAAGATCCCTTGAATTATAGTTTAAATTCTATCATTTTTTTTCCAAAATTAAGTAACAAATCGAAATCCATAATTAAAATTTCATATGAATGAAATTCTTTGTTTTAATCCCCCCCCCCCCCCAAAAAAAAAATTTCTTGTCACGATTTGAATATCATAAAGGTGTAACAACTAACAACCATCCATCGACAGAGACGCCATGTGAGTTGTAATAAATTCATGTGTAAGTAAAGACAACAACAAAATCTGGATATGTGTTTGGGAATCAAAGCCAATGTCCTGTTCATGGCAATATTTGTTCAGCTCATGGATCGATCCCAATATCATCATATCCTTTGTGGAATGTAGCACAATTAATGGGGGCTTCCCAACAAACATAGATGACAACCATTACTTAACAACTTAGCTTGTTCATAAGTAAATGAGATATCAAGGTCCTTATATTTCTTTTTAAACTTGAAGGGCGATTAAAAATCTATATACGTATAAGTGGATTCTAGTTCGAAATTTAGGCTTAGTAGTCAATACTTTGGACTTCTGCTAGTTAAACTATGGTTAATGTATTTCTATTTTTCCAATCAAATTAAATTCATTTATAATAATGAATGGTCAATATCTTAGGTAAGAATATCATTTCAAAAAAAAATAATCTTAGGTAGCGTTTGGTTGGAAGGAAAATGGTTTTCCCGGAAAATAATTTTCTGTGGAAAATATTTTTTCAAGAAAAATTGATTTTCATATCACATTTTCCGTTGTTTGGTATAAGACAAATCATTTTTCATGAAAAAGACAAATCATTTTTCATTGGAAAGAGAAAAATGTCAACTGACTTGTTTAAATAAAATGGTCGTAGTTGATATAAATGTTGCCCAAATGAAGGAATTTCGAGTTTAAAATTCACATTTGAATTTTTTCAATACTTCTTCTCGAATAATAAAGTTTTGATCTACACCGTTGAAATTATTTTAGTTGCAAAAAATATCAACTGAACTGTTTAAGTAGCGAAAAATATCAATTGAATTGTTGTGATAGAGAAAAATGTTGATCAAATGAAAGAATATGTCGTGTTCAAAATATGAATTTTAGCCTATTTTACTCTTTCTTATTCAATAATCAAGTTTCGATTGAAACTATTGAAATTGTTATAGTGGTGAAATGCATTGTTTAAGGGGCGAAAAATATCAATTGAGTTGTCGTTGTGGAAAAAAATATTGAGTAAATGAAAGATTATTAAGCTCTAAATCTGAACTTGAGTATGTTTTAATATTCTCTATTTGATGATCAAGTTTCAATCCAAACCGTTGAAATTGTTTTACAGGCGAGTCGAGAGAATTGTTTTAGTAGCAAAAAATGTCGATTAAGTTGTCGTAGTGGAGATAAATATCGATCAAATGAAAGAAATTTGAGGTGAAAATTTAGAATTGAATTTATTTTAATATTTTTCATCGGATAGTCAGGTTTCGATCGAAACTGTTAAAATTGAATTTTTCACCTAAAGTCAGTTGACTATATCATCAAAGAGTTGATGGAAGAAAATCAACTTCCCATCTTCTCAGAAATGAGATCATTTTCCTCCATTGTGGGAAAAATTATTTTCCTTGAAAAATAGTTTTTCAACCTTTATTGTGCCAAACAACAGAAAATTGAAAAACTATTTTATTAGAAAATCAATTTCCCTCTAATCAAACACTACCTTAATTACTATGAAACGTCAATGTAATTTTGCCAACTTCATACTTGAATGCACTAGTATTATAAATTTAATAATTTGTATACATCTAGTGAATTATAAAATGAAAGATGATAAAGGGAGACAATTTTATTCTTTTATTTTCTAGAAATTACCCCCCCCCCCCCCAAAAAAGTGGTTATACTAGTCTTTCGCAATCGGGTACTTTGGAATTGGTGTTCAATTTCGCATTTTGCATGGATATCAATTATCAAATGAGATGGGGCATCCAAATGAGAAAAGGTCAGGACAAGGGCTAGTATGTAGACCAATTGATTATTGCCTTACCAAACGCAAACTAATCTGGTTTTATTGGGGCGTACATGCAAGTGGGGAAAATAGTGGAAGGTGGAACGAAGTTCAAAGAAGTTAAACAGTTGGTAAAAACACAAAAAGATAGACTCTCTCTCTCTTCTAATTATCTTCCTAGTCCAAAAGTGATATGATAGTCAAAATATGTGATGTCATTAAGAAAAACCACGTGTCCCATGTACATAAATTAAAGAAATTTGAGAAAAAAATATTATTTGATATGATTCTTATAGTGATCATTCGAAGTAGTAAGTCCTATGTGAGACTATTCCACGTAGGGCATATTATGGAACGAAGATTTTTATGGTGACTTTTAATGATAATTGAAGTGAGTCATAGTTTATTAATGGCTGGTTGTAATAAAAGTCATTTTTATTATTGTTTTTTCTCCAAAATGTTTGCATGCTTTTGGACTTTGAAGTTATTACAATATCAATACAATCTTCTACAAACTTAGCGTGAAATTTAAGAATTAAACAAACTTTGATCAGTGCATTGATATAATTGGATTACAGCCACAAAAGGAAAATGAAAACATATTATTATCGGAAGAAATATTAGACAAATTGCATTTGACTTATTATTATTTAAGAAATAGAAATAACTTCAACCCACTGCTCCCAGAAAAAGGAAGAATCAATCATACCTTTACATACATCAATCAATGCCATCTTTGTGCTAATAACCATTTTATTCTTTTGATATTTGCTAGCAACACTTCACAAATGTAAGTCTCGAATTTAATTCAAAAAAAAGGGGGAAGAAATAATATAAAAATGTGTGTAAATTTTGAGAATGACAGAAATAAGAAGGTTGCTTTTGCATAAAAAAAGAGAAAGCACATATGTTACTAAATTAAATACAACAAAAAATTGTTGCAATCTTTGCTTAACCAAAAAGGGTAAGAGTCAAGAATATCCTTAGATTATTTTCATCTTTTACTTTAAATTTGTAACTGCTAAAATTATTTATAATTTTGATACTTAATGACTCCTCAATTGACATTTGACATTTGACAACAAAGAGTTGTCCACGTATATTGCCGGAGTCTTGAACTATTAAATTTTTTTTTTAATACTTGTCATGTTTAATGTCACTTGGCCTATGGGGTAGGGGGATGTCTCTTCAAGCATATTAATATATTTGGATACTAAATGATGAGAATTGAAATATCAAGCCATTCAACTTATTATGCGTGTCTCCATTACTTTGTCATAATTAAAATTACAGTTTATATTTTTAATCATACTTTATTTTAAGTTTGTAACTATTAAACTAATTGAATAAAGAAACAATAATTTAATATTGATACTTAAATATGAGTAATAAAATATAACCATTATTAATTAATTTAATTTAATATTTATTGATATTATTATGTTAAATTTATAAGTGTTAAATTAATTGAATAAATAAAAAAAATCATATAGTATTAACGTAAATGCAAGACAATTAATAGAAGATAACCAATAGAAACTTGCCACTTGTCGAAACACTATCAACCTAATCAACCCATTCAGTTTTATATTATATATATGATATATGATATATGATATATGATTAGCCACAATTCAATCAAAAAGTTACTCCAAAATATATTATTAATCACTATAAAATCTAAAAAACTAACATACGTGGAAGTTCGTCTCACAATAATTTTTATGTGAGATAGTCTCACTCAAGAATTTGTGCACTAAAAATTATGAACATGTCTATAAGTTGGATTTTTTATTTTATTTTTTTGAAGGGGGAGGGGAGGGGGGAAGGCATCACTTAAACTTTGGATAAATAGTGTAATGTTTCATTCATGGAGGTCCTATTTGGGGAGAAAAATATAAATTGAATGGAATCATAACTTGAACCCTATGTTGATATCTGAAGATTCAAGTTTCATTCCTTTTTTGTCCTTACCAAACAAAATATTAAGAGATCTCGGTTGAACCTCCTAAAGAAAAAAAATGTTGACTTTGAAAAAAAGGAAAAAAGGGACGTTAAAATACCGGTACTCACTCTTTAGATGAAAATCTACTATGACTAAATTGTAAAGCTAAATTAGAGAGTAATTTTGATCCCTTGTGTAGAACTTAAATTTTCGATTCTCTAAGAAAAAGGTTTCATTGTATTTTTAGTTGAACTTCCAAATAAAATTAAAATTAAAGCTACATTATAAAAAATAAAAGGGAAATAATGATAGATGATCGGATATCCTTGAATAAAGACTACTAGCCAAGGGAACAACCGAATAGGATGTATTATTTATTTTCTTAAACTGTGTAGTGACTACATTATTTTTTCGTATCTGTAAGAACGATGCTGAACTAAATAATCGGGGAAAAAAATAATCGGAAAAAAAAAAAGAATAATCGAATAACTTGAGTTGATGGATATCCATAATTCCATATGCCTAAAAGCTTTTCTTGTTGATAGACAAAGCGTTGAAAAGTAATGGGGCCCAAAGAGAGGAGAGAGCACTGGAAAATCACTTCCACATTTTTCGGGACCACAAGGCAGAAGGTACAAGTGATGTCAATACAGTTGACACCAAACTCAAGACCTTGCAAAATTCGAGATGAAAAAGCCATTATTGCAAAGATTTTATTTTATTTTTTTTAAAAAGTGGTAAGTTCCCCTCCCCCGTAAATAGGAAGGGATGAACAAATTCTCCCAAGTAGCAGAGTGTAAACTTCTAATTTTTTATTTAAAAGGTGAATACTTCACTACTTATTCGGAGATATTTTTTCAATATTTTAAGAACGTGTTATGCATGCAGCATGCATTAAACTGTTGTGAATAGCTGGTGGTTGCTAATTTGAAAGAGACAAGGATAATTATACGTACAAGTATGTGTATATTTATGGCAATTGGATTTTTGTACTCCCTTCTTTGCAGTACTACTAGGGGGGGGGGGGAGACACAAATGCTCATGTCTTTCGAAGTAAAGACAGTGTTCATTGAGAAAAGGAAAATACATAAGGATCTAAGATTATCTCAAGAATGTGACCTATTATATTATAGTATGATGGCGGAAACTTTCCCAAATATTTTTTTCCTTTTTTTGGGGGGTTTATTGAAGTGCGGATGTAAACTGTCTCCAATGAACACCAATTTATACATTTTTATCATTGAAAATAAGTCTCTAAATCAAACATCATTTTTCCAAGTATGGACAAGTTTATTTGAGTGTCACCTAATTGCTAAAATGATCTGAAATAATTCACTGATTAGAAATCAAAGCTTTATGGTGGTCCATGCCAATTGTCCATGTGAACGCGTTTGCAATTTGTACGTTCTCTATGTTCTTTTCTGTAATTCTTTATTTAAAGCCCTAAAAATCTCCATATTCATTATTTATTATTACCTATGAATCTACTACTTTTCTAATGCATACATGATGACTAGAACTCATATAATCCCTTAATCGAAAGGAGAGATATATGTGGTACTTTCATGCTTTCTTTTTCACTCCTCCACTTTCGGTGCACAACCTCATCATTCCCTTCCATAATGTAAACACTCCCTCCCCCCCCCCCCCCTCCCCAAAAAAAAAGAATCTGAGAACCAATATTTGTGCCTTACGTCATGGGTCATTATTCTCAACCGAAAAGACCGGTTTGATGGGGTGTGCAACACCATAGTCATAACTCCAAAACCCTCGCATCACTTGTCCAATATGGGATTCTTATACGTGACATGCTCCGCCACCCAATTCTGTGACGCCCTAGTCATAGTTACGTAGATGCAGCTCCCTGCCTACCCGATTTCATCTGAATGCTTGGCGAAACATCAGAATCGGGTCCACATTAGCTCTGATACCACTTGTTAAGGATAAGAATCTCATATCGAATAAGTGATGGAAGGGTCCTGAACTTATAAGCGGTAGCACCGCACACACCCTATCAGACCGACATTTTGAGGAGAAAGTAATGACCGGTGACACTTAGCCATACCCTCTAGCTAGTTGAGAGAAAAATTTTCTCTTTTTTTAATACAAATGAAAAGAATATTTATAAATTTTAAACTATTATCATCTCACACTAGGTCATTATGAAATCATCTCACTCAAACAAGTAAACTTTTCTTTTAAATATACCCCAAGTTAGATTCTAATTTCCACTGAAAAATGGGTTTGCATTCAATCAATATAGTATCTGTACAAACTCATCCGAAAAAACATATATATGGGGTGTTTGGCGAATAATTTTTTGACTAAAAAGAGATTTTCGGACCCAAATTATTTGTTTGATGTATCCAAAATGTGAATTTTAGTGTTACATAAATTAGCTTCTTGAAAGAGTTTTTCGGGTCCAAAAAACTAATCTCAAATTATTAGCTTTTTGTAATTTGGAGTGTTTGTCAAGGAGTTTTTCACTCAAAAGAGCTTTTTGGGGCAAATAACTTTTCTTTTCCGGAATTAATCTTGTGCCCCATAATTTTGTGATAAACGGTTAATTTTACAAAATATTTTGTCTTCCAATAGATAATATAAAGAGCAAACACAAATAGTTAATACAAATTGTTAATAACTTACGAATAATACAAACTAAGGGTCTGTTCTATTTCGCGTTTTAGATAGATAGATAGATATAAGGAGATTTAAGGATCTATAAGAAGCTGTAAGGAGCTGTAAGGAGATGTAAGGAGCTGTAAGGAGATATAAGGAGCTGTAAGGAGCTGTAAGAAGCTGTAAGGAGCTGTAAGGATAGATATAAGGAGTTGTTGAATTATAGAAGAGTTGTATAGTATAATTTGTTTTACAATGAACGTTTTGGATGAAAAATAATAATATTAAAACAATATACTTATTGAAAATAAATAATTAATTAAGTTAATTACACAACAATAAAATATATTAATCCCAATAAATTTGGTGAATAAAATTTCTTCCACTTGAGGTGATTTTTTATATGAACATTAGTTTGATCGAATAAGCAAAGTATAACAAAAAAACAATTTTTTTTTGACAAAATTGAATACAACTCTTCAAATAAATTTCTATTTTAAGTAAATAATGTTTAATATAAATAAATGTATGGTCATCTATAATAATATATATTTTATGTCGAAATTCAAATATAATTTACGTCGTTATATTATGTTTTTATGTTTATGTAAATGTTGTGTTCATAAGATATTTATAAATTTTGTATATTGGTAGTATCATTAAAAAATATGCATATTTCAGTAACTAAAATAAATGAATGTTATAGAAAATCTATAAGATGTAAGAAGATGTAAGGAGCTGTAAGGAGATGTAAGGAGCTGTAAGGAGCTGTAAGAATAGATGTAAGGAGTTGTTGAATTGTAAAAGAGTTGTATAATATAATTTATTTTAGATGAAAACTAATAATATTAAAATAATATACTTAAGAAGCTGTATTTTGTATTTTTATTTTTTTATTTTTTTTTGTTTTTTATTTTTATTTTTTACTTTTTTTATTTCTTGTATTTTTTGTAATTTTGTAATTTTTGTTATTTTATTGTTTTATTTCTTTATTTCTTTATTTCTTTTTTCTAATTTTTTAATTTTTTAATTTTTAATTTTTTAATTATTATTTTTTATTTTTTATTTTTTATGTTTTTAAATTTTTAATTTTAATTTTAATTTTAACTTTAATTTTTGTTATTTTTTAATTTTCTATTTTATAATTTTGTAATTTGTAATTTGTATTTATTTTTTTAATTTTTTAATTTTTAATTCATAATTTTGTATTTTTGTATTTTTTAATTTTTAATATTAAATTTTAAATTTAAATTTAAATTTAATTTTTTAATTTTTTAATAAAAAATAAATAATAAAATTAAAAATTTTGAAAATTTTAAAATTAAAAATTAAAAATTAAAAATAAACATAAAAATTAAAAATTAAAAATATAAAATTATAAAATTATAAAATTAAAATTATAAAATATAAAATTAAAAAATAAAAAATAAAAAACTAAAAACAAAAAATAAAAAATAAAAAATAAAAACTAAGAAAAATGAAAAATGAAAAATGAAAAATAAAAAAATAAACAAAAAAAATAAAAAATAAAAAATAAAAAATTTAAAAATTACAAAATAAAAATTTAAAAATTTAAAAAATTTAAAAAATTAAAAAATTAAAAAATGAAAAATAAAAGATGAAAAATGAAAAATGAAAAAAAATATAAAATAAAATATAAAATATAAAATATAAAAACTAAAAAATAAAGAACAAAAAAATTTAAAATTTAAAATTTAAAATTAACAATTAAAAATTAAAAAATACAAAATAAATAAAATGAAGATGTAAGGAGATGTAAGAAGATGTAAGGAGATGTAAGGAGATATAAGAAGATGTAAGGAGATGTAAGGAGATGTAAGAAGATGTAAGGAGATGTAAGGAGATGTAAGGAGATGTAAGAAGATGTAAGGAGATGTAAGGAGATGTAAGCTCTTAGCTAAATCCTAAAAAACGCGAAATAGAACAGGGCCGAAGATGTAAGGAGATGTAAGAAGATGCAATGAGATGTAAAAAGATGTAAGAAGATCTAAGGAGATGTAAGAAGATGTAAGGAGATGTAAGAAGTTGTAAGGAGATGTAAGCTCTTAGCTAAACCTTAAAAAACGCAAAATAGAACAAGGTCTAAAAATAACTGTTTACCAAACACGAGATAATGTGTGCAAAGCAGCCTTGGACACTAATTAATAGTTAGTTACAAGAATTTGTTCCAAATATGTACTTCCATGAAATAGTGTGGTGAGGTTTTCTTATGAGATTGTGTATAGGTTGGTTCGTGTGTGGTCTAATACGATTGCTCTAAAGTTTACAATTAAATTAGGTAAAATTATCTCAATAAATTCAATTAAGACGTTCCCTGTATTTATTATTTTACTAGTATGGGCCCGTGCAAAAGCACGGAGCATGTTTAAATAGATAATTCATACACATTTTATCAAAAAAATAAATGAATAGTTTGCGTAGAAACAATTAATACTATAAGTAAGTAAAGAGAAAGAAAAAACCCAACAAAAAAAAATTAAATATACAGTAACTGCTTGCATAAACATTACGATTAACAATAGAAAACTATATCATTGTGGAATAAGTCTATATAAGAAAGTCTAACACATTAGGTAGTGAACTTGGTACAAAGTACGCTAAATTGGATGATGATAAGTTAAGTTATGACGCCAGTGATGAAGAATCCACCTTCGTATCTTGTACCTAAACCAAAAATAAAGATTTAGAGATAATTTGATTTTCATTTATGGAAGATAATTTTATACATACACATTATGTACCTGGTATACCTAACATTAGTATGTCGTATGTAATGGACTTCTTCCTTCCAATTGACTGGCACAATAAGAGCAATAGGAGCTTCTACTTCATGCCGGCGTGGAGGCTCTATAACGAAAACCCAAGGGTTTCCGATGTAATCATCTATGATCGAATAGAGCGATAGATGACCATATGGCTGTGAATAATAGTCACACATGTTAGGCAACAGTGGAACAATAATTTGGGTGAACATGATAATCAACAACAATAAGAATACCTGCGCTGCATACATATCCAACTGTGTAGCGGTCGTATGTAAAAGAATTCGAGCATCATCATGAAGAACAGTGAATTCTCTACAACCAGTAACATCTTGTAACACAACTCTAAATATGAACCTATATTTTTGAAATAGAAAGGGATGGTTACACTAACTTTACACATAAATTTGGAAAAGTACAACACATTATTATGAAACAATAGAGAATCATATATGCAAACCTGTTCCGAGTCAAACTCGGGGATCGACATGTGCAGTACGGTACATTAAGCGCGAATACATAAGTGTTGACACTTTTGTTGCAATTAGTGCAAGCGTTGTAAAGCAGCGGATGAATTTCAGCAATATATGCAAAAATTCGAAAATATCTAACCTGCAGACATATAATTATGTGATACTGAGTAAATGTATGTGAGCATAAGGAACATTTGATGAATAAAAGTTTAGCTTACATTTGGCGCAGAAGCATATTCATATAATCTAATCCGTCTAGCTACAAACAGTTTCTCTAGATGGTATATGCGTAATGTTCTCAAACGCATGAAATCGAAATGTTTCATCACACCTGAAGTGCCAGAGTACCTAATGCATATATAGAAAGTAACAAGTGTGAGGTTAGATGTATATAAGTTGTATGGAATTACAAAACCTAAATTAATGTTACATGTTGCGTATACCATCCTTCAAAGTCTTCTGTTGTTTCAATATCTGGGTTTATCAGTAATCTACTAACGGGCAAAGTCGAAACTGATACTCCTACAATTATATTGCAATAGTGAAAACATATTACTCACATATACAATCAGAATAATGAAAATTAGTGAGTTATGTGGACGTAAAGCTACCTTCATAATGTCTAATGTGCACTCTAGAAGCAAGGAGTATATTCTCATCAGTCAAATGTTGCTGAATATAGGACCCCTCAACTTCCGCAAAATCTCCCCATAAAGTCAGTCTCAATGGATGCATCCCGCACAAAGGTGTCATATGTACTAATCTTTATATAATTGAGATATAACAATCAATATGAACAAATATTTATATAAAAACAATACGTACTGCATGTCACAAAGTAATAATTCCCGCCGTGCAGTGCCTCTATCTCTAGTCCTCTCCAGATGATATATAACTACTACCATCCCTATGATGTCTATAGAGCAACAGGGAATGAGAACGCTGTAAATAATACAGAAGAAATGCATGCATAAACTTGGATAGCAAACTTGATTGTGTGAACAATACGTACCAACAACATTATCAGGTGTCCGAAGACGTCGAGGGATATCGATGAATGGCAGGAAAGGAGGTCGATGCTGGTAGGGAATATCCTGACATTCTTCAATGACACCAATAAGTGTTGTTCGCGGTGTGAAAACCAATTTGTAAAGGTTGGTCACCACATTCCGTTCGCCATCTGTAGCAGCATCAACCGAGAGTCCGGATATGTGATAAACCTTGCCAGCACTGAGTATAGACCTCCATCGAGTAATATCGGCATTGCCTTCTATGATGCCGAATATCTCATCACACTATAAAAAAATAAAATGCATACGTAAGCATTATACATGCATACGATGATGACTTTATTGAACACACTAATCCAATACCTGGTAGTCCATAAATATAACTTTCCATACTGTCCGTTGCCCATAGACTCGGACGGACAATGCTCGCATGAGGCGAACTGTCAATGTTACAGATCTATTGCATGGGTTGATGGCGCATATAGGCATAAATGTAGGTGCTGAAGATGCCATGTCTGTAATCTTGAAAAAATTAAAAGAATATAGTATGATATGGTAATAAAGAAATTACCACAAAGTATTTATCCAGTGAGGTATATTACTGTACATAACACCAGAATGTTATGATTGAAAATATGATAATCAAACAAACATAATATAATAGGCAAAATGAATAAACTGTACAATATAATTATAAGCTACAAATTGTTCAATACATCCCTATAGACAACATTTTTTGTAACGTCTACTGGAACTCCCCTCTTATTACAGAGCAATACTTTTAATCCAGAAGGAGATGAAACACGTGACAGTGCAACATAAAGTTGACCATGGCTGAACACAGGCCTTGGAAGGTATATACCAACTCTATTTAAAGTTTGCCATTGACTTTTGTTGATTGTCATTGCAAACGCCAATTTTAGAGGGAACTGCCTTCGTTTGATCTGTAGATCTGGAAGATTTGATGGTGTTAAATCAATTCTGGGTATTAAAACAGTCTCCCTAACTTTTGAGCCAGTTATTACTTTGCCTTCAATCACTCTATCACCCAGCTTACTGATAATTAATCGAGTACCATTGCACAATCCTATTGACTGATTCAAATTTCTCAATAATATAACTGGCGCATTGATTTTAAGATCTAAACAATGATTTGGCAACCAGAGATCTTTAGGGAATGTAATAATTCAGGGGGTTCCATATCACCGAAAGGACCACAATCGTTGGCGTTTGAAATAGTGTCACAACTCAAATAGCTTTTCACATCTCTAGGAAGCATGGATAACATGACTGTGTTTATTTCATCGACATCATCATTCGTTGGTGCAAGAATTCCTCGTTCACGAAGATATGACCAATCTGCATAGTTAGTATCAAAATCAGGATAAATTGATGCGATCAAATTATGCAGACCGTTGCTTTCATTCCGTATTAGGAATTCTTCCGGTATCTTAATCCAATTAGGCTCGCCGTCATCTGAAATAGCAATTCCTTGCACTCGACCATCTCCAACTTCTAATATCCATCGAGCAAATTCTTCGACATTGGGCACGGTCTCATTAGGTTCATCGATTCGTTGCAGCCGCATGTTTATACGCAAGTGTAGGACACTGCAATCATTCCAGAATATTGCTCGATGGATTGTAGCTGCAACGATTGATTCACGACTTCTGTGTGTAATCACAGGAAGTATCTGTCTGAAATCTCCCCCAAAAAGGACCAGTTTCCCGCCAAAAGCATTCTGATTATCACATATGTCCGGGAGGTGACGATGAACGGTTTCAAACGCTAAGCGATTCATCATTGGTGCTTCATCCCATACAATCAACCTTGTCTCACGGATGAGATCCACACACTCAGACCTCTTATCAAAGTAACAAACAGATGTCTCATCAGGTTGTAACAGTATTTTAAATACCGAGTGGGCTGTTTTCCCTCCGGGTAGCAGTAATCAAGCAATTTCGGACGACGCCACGGCAAGAACAATATGCTTTTCAGATCGGAACTTGGAGATTAAAGTATTCCATAGATATGTCTTTCCCGTGCCCCCACTACCATATATGAAAAACAACCCCCCTTCACCTCTGTTATGAGTATCGAGTACTGATCTGTACGCATGATACTGATATGAGTTCAACCCCCTTACCAAACTTTCAAATCTTGATGTTTCCATAGTTGTGTCATAATCAAGTTCGTCAATAATAAGCCGATTAGTTGCATGGACTGCAGCTTCAATGGAAGGGAATGGCATTGGAGGGAAATTACGTAGTGATCGTCCGTTTCTGTTCAAGATACGTTCAATCTCAAGTAGTCCAAGATTCCGGATCTCGGTGCATGGTAAATCCATATCCGGCATTCTTGTATGGCGTCGTATGGTATGTAACAGGTCATCTGTTATATGAATCCAATGTGTGTCCCACAGCTTTATCGGGTCAGCAATCTCAGAGAACATCAACATGGAGCAAAACATATTTCGTAGTTGCACACCTGAAGCCCATGTTGATGCTTCAGTCAAGGCAGCATGCCATTCACCATCATCATCAAGCAAACCCAATGACATGCATGCTGACTTAAATGTTGGATGTATGACACCACGTATGGTACGAATATCCTCAAAAGAAGTTGCTCCACATATCTTTGTAAGAAGCAATCTCAAATAGTATCGTTCACCACAATTTGGATGTGCAAACGGAAGTCGACCAATTGAATAACCTTTTTTACGGACGGTCCAACTTTTAGAAGAATGATTCCATACCCATTGTAGAGGGAAGTTAAGATACGTGGTCTGTCGAGCGTGTGGGTACTTCTTATTTCCATCAAACCACATTGTTAACATTGTTTTATGCGCTTCTGGCTCATTAGCAATGTTAATGAGGTCATCATTGTCACTGAACACGACGCATTGTTCTCCCGGCAAATGATATTGAAGTTTTTGCACAGAAGGGTATTGATGCTGCAAGCCGAACTCAAAAATCCGTCAGCATGACTCAACGGCAGATATGTAGCGACAATCCAAATATTCCCAGATTTCATTCCCTTCTCTACATGGCCGAGATGGCTCATTGTCACCATCTGTCGTATTGCCCTCAATGACAATAGTAGCACGATCATGTCCCTTATGTACATACTTATACAGGTACTTGATTACACTACGGACAGCAACGCGCTCGACATTGATGTGAGCATCATATTTTACACATAATTCTCTATTGTATGGGACCACCCATTGGTTATCAATATCTCGTCCATTAATGACCACTTGTTGGGGAGTGCGCCGCCGACAGTACTGAGCGAATCCATGCTCATCAAATGTGGTTGCATCACAAAATCTTTTTGGGTAATGTTTTGAGAATGTTCCGTCAACCAAACATGAAACACATGGGCCATGTATCATGAATCGTGTGACAGTGTCATATGCTAGAGGGTACGTAGCTTGATCAGGGATTTCTGCACTAATGAGCCTATCGACATCTTCCGGGCATGTGGGCTTATCTTCCGGCGCCACTGTTAAGAGAATATGAGCATGGGGAAGGCCACGCTTCTGAAATTCAACAGCATATACTTCTACAAAATTTAAAGTGGAGGTAATTAGTACAGTGAAAGTATTTATAAGGTAAAATACTGTGTTTGACAATGCCAGAAACTCACCAGCAATGATTGTCCCGAAGATTTTTTTGGTTTTAAAATCATCGAGCAGTTGTCGTAACTTAATTCTGAACACCCGAGCTAGTAGATCGGGTCTATCCTTTGACCGTTGACCAGGTAATAGCTCAATAGTGATTTCAGGCCATCTTGGATTACATGTGAATGTGACAAAGAAATCAAGAGGCCCCAGCGTGCGACAAATTGCAATTGCATCCTGATAATGCTGCATCATATAACGTGGCCCTCCGGTGAAAGAAGATGGTAGAATATATCTCCTCCCTATTGATTCTGCGTTAACGTCACCTGCGTTTAGTGCATCTTGAATGCCACTGTACAATTCAGTCCGCATGCGACCTTGGTAGTTTTCGAACCATGTTAGCCTATATTGCTCAATGGCAGCCCATACATCTACGCAGAATTGTTGGCCCAATCGAAAACTCTGTTTAATAACCATGGATTCACCAAGTCGGTCCTGGATGCGAAATGCATAAAATTCCCTCATTGATACCGTTGACCTTGAGGTACTGGAGTTATCCATTCGTGGGATGTCTGCACTCCATCCATCAGTGTTGTACGGAAACAAAAGAGGATAGTGTAAGGGCATGTAGGATGGTTGATGCTCATCTATCCTCTGTAAGAATCCATC
>JACYFF010031959.1:17942767-17957122 GCA_017589665.1 Selenicereus undatus
ATTGCTTGGTGCCTAAGTGTCAAGTTATATGGTTAAAAATCTTCTATTTATGGAAATTATACTATTTCTATGTTTTAGGTTGAAAATCTTTTCTTTTTTGGAAAGATGGTACCTGGTGTTCAAGGCACATGTTTGCGGATAGAGTTACTGCTTGGTACTTTGGGGCTTCTCTATAAGTACTAGTTTATTCAACATAGTTTAGTGTGCACATTTGGACCATTTGCGAGGGTTTTAGGTGTCGTTTAGGCCCCTTGTCAACGCTTTTTGCATGGTTGACCTCTTGGCACATTTCAGAGCCCTTTGTGGGCAGTATCCAATTTGATTGGTTATTCTATTACGAGTGAGAGAAGCTCATTTCATTGTACGTGCCACTACCTGTGGTTTTTTTCGTTTGGATTTTTCACGTTAGATCATATCTCCTCCTATTTCAGTATTGATCTTGTTTTGTTATTTTCAATTATTTGTCATCCTATTTGCTTCTGCTATTGCTCATTTTCAGCTTCTCTATATAGCTTCCAAGCCTGCAATAGTGCTCCTTCATTGAGCCATGCAATAGCTTTGCTGCCAATTTTCTAATTTTGTACGCTACCCAATAACTTATGTGAACTCCAAAGTCTTTCTTTGTTAAATTTATCATAAATCAGGCCTTAATTCACCGAGCCGTGCATACAAGTCATGAGAGGTTCCATCCCAAAACCAATTGGCAATGGGTGGAGTAACCCCCAAGCTTATAAGCATGCTCAAGGCCTCTCAATCTTTCAATGTGGGAATCTTACCCACTTTATATTTTTCTCCAACACACCCCCTCACGTGTAGGCTCTTCTTTGGGCCCAACACGTGGCATGATCCGATGAAGGGCGGTGGCAACTTTTTGAGCACCCTCGCTCTGATACCATGAGAAGTTCAACCATTGATGAACTAGAGAGAGAGAGAGAGAGAATAAGGGAGAGAAAATGTTTGGAGAAGAGAATCATCTGCCCAGCCCTTCCATTCATCCAGATTCAGCTTATGTAGCTTTTTACAAACCCAGAAAAATATCTAAGCCAACAACCGATTCTTGTTATTTTCAGAATACTAGCACATAACCACCTAACAACCTACTTGCCAGCTCAGCATTGCTATATCAGCTTCCACATTCTTCACCTCATTTATAATCTCCTTGCTAACCAATGAGGTTTGTCTTTGAACTTCAAACTGTAGTGTCTTGCTACCCAGGTTGGTTTAATATGTGGTGGTTGCTCAATGATTTCACAACGTATGTGGCTTTCCTCATGTCCCGTGGTGTATACGCTTTAAAATTGCAAGTATCTTTGCATGCTGCTTGAATCCTTTTTCTACCTACAGCTGATATGTTGAGCTTCAAGTCAAAGCCTTGTGCTAATGCAAACCTGTTGAATTTTTGGGCAATTGCAAAACACATGCGTACTTGCCACTTTAGTTTTTTTGAAATCAGTGTTGTCATCTACTCTTGGGGCTCTCTTTTTCCTTCTCAACAATATGTTATCCTCCTCATCACTTTCACCAGGAGTTTCCATTTCAACTTCAATATCCTCATACTCACTTTGGAGCTCAGTACATCTACCAACTATTTCATCAATTATAGTCTCATGCTAAACTACTATGCCACTTTTCTAATTTTGTATGCTACCCAATTAGTTATGCAAACTCCAAAGCCTTTCTTCACCTCATTCATAATCTCCTTGGCTAACCAATGAGGTTTGTCTTTGAACTTCAAACTGTAGTGCCTTGCCACCCAGGTTGGTTTAATATGAGGTGGTTGCTCACTGATTTCACAATGTATGTGGCTTTCCTCATGTCCCATGATGTATACACTTTAAAATTGTCAGTATCTTTGCACGCCGCTTGAATCCTTTTTCTACCTGCAGTTGATATGTTGAACTTCAAGTCAAAGCCTTGTGCTAATGCAAACCTGACAATTGCATCTTTGAATTTCTGGGAAATTGCAAAACACATGCCTACTTGCACTTTTGTTTTTTTAAAATCAGTGTTGTCATCTACTCTGGGTGCTCTCTTTTTCCTTCTTAGCAATATGTTATCCTCCTCATCACTTTCAGCAGGAGTTTCCATTTCAACTTCACTATCCTCATACTCACTTTGGAGCTCAGTACATCTACCAACTATTTCATCAATTATAGTCTCATGTTGAACTACTGTGCAATCAGTTTCTAGAAGGTTAGTCTTCTATTTCATAAATTCTCCAACTTGTTTCTTTGCCATCTGCCACTCATCATCACTTGTTTCCACATCTTCAATTTATTTGTCATCACTATCATCTGTTATAGCTTCTTTACTGATCCCATTATCATCAGTTACAATTTCTTTACCAACCTAATTACTGTCACTATCATCATCATCCTCTCCATCAGGACGGTAATCACTATCATCATCTGAACTGTCTAGGTCTCCACCCACAAGATCATTCCAGGTTAAAAGTGACTCTGGCCTTGGATCTTCCCAATCATACTCAACATACTATACAATTTGTTGGATTTTGAGGGGTGACTATTTAGTGAACTTTCACTTAAATAGGGGATACAAGTCACTTTAGTAGTTTGAGATAGTGTTTTGATTGTGGGGCTTTGGGCGCTGGGATTCTCGGTTGGTGGGGTTTTGGTCTTAGAATTTTGTGAATTAGGTTTTTGGGTTATTGGGGTTCTGGTCTCAAGGTTTTGTGAATTGGATTTCAGGGTTGGTGGGGCTTTAGGTTTTGGGTTTTAGGTTTCGGGTACTGGATTTCTGGGTTGGTGGGGTTTTTGTTTTTGGGTCATGGGTTATGGGTTTTTGGGTTAGTGGGTTTTTTACTTTTATCTCTTGGGTTGTGGCATTTGGGTTCTTAGGTTGGTGGGTTTGGATTTTGGATTTCTGAGAAGGTGGATTTCTAGTTGTGAGGCTTTGGGTTTTGGGTGTTTGGGAAGCTCCTCTTTTGGCGTGGGAGCCAGAGTTTAGTCCTTTTGGATGGGGTTTTGTGAAGTTGCCTTTTCGGCTGATCCTTTCTGGATTGTTGCTTTCTTTATTGTTGCTTTTTTTAGGGTATGTGTTTAGGCTGACTGCTTTCTTTACCTTTTAAGGAGGGTTGGTTTGGTCCCCATTTAATTGATCTCTTGGAATAGGCAATGTGTCAAGTAGAAGTTCATCTTCCCTATGAACAGTATATGCATGAAGTTCTGTTTTACGTATACAGTGTTTCAACATTTGAACTGACTCATCATCAGTAAATAATCTCCTCAAACCACTTTCCATGGGGGCATCCAAGTATCACATAAAAGAACTCTAACACACCATCATACCTAATTTCCTCACGGGCAATGACAATCTATCCAGATCAACACATTTAATGATCCTACAACTACCTCTTCATATTTCAATTTTCTTCATTTCACAAATTTCCCACCATGGTGAAGATGAAGGATTATGCTGTTATCTCCCATATTAAACGCTTCACAACAAAAATTAAACATGAAAACAACATACAAGATCAATGCCCATAACAAACATGCAATTTCACAACCAACTAAACCGTAATCCGTAACCCCCCCGGTGGTTTCATAGATTGAGGCCCAATTTTCACTCTTGGTTTCTCCACAGTATGCTTTGATTCTCTTTCAACTCTATTTAGTTGAGATGTTTCTAATCTTTGCAACTCCACTTAGATGAGCAACATCAAATTATGCTTTGATTTTCTTCGTTGAGATGTTTTGGTTTACGTTGAAAGGAAGAGAGATTTGCCTTTTGGGGGGGGGCACTTAACAAAGGAGGAAGAGGTGATCAGAAAGATAGGAGAAAGTAGAGGGGTTCAAAGCATTGGTTTTTTAATTAAAAAAATCTAACTTAAGAAGTCAACTCTCTTCAAAGGGTATTACAATCAACAATTTATTACTCTGCCTGCCATGTCATATTTCAGCCGTGTCCGCCACTATCAAGTATAAAAAAATTAAATATGTCAATAATACATACTATTAGTGTCTAACTTTATGGTATGGTGTATTATTGTTCAAACCTCCCAAAGTATGGTTTATTATCATCTAATTTTCCAAAGATCTTTTAGTTGAAGATTGGAAGAAAATGAAGGTTACGTTGATCGTGTTGAAGATGTAGTCGTTCCAATATATGAGTGTTTTTGTTGTTCACTGCAAGTTAGGTTTTTCTGTTAAGGTTTTTTTAAATATTTTTTTTACATTGTTAAAATGATCAAGTGGTCTCAATACAATACTCAAAACAGGAAAACAAAATGCTCAACGAGCTAAATGTCATGCTCAAGAGACGGAAATAGTTTAGCGGTGATACTCGACATTGTTGAGCATTCAAGTTAACGATGTTGAATATTCAGGTTTAGAGTATTTTAGCATTTAGGTTTAGAGAATTTAGCATTTAGGATCAGACAACTCAGTATTTAGGCTACATGTATTGAATATTGAAGGTGATGATGTTGAGCATTGAAACTTAGATTCTTGAGAGCATTCAAAGCAATGGTATTTAATATTTAAACTAATTATTATGTATTACCGGGGTATTTTTTGAGCTTTACGTTGACCATTGTTTACGCAAATAGTATTTTCTTGATTTTGTTTGTTGAACTGCTTGGTAAAATTTTTGATCTATTGATTGTTTGATTTTGTATTGTTAAAATTTTGTTTCTTGATCTGAATGTGCTTTCTTTCATTTGTAGAATTCATTCAAGAGCTTTTGATTTATACTTGAGAAGATTTTTTTACTATAATTTGTTGCAAGATCTATATCACATAGTAGGTCATGCATAAGCTTGTAGCTTTAGTAAGGTTCACGTGGCAATTTAGGGGTGTGCAGAAAAATCTGAAACCGAAAATCGACCCGAAAAACCTGTTAACCGAGGCAAAATTTATAAAATTAACGGTTCGGTTAACTGAACCGAAAAAAAAAGGTTAACGAGTCGGTTTGGGTTCAGGCGGTCCAAAAAAACCGGCTAACCGCGGTTAACCAAAAAATTAAAAAAAAATAATTTTTGTTAATTTTTTAGCGAAGGAAGGTAAAACCCTAGGCTAGTTTGAGCGTTAGATGTTCTCAACTCCATTCGACCATTCAGTTCGCCTCCCCCCTTTCTCTCTCTATCTCGCCTCTCTCTCTCTCTCTCTCCACTCTCAGTCCAGTCTGCACTCTGCACCTCTGTCCTCCGCCTTCGGTCTTATAGGCTGACGGCTCCACAGCCTCCACTCTTCCAGAGCTCCAAACTTGCCTCTCTACCGACTCAGACACACCTCTCTGGCTCTCTCTGCGTTCGCAACCACAATCGACACTCGACAGGCACACTCCGTCGGCATTAGATCTGAACTCCCTCATGGTAGTCGCCCCCCTCCTCCAGTCTCCCCTCCGAACAGTCTGCAAGCGGCTCTCTTTGTGCTCTGCCAGAATTGCAACTTGCAAGGGGCTCATACCTCATATCTAAATTTGATGTAAAGCACAAGGGAAATGAGTTTACAATCAAAGGGAAACAATGAAACAGTTTCGCACTCTCTTGAACTCAAGGAACCTGTGACTGAAATGGTTGAATGGGATAGAGCTAATCTTGGATTTTGGATACGGAATCACCACCAAAAGCAAGGTTAGGGCCCCTAAGCTTGATCAAGAAACAGAAATCACCACTTAATCAAGGTTAGGACTAAGCTTGAACACCACCTTAACCGACCAAGCTAAGGATAAGCAAGCTGAGTGTTTATGGAAGCCGAAAGCTCGTTTGCTCACAAACTTAAATTCTCATTCAAAATAAGTTATGCTGCTGCAAGGGTCATGTTCCCCTTTTGTTTACACACCTAGCAAGCGTACAACAAAGCTAGCACCTCCCTAAACCTTTCCTTCCTAAGGGGGAAAGGTGTTAATTACACTAATGTACCCGGTTAGAGCTAACCGGTTACTAACTAATGTTTATGGTAGCTTAAGTAAAACCAAAGCATTAAGGAAAGCAAGACTAATGATAATTACAATGTGATTAACTTAACCTTAAGCTTAAACAACCATAAATGCAGCTAAGAAGCATGTGCTCAGCCGTAAAGTGGTCTTCCCTTTTCGGCTGCCCAATGGTAGCCGTGAGACACCTTCATTTCGGCTGACCAATAAGAAGCAAGGGACAACTTCACTTGCAGCTCTTCTTTCATTGTTTGTTCTTTTCTAAGAAACCTTGGTGTGTGTGCCATATCAACTGAAGAGAAGAAAACCCACGGTAGAAGGCAAAAACAACCGGTAGTATCAAACCGGGTTCACCGATAGTTTGCAACCCGGTTTTCAGGCTTGGTTTACCCTTAGTAAAAGTGACCATGATTTGAATTTTAGGCCATGGGGGGAAACCTTAGGGTGTGTACAAACCCCTCCTAAAAACAAAACAAGGTCATAGCATGTTTAAGTAGGGTAATTAGGCTTAAACATTAAACCGTATAGAATGGATCCCAATTTGACCGGTTAGGAAAAACACCTTGATCTCCCATCCTCTTGTGTGCATGATTTGAAATCAATGCTTGGAACTGAAATTTAACATCATGGGGATTCCAAAAATGCAAAAATATTAGGTTTAAGCCACAATGTAGCTTAAGAAATGAGGTGCACAAAACCGGGCATTTTCTGGCCGGTTAGCGTGTAGGTGACTGTTTGATCTTCTTGCAAAATGTAAGTCATCTTCTTCACTTGGGACCTTGTTCTTGGATGTGTTGGACTTGACTCTTCATGGTCAAGGTCTTGGCTAGCTAGGATTCCATCATCTTCCCCTTGTTGAAAATATTTGATCCTCAAATCTGGTGGGGAAGTGTCCGGATAAAAAGGGCTCAAATCTGCCACGTTGAACGTGGCTGAAACCTCATAATCACCAGGTAAATCAACCTTGTAAGTATTGTCATTGATCCTCTCTAAGACTTCAAATGGACCTTTAGCTCGTGGCATGAGTTTATTCTTCCTCTTAGAAGGAAATCTTTCCTTCCTCAAGTGGATCCATACTAAGTCTCTAGGTTGAAATACAATCTTTCTCCTATGCTTGTTGGCTTGTGCTTCATAGGCTGCATTGGTCTTCTCAATTCTTGCCTTTACCAACTCATGGAGCTTCTGAATTTCGTTTACTGTTATTGCTGCATCAACATGGGGCTTTTGGTCTTGAGGTCGTGGGGTAAGATCATTGGGACTTAAAGGATCAATCCCATACACCGCCTTAAATGGTGAAAGACCAGTAGGCTTGCTGGGGGCCTTGTTGTATGCAAACTCAACATGTGGTAAGAGTAAATCCCGAGCTTTAGCATGAGGTTTAATCAAAGCTCTTAGGAGAGTGCCGAAGGTTCGATTAGTTACCTCAGTTTGGCCATTAGTATGGGGGTAACAAGTGGTACTAAATAGCAATTTGGTACCAAGTTTCTTCCAAAGGGCAATCCAAAAATGACTCAGAAATTTTGTATCCCTATCTGAAACAATGAACTTAGGAATACCATGTAATCTTGTTACCTCCTTGAAATATAGCTCGACAATCTATGTAGCATCGTTGGTCTTGTGGCAAGGAATGAAATGTGCCATCTTTGAAAACCTGTCTACCACCACAAATATTGAGTCTTTCCCCCTTTGGGTCTTAGGTAGTCCCAAAATGAATTCCATGCTCACGTCCACCCATGGTAGAGTAGGCACGGGTAGTGGGGTGTATAAACCGTGAGATAGGGTGTGACTCTTGGTTGCTTGGCACGTCCCACACCTTCTTAGGATGTCTTGAACATCCTTCTCCATCCCTGACCAATAATAGTGTCCCCTTAACATGGTTAGGGTCTTGGACTCTCCAAAATGTCCTACCAAGGAACCTCAATGAACTTCTCTAACTAGGAGCTCACGGGTGCTACACTTAGGAATACACAACCGTACTTCTTTGAATAGATAGCCCTTCTGGACTAAGAAATCTCCCTTGGGGTGCTTGGAACATGCAAAATAAAGATTCCCAAGGTCTTCATCTTCAGCATATAAACTCTTAAGATGCTCAAAACCAAGAATAAGAGCATCTGGTTGAAACAAAAGGAGATGTCTCCTTGATAATGCATCCGCACCTTGATTAAACTTTCCTGACTTGTGCTTGATGGTGAAGTGGAATGACTGAAGGAACTCAACCTATTTAGCATGACGTGAGTTAAGCTTGTGTTGGCCTTGAATGTACTTCAATGCCTCATGATCAGAATGAAGTATAAACTCACTAGCTACCAAATAATGGTTCCAATGCTCTAGACACCGAATGATAGCATAGAATTTCTTATCATAAGTGGAATGTTTTCTCCTTGAATCACATAGTTCTCACTAAAGAAGGCTAATGGTTTACCTTCTTGAGTAAGTACTCCACCAATTCCTACTCCAGATGCATCACATTCAACTTTAAAGACCTTCTCAAAGCATGGCAAAGCTAGGACAGGTGCTTGAGTTAGTCTCTTCTTCACTTCTTCAAAGGCAGATTGTGCCTTAAGATTCCATTGGAATGATGCTCCTTTAAGCACTTCGGTCATGGGGGACATGATGGTGCTGAAATTTTTAATAAACCTCATGTAGAAGGAAGCTAAGCCATGGAAACTTCGAACATCATGTATACTTTATGGTTGAAGCCAAGTCTGAATAGCCTCTATCTTCCCTTCATGTACCCTGATTCCTTTTTCAGAAACAATGTAACCTAAGAATGTAACTTCATGAGTGAAGAAGGTACACTTCTTAAGATTACCATACAGTTGCTCTCATTCCAGGACATGCATAATCTGATTGAGATGATCTTGATGTGTTTGCTCGTCCTTGGAATGGATTAGGATGTCATCAAAGTAGACCACCATGAACTTGCCAATGTAGGGCTTAAATACTTGATTCATTAGCCTCATGAATGTACTAGGAGCATTAGAAAGACCAAATGGCATAACTAGCCATTCATATAAACCTCCCTTAGCCTTGAATGCAGTCTTCCATTCATCTCCCTCTCTTATCCTGATTTGGTAGTAGCCACTTCGAAGATCAATCTTTGAAAATGTCGTAGAGCCATGTAGTTCATCCAGCATATCTTCAAGCCTAGGTATGGGGTACCTATACTTGATTGTGATTTTGTTTATGGCTCTACTATCCACACACATTCGTTGGTTGCCATCCTTCTTTGGAACCAACAAGGCAAGTACGACACAAGGGCTTAAGGACTCACATACAAGCCCTTTGGCCATTAACTCCTATACCTGCCTTTGAATCTCCATGGTTTCCTTTGGGTTCATTCTATAAGCTGGTTTATTTGGAAGAATAGAACCAGGAATGAGATCAATGTGGTGTTGGATATCTCTTTTAGGGGGTAAACCCGAGGGTATCTCTTCTGAGAACAAGTGACAGAATGTTTGAATGAGTGATTTGGCAATGGAGCGAGTTGGCATGGGGGATTCTGGTTCATCTTGAAGGGTTAAGATCCACTCTTTAAAAGCCTTAAATTCATGATCACAAGCTTTTAAGAGAGTTTCATTAGGGGTAAGTAAGCAACCAGAATGTTCATGGCCTTTTGTGGGTTTATTTTTGAGGAGTTCGGATGGTGACAATGGTTTTAAGGTAATCTTCTTACCTCCCTTAGACAAGGAGTATGTATTTAGGAAACCATCATGCAATACCTTTCGGTCATACAACTATGGTCTACCCAATAATACATGACAAGCATCCATAGGTATAACATCACACCAAAGCTGGTCTTGATAACTCTTACCAATGGATAATGAAATGAGACACCGTGAGTTGACTTGAGATCCTTTGCTTTGATTTAGCCATTGTATGTTGTATGGATGTGGATGGGTCATAGCTTGCAAACCTAGTTTCTCAATCATGCTAAGAGAAACTACATTAGCGCAACTCCCACCATCAATAATCAAAGAACAAACCTTGCCTTGAACCGTGCACCTAGTATGAAAAATGTTCTCTCTTTGTTCGTCCTTTGCACCTTTCTGGCCGTTCAAGACTCTCCTCAAAACTAACATCTCACCTTCATCAGCTTCCTCTTTAACCTCTTCTTGACTATCCTCATGGGTTTCTTCAGTTTCACCTTCAAGTTCGTCCTCTCTTTCTTGTTCATCCATGGTCCTCCACTCGGCCAAAGTAATCACCTTGCGATTTGGGCACTCCGAGGCAATGTGGCCTAGTCCTTGGCACTTAAAACACCTTATCGTGCTCATAGGATTGGGGCTAGGTCGATTTGGGGGTGCTGGGGCCTTTTGTGGTGCTTGGGTTCTTTGTGGATTAAAAGGGAAAGAGGTTTGAGGCTTAGAAACCGGTTAGGAACTCCCCTTGTTAAAGGGTTGGTTCCAGTTTGGAGGTTTCTGATTTGAAGGTTTAAAAGTTTGTCTTGCTTTCTTTTGTTGTTCAACCTTGTGAGCTAGCACGCAAACCTCAGCAAAAGTGGTATAAACTTGTAATTCAACAACATTAGAATACCTAGGATCAAGTCCTCCCAAGTATCTAACTATTGTTTGTTGTTCGGGTTCTTGAAGATCACATTTAATCACAAGCATTTCAAACTCTCTAGTATATTCTTCAACACTTAGATTGCCTTGGTTCAGATTATGAAGTTGGGAATAGCAATCTTGAACAAACGTGGGTGGAAGGAATCTAGCCTTTAACTTGGTTTTCATCTTTTCCCAAGTTTTGATTTTAGCTTTGCATTCTCTAACTCTTTTAGCACATAAATTGGTCCACCATAAAGAAGCATACTTACGTAGTCTCAATGCCACCAACTTGACTTTCTTGTCTTCTAGAACGTCTTTGTACTCGAATACCCTCTCCACCGTGTGTAACCAATCCAAGAATTCTTCTGGGTCGAGCTTGCCTTCATATTCTGGAATCTCAATTCTAAAGTCATTAGAGTTTGCTTGCACTCTAGGTTCTGTCCCTGGCCTTCTCCATGGTTCTTCATCACTAGAAGAATCAAGGGTATGGCTAAAGACTTGTTCTTGCCCTCGTGGGTCAGAATAGACTGGTTCTTCATTCATCTTCTGCTTTTGTTTGAGAAAAGTGCCCAACTGCTTGCGTAGATACTCATTCTGGGCCTTTAACTCTTGATTTGAACTCTTCAACTCTTGATTAGAAGAAGTAATTTCGTGATTACTCCTCAAAACAGCATCAAGTTTCTCTTCTAGACTTAAACTAGTAATCATGTTGTACTTGGTTTAAGTGAAGAATAGAATCTGGTTTGTGTTTGAGAATTGGAGAAGAAAGGAACTTGGATGCGTGGATTGAATACCAGGCCAAGGAGAAACTTAGCTTTGATACCAAATATGATGTAAAGCTCAAGGGAAATGAGTTTACAATCAAAGGGAAACAATGAAACAGTTTCAGACTCTCTTGAACTCAAGAAACCCGTGACTGAAATGGTTGAATGGGATAGGGCTAATATTGGATTTTGGATATAGAATCACCACTAAAACCAAGGCTAGGGCCCCTAAGCTTGATCAAGATACAGAAATCACCACTTAATCAAGGTTAGGACTAAGCTTGAACACCACCTTAACCGGTCTAGCTAAAGATAAGCAAGCTGAGTGTTTATGGAAGCCGAAAGCTCGTTTGCTCCCAAACTGAAATTCTCATTCAAATTAAGTTATGTTATTGTAAGGGTTGTGTTCCCCTTTTGTTTACACAACTAGCAAGCATACAACCAAGCTAGCACCACCCTAAACCTTTCCATCCAAAGGGGGAAAGGTGTTAATTACACTAACGTACCCGGTTACTAACTAATGTTTATGATAGCTTAAGTAAAACCAAAGCATTAAGGAAAGCAAGACTAATGATAATTACAATGTGATTAACTTAACCTTAAGCTCAAACAACCAGAAATGCAGCTAAGAAGCATGTGCTTAGCCGTAAAGTGGCCTTCCCTTTTCGGTTGTCCAATGGTAGTCGTGAGACACCTTCATTTCGGCTGGCCAATAAGAAGCAAGGAACAACTTCACTTGCAGCTCTTTTTTCATTGGTTGTTCTTTTCTAGGAAGCCTTGGTGTGTGTGCCATATCAGCTGAAGAGGAGAAAACCCACGGTAGAGCTCTTTTTTCATTGGTTGTTCTTTTCTAGGAAGCCTTGGTGTGTGTGCCATATCAGCTGAAGAGGAGAAAACCCACGGTAGAAGGCAAAAACAACCGGTAGTATCAACCGGGTTCACCAGCGGTTTGCAACTGACTTTCAAGCTTGATTTACCCTTAGCAAAAGTCACCATGATTTGGATTTTAGGCCATGGGGCGAAACCTTAGGGTGTGTACAAACCCCCCCTAAAAATAAAACAAGGTTATAGCATGTTCAAGTAGGGTAATTAGGCTTAAACATTAAACCGTGCAAAATGGATCCCAATATGACCGGTTAGGAAAAACACATTGATCTCCCATCCTCTTGTGTGCATGATTTGAAATCAATGCTTGGACCTGAAAGTTAACATCATGAGGATTCCAAAAATGCAAAAATATTAGGTTTAAGCCACAATGTAGCTTAAGAAATGAGGTGCACAAAACCGGGCATTTTCTGGCCGGTTAGCCCATAGGTGACTGTTTGATCTTCTTGCACAATGTGAGCCATCTTCTTCACATGAGACGTTGTTCTTGGACGTGTTGGACTTGACTCTTCATGGTCAAGGTCTTGGCTAGGTAGGATTCCATCAAAATTCCTGTGACAATTGTCTTGGATTATTTTGCAAGTTGAATATGTTTGTGGGTTTGGGCATTTTGCTAGTGTCTTGGATTATTTGCTTGTGACAAGTTACAGGTTGTTTGTGTTGAATCACAACTTGCTTGTGACGAGTTACGGGTATTTTGCAAGTGTCTTGAACTATTTGTTTGTGGGTCGAATCTGAATTATGTTGCATTTGCTTGATTTTGGGCATGCGTTTTGGATTATTGTGCAACTGTCCAGCCCCAAATTTGGGTTTTTTTTTAAAAAAATTAAATTTAGACATTTTTATAAAAATAATAATCGGTTAACCGTTTGACCGAATCGAAAAATCGGTTAACTGAATTTTTCGGTTCAGTTATGGATCACAATTTGGCCGAATCAAAAATTTGGTTAACCGACCAACCGGTTAACTGAAAGTTTCAATTTGGTTACGGTTCACGGTTTTTCCTAGCCGAATTTTCGGTTAACCGAAAGACCAGTTAACCAGTTTTACACAGCCCTACGTGGCATGCCCCGAGTCTATATATATAGACCTGAGACCTTAATATACACAATGGACAATGCATAGGTTTTTTGTGTGTTGACTTCTGAAGTCAAAAGGGAAAAAAAATATTACCCTGGTGCACACATTAGAAAGATGAATATTGTTTCTATTTTGGTTCACACTTCTGACATTATTGTGGCGTACTTTCCCTAATAAGGAGGCAGTTATCTATATAAGAAGGGGAAATTTTTTTTTGCTTTAAATAGAAGTACAATGCAATTTATGCATTTGCATGATGTAAAGGACTAGACTCAATTAAATATTTTAATTTTAAAAAAAAATTTAGTAGCATTTTTTTTCAAAAATTCTGATTCTATTGGATACATATAAGTCTTATTTGACTTCTAAAACCCATCAATTAAAACTCTATTGTTGTTCAATAAAAGAATATTTACAATTTTCACTCAAGAATTTAAAATTTTTCACTTGAACAATTAAGGGCTTGTTCTTTTCGTTGATAAATTAAGGTGGATAAAAAGGTAAGGTGGGTTGAGGTGGGTTAAAGTAGGTCGAAGTGAGTTGAATTTTTTTATGTGATAAACTGAACTTGGTTAAACTAGTGGAAATGGGTTGATGTGGGTTAAGGTTGGTATTTTGAAATTTACCCATGAAAAGAACAGGCCCTAAATTTTAGTTATTTTTATCAAAGACATTTTCTTTGCTAGTAAACTGACTGAGCAATAATCTACGGTGCCAAAAAGCCCATACTTCTAAGCGTGGATTAAGAAAAGAAAAAACTTAAAAAATCACTCGATTTTATTTTTTGTTTTAAAAAATCATCGAACTTTAAAAATGATCTGAAAAATCACTAAAGTTTAATATTGATTGTAATGATCACTAAACTTAATATTGTATTTTACACCTTACTAACTACAGAAACTCCTAATCACTTTTATTTTTACCCAAAATGAATAATTCATAGTTTCGTAAAACATTAAAAAAAGTAGGAAGGAAAACTTTGATATAATAATTGACATGATATTCAATTCAAAACAATATAAGGTTAATTTAGTACGTGGAAAAACAATGTACGCTTAATTTAGTGTGAACAAAATGCAAGGTATATTTAAATGCCCTTTTTAAAATTGATTTATGGATTATATTAGATTCTTATTTTATATATATATATATATATATATATATATATATATATATATATA
>JACYFF010031959.1:17960386-17972628 GCA_017589665.1 Selenicereus undatus
AGTTTCAGCTAAATTTTATGCTTCTGTTTTACGTCAAAAAACTTTTATAGATATATTTGTACTCAAATCGATACTTTTTGTCTCCAAAATGGCTTTTATGTATCTTAAGACATGTTGTGAGCTAGATGCTAAGGAGAGCTTAATAATCAAACTTAGGCCCTGTTTGGTAAACAGCTGTTAGCTGTTAGCTGTTTGATTTAGCTGTTTGCATTAGCTGTTTGAATTAGCTGTTTGCAAAAAAAGTGTTTGGTAAAGTTAGTTGTTTCTGGAATGTATATTTGATAAAATTTCAATATTGCCCCTATGTTCAAATGAATTGCCAGGGAGAGGAAAGGCTAATTAATGGCATGGGTGTAATTTTCTTGAACTTCTGGGTAGTATTGTAATTTCAATAAAAAGTTGTTCCCAAAAGACTATTAAGATTAGCTGTTTGAAAAAGAGCTGTTTGGGATAAAATAGCTGTTTGAAACAGCTGTTTACCAAACACCTCTTTAGCTGTTTGACTTGATCAAAACAGCTAAAGAGGTGCCAAACAACTCTTTTTTATCAAACAGCTGATGCAACCAAACAGGGGCTTAATTATTATACTTGTTTATGTAGCATTGTTTTGATTATTGTAATTAATCTGAATACATTTAATCTCGAGTTTACTTTGCCCCTGAACTATGGGAAATTGTTAATTTCTTACCCACACACTTTTGGAGAAGTACAGTCTAAATTATATTTTTGAACATTTGATCTTATTTAATTCCATGTTTTTCCTATCAAATAAACGCTATCTAAATTCATAATCTTATATATTTTCGTCTCTTATAAAAATTATACGATAGCCATGTTAAATTGCACCAATAACATAATTTAAAATCTTTCCTCCAATAATTTTAAATATGAAATAGTCTTACTCAAAATGATAATAAATTATTTATAATAAACGAACCTACTGTACATATTCAAATGCTTTCAGAAATCAATCAACTTCTTGATATCCCTAATAGTATTAACTACTAAGTAAAGAGGGCCAGCTAACAATTGTCGGCCAATTTTTTTTCCCTAATCAAGGCTTAATTTAACCAAGCTAAGTATTTCTATGACCACATAAACCAAAACACATTTAATTATTAAGCCATTAATTAGCGGTGCTGAACTGAAGGACGAGCAAGAGTTTGAAAAGTAGAACACAGACGGAGAGAGAGAGAGAGAGACAGAGGCAGTGGTCCCAAAGTGAGCACATTGAATATTATCACGCCGAGCCACAGCCAGCCCACCACATGCAGATATGCACATCTATGTCTAAACTGAATATTATCAGGAATGCTCTACATCTAATTTAATTTTAAAAGCGAGTTTAACAGGTGATTTAATATTTATTTTTCTTAATTAAGGCCCCAAGTTCAAGTCTTATGAATGATGAAAATTATTGATGGAAAAACTCTGCACATTTACGGGTTAATAATAATTTGAATTTGCGAGGTCCAACAAGAAAGTCATGGTCATATGACCAGTATCTTAGAACTATGTCCGTTCTTTACCAGTTGTGCCAACTCCGATTTTAAACTTTCGTATTTTTAGTACTGGGCATTAATTAATGTGCCCCCTTGTTCTGTTTTTTTCCTCTGACGTAGGTAGCTGGCTAGCTAGCTGTGTGCATGAGAGTGTATATTAATGTAAGGTACGCATCAACCGTGATCCCAAAGTAGTGCAGGGAAAAACGGGGACCATTTTTTCTTTTTCTTCTCTCTCTTCATATTTATTTGTTTTGCATGATGTAGCTTGGCATTGTTTAGGTAGCTCATACGAGCGACGTATACTAGTTAGGTTTCACATCAAAAGTAGCCAAAAGCAGAAAAACAGTATCTCAACCTATCATAATCACCCCCACCCACCTAGACTATCTAGGTAGGTGCTTACAAAAGTTCACATGTCGAGTCGGATAAATTAGATAATACGAACTTATCTATGTTTCGAATATACTCTAACTCTTTACTTTTTCGTACATATGATGTACATCAAATTGGAGGAGCTAAAGAATTTCAAATGCGAAGGTCAATGCACATTATATTTTTTTTTGGGTCCATCAATGCACGTTATATTCGAATCAAAAATTTACAGAAAAATATCATAACTCACTCTTTTCCTAAGTGGTTGTTGAGGGTAACAAAAGGGATCGAGCTAAGTATAGGAAGGGTATTTGTTTCTTCAATGGAGTGTCAAAATTAATTATATATGAAGAGTGTTACTTAGGCACTGTTCTTTTCGTTGGTAAATTTCAATTTACCTACTTCAGTCCACTCTAACTCACTGTAGGAATTTCAATAAAAAAAAATATCAACTTTAACATACTATTTTAACCCATTTCTATCTATTATATAAAAAGTATATCCACTCCAACCCATTACAACCCATTTTCCAACCCGTTCTCAACGAAAGGAACAGGCCCCTTAGTATGCTTCAATGTTCTAGTGATAGCAACATGTCTCTCTCTCATTTCTTTTCCTGTTTTTTTTTTTTCAAGAGTTAGGTCCAATAGAACAGTGCCACGTGGGCAGGTAGCCCTGCATGCCTATTTATAATGGTGGTGCCAGTTTCACAATAATATTAATGCAAAGGAAGGAGAGAGAGAGGAAGAAGGGAAGGGGGGGGGGCTGAAGACATTACCACCGGATTAGGTAACATTTGCAAAATTAGTCTGTAAAGTTGGATGCCCTTCTGACTTTGGCATTAAGAAAATCATGTATTTTTCTTGATAGTTGTTATTGATGTTGCCATTTTTTTTTAAAAATAAAATAAAATTGTAAGTTTTTCTTTTTGGTTCTAAATTAACCTTTCATTTATTGGTTGGCATTGGCTGTTTTTGTAGAACCCATCTCGTGAATCTTTGTTGTAGGGTTGTTTTTTCTTCTGATTTTTAATTTGTTTGGTTAAAAGTAAGCCTATGAAATTAGGTCACCATGCATGTTTAAGATGCTTGGGTTATTTTTATACTTAATTTGAGGTAATTTTTTGTTATCCATGTTCAACTTATGGTTTTTAAAAACCATTATCTAGTTAGTTACACAAGGTTTGACGTGGGAACTAATGGAGGATATAAGAAGATACTTTTTTTAATCCTCCATGAATCATAGTTATATTGTAATTGTACATTAATTATTTGTGTATAAATAAACACCCATTGGCAAGATAAGCCATGTCAAATGCTTCTCATCGTATCATGTTAACAATTAAGCCCTAATCTTCTTTCTCATCACCCTAAGCTTTTTTCGGCATTCTCAAGACTGGCAATGGAGTGGGTATAGGGCATATTTAGCTGTACTCTTAACCATACATATTTTCAAAATCAATATCTATACTCAGACCTATACCTTTTGGGTATTTTAAAGTTATAGTCATACCCATATTCATACCCATACACATTGGATATAGCAGGTATGCGGATTTTATTCGGGTATATATAGACTAAGAAAAATTAAATTCATTTTATACGTATATATATTCAATATCAAATAGTCAATATCTTACATTAACATTAAGTTTCCAACAACACATCATATCACACCACATCCAATTAAAGTTTTCCGAATTCAAGCAACAAATTAGTATTTGACAATTACAGTTTCTAACAAAATATCCTATGAAATCTTGAATACAATACAAGTCAAAGCGACTAGCAAGATATTCAAGTTTAAGCAACAAAGTCGAACTTTAAAGAAACCGGTACATGTCGTATATGAAGTGGATATGGGGTAGGTACAGGGCGGCTATTGATAAACCGAGTATAGATCAGGTATTGGCGGGTGGAACCTATAGGCATCCATACCCATACCATATATACTCATTTTAGCAATACCTGCTTCATATCTATTTTATTTCCATTTTTAGCATGCATATTCATACCTATTGGGCTAGTTTTTGTGGATTTTAAATTTTTTTGCTGGCCCTAACTATGGTTCGACAAGACTGTGAAAGCTATAGGTAGGGGCATGCAAGAAAAACCTATTCAAAAAATCAGGTAACCAAATCAATTTTGTTAACCAAACCAAAATATTTCAGGCTTGACCAATTTAAAAAATGGGTTTAACTTTCAAAAACTACACATTTAGTTACATTTTTAAAGTTTGTAAGTTCGATCCACAAAAAAAAAAAGTTTGTAAAGTTGAAATTTTTAAATTTTTGCTGGTGCTCTAGATCTCCTAGTTAAGAAGCTCATTTGTGAACAATGAGATAATAATCAAACTGAAAAACCAGTAAAAAAAAAAAGGACAACACGATGCACAAGCATCCCTCGTTCACGCAGGGTCTGGGAAAGGGCCGCACCCCAAGGGGTGAAAAACCAGTAAACTAATTTAAAAAATTAAATTTTATATCTTATGAGGTTTGGATAAATCGGAATTTTCAATTACTTGAGACCAAGTAAACGAAAGTTTCACTTACAAAGTTTCTTGATTCTAAATCAGTTAATCCACTTTTAATTAACTAAAACTCTAATTATGGTTTCGTTAGTACATCCGGTACAGTAACTCTTTTTTATGAGAAAAAAGATTTAGGTTTCTTTAAAGAGAGAATTTGATTCGGACCCCCCCCCTCTCCAAAGAGAGAGAGAATGATGCGGTATTTGGAAAATTTTATACTATACAAACGTATGTATCTTGCTAGGTACATACATTACGTGTGTGACCCACATTTAAGTGGGCAAAAACGTTCATTATAATCGGACAAAAGTTCACTACAATCGGTTAAAGGTTCGCTACATAGTATAAAAGAGTTGTTAGAGCAAAATTAAGATGTAAAATCACCAAAAATTCACCATCACCAAATAAGAATATATATACTAGCATCCACATCTATAATTTTAAATAAGCAATCAATTCTAGTCTCCACAAATTCAATAAGAATCAATATCATTCGTTGGGTAAGGGTTAGGTTCTTGTAGTAATAGTGCATGAGGATCATATTCTTGTTCGTTGGGTTCTTGATGCTGGTGACCTTCAATATAATAATAATGTCAGTAATTATTATGTTCATTAGCTACTAGTTATGTTATGAATAAGACAATTTGAGATTGTTATTAATTAGTTGATAATTTTTAGTGGATCTATTCAACAATTTATTGATAATTTTAGTGTCTCTTTTTTTTAATCACCAATGTATCTTTGCTTGGTTATATTACACCTTTAGGTTTCTGCAGTGCATCGTTTCTTACATATGTTGATAATTTTTGACGTCCACATCTAGAAATAAGGTAGGCGATTAGACACATAACTAATTATATTGAAATACCTATATTTATAGGTGTGTACCTAACTAGGTACATGGGTATGTACCATAGAATTACTAGCGGTATCTAGTCTTCATTTATTTGTTAGTTTTCTCCTCTCTTTTTTTGTAAGAGAGAACCTTTAAAATTGAGAGCCATAAAGAACAATATTTTAAAATTTTTAAAGATAAAACACTTTTACATATTTTGGGGGTGGGGGCCACCTGATATTTCATCTAGTAAAGGTTACAAAGTTAAGTAAGAAAACTTACAAGACTAGCTTTCATTCATTTCTGTTTAATATCTACTATCACAATTTCACTGATAGCTTCTTATAGAATTTTTTTTTGTTTAATTGGCTGAATAATTAATAGCTTTTTAGATATATAGAGTTAATGATGATTGTCTAAAGGTTTCATATTCGTACCAATTATGCATGTTCTAAAGCTTTGTACAGGATATACTAAAGTGGACGGTGGAAGTGACCTTCACTGCTTTACATGATTTATAAAAGTTACAATGTATATGTCATTAATTAAACTACTAGACGAATGGAAAAGAGTTCTAGATTTTGGTCATCATGATGAAATATTTATAACATCAAAAGACTAAGTCAATGTTGTTTTTAACTTAATATCCTATTAGTATATAAGTGAGGTGATTTATATAACATTACACTGGGAGTTTGGTGTTGTTGTTGTTGTACCTTTAAATTGTGGTAAATTAATAAAAAAAATTGAAACATGTTTTTTTTAAATTTTCCCTTCCCTAAAGACGTACTTATCCCCAAGTCCCAACATTTTTTTTTAAATTGCAATAGTTATGGATACAACCAAATTATTAGACAAATTCAAAAATAATTTGATTCAAGTGTCTGAACCATGAACACCCAACTCTAGGTACTCTGAATAGCAACTCTTATAATTATCTCAATATACAGCTCTTTTTATATATGCTTAAGTCAATAAATGCACATTAATTATATATGTGATCACATACTAGGATCGAACTATAGAAGACCATTTCATGCGACAGAAAAGACAGGGGGTTTTTACCAATGAGGTCTTAGTTTAGTGGCAAAGATAGAGATATTGGGTATATTAGGAATTAGGTTTCAGATTCGATTCCCCAATTTTCTATTGTATTGTATTGCCCTTTGTGGCTCCTACGGACCAAAAAAAAATGACGGGTTTATTCAATGTTTAACCTGTTTAAGTTTTCCATAATTCAACAATGATGACACTACATTCATTTGACTAAAAACAAAAATAATTTATCCAAAGATAAATATAACCTACAGTACAGCAATAACGATGTCACAAGTACGATTGAATTCAGAGGATTAATCTTGCAATATGCTCTTACAAATGGTAATAGGCAAGCAAAAATGCTTGGTGTTGAAGTTTAAGATGTCTTCATAAAGAATTAAGGTACGTCGATAAAATGGAATTTTTAATATCTTAATAGGAATGTAAACTTTCCAAGCATCGCTTCAAATAGCATAAAATCAAGCACTTCATTTATTTTGCAAGCACGAAATATTTTGCTGAATGCTTCTTCCCCCCCCCCCCCCCCACCCCACCAGCACTGCTATTGAATTGCAAAATGCAAAATAATTACCCATAATACAAACGTTTTGAACTTTTTCGCCATTTTAAATCATTACATCCTAATTCCTAAGGATCGCTTTTGGAAGTGTTTAATAACAACTGTTTTAGCAAAAATAGTTGTTTGGAATTATTTTAGCTGTTTTGACCAGGTTAATAGCCCAAAGATATTTGATAAATAACTGTTTATAATAGATATTTGGTTCCAAAAAACTCTTTCTTTTTGAAAAAGTTATTCTCATTAACCCTTTCGTAATAACTTTGTGTGAAAATAACATAATTATACAAAAGTTTGAAAAAAATATACATGTTATTAAAAAGTAATTTATAGATAAGAACATAAATAAAACTTTACTAACAAATTTTTTAAAAACAACTAATTTTACTAAACATTTTTTCTGAAAAGAGCTAATTTAAACAACTAATATAAACAACCAATTCAAACAGTTAATAACTAACAGTTAATACAAACAGCTAACAACTATTTGCCAAACACGACCTTGATCTTTTTCAAAGATTTTGCACAAGGCACTTGACCCGATTTTCCTTTTCTCCCTCTTTATATATCAAAAGTGCTTTTAAGTTTCAATGTTTGTAGAAAAATCCATCTATTAATGTAATCTTTAACATGATTAGTTCCTTGCTAAGGCCACATGCTTCTTGAAAGGCAACCGAGCAACAAATTTATCGTCCCAATTGAAGTGCTTAGTTTTTTTTTTTTTTTTGATCGAAATTAAAGTGCTTAGTTGATCATTACTACCACTAGCACGGGCAAATTACACCAATATCTACAAATAGTTCACGAAAGACAACGAAAATTGTTCATGCATTGTAATAGTTACAGGTAGAAGGATGCAACCATTATGGGGCCCTCGTTTGACCGTAATGGCTAATTTCTAAGCATGCTTGCCTGCATCCCTGGACGTGATTGAGTAGCATCTTCATCAAGTCCGAGTGCTGCCTTCAAAGCACTGGCAGATCTTTGTTAGGATGAGCCCCCAAAAGCCCCTTCTTTTTTCTGAACTTACTTGAATGTACAATTTGTTACTCATAACACACATAAATTTTAGCATAATGGGTAGAGCTATTTAAATTTAACCAAAGAGTTCGGGGATTCAAACCTGAACACACCCCCCCCCCCCCCCAAAAAAGAAAAAAATAACTTTCGTAAGTTCCACCTTTGCGTCAACACGAAATCCAATGCCCAGCATCCTGTTTGTAATTCGTAGAGCGGATTGAGCGAATAAAGGCTAAGCTACCTGATCTATTGTCGCTAGGTCTCTCTATTCCAACAAGTCTACTGTCTAATGCTCCATCAATCTCCACCAGAACCATTCATTCTGACACCCTCCCTTGATACCAGTGTAGTTGCAGTCTCAATGCTTTGCTTTGTTTAGTCATCAACAAGTCTCTTTATACCAGCTTGCAAGATCTCTGTGGTTTGATTAGTACTTTCTTTCTGCAAATCTTGGAATTTCTGGACATTTATAAATTCCTGAGGATTAGAATAAAGTGATTTAAGAGGTAAGTGCTTACCTTAGCCCAGGATAAAAAGCAGGTACTTGCACCAGTCTCTAATCCATGCTTTTCGGAAGGATAGAATGTAATGTCTGCATCAGGGAGACCTTGGTGTATATTTCATTAAAAAGCACACCGAATGAGTTGTAACTATGCATCAATGAACTTTTGCAAGTATTTGCGAATTAAGGAACAGGTCACAAGATAATAAAGGGACAATTGAAGATGATCGTATATTGGAAAGAAAACCCCTTTTCAGTGTCAAAATCACCCATTTGATTTGGTTACGTTGATTGCTCAACAATCAATAACCTTGTTGAAACCTTGAATTAAGCTCAAATTCTTGGTAGTTGGTACCATTCACATCAATACCAAACAAAAGACATCTGCAACCACAGTGGTAAAAATAGTTGGCAAAAGTCACTGAAATTTAAATTTAACCTTGAGTTTGAAATTCATCCTCACTGTTCCTCGCTTACTTCTTGTGCGCCCCTCCACACAAGTTACCACCCCCCCCCCCCCCCCGCGGGGGCCCTTTTTTCAAATGTGCTGTCGTAAGAATCTAATAATACACCCTAAAGTTTTCAAAGGAATTTTCTTTGGTTGGATCAAGCCACTAAGTCTAAGGGTACAATGGACAGAACTTGGACCAGGTGGAGAGGATCGGGAATTCAGGATTGGTCCACTGGCACCCCAATAATCCTCCTTGCAAGAGTATGTGTAATCCAAATTTGAACCTGGGTAGCCACTGCACAGGAGGCGAACTGACAACTACCAAGCTCTCGACCCTGTTGGCCAGTATCACAAGGGTATTAAAATCGGCTAATGCATGAAACTAAGTGGAATAATATGCAACCCACAATGTCCAGATCTTTTTGACCCCTTTGAAGTAAGAACAAATCTAAAAGAAAGAAGAGACCAGTAGCAACATTCTTATCCCCCAAATTCCCTCTTTATAATGTCAGAACCCGTGACTCAGATGCTCAAAAGCATACCTATAGAACTGCATGAGCTAAATTAACACCAACTTCCTTACACGAGCTTGACGATACATATGATAATAACAGCCATATAGGCTAAATTATAGCAACTATTGGTCAGCTTCGTAAATTGCATTTCTCCCCTTTCGTGTCTTACTTTTTCTTCTAACCCCATTGAATGAACTCTACTCCAAAGAACTAGCTCCTACAGACATGTTCTTCAATGCTTTGACCAATAGCTCTTAGGCTCATGTGAATGTGGGGACTATGTAGGTCGACCAATTGTAGAAAGTTGACTAATTCCCTACAACTAAAAGGACATCATACTCTAATTGGTGCAGCAGTGTTTTTTTTTTTTGATAAGAAAAAGATGAAATATATTAAAGGGGGGGGGGGGTATACAAGGAAGGATGCTAATACAGCATCCCACAAAGCTAATCACAGCCCAAGAATAAGCTATCCACAAAATTAACAACTTCCGACAGCAAGAACAAACGACCTCCTCTTCCCAAAAGAAGAGTCTTGAGCCACTTATCCTTTAACCGCTCTAAGGAGGTTTTCATCCCATCAAAAACTCTACCATTTCTCTCCCTCCACAATAAATTAAAAAAATAGCATGAGGAATGGCTCGGAAGACTTTAAACTTGGCCCTTCTCCCAAAAAACCTTCCCACATCGATCACTGATGCCTCATAGAACTCGGCATCACCCAGTGTAGGCCCAAGCAGCTACAGGCTAAATCCCACAGGCATCTAGCTATCAGGCAATGGAGAAGTAAAGGGTCTGTAGTTTCTAGACCATTTTTGCACATAAAACATCTGTTCACCAAGATCTTACCTCTCTGTTGTAAATTATCAAAGGTTAAGATCTTACCCATCTAATTGGTGCAGCAGTTCTAAGACACCTTATGCTTATTTCTGTCCATTCTCCATAAGTAGATGAAAGCCATACGAACTTTTTTATCCCAAAATCCCACGTGAGAAGGTTGGGTTCTTCGACATTAAATAATTTGAGCACGTGCCAAAAGAGCATAGTGTCAGGCAACATTCCAAAAGCTCTGAAGGCTTAATCTCGGCGAAGCAAGAAGTATACCTTCCCAGTATCCGATAAACCACAGCCATTAAGGTCAAACTATTTATCAGTCAAGCAAAATCACATAGCACTCATTACAACCTTCACAAAATCTCATGCAACATGCCAAATATGTGTCATGCATTATCTAGAGTAATAATACCAGTAAATGTCTGTCACATTGCCAAGACACCCTATGGACGTCCCTAAGGCAGAAAAATAACCCAAGTGTTTTCTGTTCCAACCCCCTCCCAAAAAAAAATTTAAAAAAAAAAAACTGAAGGAGTCGAGCCTAAAACTTGATTTCTTTTTCTTTTCTGGGGTTGGACACTGTCTTGTACCTTTTGTAATCTACAACTGAAAACAGAGACAACCTAGACCACCTCAATTGGTCACACAATCAGAGTATCAAGAAATAAACCTCCTACTAAGCATCCCTACTTAGCACAAGCTTGCTAATAAAATTACATATTTAGTAGACAGACAACCACCCTGAAGAATTAGAGCTACTATCAATTTTCTAACACAAACAAGTCTTTTTTATGATTGATCTTTGGTTCTATCCAGAGGAGGTCTTTGGCAATTATCTTGGCAACCTAATTGTGTTCCGCGCTCACAAACATCCTCTGTTACTTCTTTAGTAGCCCTGTACAAAGGCAGCTTCAAGGTTAGAAAACTAAGCTCTTAACTCTGGCATGTAAAATTTGTTTTGATTAATGCAACTCTGGTGACATTAAGTAATCCTGTGACATCAATTTTTCAGGTATCAAATAGAATTTCACAAATGATTTTTGCAATTATCACGAGGTTCTTCAGGACCAATGAAGAAGGAAACACATTAGTTCATTCAGTGTACACAGATTCTCCATATGCCGAAGCAATGGGTGGGCTTGTTATCCTAGATATTTCATGTTTCGATGATGCATTATTGATGTGGCAAGGCTAGTGTATCCATAATTAGGCAGAGCTTTTAGTCTGCAAAATTTATAAAGTTGAATACTCCATAGCCTCCCCAGTGAAGCTGGCTTTGAATGACACCAAACCCCTCAGTTCAGAAGGAAAGGGCTATGCAGGTTGCCAGTTTCGACAAGGGTTTCAATGGTCAACTGGGAATGAAGCAAGTGTCAATATTGGTTCGACTAGATGGATGGCTGGGTAAGTGCTTTGATCCAGTTCGCAGGTGGACGGTCAAGTCTGGTATCAATGCAAAGTGAATAATCTCTTGAACTGAGTCTCACACAAGGTCCAGAACAGAACTGCCCATTAGTTCGCTTGATATTCACACATGAGACAGCAACAAGCATCTTAGCTATCATTGTTACCAAATGCTAATTTCAGGGAATGGGGAAATTGATTGGAGCTTGTGAATTCCATATAAATGGAATCTGTAATTTTGGAAGATTTTTCACGACGGTCTCCCTTTAGAAAGGAAGGGGAGCACTCAGGGATTGGCGAATGGGGAATGACTTTTTGTGTACTCTGCATGATGGGCAAGAATCTAAGGAAAATATATTTGGTTTGCCCCTTTGTTTCAGAGGATTGGTCAGCCTCTCAACCAGGAATTCGAAAACTGTTGCACCCCCCCCCCCAAAAAAACACACAAAAAAAGGAATTAGAGAACTGGAAATTATAGTAGTGTTGGGTGGTACCATGGACTTGAACAATTGGCTCAGAGATGGTTATTTACATTTGGCCAAGCTGGACAAAAACGAGAAAAGTCCACTAAGAAGTGTACAGCTGCTTGCTCGCAAGCAATGTCTACTCTGCTAGTAGATTTCACTCTACTGCTTGACCCAAAAAAAAATTTTGGGGGGGG
>JACYFF010031959.1:17973028-18046805 GCA_017589665.1 Selenicereus undatus
TAAATATATATATGTATATATATATATATATATATATATATATATATATATATATATATATATATATATAGATATATATATATATATATATATATATATATATATATGTATATATATATATATATATATATATATGTATATGTATATATATACCCAAGAGAGATGATGTGCTAAGCTGAGAACATCACATTTGATGCATCATGCTCTAGACTAAGATGACTCATATTTGAGATAAATCACATCAAATTCTAAGAATGCTTGATCGGACATAATGATTGGGGTGTCAAAGAAACCAAGAATGGCATACTTCTTCCAATTGCAGGATTACAACTACATAAACTTTTGGTACACTCTGTCTAATACCATGTTCTTTTGGAATGTGCTTGCACTATTTAGAGTCAAAATACGCTAGCATCTCAGATTCTCACACAAAGTTTTAAGGTAAAAGAGTTCGTATGGCATTTACCCACTGCCAGGAATGGGTAGAAATAAGACTTGGAGCTGCTATATCCATCCAACGATGGTGCCCTTCACCCTTAGGGAATTAATCGATTTCTTACTGTTGGTCAACCTACAAATGTTTGTGTACACCTGAACCAAGGAGCTATAGGTCATCATGGCATGGAATAACAAGTCTACAAGGATACACAAAGGCGAAAATGAAAGTACATAGTGACCATTGTCCTCCAGCCAACTGATAACCCATATCACAGAGACAGATATTGAGCTGTAATATGGCTTACATGTCCGTTACTATATATAATCAAGCACATCTTAAAGGGCAGTGATGTAGTTCACGGGAAAAGATATAATAATGTAGTACTATGAGTTCTGTTTTTTATTATTTGAATCAAAAATCCAAAGATAAAAGCCTTAGGAACTTCTAAGAGATTTGATATGATAAAGAGCCAATCTAAGGGATAGGATTGTTACAAAAGCAACATCTTCACTTAGCAAAAAGCACATCAATGAACATTCATTGCTTCGATGCAGCATAAGTCGAAATCTAGAAGCAACAGCGCAGAGGGGCAGGGGTAAAGGAATGAAATAATTAGAAAGAAACAAGCTTAGTTATTCTGTACCTCATGATAATTGTTTCTGTTCGTGAACAATATGCATCAATCTCTTGGAAGCAGTTTTTAACACGAAATCTGCATCACAGAGGCAGGGAAATTCTTAAGTAACAAGAAAGGAACTCACTCATGAACCATTCACAACAAACTATCAACTGGATCGTTCTTTGACAATTCTGATTTGCTTGGTCTCATTCTCATCCTCATACAGCTCCAATCCTTTGAATCTTGCCATCTATGTCCACTTCTTTTCAATTAGACTCAAGCATTTATTTTTATTTTTTTTTTGGAATCAGGAAAAGAATAAATATATTTCATTAACAAAAGGGTGGATGCAAAGCTAGCATCCTACAAAAGGCTATCCACATCCCATATGCACACTATCCACAAAATCTAAAAGATCAAGCGAAGAGCAACAAAAGATCCCTTTGTCCCAAAAATAGAGAGACTTGATGAAATAATCTTTAAAACATTGAAGCGGCATCTCCACACCCTCAAAGACTCTTTTTTTTTTTTTGGTCACGCCAAATGCTCCAAAAAATTGTATGAGGAAATAATCTGGCATTCTTCTTTTTAGCTTTCCTACCAAAAAAGCCCTCCCAAGCAAAGAGGTGATCCGAAATAGAATTAGACATGACCCAAGAAACTCCCAAGCAACTAAAGGCTAGATGCCAAAGAGCTCTTGCAAAAGGGCAATGAAGCAATAAGTGGTTCACCGATTCTGTCGCAGCTTTGCATAACAGGCACCGATTCACCAAGATCTTACCCCTCTTTTGAAAATTATCGTAAGTCAAAACACTGTCATGGGCAGCCTCCCCCATAAAAAAAAAAAAAAACACAAAAGACACTCAAGCATTTGTTTGGAGAAGATAATACACTATGGCATCCTGCCATGGTCCAAAATTAGTCCCACACTCCGTCTTAGGGCCATTGAATCAGATATACAAGTACGATTGAGCGACAACCCCAGCATTTTGTAATATGTAAGAGGTAATGGCATTGGGTCCAATTCTCCTCTTATTGCACCATTAGATCAATTGCCATCATGCAAGTGGCATGTAGGTCCCCAAATGCATATGTTGTAACCAATGAACTTGACAAATACATAAACCTATAGTAATACCACCGCAATAACGTAGCGAGATAAACATATTGCTAACATGAGGTTTAAGAACGAAAAGTAAAGGAAAGAAAAGAAAGCTGCTCAATGATGGAATGATGCTCTTATCTAAGGACACCAATCTTGTGTGACTCAAATCTCACAAGTTTAGGACCAGCTACAAACCAATTAATTCCGATTCAATCACAATAAGTGACACACTATCAACTACAATCACATGGAGACTTAATGGCAAATTTACCTACAACATGCAACGCTGATCCTAGACCCCCAAAACGCCGATCTTGATCTATGTCCTCCTTCTCTTAGCATTTCAAATGTTTGCGAAAGTTGCTAGAGGGATATCGGGCCTCCCATCCGTGTTATCATCCTTTCTATCCTTACTGCTTAATGCATAGAACTTTTATAGGGATTCTTAACTATCTGCCTATCCAATATCCATAGTAATATGTTTGAAAATCAAGCAATTTATGCAAAATGGTGATGCATACGGTAGTTATGATTTATGAAGAACTTACTATTATGAAAGGATAGAATTCGAAATAGAGGCCATATTTCACATGCGAGCATCCAACTACACTCTCATATTGTTATCAAGAACAACCAAACTTCAGCAATCTACGTCTCAAGCAATGCAGATATCATGTTCTTGATCCCCCACATCTAAAGTGAAATATAGCTTTGGAAAATCGCCAAATTTTGGAAATAGGGAAATATAGCTGTGGAAAATGGAAACAAGACAACGAAACTAAGCAAAAACTTAAAACACCAAATACACTGCATATTGCATGACACTACCAAAAATACAGCTAAAAGAATCAATAGTTCATACCTTTCAATAGTTGACCCTCAAATGAAGAAGCATTAGTAATACGTGATTGATCAAAGCAGAAGGCAGAAAGACGGGCAGAAAACATTTACAAAGACCAGAATAAGAACCAAAACCCGGGGGGGGGGGGGGGGGCCAGAAAAGCAAACCAGAGTAACATTACTGGTGCTGAAAGCGGAGAACTGCACTGATTGCCAAATTGTCCAGCTAAAAAATCTGTCACAGTAAATAAATCATTTTGTTGGAGAACATCAAGCAAGCAAGACTTATACCCCTGTCACCAAGCATTAGGCATGTGGGAAATATTTGAGGGGCATAAGGAAGAAGCAACCCAGAAGTCATTTTTGAGTTTAGGCATGGAGTTCCACCCCCACCCCCAAAAAAATAAATAAATAAAAAAATTGGCGTGTTGAAACTGAATTTTATAATAGTTTTAAAAATGCAACTTTCAGTAAAGATATAAATTTAAGTCACGAGTTCATAAGCAATTTAGCCATTTCCCTTCTATTCCCACTTCCAGCTTCCAAAACATGCCCTTCATCGAAAATCATATGTAACGGAATTGGAGGTTCCAATATCCTCATTTAGGCTAATCTCACATAGGAACCATGGGAGTTAAAGGATCTCCAATCTCATTCCCATTCCCTCATTACAATTCCTTTGTACCAAATGCAATCTAAAAGCTAGAGACAGAGCAATAACTAAGAGTCAAGGGGCCAGATGCAAGAAAAGTGAATATTAATTATGGATATATGCTAGTTTTTATATAAAGTTTACAACAATACAAATCAAAGATTGACCTTCTACAATAGATAACCAAAATTTAGTCATAACTATTATCTAGTGTTTCTGCACTACCTTCTCTCGCAATCTTTCATTTTCCTTTAACTAGAGGTACCTGTAGCAGCAAAATGGTCGGCATTGTGTGATGATGAGCACTTCTCCATATCAACACAAACATCGACAATTTAACTAGAATTAGACACCAAGTCCAGATCTGAATATGCATTTTGTCTGTAACCAGAGCAATTGTTCGACCTCTTCTGCTTCAAAATTGTTTTAGATTCCTTTATCAACCCAATATATTTCTTTCTCACTATTGACAAGGGATGCTTCTCTATTGCAGAACTATCTCCATAAGCTTCTTTCAGAATTGCTGTGCAAGTATTATTCTTCAGTGAAAGATAAAACAAATGTGGGTGTCTCTCAAATGCCTTATGAAACTTTTGTGGTACTTGTAGATACTTCTTGAGACACAGAAGCCTCTTCCTTTGGGCGGCATGCTCCACGAAGAGGCCAAGTAATTCATGTAGAACACCCACAACTCGCTTTTCTGCCGTGTCAGTGTCAGGATTCAAATGTGAAAAGTCCTCATATGGGGACACATAAGGCAGCTTTTGAAATTCATCTAACCAGTCTGAAATCTTCCTCTTCAGTCTCAAACCTTTGGAGCAAAATAGTGGGAATGGAATTGGCTCCATCCACTCTCCACTATACCCTCCTCTGTTCATGGCATTTTTCTGCAAAATGGACAACGTCTTTTCTCCACAATCTACAGCTAATGCTTTATCCCCATTCTCCATCTCCACAAACCTGAAAGATTCATCAAGATTGGATTCTGGATCTTTCAAAAATTCACCTGGTAATCCTAAATACCACTGAACCCCTTGGATTATTCTCAATGGCAGCCTCTTTTCTCTGGTCATAAGTATCAGCTTCTTTAGCCTAAGTCTCAAATCTGACCTAAAATCTTCATAAACTGCATTCTCCTCTTTGTCAATTTCAATTGCTTTCTTGGTCAACCTAAACCACGGCAAATTGTACTGGGGTCCCACAAACTCTTCAAACACGGCAGGATACTGCCTCATGAACCTAGCAACCTTCACAGGGACATCTAATTCTTTGCCCCTTTTTGATACAGCAGAGATCGGGATGCATCCATTGGGATTCTGGACTATGCAGTTTTTGAGAGCTATTATTGGTCTCAATTCTAAGCTTTTATGGATTGTTTCAATTGCATCATAGGCAGGGTCCTTTTTCCATTTCATGTACACATTTACATAATTGACCTTTTGAATGAAACTGTAGGATGGCGGATCTTTGAAGAGAGAGAAAAGCAAAAGATTCTTATCAAAGAGCTGTAGTTTATCTGAAGTTCCATACATGCGTCGACTGATGGAAAGCATGATGTTAACCGGTAAGGGTCTTGCCCGACAGTGCCCCGACAGCTTTAGAGTGTTTCCCACCAGTAATCCAGATAGCTCACCAATGCCAGTAAGGTCATACTGCCCACAGCTACTAAATCATCATCAACAGCATAGACCCTGCAGTCCTGCACCATGAACAACCAAATTTTCATTACTGCTAATGAGATTTAAAGATAAAGAAGGGAATTAAAGGCACGTCAATAGTTCATCAAATTATCAGAAACAAGAGTAATATTAAAAACAAAGCAAATGCAAAGGAAAGAAAATAGCACCAAAGTTTTCATCAATACCTACAAAATCCTTTGGTAAAAGACAACACCATTATTTGTTATTCAGTAGCTTTCCACCACAAAAGGGCAGGCCAAAATATTTCTACTATATCTACCCAGTTATAGAACAATGGTTGCAATCCAATGTCAAGTCTTCGCTAATCTCCAAAACCATTGCTTGTTTTCACACGAACTGGTCTCGTAACATACAGCAAGTATAACAATTGCCATAAATATACAACAAGCACCAATTGGCCTTTTGATTTACCATCAAATTGACAAATTTTAAGACATGGTAAGCTAAAAGAAGGGGAAACATCAGTGAGTTGCTAGTTAACTACATTTAGCCCAAATAATACTTGTAAGTTGTAAACAAGTGAGAGAACTGTCGTTGCCTTACCTGAGTGCGCCTAAATGTGGATGAAACAAGCCAACAAAATCAATCAATCAGACTGACGATATGAATTCGCAGCATAATTTTCAACCAAATTAAGATAATTAACCGCTTAGCAGGTGACAATGGAGAAGATAACCCTCAATTTGAAATTTGAGAGAACGATGACAATGGTGATGCCTGTACAGACAGAGAGAAGGAACAAGAGGTCTTGCTGGCGGGCAGGGTAGAAGACTGAAAGAGTCAGTGAAAAAGGCCAAACGGTTCACAAAGCAAACACAGCAAGTTAACTAGGGGACTGCTTGGACTGCTCAAGAGGCGACTAGGGGAGTAACTAGTAAGGAGGGAGTATAGAGCTAAAGAAGAGTACGGGCTTATTCATTTCTGTATTAATAGTGCTCGCATTTTGCTTACTGCTAATTTTTATCACTTTTGATTATTTATTTATATCATTATTGCTCCTTGTCACTTCTTCCTACTATTTACATAGCTCTCTACAAGTCTTTGCCGCTAGTTTTAACCATTGAAATTTTTATTTTTTTTTTTGGTAAGTAATCAAGAGGTATATTTAAAGGACACCAAGGGGATGTCACCCATTTACAAAAGGGCAAATACAAAAACATCATGCCCTTGAGCTCTCAACCATAATGCAATCAACAAAAGCCAAAAAATTTGAAGAGTTGTTACCATAAAGCCCTACACTCCAACTATACAACAACCTCAAAAAATAAAGTTTAAAATCTTGGAGCGGCAAGGCTTTATCGTCAAAGATACGACGATTTCTCTCCTTCCATGTGGTCCACCAAATAGCCAAAGGCACCATATTCCAAACATTTGGAAGACTCTGTAAGAGATGAGTAGATTGGAGTACAGAAGAGTAATTTTTACCCATCTTGCATCTTTTTACGCTCATTTTCTTGACTCTCTTATCTGAACAATCAAGAGAAATAGATAATTATTAAAAGGATAATGGAAGTGAATAACCCGAACTTTGGGGATATTCAACCAGAATAAGCCGAACGGCCAGAACTTCAAACATAGCACCCAATGTAACATCCCAACCCAGGCTAAACAAAACTGATAGAATTCAACCTCAAGTTGGTTTAAAACTTTAAATGTAATTAATGGCTTGTACCCGTCAAACTATATAATAAAACATAAAAGAAGACCCACAGGATGACTCAATGGCCACTCACCAGTGAAAATTTGACTTACATGCCACAGCCTCAAATTATCTGACCCGATACATACCCAACCCTAGAGCACACATAAAACTCACATTATCTGCTATTCTTTTTCTATTACTAGAATAATGATTCAAGCTTATGTCATTCACATCAAATTGAAAGCCAGAAATATGAAAACTTATATGAGAATTTCATTCATTCTAACTGGAACTCTTAACAAAATCATCCTTGCCCAAAACTCACAACTAACCACAATCAAGCCTCACTCCATTCTATCAACAGCTATTTAACCCAAATACATATCATATCTCCGTTAAAAGAGAAACATGCATTGTATAATAAAAACAATGACAAGGGTTTGGGTACTTTACCCTGAGAAAAAATTATCAAGAAATGATAGGAAAATTGATGGAGTGGTCTAAAATTGCTCCGCTGGCGTTGGTGACCGGTCGGCAACGGCATTGGGGGTGGCAGCAGCAATGCCAGTTGTGGACGCACCAGTGGCACAGAGAAAAGGGAGGGTAAGAGAAGGGCAAAGGAAGAGCATGATGAGAACTGAGAACTCATCTGCGTCAATTTTTCTCTTTATTTGTTTAGGTATCTTTTTAGTTTTTAGGAGTATTTTTTATTTATCTTTTTCATTATTTTTTAAAAAGGATTCTTTTCATTTGGATGAAATTGCAGATTTCTTTTGTTTTTGTTTTGTTTTTTTGTTTTATTTAAGAATGTTTTGTTTTTCTTTTATTTGTTTATGATTTTATTACTTTTTAATTAGAAAAGTTTATGAAAAAAATTTGTATATGTAATTCACTTTAACTAATTTAGGCAATCATCATATCTTAAAATTTTGCATTTTCATATGGGTTGAATTTTATATGTCTTTTTGTAAGGTTATATGTTTTGTACCGACTTAATTTATCTGTGTTTTTCACTTTTTCTCTCTATTTTTTCACCTGAAACTTCATATATTTTCTCTTTTTTTATTATATTAACCATTGTAAAAATTTATTTGCGGTCAGTATTGTTATCCGTACCCTACAAGATGTAAAACTTTGAATAATAAATTGAATTTTAGGTGCTCAACTTAATTAAGTTTTAATTAATTAGAAGTAATCCAAATAACGTAGGTTTGGATCAAGACAAAAAGGCTTTTTATATCACATTTTCAGTTGGTTTTGTACCTTGGTAGAGCTCAAAGCATTAGAAAATACCAAGCATGCCCTTGAGAAGTAAAACTTCCTAAAATTTGCCCTTGATTTGGGTCCCATTAAAAATCTATAAAACATGACTTCAATTTTACAAATTTGTGCTAGATTTTTTTAAGGGGGTTCTTTTAAAGAAGGAAATTTTTTAATTGACCTAATATACTTAACTAAATTGTTAAAAGATGTTGGAATATTATTAGAGAATATTCCGTTAGATTTTTTTTTTTTAAGGGTAATGGGTTTGTAACGCCCCCAATTGCTAATGTCGGCTTACTCTAGCTTAACCACTAGTTTGTTATTTATTTGTAGCGGAAGACTGTTAATTTGATAGGGGACATTACCTCCGTTCCGGGATGGAACAAGGCTACCTGAATTACTAAAACTTGTAATTACCCAAAATAAACATTTGTCTACTCATACAGATCATACTACACGTTATAACTTAGTGTACCAATACTAAGCATTATTATCCTCTGGTTCCAAAAGTATAACAATACACAATCTCCAAATTACTAACCTATCATCACTATGAGCGTTGACTAGCTAACGTTCAATAAACGTCCATTGTTTGCTACCTTCCGGCTTATCAGGAGGACGGCTGTTCGGTGCTCCCCATGCCTAAAACAGAAAATATAAAAACATTCGAATGATGAGCCGAAACTCAGCACGTACATTCCTATATAGTAAAATAAGTTTTATGTTAAATTAGTTGGGCCGATCGCATTTCAAAACATTTTGCTTTGCAAACAGAAGATAGAGAATATATAAGTAAAATTGATTTGCTGACTATTATGTGGAAGTGGACCCCTTGGTCGACGTGCGTCTTGAAACGATCATACTTTAGGTGTTCACCCCCCAGACCGATCGAGAAGCCTGAGTCGACGCCCCGCGCGGGTATGATGATGGGCATAAGCCCTAATGATTGGTCATTGGGCGGGGCCACTTGTTTATGTGACGAAACATTGTGAAAATTGGTTCATTAAATGAATCTTATATTAATTTTTATTGCTGAGAAAGATGTGAGTTTTCGAAGAGCACAGGTAATGTACGTACCTAGTCTTTGAAATTCTCTCATTTGTAATGGAGAACGTGCGTCAGCAGCCTGAAATGACAGAGATGGCCTCATTCTTACTTCAATATGTGGTTTTTGTGATTAGCGCGAGATTAAGGGTTTTTATAAAATCTTCTGACTGCTTAAATAATTTATATTCCCTTAACCTCACTTATTATTACTAGGTATAACAATTATTAGTAACTTAATTTGCTTCCAGTTTATTCTTGTTTTCATGCTTTACTTTAACATTGTTAACGCTCATTTGAATAATTGTTATTAGGGCATGACGGTGTGGCTCTCCTTGGAGTTCTTAATATCAACGTTATCGCCATTACCATGCGAATTATTACTTTAAACTCATTAATATTGTTTACTTTGTTTTAATTGCTAGGATTAATGATAATCGCTTCGTTGTACTAATATTATTATTACTATTATTGCTATTACTAACACTATTATTAATAAGGGCACTGCCATTATCAAAAGTTGCTCACATTGGAAGCCTCATATAGCCCTTGATTCCCAATTATTTGTGTTAGGTTACCAGAGGACATGCCACTCCTTTGGCCCAAAGGCGCATAACTCAACTTTCAATCACTTCTTTGGGCGATTTTACTTCCCAAGCCACTCTCAAAAATACCTGGCATCCATCATCATTATCATTACTTTGATTAAGCACACTCCACGCTCCCTGTTGCCTTTAAATCAATAGTTCTACCCCAAATTTCGAATCTTCAACATTTGAGCTACCCCTAGTTGACTCTCATTTTGTTTGAGTTGTAAAACCAAAGGGATTCATCACTCTCAACTCCACCTGAACATGAATCGATCTTATAGCCCAACATTTGGCATTACATTGACACTTAATTATTCAAGAACGCTAATCTTAATCCATTAATTAATCCTCCTCCTTTAGTTACGCCTCAAGATTTTTACTATGGATTCTAATCACTAATCCCACTCAACTTACACATCAACGCTCTCTCCCGTTTCTCAAGCTCATAAACTGAAACGTATTATGAGTTAGTTTGTTTCTTAATTCCACAAGAGGATTTCCTTCCTCCTTTCTCTCCTCCACCATCTTCACTTGGCAACCTAGTTCATAATTTGCTGCCACACTGTAGCCTCATACGCCTATATACATCCATCTAATTATTACAGAATTCATTTAAACACTAACGAATTAACATAATTAATCTTAAGCTTTAAAGCCATAACCCTTAAATTTCCATACTCATGATAATATTGCACATATACACACTCCTCCAAATTTTCAATCAGATATTACTAAAATTTCGCCTAAACTTACCAAGGCAACACAATTTAAACTTAAGTTTTATTCAGGTACCTACTCTTAACCCTCAAGCTAATTACCACAACTTACTAATCTAACATATTTTTCTCTTTAATCTCATTCAACTAATCATTATAATTCGCTTACAACCTCTAGATCAACCACAATCCAGCTTGTATTGTCATTCGATTCGCGGTCCTATAACTCCCATATTCATGGTAATGTTACCAAGGCATCCAACCGAGGCATCTTGCTAATTTTCTTCCAATACATATTCAAATAAATTTAACCACTATGAAGTTAATGTAATGAATTAATCATCATCTTTAATCTTCAACCCACACACATACCACGCTTGCTTCCAACCTCAAGCATTTCCAACACAGTCAAAACATCAACTAAGCCCAGGAAATTTCAAATTAACATTCCCACAACCAATTACAACATGATTTACAAAATTTAATCACAAAACAGCCAAAAATCAGATTGAAGGAGGTTAGGGTTTTATTACCGTTCACACTAAATTGGGGTCTGAACAACGGGTGGACAATGATGATGTTGCTGGGTGGTGGTGGTGCCGGTCATTGGGAAGCAGAAACCGCCGGCTGCACCGGCGGGCGACGAGCGTACAGCCGCTAAAGAGAACGGCGCCGAGAAGCAGGGGTTGGGTCTAGTGCGTGGGCGATGGCTGTGCGAGGTAGAACAGAGGACGGGGTCCGTTCTGTTCGAGCCTTAGGCTAGCCAGGGACGACGCCGACGGCGAGCACCGGCGCACGGTGGCCGGCCGGCGAGGGTGAAGGTCAGCGAAGGGGGGTGGTCGGGTAGAGTGAGAGAGCAGAGATGAGGGGTTAGGGGGCTTGGGTTTGGGTTTGGGTTATCCGACCTCATGTCGGTTTTATTTTTTTATTTTTTTTTTTTCCGGATTTTAATCTCTCCTATTATCATTTAGTGTTATTCTACTTTATATTATTATTATATATATCTATTTTTTTCCTTCTTTAAATACATACATAGATGTACGATTGTATGTATTTTTTATTTTATTTTTTTTGCTACAATTTCTAATTTACGGTTTCCGTCTTCTTGAATGACAAATTTGGCGGACATTCAACTATTTCTTAATATTTTAATGAATTATTTAGGAGTGAATTCTAAATCTATTTTGAAGTCACGCTGTCGTCTCAACCTGCAATGCGCAAATACATATACATGTATGGAAAATGCTGATTTGAAATGCTGCGCCAACTTGATTAATTTGTAATTAAGATTATTCAATGTAATTAAAATGAATATTAGGTCATACATTGCCTGTGCTCTTCGAAAACTCACATGTTTCTCAGCAATAAAAATTAATATAAGATTCATTTAATGAACCAATTTTCACAATGTTTCGTCACATAAACAAGTGGTCCCGCTCAATGACCAATCATCGGAGCTTATGCCCATCATCATACCCGCGCGCGGCATCAACTCAGGCTTCTCGATTGACCTGGGGGGTGAGCACCTAAAGTATGATCGTTTCAAGACGTATGTCGATCAAAGGGTTCACTTTCACATAATAGTCAACGAATCAATTTTACTTATACATTCTCTCTCTTCTATTTGCAAAGCAAAATGTTTTGAAATGCGGCTGATCCAACTAATTTAACATAAAACTTATTTTATTACATAGAAATGTACGTGCTGAGCTTCGGCTCATCATTCGAATGTTTTTATGTTTTCTGTTTTAAGCATGGGGAGCACCGAACAATCGTCCTCCTGATAAGCCGGAAGGTAGCAAACAATAGACGTTTGCTGAACGTTAGCTAGTCAACGCTCACAGTGATGATAGGTTAGTAATTTGGAGATTGTGTATTGTTGTACTTTTGGAACCAGAGGATAATAATGCTTAATATTGGTACACTAAGTTATAACGTGTAGTATGAACTGTATGAGTAGACAAATGTTTATTTTGAGTAATTCCAAGTTTTAGTAATTTAGGTAGCCTTATTCCATCTGGGAACGGTGGTAATGTCTCCAATTAAATTAACAGTCTTCCGCTACAAATAAATAACAAACTAGTGGTTAAGCTAGAGTAAGTCGACATTAGCAATTGGGGGCGTTATAGGGTTAACCAACTTAAACTTCTCACGTAAAAGGTTGAGCAATTAAATTAAGAATCTTAGATAGTTTAGACACTAATTAGTCGTATTACTCCATAAACTTGGCTACAACTTTGTTTTGGATTATCTATACAATTTTTTGTTATTCTTTGTGGAGAGGATAACTTAATAGTTTTATTAGATGGGATATACTTTATACAACAAATTACACTTTTATTATTCTTTGTCTTTTTTATTTTTTTAATCATTGTTGTGTATTTTTAAGTGATCACATATAAATTTTTTTAAAAATATAAGAAAATGAGGAGGATAAGGAAAACAAATGCACCGTTTGAGATAAATGCCTAAATTGGTAAAATAAAAAGTGTGGGGTCCATTTAAGATAAAGAACACAAGTCTCCCATGGGGATGCTCTTGCAATTTTTGTAGACTTTTTTTTTGCAATTAGTACTAAGATAAAACTGAAGATAATTTCCTAAGGCAAATACACATACAACAGCTAAATTATAAATACACAAGCTTGCAAAAAAAAGGACAAATCTCTAAATCTTATCATAATATATGATAAGGAAATCTAAAAAATCACATGACATTACAGACTGCTACTCACTTGGCCCCTTAAAATAATTCCATCGATTCGTCACATCATTGTTGTTTGCTTTCAAGTTTCTTCATTAGAATTAGAGGTCACTTTTATAAAATTACGTGACTTGTATGCTTTTACCAAGTGTTCTAATTTTATTGGTTAGAATATTGACCATCTTATACAGTATATACGCAATCTAATTTTTGACGCGCTTCATGAGTCCTTTCATCTTCCTCTTAATCAACTACATCTAAATATCATTTGACACTAAAATAGTTAATAGATTAATCATATTGTTACTGCCATTTTCAAAAAGATAAAAAATAAAAAGTTATTATTCTATAAACGCTGTGATTGAATAAAAAAGTGCAGGAGACCAAATGGTGAATAGAAGTTCTACTTATATATGTAAATACAAACCTTTTAAAAAAAATATATAATTATTTCACTAATGAAATGAATTCAAATAGTAAAGACAAATTATTGATTAAGTACTTATAATCACGAGCTAACGCATCTAAAGGGACATGTGAAGTTATGCATCATGCCCTTGAGGGCCTCATATTTATATCACTTGCTAAAAAGGACCTAATCAGTTGGTGGTAAGGTCCTAGGCTAAGTTCCCGACCAAAAAAGCAATGAACAGAGCTCTATTAGGACGAAAACTTCTTAGAACATTCTATTAAAGTCCTTACTAGTAAAGATTCGCGCGTTGCCCCGGGATCTACTTCAATAAATATATGTGATTAATGAATAGCATTGAAAACTATTTTATAGCTAAGACTCACGTGTTACCCAATAAGTAAGTTTTTGAATAAGCAAATGGAACTTCAAAAGTATCATTGAATAATTGTTAGGTTGACATCAATACCTTGATATGAACAAATCATAAAAATTTCAATCCAACTCAAAAGATATAGGATAAGCAGTGAAAACATGATGAAAGCATAAGTTTTAAAGAAAATAATTATGTAGTGCATGATAGGAAAAGAAACCCCAAAAATTAAAAAAAAAATGTTTAATTGAATAAAGCACATGTTCAAGTGTAAGCTATGGTGAAAATAAGAATGAATTAAGGCAGATAATATGGGAGTTGAGCAGGGGCTACGCTACATTGATTCTTCTTCTAGCTGTATTAAGAACCAAAAAAATAGTCATAGTTAGATTTGAAACATATGAATGCCCGGGTAAAATGAAATGTATATGCTAATATTTTTGTTACCTAGAGAAATAACTATTCTCGCGATGTCTCAACAAATAAACTTCTTCCTTTTAATCAACTGATGTAATGGCATCGATGGAGGGTTCGATTTCACCTAATCGAGGAGGCTCCACGACAAACACCCATGACTTCTCTAGGTGATCATTCAATATGGCATATAATGTAAGCTCAGCTTGAGGGTGCATGTATTGCAATATAGGTTTATTAATCCACCTAAACACTTAGGTATGAAACACCATGTAGAAAATACTAAAACGATAAGGTTACCATTGCTACATATCTACTTAAAACGTTGATATTAGTACGAAGAAGAATTGTTGCAACACCTTGAAGAATGGTAAAAGCTTGAGTGCCCTAGATATCTCTTATATCAACTTTGAAGAAAAATCTAAATGGTCAAAGAAAAGAATAAGGTGAACAATCTATTATATAATTGAGTACATCTTAACTGTTTAAAGGTTAAATGGTACTGAAGGAATGCCACAAAATGTATACCTTTGAGAAGTGAAATCTTGTGAATGTATACAGCTACAATACGGTATATTGAGGTCAAACACATGATTACGGGAACACAAATGGCAATCCGGACAAGATGCATAAACAATTGGGAAAATACTTTCGATGTACGCAAATATGCAATGATATGTAACCTGCAATTGCACATATATTATAACACAATAGACAAGTTGGGTCAGTAGTAGTCAAAACGGATTATATAAAAAATAGCACAAGAAATCTAATACTATATTATGAAGTAATTGCTACATTATGCAATAGAGAGTATTCGTTAAGCGTGATTTACCTAACAACGAATGACTTCTCTAAATTAAATATTTGCAACCTTCTCCCACATATAAACTGTAAGCATCGTTGAGCATGTCCATTATCAGCCCATGTAACACATGCATAAAATACGATTGAATATGGTTACACATTAAAAAAATTAGAAAATAATTGGTGTTCACATAGTAACGTGAACAACAATATTGGGTTCGATATACCATCCCTCAAACTCTGAAGTATGTTCAATTGGTGGATTAATTAATAACATGCTTCTAGGTGTTGTAGAAAGCTTGACTCATAGGAAATATATTACGATATATGTTAATGTGGCAAAAAAAGGTAATGCAAAATGAAAGAGACAATAGAATACCAAATTTAGTTGTTGGAAATGATAAATAATATAACACCTTTGTATCCTCTTACAAATGACCTAGATGGAAGCAACACATTTTCAACAAATCAATTACGAGAAAGATAGTCGCCTTCAATTTCAGCAAAATCTCCCTATAAGATGAGTTTTAATGCATTTAGCCTACAAAAGAAATAGTAATCTCTACTAATAGTATCTATTACGAAACTGAACGTTTAAACATTAACAACAACGTAACAAAATGCTAAGTTATAACTAGTTGGAAGCATATATTGCATATCACAAATAACACATCTCGTTTGAGGCTTCCGCACGTGTCATCTCAGCTTCAGAAACAGCAACTATTAAATCAATAATGTCTGCACAATGAATTTAGCAAGAGGCATGTACAGGGAGGTTGAATTCTTCACAAAATCATAGTACCCTATATTTACCTATTGTTTGCGCATTTGGTTGTAAATATGCAGAGATATCAAGAAAAGGAACAAATGATGGGAGGTGGTGGCTTGTGATTGCAATGTACTCATCAACCAAATCCAACAATTAAGTCTTATGAGTAAAGAACAACTTCAGGTTATTGTGCACTATTTCTTTATCCTTAAGTGTGGTAGTACTCACTGAGAAACCAAATATGGGATGCACTCAATCAATTTTCAAATTAACTATCCACCGATTGTAACACCTCGAGTATAGCTTAAAATGATCGAAATGACTATTTATATCACCAAATGTGTACTTTTCTTTTCAGGAAGCCCATTCTTAAGAACTCCACAGTTAAGCGTGCTTACTGGAGATCAATATTGGGTGAGTAACCTCTTTGGAAGTTTTGTAGGCAGTGTGTGAGCGAAGACGAAGCACGCCATAAGATTTGTGGTGATTTGTGGGGCCAGTCAATGATCCTTTAAACCGTTCTCGGTAACTGTTCGCGGCCCGGGAGGGGCCAAGACATTACAGATGATATCAGAGCCAACCGGCAGCCGTGAGCTGCGCCAATGTATAGAGAGCCCATGGGCAATCACCTAGCGGAGCAAAGATATTGGGTGTGGACCGCCAGTCAAGAGGACTCACAAGTCGATCGATTAGTGAGGCATAACGAGGACGTTATGTGCTCGGGTAGGGGTGATTGTAACACCCCAAGTGTGGCTTAAAAGGATCGAAGTGAGTACTTATATCACCATACGTGCACTTTTTTTTTTCCAGGAAGCCAACTTTTAAGAACTCCACAGTTAAGCGTGCTTACTGGGAAGCAATCTTGGGATGGGTGACATCTAGGGAAGTTTCTCAGGCAACGTGTGAGCGAGGACGAAGCATGCTGGAAAGATTTTGATGATTTGTGAGGCCATTTGACAATCCTTTAAGCCGTTTCCGATAACTGTTCGCGGCCCATGAGGGGGTCGTGGCGTTACACCTATCGATTTCTTTGTCCATGATGGCGCCTAAAATCTCGTTATGCTGCTGATGCATAAGAAATTATATCACTAATAAATTTAAATAAATGGGGAAAGCAAATAGTTGAGAAAAAATTGAAATATCTCAACATCCACAAAGGCAACCTTCCAAACTATATGATTACTATATACTCGAACACTCAGCATTCTCATCAAGCATATAAAAATGTATATAGACGTACTATAATAGGAGATGCCACTAATTGACACAAAATCAAATGAGATATATGTCGTCATGCCTGTAATGGTACATAATCAAGTTGAAAACGTAAGTCAAATAATCGACAAAATATGTCTATTAACTCATAAGTTCAACTCTAGCTAGTAATAGCGGTGGACGCACTAAATAGCTATCATATATATATATATATATATATATATATATATATATATATATATATACATACATACACACACACACACACACACTCTGTAACACCCCCAACCCTAAAGACAGGAGAGTTACCATTTATCTTAAATCTTGGGACAAAATGGACAAAGTTTCCTCTAAAAATTGACCATTTTTTCAAGCTTACAACCTTACAATTAATTTCCTGCACTGAAAATAACAGTAAAACTAACTCAAGGGCCACCCGCCGGAGTTCACAGCTCTACGGGCTGCCCACCCGAAGCACCATAATCAATGCAGTATAATGTTTAAACAAATGAACAACGGAGGGTACACCTTTGACAACTTAGATGGTGACTTTTACGGCCATACAGAGCGATTCTAATGATATGCAAACCAAGCACACAATGACTTAATTTACAATCATTACATTATAATACACTTTGCAATTCACATACAAGCACATCACTTTACTTCTAGGGTAGCAACGACTCCCTTTCGGCTTACTTCAGAAACCTGGAGGGCAACAATGACAAATGGAATGAGCGAAAATCACACAGTGGGCAACACCCTCCCCTAAAACATCATTTTCAATGCAATAGTAACTTACGACCGTCGTTTGTAATTTCTCGAGTTTTGAAAGGCTCACCTATCGTACAGTATGCTTCCCTCTCACAATGCAAGAGAAATTAACATTTGCACCAATAGCTTAAATTTAAGAGTAGCTATACCCAATGAACTTTCCATAAGTCACTCATATGAACTCGTAAACTTAATAACACAATGGGGTTGAACCCATGAACACTCTCTCGCTGAAATCTCTTTACAGAAGGCTCCTCCATTGTTAAAACCTTACACGTGATGCTTAATACATTAGCGTAGCAAAGCTAGTGTTAGTTCATATAATGTAAATCGTGCATAGTCGTTAAGATGTCATCAAAGATGCCGTCAGGTAGTAAGCTATATGAAGTTAGCAATGCCACTAAAACAACCCTCATGTTCCATGCGATACAATCCTAACTATACCACACAGTAGCTGGTCATATGCAATAATAGATTTCTGTGAGAAAACATAGAACGATAGCCATAAATGAGATAACTACGTCATGTGATTGGTAAACTATTTACTATTAATGTTGCAAAAGGACCTTTGCACCTCACATGCTTGTTTATTTAAAGTATATTGTTTCATAAGCCGTCAAAGGATTTGGGAGTCTCTTTTTGACCATGTTTCTCTTGACTCTTTTGCATATTAACAGGGCTATGAAACATGTAACTTCAACTTATGCCTACTGGTAAAATTATGAAACATTGAACTTTGAATCATCTCCTTACTAGCAGAGAAATGAAATGCTGAGCTTTGTCTCTGCCTTCTAGCAGAGAAATGAAATACTGAGCTTTGAATCCTCTGCCTTCTAGTAGAGAAATGAAATACTGAGCTTTGTCTTTGCCTTCTAGCAGAGAAATGAAACTGAGTTTTGAATTCCCTGCCTACTGGCAGAGAATGAAAAACCGAGCTTTGTCTCTGCCTTCTGGCAAAGAAATGAAATACTGAGCTTTGAAATCTCTGTCAAATAGTGAGCTTTGAAATATATAAGTTGAAGTTACATGTAGACTTCTAGGGAGGTACTGGGTTGATTAGGCTAAAACCGCAAGTAACCTTTAAAGATCCTTTGTCCCTCGACCTATTTACTGGTCACCTGACTCACTCGGTTGGTCAATCTGATGGTCTAAGGTTATTTCATTACCAATGACTTGTCGATGGAAACATGCGACCGATAAAACAATTAGTAACACTTAGCAATCATGTAAATAAGCATTTATGAACCTTGACTATAATAAACAATTCACAAACAATCGATACGCTGTATAAAGTCGATATAAAGTCGATAAACATAAGATTTGATAAAGGCAATAGCTTATTTAGAACTACAATTGACTTAATATAATCAAGAACTATGTGTCACCTAGAATTTCATAAAATCAATAATCATTATACAAACAATAAACATCGTATACTCGATAAACTTTATATATAATCGATAAACATGTATAATCAATGAACGTTATATAATCAATAGACTTTAAGTAAGTATATATATATTCGATGAACAATATATATATATATATATATATATATATATATATATTCGATAAATATGCATAATCAATAAGCATTATATAATCAATAAACTTTATAGAAACAGTGAGCATGTACAGTCGATGAACATTATATATTCAATGATAACGTTATAAACCGGCAATGACAATTATATATATGTTCAATGAACTTTATAAACCGAAGCCCTCATATAATCAGTAAATTTCTTAGCATAGATAATTTATCCATGTATATATTCGATAAACTTATGTATAAATTTCATAAAATCGATAAACTTGACATATTCAATAAATTTCATATAATTGCCAAATGACATATAATCAATAAACTATATGTATATAAACGATAAGCTTTAGTTCAGCACGACTAACATATATATATACATATATATATATATATATATATATATATATATATACATATATATATATATATACATATATATATATATATATATGGTATCGTTCAATTTACGCTACAATTTCCTCATATCACTGATAATTGATTCGAATTCAACCTGAACGAAGTATAATCAATAACCATTGAATTCAACCTGAACGAATTATAATCAATAACCATTGAATTCAACCTGAACGAACTATAATCAATAACCAATAAATTTTACCGAAATTAACAATTTAACCATAAATGGGAGGATGAGGAAACCCACCTCGAATCCAAACTAAAGGACCCGTGCATGGGTTGATTTGGTGGTGAAATTCGAATTCCCAAGGCTCGAACCCTAGCTCTCGAACACGTGGTTCGCAAGTCTGCCACTGTGGTCATCGGACTCGAGCCGCCAATCCCCCTGCCGAACCGCCGGCGACGGCCGTGGAGGAGCCGCCGAGGCTCACGACGACCTCGCCCCCTGAATTTCCTTCTCCCCTTTCTTGCATCTGCCTCTCTCTCTCTTTCGCCGCCTCTGCCGCCGACTTGGGCATCGACCGGGGTGGGGACGGCCGGCCGTGGGTCGGCTGGTCGCCGGCGACGCCACCGGTGCATCCCTCTCTCTCTTTCCCGGCGTGTGTGCATGAGTCGCCGGCCAGGGGTCGAAAGCCCCTTCCCCCTCCCCACTCCGCGATTGCTACCTCTAAAAGCAGGGGGTTTCGACCCTTTTTTGGTTTTTTTTTTCTTCTGTTTGGTTTGCTGATAGAAACACCAATCCACTGTACCATAAAGCCAATTTTCCGGCCTTCAAATCTTAAACCGTGACCATTAATATAATCATCGGCCGATTTATTCGCCTTTTGATTATATTAAGATTCGTTTTAATAAATTGCAGAATCATTCCTACGGTTCGACATTCTAATCGTATTCAGAAATCTGCTCAATGTGGTACCCAATAGGAATTCTTACTACCAATAAAGCTAATGATAATAAGAATAATAATATTCTTTTCAATAAATTCAACACTCAAGCAGGCTACATCGATATTAGCTAAAGGTATAACGATATAAATCGGCTAAACGAAGGAGAAATAATCCAGGGTGTTACACACACACACACACACACACACAACACACATTAAAAGTTGGATTGAACTCATGTATGAGTGACACGTGATACGTCACATAGCATGCCATCTAGGGTACCACTTAGGATAAGAATGTCAAGTAAGATAGCAACATAAAAGTCTTCTATCATGTAATTAAGATAGATGTAGGTCATCCATGCAAATTTAATTCAATTTAATGTTAACTTTTCTCATATGTTATGACTAATTAGTAATTGAATTTTGTCTTAAAAAACTTAAATATAGAATAAAGAAATGATTCAGATGCTACCTAAGAAAAAGAAAATTTGAAGTGTGTTAGACATTATTTTCATGGTAAGTATATATTGGATATCTATATCTAAATATATTTATTTTTATATATTTATTTTTGAGTGAATATATTATGAGTTGACACTTGAATGCTGATTAGGTTGCTTATTTTTCATACTATAAAGCTTGAATATTTAAGCATGACACATAATTGGTTTTAGATAATATCAAATACAGTAGGACCTTAATGTGATTGTGGGTTTCGCTCACGACTACTTTAAGTTGGTACACTATTTAGTTTCTTTTCACATTTGTAACTTACATTCATGATATTTAAAAAAAAACATTTAAATGATTTATTCCATTTATGTTTCACTTGAGATTATATTTTGCACTCAAAAGTCACATAGTATAATTAGTTCTTTTAGCATATTTAAATTTAAATTTAATAGGTAAATTGATATATAAGAGTAGTTTATCTACATTTCCACAATAGACTATAATTGACTTTATAAATGAGTAGCACTCCTCCGCCCCCCACCCCCAAAAAGAACATTAAAAAATTTTCGAAATTCAAATTGTACTAAAATTTCTTTCTCCGCAACTGATCTCCCTTTCTTCTTTTTAAAAATTTTGTCATTTTTCTTTGTTGGTTTTTTTTATAAATAATTATACACCAAAGAAATATAATTGAGGTCAATGACTTATCTGTCTTTTCGTTACTACTATTAACAATTTTCCCATGCTTTGTTGATCATGAGAATAATTAATCAAATTTATTTTTATTCAAATTATGGGTAAAACAATTGTAAGTATCATGATCGCTGTTAAACAATATTAAAGGTGCTGTTAAACTTTTGAAATAATATGCAATGGACATATTAAGTAAATGCATGCATAATGAATACAATTAAAACTAATAGGAATCTCTAGCGGAAAAAATGCACCTTTTATGGTGATTATTAGTTTTAAATGGCATGCATGACCCTACGAATTTGATATTTGGTCTCACATGTGCTAATTGATATTTTGCTAATTTATTCTTATTGGTAAATTACCTTATTATTTTATTTGAATGCCCATCTTTAATATTATATAACATTTGCTAGTTACTCATACCTCATTATTTCATTCTAATGCTAACATTTAGTTATATATCATATATTATTTTTGAAATTAATTACCTCATATACTGATAGCTACTTATTTTACTTAGAGTTTATCTTAATTTGCAGTTCCTATAAATAGGGACTTAATTTTATAGCATCTCGTCTAAGTTTGTGTCGTCATTTGATAAAAAAGAAAATTTGTGTCCTCATATAATTATCAGTTGTTGAAGGATACAAAAATGAGTCCTAACTAGCACTGGTTGGCTAAAACGGAAGAATCTTATTCTTTTCTCTATCAATATTACAATAAAGGTTATAATCTCTAGAATTATTTTGCACTCATCTGAGACAAAGTGGTCATTCGTATTAAAAAGAATGCAATTTCCTATTCATGTTTGATGTGCAATGACTATAAATAAAAGTCAAGGACAATCACTGAAATATAGAGGGGTTTACATTCCAAAATAGGTATCAAGTCATGGACAATTGAATTGCAGCATCACAGGTGACTTCACTGGAAGATTTGAAGTTCATCATTAAATATGACAATGAGCATTATGAAAGATACATAAGAAACATTGTTACAAAGAAGTGTCCAGCTACTTACCAATGGTATGTATGCACTTAAAATAACTTCACTACTATAAATTACTTAAAGAAAAAAACAAATTGGCAATATATATCTTTTAGTGTTAGTGAGCTCCCACAAAATGTTAGTTCTAATTATGCAAAGACCATGACATATTATGATTCTTAGAATTAAATATAATCGGAGACTAAAATAATAACAATTAATAAATTCTTACAATATTGTGCTGGCAACTCCAGGCAGATGAAACATACCATAAGGCCACAATTGAAATACCTCTATGTAGGTAAGTTCAAATCAATACAAAAATATTATCTTATATTTTTTCACTAAATGTATAAATATGTAAAAAATCATTATATGCATTTAACAACACATCATTAATGCCAAGTACTTAGGAACAAATGAAAAATCAAAACTTAACTTAGTATAATATATGTTACTATTGCAGGTTACTTAATCCGAGAACGTAAGTTGACAACTAATAGAAAGCCAAGACGACAAATCTGATGTGTTATTGAGCATTTCATATTAGAACTACTTTTCATGCATTACATTTTAGATTATCATATGATACAGTTTTAAAAATAAAGTCCGCGTTTAAGAAAGACAACATTAAATTACTGAAAATACTATGGTTTTTCTTTGCTCCTTTGCTCCCACTATCAATATGGTTATTTCACAAAATCATTTTAAACTTTAAAGAAAATCACGTAGCGTCAAACTATATAATATCTTAAAACAAAAAAAAATTAAAAACTTATTGACTAACAGGACTTAAAAAGATAGATTGCACATTAAAAATTCAAGTACGCATAATTAAGGTGACCTCATATGAAATAAAGTCAGAAAAAATGTGTTACCATCAAGTCCATAGAACTTAGTATGATATAGCACCACCAACAACATGTAAAACAAGAAACTGAAACTTATCAACCGAAAAGTAATAGTCATCGTGCAACGCACGGGTAAAAACGTAGTATTTAATTATATTTGGTGGTTGTTGTCACTCCTCAAAATAATGTTACTATTATCGGTCCAAAAATTTATCTCTTGATAAATTGCATCTTAAAAGTAAACACAAATGAGTTCAGTAATAGTAACAATAACAATAGTAGTAGTAGTAGTAGTAATAATAATAATAATTGGCGATGATGATGATGATGATGATAACAACAACAACAACAACAACAACAACAACAATATGACAATTATTATTATTATTATTATTATTATTATTATTATTATTATTATTATTATTATTATAATATTCAATAATCTAGCAATAGTTTATAGATGTTAAAAGAATGAAGACAATATAATTAATACGTAAAGAAAAAATAATAGCACTTTCTTAAGTCTCATGTCAATTATTAAATTATTTATTTAGACGATAGTAATGACTTTGATATGTAATCTTTTGAGCATGATTTCAGTTACGACATTTTAATTGACTACATAATTGGCGATACAACAACAACAATAACAACTTTCAGTGTGGATTCCGCTTTTACAAGGTCTGGGGAGAACCGGATGTATGCAACCTTACCACAACCGACATGTCTGCCTGTAGAGAGGTTGATTCCAAGAGACCTACAAAACAAGATTTTGTGTAAACATTTTATAGGAGAAGGATTTTGTGGAAACATTTATAGAAGAAAGATTTTGTGAATACATTTTATGGAGCAAAACTAAGGATAAGCATCTCAGAATTGAACTAAGGAGTACTAATAAATCAGGGGTAATAACTATGTAAATATTAGTACAACAAAGCAGATGAAGGTACCATACCTTAGCCAATAGATGTAGGCAAACAATGTTTTTTTCCAGATACAAGTACTACATGCATATAAACACAACATCCGAAAAACAACAACCAAACCTACTCTACTGCAATCGAAAGACAACTACGAAGCCACCTCTCTGCGATCTGATATCTTAATCCTATCCCGCCAAAGTCTCATCTCCCGAGCCATGTCATCCGTCAGTCCAACAACTTTTAAGTCATCTCTAATCATCTCGCCTAAACTCTTTTTTGGTCACCCGCTCCCTCTTTTTCTTTTGGGGATGTGAATCATCTCACATCTCATCACTGGAGCGTCCACACTCCTTCTTTTTACATGGCTAAACCATCTGAGTTTTGTTTATCTCATTTTATCTTCAATAGGAGCTACTTTAACTAAGTCTCTCATTACTCAATTACTAATTTGATCAATTCTTGTATAACCACAAATCCATCTAATCATCATCATCTTTGCTACCATTAACTTAATTACTTCATTCATCATGTTTTAAGAACTTTTGTTAACCCTTGTTACATTTGAAACATATGAATTTATTAAATTGTTTTAAATAAAATTTGTAAGGGGTGACAAAACTAATAAAAGTAACTTGAATTTTAGGGTCTGTTTCTTTCGTGGGTAAATTGGGTGGGTCAAAATGGTGAAGTGGGTTGAAGTTGGTTGAGGTGGGTTGAGATAGGTTGAAATTGTTATTTTTTTTTAGGTGGGTTGAAATAGGTTGAAGTAGGTTGAAGTGAGCTGATGTTGGTTGAAGTTGGTATATTTTTTATGTGGTGGGTTGAAATGGGTTAAAATAATGAAAATGTAATTAATGTCTGATAATTTATGAAGTTATCCGAATTTTGTGAAATTTTTCTTTGTTATTTTTTCTTTTTTATTTTTTTTATTTTTAATTTTTAATTTTTAATTTTTAATTTTGTTTGTTTTTACTTTTTACTTTTTTATTTTAAATTTTTTATTTTTTTTTATTTTTTATTTTTTTTTATTTTTTTAATTTATTTTTTTTACTTTTTTTTAAATTTTTTATTTTTAATTTTTAATTTTTAATTTTTTATTTTTAAATTGGTTTCAACTACCAGAACTGATTAAATTACTCAAGCTAGGCAATCGCAGTTGTGAGTTGGAGACTAAATTAGGATAAACGATAGCAACTAAAAAGTGTAATAAACAGCAGAATAGAAAACACTTAGGTTGGAATTAACAACACGATTATGCTGATGAATCAGTTACTAACCCAATCAAACACTCCAAAGCATGCATCTCAAATGGATAGATTGTCAATTAAGCCCATTTCCTCCCTCTCTCAAGGATCGAAGACTAATCCTGGAACTATAGTCGCCTATTCTCATGGGACTAAAGGTTGAAGGATTACAAGATTCACAATCTCAAATCCCAATTAGAATCTTAGCTATTTTCATGTTAAAATCCTAATCGTCTACTAAGGCGCACTAGGTAAAGGTTTCGTCTCTCAACGCTACCCTAAACCCCAATAAAAAAGATGAATGTTCTTTCGAGCATTTCATCGAACATGTGGCGTGCATAGTAGAATTCATAATTGTAAAACAAAGGGGGAGCAGGGATTGGGCCAGTACAAGATTCAACTACACATATTCAGCGTCAATCCCAACCTAAGTTAAAGGATTTAGCTTACAATCATGTTTCTAACAACAACCATGACATTTAATTCCACGATCATTGCAAACCTTAAAATAACTAAGAACTAGAGAGAAGAGAGAATTAAGAACCTGAAATTGATTGAATGAATTCAAAGTAACTTCAATTCAATAGCCAAATCCCAAAATCAAAATTAAACTCTGTAATGAAACCTAAAAATCGCCTAGAAGCGTTTTGGGGCGAGAGAAACTGAAACTAAAACTGAATGTCCTTCAAAATAACCCCCGAAGGAAATTTAAGTCATGATGCGGAAACGGGGGCGGCACGGGCCCACCCTGCCAAAACACTGCCGGAGTCACGCCAGGACCGCACAAGTGGCACGGGTGTGCCACTTGGCACGACCCAACCGTGCCACGTGGCTGCCCGACCAAGTGTGCTGGTTCGAGCGGGTCGGCCGTGCTACGCAGGTCCGGTTCCATGGGTCTTCCGTGCAATGCTCCTTCGCAGCCTTTCTCGCCTTCTTGGCACTCATTTCTGCTAAATGTTATTCATCTTTCCGTTTCCCCAATAAAGTTCCTAAAAATATCGAAAGATGTTATATGAGTTAAAAGTGCGCTAAAGGATGCTGATTTGACTCTTCCTAAGCATGATCGAACGTTAAAACGAGGAAGAAAATGAGTCAAATAGGGGCTAAAAATAGGACTAAATAGAGGTTCATCAAATAACCCTAACTGATTTATTTTTCAGATCATCTTGGTTTAGCTTGCCTTATATTGAATCATTGGAATTGTAGAAGCCTTTTAATTAATCAATTTCTATTAAAGTTATAAATTATGTCAGTGAATATGGTTTACTAACTATATTTACCCGTAATTATATTTATTTAGCAGAATTGAGGCCTAGTCTATCGTTTTCATTGTGCATAAGTATTATCAAGTGAAATATCATTTTAAAGACTTCAGGTACGTCCATTGTCTGTATCTTTAGAAATCAAAGTTCATTTATCAAAGTATCATGTTAGTAAGTTGATCAATAGATCAGTTTGTACAGTGATTTATCAGTTAATTAGTGACCCCGCCAGTTATCATCTATAGGGCATTCGCCCTTCAGTTGCCCGTGCGGCTTTAGGCCAGGTCCCCGATCGGCTTGGCAAGTGTACAGTTATCCATAGATCGTAACAGTATCAAGGGATTAGCTATCAAATAATAACTAGCAATGCATTTTTACATCATCTCATTCATTGTTTTAACTTAAAATGAATTGCAAATTGGCCCAATCAGCATTTCAATGATCATTTAACAATTCAAGAATGCATGTACCGACCTTCGGCTCATAGATCGAAATGTTTTTCGTGTTTTGTTTTAGGCGAATACTCAGATAATTGCCCTCATGCTAGCGAAGTAGCGGGAGAGAATAAGTTGAGCAAGGAAATCTGTATGAATCAACAGTGATACAGTTATGCATACTTTAATTAAAGCAGTACTTTGAATTCTTCGGTATATGAGGATGTAGATTACATGGTGAACTATTTTACTATGGTTTATAAACCTTACATTGGTTAACACTTGATTGTGAATAGATGATCATGTGTGAATGCGTATGGTTGAGGTTATGCTTAACTATGTTATTTCAGGACACATAGTTCAAGCCTTTTCAGTTGGGACGGCGGTAATGCCCCTATCATTGGATTTATCATATTACAATATAATGATTTATTAAGGAGAATATAAACAGTGAAACATATTTAATTCGGGGCGTTATAAATTAGATAATATAATAGACCCAAAGACTAAGGTAACAATGATAGAAGTAGGAAAATTTGAAAGTCCTCCTATGTAAAAAATCCAAAGGATTAGGTCCAATCCTCAGGATATAAAAATCGATCGTTCATGGATATCTAGTTTTGCCAACCCTACAAAGATCAATAAAAAAATATAATAAAAATTGATAAGGAGGGTAAAACTGTCAGTGAACCAATCTATGAGAATGAATTACTCAAAAAAATGACTATGGAAATATGCTGTGAAGCTACTAATACAAATCCTAATAGCATCTATATCCCAATAAAGGTATGCTTAGAAGGATATAATAAATATGAGTTATGTGCCTACATTAATAGTGGTTGTTCTGTATGCTTTGAAAAAAGATCATTATTTCCTTATTTCCAGAATTTAAGTGAAAAAAGCCAAGAATCTTTTACAAGTAAGGATAACTAATAATAGTATTATGAGACACAATGAAGTTATAGAAGGGTTATACATTCTACTAGTTCTATGGGTAACTGATCAATCATCTCATGATATGATTATTGAAAATAATTTTCAGAGATTATATTCTCTATGCACACAGACTATAAATCAAACAATATTTATAATTAATGATCACTCGGTTCCTATTGAAAATAAGTAAGGCTTACACTTATCAGAAAATTGAGTTTACACGCAGCAGCATGGTGATAAGGTAATACTAGTACAACATGAGGTAGCATTAACAATTTCATTACTCGAGCCATCTATTAAGGAGCAAATTGTTGAACAACAAGAAAAATTATGCAATGAATTCTACTTTGATAATCCACTAAATTTTTGGGATAAAGATAAAACATTTGCTAAAATCACTCTATTAAACCCCAACACTATTATCCGAGTCAAACAAATGGTGTATGCACACCAGGATGTCCAGGATTTTGATAAACAAATCAAGGAACTTCTGGATAAAGGATTAATCAGGAATAGCAAGAGTTCTCATACCAGTCCTATTTTCATGGTAAGAAATCATGCAGAAGAAAAAAGACGAAAACAAGGATGATGATCAATTACAAAAAACTTAATAATAATATTGTCTTTGATGGATATTATATTCCTAACAAAATAGTCCTCAGAATTCAAGGAGCTTCTTGATTCTTGAAAATGGATTGCAAAAGTGGATATTGGCAGATAAAGATGGATGAGGAGAGCATTCCTTTAACTGCATTTAGTGCCCCACAAGGACATTATGAAGTGATAATAATGCCATTTGGTCTTAAAAATGCATCTCAAATATTTCAAAGAAGAATGGATAATATCTTTAAAGACCTTAATCATTGTTGTTTAGTTTACATCGATGATATTCTTGTTTTTTCAAAATCATAGAACAGTACAAAGATGATATCTTAGCCGTCACCCAAAGATGTATTGGTCATGATATCATACTTGAAAAAAGCAAGTGCATTTATGTTGAACAAGAAATTTAGTTCTTAGGTCTAGAGATAAAAGTTGGACAAATCATTTTACAAAAACACATTCTAAAAAAATTAGAAAATTTTTCTAAAAAATTGAAGATATGAAGCAGCTAGAAAAGTTTCTTGAATGTCTTTACATATGCTTCATATTTCATTAAAGATTTAGCCAAACTAAGAAAGCCATGCAGCAAAAACTCAAAAAAGAAGTAAGTCGGACATTGACTGCTAATGATACAAAAATTGTTCAGAATTTGAAAAAGATATGTAAAAATTTTTCTGTTCTTAATTTGCCTAATAAAGGAGATGACTTAGTTTTTGAGACAGATGCAAGCAACGAGCATTGGAGGGCAGTACTCAAAATCAAATAAGGTGAAAAACTCTGCAAATTTTACAGTGAAAGTTTTAATAAGACATAATACAACTATCCCACAATGAAAAAAGAGATCCTTGCAGTTATAAGGGGAATTGAAAAGTTCTTAATCTTTTTGGCCCCAAAGCTTTTTCTTATTTGAACTGATCGCAAATGAATACTTGGTCTCGTGAAAAAAAAAATTATCAAATATGCAGGCGTAATGACGACTCTTGCATTGACAATTATTGCTTAACCAGTTTTTCTTCTTTATTGAACATATACAGGGATTGAAGAACTCTATGACAGATAGTTTAACTCGAAAACTCGCCAATGGTGATCATCAAAACAGACTTTCTTCTAGAAAAGGAGGAAATTCATAATGAAATGCCATCGTTACTAGAATGAGTTTCACCTTCTAGTAAAGTCCTCATTGATAACTTAGAATTCCATATAAAAAGTAGAGCGCTTTGGTCTACTTTCTTCTGCCTAACAAATAGCCCAAAGATTTTTCCTACTAGAGCTATAAGCTAATTTCCTCATATGTCCTTATGATATCCAAGAAAAAATAAACTCTCATGTTCAAGAAAATGATTCAATGAGTGGTACGCAGCCTGCATCGATTATTATCATAACTATTCTTGTGATATTTGGGAGTCTTGGATTACAATGATCTATTTTCTGAATAAGTCTGGAGTTGGTGGTGTTAGTTTCCCAGCCAACTCAATCTCTCCAAATGACACTTTCATTAAAGCCTGGAAATACGGGATGATAGTTTACTTTATGGAAATCCCAAATCCCAAAATTTCATATAGCAGACCCCTATATTTGGAGGTACACTATGCACTAATCGAATATGAAAATGGAATAGCCAAACCATCCCATTATCTTGTTCTGATTGTTGATTACGATGATCCCTATGATCAACGACAAGACTGGTTTCTAGAGCGAGGGAGATTTAATACTGATCCTACTTTAGCAAAAGCCATTGGTTTTTACAACATTTATCATCAATCTTGAGCATTAATTGAACAAGGAAAGACGATAATGCGGTGTGAAAATACTACTTTTGCCTATGACAATGAGTTTAAAGAACACATGAAGGTGGAGGGAGTAGTCTCTGAAGATATCTTTAATTATTTCTTTGATGTTAGAACTGGAAAATTCTTATCAGAAAAGGGAAATAAATATCTTCTAAAATTAGTTGAGAAATGGGACCCAGAGCATCTTCAATTAGACGAAGGTTTAGATGAATATCAAGACAATGATGGTCTGGAAGATATAATTAGAGATGAAGGCATGCAAAATCTCAATAATGATAACTAGTCTTGTAATCATTAACAGTTCTGAAAAGTGGTTGATCCATTATTGTACTATTTTGACAAATGTCTGGTTTGTAAAATAAAGCAGTGTACTATAGCCATTAGTGTGTATTGTAGCAATGTGAAAAATCATTATGTACTATAGCCATTAGGACATCCTATGTACCCCCAACCCTCTATAAAAGGAGAGATCAAGTGCTGAGAAGAGACACAGTCATTTGAACATTCTTGAGCACAAGAGAAGTCGGGATTCTCCATTTTTCTATGAGCAAGCCCTCTAATGATCTTAGCCTAAGTCTCTTCTAAAAAGCTTTCCATTGTAATATTTCCACTTTCAAGCTTTCAATAAAAGAAGTTTCTCAGTAGGGAACGTTATTCAATTGAACCTTATGTCTTAAATATTATAATTTATTGATTAAAGTTCCATTATCCTTGAAAAAGATTAAAAACTGGACTAGTGACTACGGTCCGAGGTGGGAAACGAAACGGATCTGTGTTGTTCCTGATTTAAGGAAGGTGGAGTTGAGATTAGCAATCTCTGTAAACTGGAAGCTAGAGGAACACCGGAGTCCAGGGCCGACTAAGTTCCGACAATGGTCGAAACTCTATAATTAAGCTTTAATTATTTGCTAAGCATGGTGGACTAATAACCATAGAAAGTATAATATCTAAAATATAAGTAGTAGATTATGATAACTAGTACCAGTAAAGTGATTATAAGAAGTTTAATCGGTCAAATCAAGCATATTTCTTGAAAAAACCTCTAAAAGCAGCTTATTTACATGTTTTTCTCATTCCAGGGACTTGTATGCAATTTCTAAGAGTTTTTGGATAGAAAGTAAAAAAGAAAAGAGCAAGGGAGGTACGAAATAATTAAAACAAGTTTCCAAAAGGTAGTGAAAAATCAAAACGTCATGGCTTAGGGTACAAAAAAATTAATCCATAAATATGGGGATCAAAAATATTAACTTGTCAAACCATGAGGTACAAAAAAGTTAAAAATTCTAAAAATATGTCATATTTCCCTTTTGTACTGTGGCTGCTCCCAATCCTGATTTGTTTTTTTTTTTTTTACACGTTACATTAGATTTGCTTTTCCTGACTTTTGTGATGGAAAAATAATCTTTAAGGTCCTCTAAACAAAGTCAAGCTAAAAAGACTATGATTAGGCTTTGATTCGGTTAATCAAAATTTTAGTTCTGCAAAAACCCAACCCATTATCAAACCAATTTTCTCATTTATTGACTTTCAACTTAAAAAAAAAAGGAATATTACAAGTAAATCAAAATAATTAGGGTTTTTGAAATATAATGTTCTGAATTTTGTAGTGGTGGAAACCAATAATCTGACATTAAGAAATAGCATCCAATGCTATGAAGTTTGAGGATAGTGTAGTGTTATTTCAACGTGTATTTTTTAGGCACTTCTAAATCATAGTACCTCTAAACCAACACAAGCATATGTAAATTCAAATGGCCGAGATTCATGTGAAGCTAAAATTGCCCTAAAAAATGCAATCTTAAATGACTCTTATACTATTGAAAACAAATACCCCCAAAGTTTGAATTGTTGGGAGCTACTTTCTAAGATCAAAGTATCGATTTCCACCATCTCTGAAGTTCAGACTACTATATTCGAAAAATCCAAATAAATAATAAATAAACTACAACCAAAATACCATATGAGAATGTAGGACAAACAACATTAATTAATCCTTCACTTTTGAGTTCCATTCATTCAGCCAGAACAATAATAAACAGCAACATATGATATAGTAATAATATATGATTGCTATTTCTACAATTTACATATAAATAACAACTGAATTGGTGTTTGCCTGTTTGGTTACACGAGCTTTTTGAAGAACAACAACTTTTTGGGAGATTTTAGTTATTTTGATTGGTCAAATACATGAATTGGTGTTTAGTTAAAGAGTTGTTTTTAAAAAGTTGTGTTGACTAAAACAGTTCTTTCTCAAAAAGCAATTTCATTAGTATTTTGGGAATAACTTTTTTTCCGTAGAAATTACATAACTACCCAAGAGTTTTGAAAAATTACACTGCATGTCGTTAGTCTTTTGTATTGATATTCGATGTTGATTCCGGCAGGAATCTGTCTTGTGATTGTGTTGATGACGTGGGGCGAAAGAACGGGTTTATCCGACAGCTGGCGATCAACACGGCGCCGTTCTCGTCTCTTTCTCCGACCTGCAAAAAGGGCCAACCCCGGAGTGTGGTCCGGGGAACGCCTCTCCGACGGTCAAATCAGCCAAGTGTTCCAGAAAGTGTGAACAGTATACAGAGTAAATTCTTCCCTTTTTCAGCCTCCCTTTCCCGAGCGGAACATGTCACTATTTATAGCCTGTTTGTGAGAGGGATAAAAGAGTGATCTTACTGTAGTTGATAGTCTGAGCCTCCGGTCCTGTAGCGAGTGGGCCTGGGGGAAGGCCCCAAAGGTTGCGTTTCGGGCCTTTTGGGGATGTGACCTCGTGAGTAAGCATATGCGGATATATTCTGGGCCAGGCCCAAAAGATGATAGGTGTTTTTCCCAAATCACTTAGCCCCTCACATCTTACCTGACCGTCGTGCCTGGTCGGTGGTCAGGTAAGATGTGGATCTAGGGATCTAAGGTCTAGTGTGAGGCGCGCTGGGACCATTCACATTGCAACAAGGGGTTACAGAGACTTGCACCCCCAGGTTGGACGGTTGTTATAGCTGTTGCGCACTAAGGCACGGAGTTCTAGGATAGGGGCCTGGCATGCGCCAGGTCATTATGACCTGACGCAGTGGCCCACAATCTGTGGCATCCCCAGGTCTGTCTTGCCTTCCTATAAATACCCCGGGGTTTTTTTTGGAGAGAGAGGCAATTGCAACTGCTGATCAGACCAACCATCGCCTTGAATCATGGCTTTCCCTCTCATTCGCAACACCAGGGAGATGGCACTTTATCTGAGGGAAACCCTCGGATGGCACCGAAGGGATGCAGCGCGGCCTCCATGTCCCCTCCCCGAGAACTTTTCGGGATTATGCCCGGACTTTTCCTTATCGGAAGCCGAGCAGGCTGCGGCGGAGCTTGGACTCCCTGAACTGGTTCAAGCGACCTTTTATGCGATGCTGCTGAATAACGCCGTTGAATTCGGTGCGACCCATGAATTCACCGGGGATGAGATGAAGTCTGTGCTCATGGATCTGAAGTGGTCATCGTTCGATAAGTGGATATGGTGCATGGACGAAATTTTGAGGGCTGCTCAACAGAATCGCCCGGCCGACGAGATAAGTATCGCGGACGTTGACGCCGCCCAGGGAGGAGCTTCTGATTTAGGCAGTCCCCTTTCCCCTTCTAGTGATGAAGCCTAACGGCCTATTGTATCGATGTGTACCCCTCAGTGGATTTGCCTGAGACCTTTATGCAATGAAAGCTTGTTTTCTTTCACCTCCAAAATTGATACCCCGTACGTAAGACCCTTAGGCCGCGTCTGACAGCTCTTGACAATTGATATCGTGGGCGCAGCAACCGGCCGTGAGGCTGTGCGTGAGAGCAATAGCCCTGTTAGGGCTATGGGTGTTGCGACCGGCTGTCAGGCCGTGCCTGCGAGCCCTTAGTGGAGCTTAAAGCGTAACGAACAGCTTTAAGGCGGTGCTAAAGGGTCTTCAGACCAAAAAAAGGATAGGGGTGGAACGTGCGGTATTTGGCCGTACTTATATCTTTTGGTCCCCAAGGAAGCCGAACACATAACGCACGGCATTTGGCTGCATTCATGCATCTTTTGGGGCTAAGAGCTTAGCGACCGGCCGCTGGGTCGTGCTCGGGCACTTAGCCTCTGGAGATACTACAGGCGCAGCGACCGGCCATAAGGCCGTGCTCACTTAGCCTTGGCCCCTGGAAGGGCTCAGGGCGTAGCGACCGGCCATAGGCCGTGCTCAAATGGCCTTAGCCCCTGGTGGGGCTAAGGGCGTAGCGACCGGCCCTAAGGCCATGCTCAAATGGCCTTAGCCCCTGGTGGGGCTAAGGGCGTGGCGACCAGCCTTAAGGCCGTGCTCAAATGGCCTTAGCCCCTGGTGGGGCTAAGGGCGTAGCGACCGGCCCTAAGGCCGTGCTCACTTAACCTTGCCCCCCGGGTGGGGCTAAGGGCGTAGCGACCGGCCTCAAGGCCGTGCTCACATGGCCTTAGCCCCTGCTGGGGCCAAGGGCGCAGCGACCGACCATAAGGTCGTGCTCAATTAGCCTTGGCCCCTGGAAGGACCAAGGGCGTAGCGACCGGCCGTAAAGCCGTGCTCAACTGGCCTCGGCCCCTCGAGAGGCTAAGGGCGTAGCGACCGCCCACATGCCGTGCTTAGTGGCCTTCGCCCCGGGAAGGGATAAGGGCGTAGCGACCGGCCATAGGCCGTGCTCAGTTGGCCTAAGCTCCTGGAGGGCTTACGGCGTAGCGTCCGGCCCTAGGGCCGTGCTTATTTAGCCTTAGCCCCTGGTGGGGCTAAGGGCGTGGCGACCGGCCATTAGGCTGTGCTCAACTGGCCTCGGCCCCTCGAGAGGCTAAGGGGGTACAAGGGAGCAACGAGCGGCAGTCGGCCGTGCTCGTCGGCGTCTGCCCTCGAGGGAAGCCAGGGTGTAATGGATTTCACTAGGCCGTGCTTCAAGCCGTAACACCTTGGGCCTACGTCTGGGGCCTGGCCTTAGCGCAATGCTGGTGACGTGGCTAGTTCGCAGGAACCACGTGACATGTCTTTTGAGGAGGCGTGGTTGTCGAGGAGCGTTGGGGTATGCGAACCGTCTCTTGGCTCTATATAAGGAGGGGGGTCTTCACCCCCTTAGTCATTTGTGCCATACTTCTAAAACTAATTTAGAGAGAGAAAATTCTAGAGAGAGAGGCTCTGACATCCTTTGTCCTCCCTCTTCTCAGATTTGCATCGCTGCTTCCAATCAAATCCTTATTTCTTCGACATCCTCAGGTACATGCTCGGCCCCTTCGCCACACTCTTTGTATATTATGTCATCTCATTCATCTAGTGGGGATTCCTCCGAGGAGCATGTTGGTCCTCTCATAGAGGGCCGACATCCACAACTCCTGAACACCCCGGCCTTTATTGATGGCCGTGCGGTGGCTGGATTCCCCCGAAAAAATAAACCAAGGGAGCCAAAAAAGGTTCCTTATGCCATACCTATTTTTGAACCTGGCACTCCCTCTTGGTCCAGTTGCGAGCATTCTTCCACCCCTAGTATTTTGAGTCCAGAGGTGACTGTCACGTATCCCTGGGAGGTTACCCTTGCTAATTTTGTGCCCGCCTTCCAGGTCCGCGACATGGCGAAGACGAAGTCAACCCCCTGCATCCGGACTCCTGACGAGCTTCTGGCCGAGGGCTCGATAGGTAATATTCGTTCAGCTCTTCCTGAGTCTAACGTGGAAAGCCGAGTTGCTTCCTCCAGTTCTAGTACGTCGTCCCGATCTGGCTCTTCCAGTGGGGCCTCGAGGCGCACCTCTTCATCTAAGGGGGCGTCGACGAGCTCCTTGTCTGAGTCATCAAGTTTGGGTAGATCAGAGCGCGCGCGCCACTGCCGTGCGGTCCCCGTACCAGAGATTGTGGCTGAGGGTCTGGAATTTCCCGGGGCCCCAACTCGTTCGGACCCCCAGGATGGACCGGGAAGCCACTTCCTAGACCCGCGGGCTATCTCCCGGCTCAAGAGATCGGCGCTTGATAAGCAGTACCTTTTGCCGGCCGACTACAGCTTTGTAATGCCCGAGCCCGACGACACGGTGGATGAGCCCCCTGCGAATTGTATAGCCGTGTACCGAGCGGCCTTGGATTACGGCCTCCGTTTCCCTTTACATCCGGTAGTGAAGGATATTCTCAATAGGTATGAGTTGGCGCCCGCCCAAATTGTGCCGACCTCTTGGCACAACATCTGCTCATTCGTGGCTACATGTGAGTTGCGGGGTCTGGCCTGCTCGGCCTGGTGCATACGGTCCAAAAGGCCCCTAAAGAGACCGGGGACCTGGGGTGGTACTGCTTCAATAACCGCCCGGGTTTTATGACCGCTATTGAAAAGAAATCCAAAGTCAGACACTGGAAGTACGACTTTTTGTTTCTGCGCCGGGCGTCGGGTTGGGGTGACGTTCCTTCTTGGAACGAAGGAAAGCCGGTCAGGAATCCTTTTGGGGAACCAACGGCCGAGGAGCGGCAAACCGCTCGGTACTTCATGTTCTATATCCGTGAAGACGACCGACCTCGGCCTATTCCCCGATTCATGAGTCAGGCCATTGAGGCCGTGAAGGGTCCCCAGAAGAGAAGGACCAAGTCTAGTGACCGGGAGCCCTTGAACTGGTTACCGAAGCTAAAGTTCTTTGCTAACGACTTCTTTCTCGCCGCGGCCGGTCTACTGATTCTTAAGAATTTTACAAAGGGTACACGGTTGTCTAGGCATGTTTTTGTTCCGCGTTTTGTGCTGACCTGACCTGTCTTCCTTTGTGCAGATCAAGCGAGGGCGAGACTGACAGTCTTTGAGACCGGGGATGCGACGCCCGAATAGGTGGGTGCTGTTGCCGAGCGCAGGAGGGAAGAAAGGCAACAGGCCGTCGTTCAGCAGGCTAAAAAGGTACGATACGACCCCCCTTTAATTGGCTGCCTTTACGTTTGCCGGACACTGACTTAGCCTTCTGCAGGCGCCTTCCCTTGCACCTCGCACTAAGAGACCCACTGTGAGTCTGCCTCCGCCCCGTAAGAAGCCGAGGACTGAAGAGGTGGCTAGGGGAACTGGCCACGAAGCGACCGCCCCGACTGCCAGCCGCTCTTTTGAGGAGCGGGCGGCCGCTGAGCAGGGAGGCTGTACGTCCCCTCGCGGTACTGGCGCACCCACGGCGACTCCTACTAGTGCCGGTCACTCTTCCCGTCCTTCGGGTAGCTTCTTCAAAGCCGACCCTCCGGTTCGTCTGGCCCTGGTTCAGGACATAGTCAAGTCCTGGGATTTGTCTGCTACCGGCGCATCAGATCCACCGCCGGTTTCCGCGGAGGAGATTGGCATGGCGGAAGCCTTCGCCAGGGGCGTCAAGGACGTAGCCGAGTGCCGGCGCCTCGAAGGGATTGTAAACAGATATCAGCGGCGGTGCGAACGGCTTCAGTCGGAGCTCGTGACCCGTGAGGCTACGCAAAAGGAGATGCAGCAGAAGTTGGAGCAGGCCGCGGCTGATACGGCAAAGGCCCAAGAGCGTGGTTACCAGCAGGGCCATTCTGATACCCTGACATATCTCCGTAAAGTGCTGTTAACTCTTGCCGGAGAGTTCCATGACGACCGCTACTTCGAGGCATACCTGAAGTATGTCGACGAGCGCGAACGGGCCGTTGCCGAGGGCCGTGACCCAGACGAAGTGGAGTTTGTCGCTTCCTCGGAGGGTGAGGCCACTGCTGATGAGCCCACTCACCCTCTTGAGGTAGCCGGCCTTTCTGAAGAGGAGCCAGCCGACGACAATGAACCTGATGCATAGTGGGTGCTGCTGTGTCTCGTCTTTGTAATTTTGCAACTTTCCTTTTTTATGTCGGCATGTAAACGATGTTTGTTTTAATGAAAAGGGGATGTTTGACCTTCTGTTTTTGTTTCCGTTTTCTGCTCTTATTCGTATGAGGGTGGCCTCCAAGCAGAAGGGCAAAGATGCGTGAAAACCTTCCTATGCCGTGCCCGAATGGCCTGGGCCCCCAAGGGCGTAGCGACCGGCCTTGAGGCCGTGCTTAAATGGCCTTAGCCCCTGAGGGGGCTAAGGGCGTAGCGACCGACCATATGGCCGTGCTCAAATGGCCTTAGCCCCCGGTGGGGCTAAGGGCGTAGCGACCGGCCCTAAGGCCGTGCTCAAATGGCCTTAGCCAAGGGCGTAGCGACCGGCCTTGAGGCCGTGCTCAACTGGCCTTAGCCCCTAGTGGGGCTAAGGGCGTAGCGACCGGCCGTAAGGCCGTGCTCAAATGGCCTTAGCCCCTGGTGGGGCTAAGGGCGTAGCGACCGGCCATGAGGCCGTGCTCAACTGGCCTTAGCCCCTGGTGGGGCTAAGGGCGTAGCGACCCGCCCTAAGGCCGTGCTCAAATGGCCTTAGCCCCTAGTGGGGCTAAGGGTGTAGCGACCGGCCCTAAGGCCGTGCTCAAATGGCCTTAGCCCCTGGTAAGGCTAAGGGCGTAGCGACCGACCATGACGCCGTGCTCAACTGGCCTTAGCCCCTGGTGGGGTTAAGGGCGTAGCGACCGGCCCTAAGGCCGTGCTCAAATGGCCTTAGCTCCTGGTGGGGCTAAGGGCGTAGCGACCGGCCATGAGGTCGTGCTCAACTGGCCTTAGCCCCTAGTGGGGCTAAGGGCGTAGCGACCGGCCCTAAGGTCGTGCTCAAATGGCCTTAGCCCCTGGTAAGGCTAAGGGCGTAGCGACCGGCCATGAGGCCATGCTCAACTAGCGGGGCTAAGGGAATGCGAGGGGAATAGTGTGAGTAGTCATTCAAAGGTACTAAGAAGTACAAGATAGCTTAAGTATGATATTTCCTTAAATTGCTGCTGTGCCATGCCCGGGGAACAGGAGTGTCGTCGAGAGTCTCCAACCGAAATGTGCCAGGACGAATTTGCGAGGCCACCTTGTAAGGCCCTTCCCAATTGGCTGTCAACTTGCCGTGTTCCGTTGCCCGTGCAACGCTCTCCATGCGTCTGAGTACCAGGTCAGTAACTCGGATGGGTGTCATTCGGACCGTCCTGTTGTGCCTTCGTGCAATGCGGAGTTTATAGAGGGCCTCTCGGAGCATAGAGTCGCCGCGGATCGAGGGGAGGAGATCCAGGGCCTCTCGCAGAGCTGCATTGTTTGCTGTTTCCTGAAATGCAGTTAGGCGATGTGTATGAAGTGCCACCTCCACAGGAAGAACGGCTTCAGAGCCCTAAGTGAGCATAAAAGGTGTCTCGCCGGTGGCAGTCTTCTCAGTAGTCCGAAGGTTCCACAGGACGCCGTGCAGTTCGTCAGCCCAGTTACCCTTGGCGTCATCAAGCTTTTTCTGAATACCATGGAGGATTGATTTGTTGGCTGCCTCGGCCTGTCCGTTAGTCTGGGGATGCGCCACAGCCGTGAAGCGAGCTTGGCATCCCAAACTACTCAAGTAGTCGGTGAGTTTGCTAGTATCAAATTGCCGGCCATTGTCGAAGATCATGGTGCGGGGGACGCCGAACCTGGTGACAATGTTTCGCCAAATAAATTTGCGCACCTCCGCGGCAGTAATGGAGGCGACGACCTCAGCTTCGATCCACTTGGTAAAGTATTCCACGGCCACAAACAAGTATTTGCGCTGGCCGGTTGCTATAGGAAAGGGCCCCAAGATGTCCATACCCCAGATAGCGAACGACAGTGGGCTGACAATCGGCGTCATCAGAGTTGTGGGAACACGTTGAACGGGGCCGAATCGCTGGCATTTGTCACAAGTCCGGACCAGTGTCATGGCATCTTTCCGTAAGCTAGGCCAATAATAACCTGTTCGGAGGGCTGTTACAGCGAGCGCCCGCCCACCGAGGTGTGAGCTGCAGATGCCTTGGTGCAATTCTTCGAGAACCTGTCTCCCCTCTGCCGGGGATATGCACCTCAACAAGGGGCGGGCAAAAGAACGCTTGTAGAGAATTCCTTCGTACAATACGAACCAGTTGGACCGCTTCTTGATCTTCTCTGCTTCTTTAGCATCAGTGGGTAACGTACCCTCAGCGAGATATGTACGGATAGGCTCCATCCATGTGGGGCTCCGGTCCAGCCACGCGACCTCCTGCAAGTCGATACTTCTATTCATCAACGTCTCCCACTGAATATTCTTCGGCCGGCCGTCGTCAGAAGAACTTGCGAGTTTGGACAAAGCATCGGCCTGCCGGTTTTTCGAGCGAGGGATGTGCGTTGTAACGCCCAGGCTTTGTTTCCAAAAAAAAAAAAGTCAAAGTCAACTGTTCACTGGTCAAAGTCGGTTTGACCATTTATAAAAGGGGGGTGGGGTTTGTTTTTTTTCTTCAAAACACACACACATACCCACGACAGAGAGGGCAGAGAAGGAAAAGAAGAAAAGCAGAAGAAGAAAAGGAGAAAAAAAAAAGAGGAGGAATAAGAAGGAGGAGAAAAGGAGTTCGATTTTTAGTTCCGATTTGCAGATTAAGGTGAGTAATTCTTGTCTTTCTCAACCTAAAATTGAATAGGGCAAGATTAATTTGTGGATTTATGATTCGAATTTGGGAATCAATTGAAGTTATGAATTTGATGTTTTAAAGCTTAGTAGATTAAAACCATAAATTCAATTGTTAGAAACCCACCCTTAAAAGTTGTATGTTTATTTGCGATTTTTGAATTCTATGAATGTTGTGAATTGAAACTATGGATTTTTGGATTGGTTATCTGTATTTGGTTGAATAATATGGTAGAGAAAAAATAAGGTGGATTTTCGGATTTTGCTAATAACGTGCTACTGTCGGATTTTCTGGGAATTATTGGATGCACGAAAACTTCTGAAATTTTTACTGTAGGTTACCCAAGATATTAGGCAACTTCTGGTAACGTTTCATGAATTTTGGATGTGTATTTTAGAAGTTATGAATTTTCGATTGGGACTGCCCTGTTTTGGATGCATGGTTTCGGTTACTGTTTTAATTAGTTTGAGGGATTTGTTTGGATAAAAATTATCAAAATATTACTGTAGATTTCCTATGATATGGGGTGATTTATGGTAAATTTTTGTGAATTTTGGTGGTGTATGCTAAAAGTTATGAAATTTTGAGTTTAATTCGCAGATTTTTCATTATTTTGGCTGACTGTTTGAATTTCTGGGAATGATTGGCCTTGACAAAAATCGTGAAATTAATATTTTAGAATCTATATGTGATTTGTCAATTTCCTGCAAAGTTTAGTGAAGATTGAATGTGTATGCTGTGAGTTATGAATTTTTGAGTTAATGTACCTCGTTTAGTGTACTTATGGATTAGTAAGTTTCCTAAAAATTCTGATTGTGCGATGAAGTATGGGAAACTTGTGAAATTATTTTAAATGGAATTATATTTTGTTTTGATTACGTTTTTGTTCAAACTGTGGGGTTTGAATTTATTTGAATATACGATTTCATTAAGTTATGTTTTTGGGGAAAAAGATTCATGTCTTGACTGAGGCTATTACATGACGTTCTAGAGCTATGGCCATAGAAGTAGTTGTCTTTGTGTTTGGAGCTGTGTGAGTCGTTGGTTGGTACCTTGAGTGGGCACTGCCCGGTTCGCCAATTGACTCCTCAGTTTGTGTTATTTGGGAGCTGTGTGGGTCCCTGGTTCTCCAGGATGTGAATGTGACTCATCAGTTTGTGATTTGAGGGCATCTACGTACTTTAGAGCGTTGGGTCCCTGGTTGGTACCTTGAGTGGGCATCGCCCGGTCCACCACGATGTGTTTGTGACCCTTGTGTTTGTGATGGTTCTTTATGTGAGTCATGAGTTGATTTCCCCTAAACTAAAAGTTTTGTATTCAGTTAAGAATGTGTGATGTATTGTGCAATTGGTTTTGGCTTGGATTTTTGGACTTTGGATATGATATGGAATTGGGTTTCGTTTGGATTTGGTTTTGATGTTGTAAGACACATGTTATGTTCTTATGGCTAGTATGTGAACTTTTGTGATAAAGTTGCTTTGATGCGTATGCCAATTGTGGTTATGGGCGGGTCGTTGGGTTGTTTAGAAGGTTTTACTTTCTTTTGGACTCCAGTGAGGACTATGAGCCCAAAAGACATGATTGGTATGGGACAATCATGGTTAGTTTAGTGAATAAACTAACAGCAAAGCTTGTTCGAGGGCTCAAGTGTAAACGTGAGTCCTTGAAATGTACCTGGTATGGGACATGTGCGGCTAAATTAATCTAATTGCCTACCTTATAACAGGAATGTGTGTGCGTTTGTGATATTTATGACCCTATTAAATATGAAAGATATAAGTGCATTTTTGATTTTTGAAACATACGCGTATCCTCTTATCGTCCCCTATATGATATATGAGATGTTATGTTTATATGTCATAAGATACGTGTACTGTGCGCTTATGTGTTAATCGGTTAATGTGCAAAGTGTAACAATGGGGAAGGTAAGGGTTATTCACTGGGCTCGGGGAGCTCATGACCTCACCATTTTTCAGGTTTTGAAAGCAAGGAGGGACCACAGGAGCATTAAAAGAACTCATTTGGACCGGGAGGGCTCGTTCTATGTATATGTTATGGATTATGTTTAGTAAATACAGTTCTGTATTTTGATTTGGATATATGTAAGAACGTTAGGGATACGGTTTAAGTATGTATGTGATGTATGTTTTAGATTGACCTTTCTGAACTTCAGTTAGATTTTTATAAGAGCTTCCGCTGCTATCGCTTATGATCAGGTTTATTAAGGTCAATAAGTTCATAGAGCCTTGTGGGCGCCCCTGTCTGAGCGTCCATGGCGGTGACGCGCCTGCCCCTTTCGGGCGGGGCGTTACATGCGTGATGGCAAAGTGCTTAAGCAGCTTGGTGGCTTCGCGAACCCTTCTGACATAGGCGGCCATAACTTCATCCTTCGTTTCATAGTCTCCGTTGAGCTGACTTACGACAAGTTGTGAGTCGGAGAACGCCTGGACGTGCGCAGCCCCTGCGGTGTGACAGAGCTCTATTCCCACAATGAGGGCTTCGTATTCCGCTTCATTGTTGGATGCCTTGAACATGAACTTGAGGGCGTGCTCGTAACGCGCTCCGGTTGGGCTTTCCACAATGAGACCGGCCCCGCTACCGTCCTTGGTAGAGGAACCGTCAACATACAAGTTCCAAGGGCGCGGTTGGGAATGTTGCTCCACATGCGCCCTACATTCGGCGAAGAAGTCAGCCAACACCTGTGCTTTGATGGCTCGCCGGGGCTCGAAGGCTAGGTCATAGCGTGAGAGTTCCACAGCCCACTTCAAGAGGCGACCGGACGCATCCAACTTCTGAAGGACGCTTCCGAGGGGTTGGTCCGTTAAGACCAAGATCTTGTGGGCCTCAAAGTAGGGCCGCAGCTTCCGACTGGCCATCACCAATGCGTAGGCGAACTTTTCAATGAGAGGGTAGTTCATTTCTGCACCCGTCAAGGCATGACTTACGTAGTACACAGGTACCTGCTCCCGCGCTCGGTCGGCCACAAGGACCGCGCTGACCGCATGTTCTGAGACGACCAAGTACAAAGTCAAGACTTCCCCTTCGGTGGGACTGGCGATCTGCGGCAGCCGAGCTAAGTACGAGTTCAGCGCTTGAAAGGCCTCATCCGCCTTTTCATCCCATTGGAAGTTGCCCCGCCGGCGTAGGACGCGGAAGAAAGGTTGGCACCGGTCGGCTGATTGAGACATGAAACGGCCGAGGGCAACTACACAGCCTGTCAAACGTTGAACTTCTCGTATAGTCTTGGGGGGGCTGCATGTCAAGGACGGCTTGCACCTTGTCTGAATTCGCCTCTATGCCGCGATGACTGATCATGAAGCCGAGGAACTTCCCTGATCGTACTCCGAACACGCACTTTTTAGGGTTGAGCTTCATGTTGAACGCCCGGAGGATCTCAAATGTTTTCCGCAAATCAGCGGGGTGGTCAGTCTGAAGCTTGCTCTTGACGATCATATCGTCCACATACACTTCCATGGTCCGCCCGATTAATGGCTCGAACAGCTTGTTGACAAGGCGTTGGTAAGTGGCCCCGACATTCTTTAATCCGAACGGCATGACCTTGTAGCAATAGAGTCCGCGGTCGGTTATGAACGTCGTCCTTTCCTGGTCGTCTGGGCAGAGGGGTATCTGGTGGTACCCTGAGAAGGCATCCATAAAGCTAAGTAGGGCATGGTCGGCTATGGCGTCCACCAGCTTGTCGATTTTTGGAAGGGGGTAACTGTCTTTTGGGCAGGCCTTGTTCAGGTCCGTAAAATCCACGCACATCCTCCATGTGCCGTTGGGCTTTTTTACCAATACCACATTTGAAACCCACTCTGGGTACTGGCATTCTCTGATAAAGCCGGCTTCTAGCAGCTTCTGAACTTCCTGACTTGCCGCGGCCGCGCGCTCAGGACCCATGTGGCGCTTCTTCTGGACGACCGGCCTGTGTCTTGGATCGGCGTTTAGGTGGTGCTCCATTACCGTGGCGGCTATGCCGGGCATCTCGCTGGGGTCGAAAGCGAAGATGTCCTTGTATTCTCGCAGAAGACAGACGAGGGGTTGACGTTCTGCGTCAGCCATACCGCACCCGAGCTGGACCGTGCGCTTTGGCCGCCCCTCTTCCAACGGTATATGCTCGACTTCCGCCTCACTTTCTGCTCGGTGTAGCGGAAGTTCAACGTCGAGGGAATGAATTACCAAGGTCTCGGGACATGGCTCGGCAGGAGTCCCCTTTGCTCTTTTTGCGGTTGCAAGTGGTGTTGCAACCTCTCGCTCCCGGGGTCTTTCAATGAGGGGTTTTATGCTAACCAGGTAGCACTCGCGTGCCGCGCTCTGATCCCCCCGGAGCTCGCCCACGGCCCCGTCGTCAGTCTCAAACTGGAGCTGGAGGAGATAGGGTGCGACGACAGCCTTAGCCTTATGGAGCGTAGGCCGCCCGAGAATCACGTTGTACGCCGTGGGTACATCGACCACAAGGAAATCAACTTCCAAACTTCGGAAACGGGTCCTGTTTCCAAAGCGCACCGGCAGGCGAACGGTCCCAGCAGGAGTCACCTCTTGTCCTCCAAACCCCAAAACGGGGGTCGTAATGGGATCGACCGCGCGCCCTGGGTGGGAAAGTTTCTGGAGGCAGTCTTTCGTGATGATGTCCACGGAGCTGCCGGTGTCTACGAGGATACGGCGTACCACCGCGTTTGCAATTTTCATCTCAACCACCAGCGGGTCGTTATGGGGGGTAGCTAAGCGGGGAGCATCTTTTCCTCCAAAGACCATGGTGGGCGCCGTGAGGCTAGGCTTCTGCTCCATGGTGAGTACCTGTTGGGCGCTTTTCAGCTGTGCCTTCTAGGCCGAACGTGTCATGTCCGGCATGTTGCCGCCTGCAATGGTTGCCACGATTTCTGTCGAGCACTCCTCATCCCGCGGCTGGGATGACTCTGGGTTTGGCTCTTTCCGCAGCAGGCGCGACCCCCTTCGTAGGAAGCGATCAATTTGCCCTTTGTCTGCGAGCTCATGGAGAGCTTTCTTTAGTTCTCTACACTCGGTCGTGGTGTGACCGCTCTGCTCGTGGAACTCGCAATATTTCCGTGCGTTCCGTGGCCGGAGGGCCATCGTCATTGGGGGCGGCCGACGCAGCATCGGATGCCCTCGCACCTCCATCAGGATATTCCTTGCATCCGTGGTGAACCGGGCATCCAGAGTTTCCACTGGTGGTCTTCTGTCGCGTGGAGCGGGGTTCCTCTCACCGCGAGTGAAACTCCTATCCCCTGGGGCCTTTCCCTTCTTGGGGGCGTCTGGTCCCTCGGCGCAAATCTCAGTGGCTCGGATGAAGTCCGCGGCCTTTCTCAGTGCTTTGGCTAAGGTGGTCTCTTTCTGTTCCGCCAAGGAGAACTTAAAACGTCCATTTTTGAGGCCATTCAGGAAAGAGGTGTACGCCACACCCTCTTCCAATTCTGGGATTAGGACTGTGATGCACCTCTATGGCCTCAAACCAAGGAGGGATCTTAATATCTAAGCCAAAACCAAGGATTACAAAACAAAAGAAAGCAAAATACCACGGGAGGGGGGGGTGGCACGCTCGTGCCACTCAGCACGGTTAGACCGTGCCACTTTGCTGGAGCAAAACACCACGGGGGGGGGGTGGCACGGTCGTGCCACTCAGCACGGGTAGACCGTGCCACTCTGCTGGCCGTCCCGGGTGCAGTTTTGTGCCATTTTCTTGGAGTTTGCCAAAAAGTTGCCTAAAGCTTTCCCTTGTGCAAACTTGGATTTTTGGGATACTTGAAGCACTTCTAAGCCTTAAAGAAAGAGCCAAGAAGGGTGTTCAAGTATTGAATGGAAAAGGGTGATTTGTGGCTAAATGAGAAGACAAACAAATGAGGCTAAGTACCTTGGATAAGTAACACCACCAAGCTACTTAGGGCTTCCCTTTCTTGGATTAATGAGATAAGTAACACCACTCAATAATCAAGGAAAGGACTCTTGATCACCACCTTGAGAAGCCAACTCAAAGATAAGCAAGAGAGAGAGACACTTGAGGGAGTAAACTCAACCTTCTTTACTTCACCAACTTGAGATGTACAAGTGAATAGTGGCCTTTATATAGGCATATACAAGAGAGAATACTTGGCTAGTAATTAAGCAAAATACTTGGCTAGTAATTAAGCAAAATACTAGGCTTACAATTAAGCAAAATACTAGGCTTACAATTAAGCAAAATACTTGGTTTACAATTAAACAAAATACTTGGCTTACAATTAAACCTTAATGGCTAAGCAAAAGTCAAGACACAAGGTAACAAAGTCTAGCCTTGTGTGGGTACGAATCAGAAATCATACCTAGGCTAAACTCTTGCATAAGATGGGCAACCCCCTTGATGTCTTTTTTTAGAAGATTGGATTGCCGCTCACCTTGTTGCTCCTCCATTGGTGCATCAGACTGCCTCCTGATGGAACCGCCTGACGAACTCGGCTAAGGACTCCTGTGGCCCCTGCTTAATTTTTGACAGGTGAATGCTAGTACGCCGTTCCTTACAACTCGCAATAAACTGTCCAACAAACTTGTCAGCCAAGTCCTGAAAGCAAGCCACGCTACCCTGGGGAAGACCATTGAACTAGGATTGCGCTACCCCCTTTAGGGTGGCGGGGAAGTAGCGGCAATACGAGGCATCGTCCACGTCTTGGACGTACATTTGAGCTTTGTATACACCCAGGTGCTCCTCTGGATCCCCGGTTCCATCGTACAGATCAATCATTGGCATATTCACCTTTCCGCATCTTGGGGCGTTTACGATCTCTGGGCAGAAAGGGGTTGAGAAAGAGGGGGCGGCCGAGCGGGCAGCGGTTCCTGATACCTTGATAGGGGTACCGCGGCGCCGTTCGACCTCCACCACAGAAGGACTTTTCCTGTCCTCATTCGGATGTGACGCGCGTTGTGGCGAGCGATTCCTGATGCGGAGCTCGTAGTCACCCGCTTCCCTCACCGGGGGACTCCGCGCCCGGTCTCGGTTATTGCGATGTTCGGGGCTGTGGCGACGACCGCGCGACCGCTCCCGCACGAGCCGGGAAGTGTGTTCCTGCTCGTGAAGCCATCCGGACGGCCGCGAATGAGTGGCGTAAGGGGTTGAGGCGGTAGCCGAGGCTACTGAGCGTCTGCGCCCCGACCGACCGGCCATGTCAGCTGACGCATGGTCCTTCTGCCATTCGTCCCGGAGATGGGGTACTTGGTACGATCTTTCCTCCCGAGCGAGGCCTCGTGAGCGTAGGGACCCCGACTCTTCCCTGGGGGATTCGGCCCGTGACCCGAGGTGCCAAGGAGGGTCGGGAAGGTTTCTTGTGCCATTCACCCCCAGAGCCCTCTGGACCTGCTCGGTGACCTGTCTGGTGATGGCGTCTGCCATGGTGGACATAAGACCCTGGAGCGCGTCAACCGTGACGTAAGCTGAAGGTTCTCGCTGCAGGGCCCCACTAGCCGAGGACCTGCCCTGGAACTTTCGCTGGCATCCTCAGCCGTGGGCGGCGCAGAGGGACCCGCGGCTGGCGCATTTTCTCTGCGCGTCCTAGCTCGTGTCGCATCACTAACTACCATCGTCACCGCTTTTTTTCCCCACAGACGGCGCCAAACTTATTCCGGCAGGAATCTGTCTTGTGATTGTGTTGATGACGTGGGGCGAAAGAACGGGTTTATCCGACAGCTGGCGATCAACACGGCGCCGTTCTCGTCTCCTTCTCCGACCTGCAAAAAAGGCCAACCCCGGAGTGTGTTCCGGGGAACGCCTCTCCCACGGTCAAATCAGCCAAGTGTTCCAGAAAGTGTGAACAGTATACAGAGTAAATTCTTCCCTTTTTCAGCCTCCCTTTCCCGAGGGGAACATGTCACTATTTATAGCCTGTTTGTGAGAGGGGTAAAAGAGTGATCTTACTGTAGCTGATAGTCTGAGCCTCTGGTCCTGTAGCGAGTGGGCCTGGGGGAAGGCCCCAAAGGTTGCGTTTCGGGCCTTTTGGGGATGTGACCTCGTGAGTAAGCATATGCGGATATATTCTGGGCCAGGCCCAAAAGATGATAGGTGTTTTTCCCAAATCAAATGTTATGTCTTATTTGAATTTAATCTATCAAAGATTAAATCATTTGAATATATAAATTTCAATCCTTAACAATAAAATGTCTAGCAAATAACAAAATAATATTTTAAGATGTAAGCATCACATAAATAAATACAAGTTGAAAAGAAACTAAGATCAATACAAACACAAACTATGTGCAAATCGTAACAGATTAAGGTTTTATCAATGAAGTTAATCTACAGTTATGACATCAATTTAGTTCTTTTTGAAAAGAAAATAAGATAACTAATAAATAAAAAATAATTAAAAAGCAATTTAGAGATGGGGGCATAAATGAAATTTCATCAAACATCTTTTTTAAAAATAGCTAATTTTACCAAGCCCTTTTCTATAAAAACCTAACTTAAATAGCTAATCCAAATAACTATTTTAAACAGCTAACGGTTAATAACTAACAACTAATACAAATAGTTAACCGTTGTTTGTCAAACATAGTCATAGTTTAAATAGTGACCATTTCAAACCTTAATAGAAAAATCATGCATTTTCTTTTCATGCCATTTTACTTAGATTTTTTTTTGGTTGATTTTTTTGGCCAAATCGAGTCTTTATATAGCGAGTTCGAAGTCCTTATAAGCATGTTGCATCTTTATTGAGTTCCTCAATGGAACGAAATGCAAAACATAACTCAATGGCAAGTGCTATATTGCTAAGATATTGTATATTTAGGTACTGAATGGAATGTGATCTGAAGTTTTAGGTCCTAATAAAGGTATTAACTCTTATAAGTATACATATTCTAATGTTGTTTAACTCAATAAGCTTTAGAAAAATATTATAATTTAATTAGTTTATCTATTACAACATAAGATCATATTTTCTTTTTCCTTTTAGCACATGTGATATTTCCATAAATGTGATTTATTTCTCTTAATCTTGTACCAATATATTCATATTCTTTTTGATTAGTTACTTGATTTTTTATTTTTTATTTTATTCTTTATTGTCCCTCTTAGCTCTTGATGCGTTATAGGCAATGCATTTGCACATGTATCTTTTACATCCCATCTTTATATCTTTAAACTTATTAAAAACACATTAGTTCTTGTGAATTATTACTAAAATATTGTCCAATGCACATACAACACACATCCAATGCACGGGAATTAACTAGATTATATATGTTATCATGATGTCAACAATCTGATCTTGAGAATGCAATCAATATTCTCAGGCAAGTTTGGGGTAAGTTTCCTTTAACGCAAGTCACTTTAAAGTTTGGTTCATATCGCATTGTCTTGTTTTGATTTTGTGCCAGTCCTAGTTTCAAATCACCTACTTCATATAATTGAGTATAGGTCAGTCTTCAAAATTCCAGCTAAATGTAAAATGTTAGGTTTGCTACTAATGAATCATAATGGACATGTCATTTTCATGCCCCCTTTAACTAGGTGGCAAGATGCAACGTAATATTGGGCACATGTGAGAGATTAGCCTATTTACATGTAACGGTCCGAATCTAATATTTATTTAACTTAGTTCGAATCATGTTAATTTTCAATTAAGCCAATTGGGCACCGCATTTCAATTCAGCATTTCATATACAAGTTCGATTAACAAGTTCGATAAATTATCGCAAGCACGAGCAAATGGAAGGGTAAACATGACCTCAATTTCCCACTTTCTACTCTCTGCCAACTTCCTCCCAAATCACAACCAACTCAATGTCCACAACAATTTCAGAACTTCTCAAATAGATAAATACCAATGCTAATTACATAATTGAATCGATGAATTCGATCTCAATAACTCACTAATTCAACTAAGTTAGGTTTAGGGTTTCACCTTTCCAACTTGACTTTGGGGCTAGAACATAGAGGAGTGGATGGTGGCGTTGGCGACTGGTGGCGGTGGACGGCGACTGACGGAGCTAAAGCCCGGCGACGATGGTGGCAGAAACAGAGGGAGAAACAGGGGGTCCCGTGCAGCAGAACCGGGATGTGCAGTTCGACAGGGCACGAACGGGCGGGGCAGGTGGCGTTGGAGCGTTGGCCGACACGGCCGGCGTGGTCGATGGCAGAGACGGCCGGACGGACGACTCCCTTTCCGGCGAGCGAAACAGAGGAGGAGAGGGGGGTGTCGGGGTGCTCGTGAGGTAGAGGAGAGAGAAGATTAAAGCTTTGGGGATTTTGGGTTTAATTTGTATTGATTTTAGTTTAGTTATGTCGGTTTGGTGTGTTTTTTTTTTGGTATGTGGATTATTATTATTATTATTATTATTATTATTATTATTATTATTATTATTATTATTATTAAGGAATTTAATATTGTCTGGTTTGAGGCCACGTCGTCGTTCCAACTTGCAACGCACAAATAAGTATACATATAGACATGTATATGAAATGCTGAATTGAAATGCGGTGCCCAACTGGCTTAATTGAAGATTAACATGATTCGAACAAAGTTAAATGAATATTAACTTTGGGCCGTTACAGCCTTCCCCCCTTAAATTAAGTTTCGTCCTCGAAACTTGTAATTGAAAAGGAACGATGATTGGACTCTGGGGCTTAATTGAAGATTAACATGATCCGAACTAAGTTAAATGAATATTAGGTTCGGGTCGTTACAGCCTTCTCCCCTTAAATTAAGTTTCGTCCTCGAAACTTGTAATTGAAAAGGAATGATGATTGGACTCTGGAAAGAAGCTGTGATTGAACTTTAAATGGACATAGGTACCGGTGCTGTTATGATGGTCTGAAGTATAATGTGGATCTAGGATTCTTTTGAAGTTATGAGATGTACAAACGTTTTGTAGATGCTCAAAACCTACTGGTAAATCCAATAGGTGAACCACCTGCTTCTGTCCTCATGTAATATGCCCTGACTTTAAGCCAGGGGTGTTAATGTTTCCTAAATCCTGGAGTGAAACAGACAGAATTTCCCCTAAAAACTGGCCATTTCCCAGGCTTAAAGCCTTACATTTCAATCCCTCCATTGACAATAGGTACAGAAGGAGGCCAGATCAAGCTCAACGGCTACACGCCGGAGATAACAGCTCTACGGGCCACACGCCCAGAGTAAATCACCCAACAATGTACAGTAGGAGAAAATAAATGAAAGGTACAACTCAACGGATCACACATCCGGAGTACTAGGGTTTACATCCCAAAATAAACAATAATTTGGCTCACATGGCCATACAGAACAACTTTTGAACCTTAATCATGTCATAAGACCTTGTCAACTCTCAAATTAACATACCGAATGTATAGTACCACTTCTCTAGGTGTGCATATGACTCCTTTTTAAAGCGAAAGTTGATTCACTCGCATTTGGGTTCAACCAGTGTATTACAAATAAGATAACAATCATGAAGTTACAACACGGTGGTCATCTAAGTGCCATCAACATGATAAAGCCGATAGGTGAAGTTGAATCGGCTGACAAAGTATAAAAGAGACATTATGAAGCCGTTTTGGTGAAAGAACATGATTGCCTGGGGGGGTCGAATCTATATGGTAACTCAAAGTAAGACACTCTATGCTCTCAGTCTATCCACAATGACCCAAGCAATGTTCTTCTTAATACCAGAGATGAAGAACTCCATAATAAAATCCATTGAAATTAAACCCCACTTCCTAGTATGAATTTCTAAAGGTCTCAATGTGCCTACAGGGCGCTGATGTTTAGCCTCCACCTACGTATCCTCCAATATCCTTCCTTAATATCCTGCTAAACCCATAAACTTCTTACTTCTGCCACCGCGTTGGATCTATGCTTGCCTCATGTACAGTCAGCTAGCTCATTCCCAAAACTATATTGGACTCTCATATATCAAATTCATTCAAATTCCCAAGGAACTCATGCTCATCGACTTCCATAGAAACACGTTTGCAAGGAACGAGGTATTCTGTCAGCTACCTATTTAACAAACCAGCCCCATAGTTTCCCCCGCTCATGTTTTTGCTTGCTTTGTTTTGTTTTGTTTTCTTCTTTTCTCTCTTTTCTTTTCCAAAGATAATTTAATGCAACATGAATAGATAGATAGATAGGAATGCGTTGCACCTAAATCAAATAAAGCACAAAATGACTTGAATACGAAGGGAACTTTAGTGATGATCATACCAGAGACTGCAGCTTTTGTTTTGCTCATTACGTAAGCTCGTCCTACCGTTGAGGGTTTAGGGGGCAGGGTTTCTTGACGTGGGGGTTGTATACGCCTTACGACTCCCTTTTCCACAGCCCTCTTCCTTCTAGGACAATTGACAGTCGAATGGTTGGGGCTTCCACACCACATACACTTGTTAGTACCAACACGACACTCAGTTGTAGTATGATTTGTCCGCCCACACTTGGCGCAAGGTTCAGTTGATGCCGCTGGACGACTCTTAGCAGGGCCAACAACGGTTCTTTTTTGAGCCACACTGTCGCTTGGTACACTATGGCCATCCCATTTCCTCTTCGGATTTCCTAGGTTTAAGGCCCTTAATTCCCCCTTCACTCGTTCCACCTCAGCAGCTCTCTCATACAACTCCTGATATGTTTGAATTGGTTGACCCGTCAATTGATTCTGAGTATAAAAAGCTAGACCTTCCTCAAACCTTCTCATTTTCAGCTTTTCAGATGCTACAAAGTCTGGAGCAAATCTTGATAATTCCATAAACTTTCGGGCATACTGCGTTACCGTCATATTACCGCTCATCTTTAATTCCATGAACTCTTTCTCCATCTGTCGTTGAACTGTGATTGGGTAAAACTTAGCCCTAAGCTCCTCGAGAAATTTTGCCCAATTAAGCTCATGCCCTTGTAATTTGTCTTTCACAGCACTCCACCAAATGTCTGCTTCGCCAGCTAAATAAAAAGTCCCTATATTTACTTTTTTTTCTCTTCGGGCACTTCAACTACTGCAAAGATCTTTTCCATTCCCCTAATCCAATCTTCCAATTCTATAGGGTCTAGATTTCCGTCATAGACCTTAGGGTTGCGTCGGGCCACCCTATCCGCCAGCTTATCTGACCTTGGGGGGTGTTCTGGAGGTACCTGAGACCCTGAGGGTGCAGCAGAGATCCTTTTCATTAACTCAATTACCAAGTTTTTCTAGTAATTCGGATCCTCCGCACTACCAGACGCTTCTAGGGCCACAGTTGGGTTTTCATTAAGGTTCTGTTGGGAATTCTCATTTACCTGATTTCCCGAATTCTGAGATTCACCTCCCTGGTTATTTTGCAGATTCTAACATACTGAAACACACAAACAAGGTTTATCACCTAAATCCGCATGGCATTACGATAAACCAGTAACTATACAAAACCAAGGTTCAAGTTAACTCAACTCAAAAAGTGGAACGTGAACTACTTCACTGCTCCTGGTTAGGTTAGCCCGCAAATACCCCTCATATATACACCTTACGCAAACAAAATATCATATCTAGGTCCGTATCCTCACAACCTAACCCCTAAACATCCTACTTCTCACAATGATTTGCTAACCTGGGCTCTGATACCACAACTGTAACGCCCCCAGTTGCTAATGTTTAATTATTCTAACTTAATCCCTTGCTGATTTGTGATTTGCAGCAGGAGTCCTGTGACTGGGACGCTACCGCCGTTTCTTGACGGAACCAGGCTAACTGAAAACCACATGCATTAGAACAGATGTAATAATTAAACATACTTTCAACCACTAGCATCCCTTAGGACATATAATTACACCCATTAACTCGGCGTATGACCAACAGTTACCGGCTAACACAATCTTCAAAATAATGTACAAACAGTGGGGTTTTGGGAAGGCCAGCCTATGAATCACTGTGAGCACCGGCTAGCTAACATGCAGTAAACTGTGGTCCTCGCTCATTTCTCGCTTTCCTATGGCTTATCAAAAAGAGGGCTCTGCGCTGATCCTTCACCTAAAATAGAAAACATGAAAACATTCGAATAATGAGTCAAAGCTCAGCACGCACATTCCTATGCTGTTAAGTAAATTTTGTATGTAAATGGCTGGGCGCTCGCATTTCAAAACATTTGGATTTGCAAACAGGGGAGGGAGAATGTATACGTAAAACTGATTTGCTGATTATTATCTGAAAATGGATCCCTTGTTGACGTCTGCTGTGATCTTGAAATAGGTGCACACCTCCCAAGCCGATCGGAGAGCCTGAGTTGCAGCCACGCGGGTAAATTGAGGGGCATAAGCCCTGATAATTGAGCATTAACGGGGCCACTTGATTATGTGACAAAAGATTGAGTAAATCGATTCCTTAAAGGAGCATTACATTGATTTTGTTCATCATTGAGAAACATGTGAGTTTTTTAAGAACACAAGCAATGTACGTACCTGGTCTTTTTGAAATTCTCTCTCCTTTATAATGGAGCACGTGTGCTGGCAGCTTGAAGCAACCGAAGTGGCCTCATTCCTGCTTCAAAGATTTTATTTGTCCCCAATTAGTGCGACATTACGAAGTTTATTAAATTTCTCAACTTAATGGATTGTTTGTGGCTGGCTGTGTGTTTATAACTAACGGGGTTATCACCATTGCGTTTTAAGTTAATGATATAAGTTCATTACTGTCATTATCTCATTGCGCAATGCGCATCAAGGTCCTTGTAAACTGCTATTATTGTTTTAAATCTTGATAATCATTCAAGTCTTGTATTTCATTAATCAAAATTCTTATCACGTTAATATTCGTTTCATCTTGTTAGCACCTTGAATTTATTTAGATCTATTACTTTGGATTTTTAACTTGAGTTGAGGATGAAGACAGGCAAAACACCAAACTTTTATCACATTAAGCTATTGATAATAGTAAATTGGGATATTTGGAATGCTAATAATTAAGTAAATCAGTAGTTGAAACATTTTACATGCCTTAGGCTTGTCTGTTCAATTGCAATCACAGGGTCATTTGCAACATCCTGGCTAAACTTGCACTTCACCCCAGCATCGAACCCTCCTAATGCCAAATTTTATAATTTCATTTAATGATCGCCTTCTCTCAACCTCATCAACTAGGGCACCCCCTTGAAAACGTTAACCCTAACTAAGGCACCCCCTTGAAAACCTTAACCCATTACTTCCATGGCATCACATAACTGACCAATACTCTCTATCTTGATAACTAATTGCGCACATCACTAACTAAGCAAGAGTTGACTCAATTTAGGGTATAAACTCCAACCCATCATGCTTTTTAGGTTTATGACCGCCAACACTTATCAAACATTCATTCTCCAGTTATGCAAGAGGAAATTAGGCTGCAGTCATTCTATATAATGTATGCAATCATGCACCTAACATGCATCTTACTTTGCTTTCCATCATGCTCAATATGGAGCTAGGCTATAACTTCGACTAGCCATCCATGCTAATTACCACTCCCCATTTCAATAACACAACTATTACATCAACCCACAAATTTACGACCCGACCCAACAATTCTTAACTTCAAAACTCGCTTTACACACGATAGTAAACAACGTCAAGTGATAAAAAGTCCCATAAAGTCACAAACTTGTAACATGTCTTATCTTAGGCATATCCTACCTCTAATCATATTACATCGACTTGCATAACTCTAGTAAACTCCACAACACTCTACCAACCCTTCGCAATAATAAATCGCTCTCAAGTTATGCAAATAAATCCCATAACCATCAATTCAAGCCATAAATTCACACTCCATCAAACAATTCCAAGTCTCGCCAAATTTGCATTACAGGCGATAATCCGACAACGTCAACAGTTCAATGTCCGTACACTCACAACGAATAACCAAATACAGAGAATTTATGCGAGTTAGTCATCAGGCATCACAATTCATTTGGAAGTCAATGAATTATAACAAGGTGATTTCTATTCGCTAATAGCATTCCTACTCAACTTTTTATTCACTAATTCACTATTGTACTTCGACTTAAAACCCAAAACAACTATTACCCAAGTTAACTATTACCTACATCATATAACCACGCATAATTTCAAATTATAATAAGTCAATGAAGTGATGGAATAGCATTCCAACCCAACCACATCAAGTAATAGCATTAACAAACAAACTCAAAACCCAAATCAATTCCGATTTCACTTCGACTCTCTGTCAAAATTACCCAGTCGACAATCCTTTCCAAATGACCACAACAATTCCAGAACTCACAAATAAAATGAACAGCAATGCCAATTACATCATTTAATGTTAATCGAACTTGTTAATCTTAGTGAATTTATGGATTAAATGATGTAATCGGCATTGCTGTTCATTTTATACATTAATACAAAAAGTAGTGAAAATGCTAAGAGATAAAGAGTACAAACTTACAGAATCAATGCTACCACCATTTTTATGTTCTATTAATAGTGTCGAAATTACCACACAAGTTCAGTAGGCAGGTAGTAAACATTCGCTTGTAGTTTCTCAAGCATGTTCGCTAATAATCTTATACCAACATTTTCATATTTATTTTGATTACAATAACAATAACAGCTCCCAGTGTGGGTCCCGTTTTCGCGGGGTTTGGGGAGATCCAACTGTAGGCAACATTACTTCTACCAGCATTCCTACCCGTAGAGAGACTGATTCTAAGAGACCCACAAAAGGGATTTGTGAAAATATTTTATAGAAGAAAGATTTTGCGAAAATATTTAATGGAAAAACATTTGATAGAAGAAAGATTCTATAGTGAGGGATGATTGAGATAAATAAAAGATCAGTTGTTGAAGTTATGAAATAAAAGGACAATAAAATGGAGGAAGGTAATATACCTGAACACCCAACTATAAGCAAACCGGAACTCTTATCAGAAGACAATACAACCTGCATACAAACATAACATACGAAAAAACCACTACCAGCACTAAGCCACAACAGCTAAAAGAAAACTACGGGGTCGACTCTCCGTGATCTAAGATCTTAATCCTATCCCGCCACAACTTTCTATCCTGCGCCGTGTCCTCCGTCAAATCGACAACTTTCAAGTCCTCTCTAATCACCTTGTCTAAGCTCTTCTTTGGTCGTCCCCTCTCTCTTCTGCCTTCGGGGATGTTGTCCACACTCCTCCTTTTCACCTGACCAAACCATCAAAGTCTTGTTTCTTTCACCTTATCTCCGATGGGAGCTCCTTTAACTAAGTCCCTGATAACTTCATTCCTAATTTTGTCTATCCTCGTATAACCACACATCCACCTTATCATCTTTATCTCTGCTACCGTCAGTCTTTGAACCTGCATCTTTTTTAGAGGCCAACATTCCATTCCGTAAAGAACAGCCGGTCTAAGTACCATGCGATAGACTTTACCTTTTAATCCAAGGGGCACCCTCTTATCCCACAGCACACCTCAGATATACTTCCATTTTTGCCAGCCTACTTTTATTCAATAGTTAATATCTTCGTCAATATCCCCATTTTGCTGAATGATCGAGCTTAGATACTTAAACTTATCGACCTTAGGTATCGACCTCCCATCCAGGGTGACTTCTCCCCCCGCACCTACCCTTCCACTGAAACAACAATGCAGGTACTCCGTCTTCGATTTACTTACTCTAAAACCTCTAGATTCCAGAGTATGCCTCAATCGCTCCAACTTGTCATTAACTCCTTGTCTGGTCTCATCAATAAGAACAATGTCATCTGAAAAAAACATACTCCAAGGTACCTCATCTTGAATCCCTCTCGCAAGTTCATCCATAACTAGAGTGAAAAGAAAATGGCTCAAGGCTGAACCCTGGTGCAGGCCCCTACCAATGAAGAAGTCATTAGTGACCCCTCCTGGCGTCCTAACACTCGTCCTACCTCCCTCGTACATATCCTTAATAACTCGAATGTATAAGGGTAGCACTCTTTTCTCCTCCAAGCATCTCCATAACACTTCACGCGGAACTCTATCATATGTTTTTTCCAGATCAATGAACACCATGTGGAGACCCACCTTTCTATCTCTATACAAACCCATGAGTTTTCTAAGGAGGTAAATCGCCTCTATGGTCGACCTGCCTGACATAAAACCAAATTGGTTCTCTGAAATTGAAACATCCTTTCGCAACCTTCTCTCAATTACCCTTTCCCATAACTTCATAGTGTGACTGAACAACTTTATACCCCTAAAATTATTACAATCCTAAATATCCCCTTTGTTCTTGTACAAAGGAATTATTGTACCAGACCTCCATTTTTCGGGCATCTTAGCAGTCCTAAAAATAACATTGAAAAGCTCCGTTAGCCACTCCAATCCTTCCTCCCCCAAACACTTCCACACTTCCACTGGTATTTGAACTGGACCCTCGACCTCCTCTTTGGGCATTTTCCTCGTTCAAGGCCTCTTTAATCTCGTCCTTATTAATATGACCACCCTCTCGCGGATCAATTCTCCTCTCACCACACTCTCGATCCCTCCCTCGGGAATCTTCCCTCCCTTCACCATTGAGGAGATTGGAAAAGTATCTTTGCCATCTCTCCTTAATTTCTGCATCCTCAAATAACACCTTATCATTTTCATCCTTGATGCACCTCTCAACGCCTAAATCCCTTATTCTTCTTTCTCTTGCCCTCGCCAGCTTAAAGACATCCTTCTCCCCTTCCTTGGTCTCTAGTCTATGATATAACCTATCATAAGCCATACTCTTAGCTACCGTAACAGCTTTCTTGGCTGCCTTCTTAGCTGCCTTATATCTAGCTCTACTAACAACTCTCTCTCCATCCGCTCCACTGTTCATGAAATCCGCATATGCCTCTTTTTTCTCCTTAACTTTCTCTTTAACCTCCTCATTCCACCACCAGACACCCTTCCTTTTGTTACCACTCCTTCTAGAAGTACCTAGGACTTCTTTCCACCAGACAATCTGCCATAGCTTTCCACATTGTATCTGCATCCTCTACCTGCCTTCAAGCTCCTTCTTCAATAATTATCTCTGATAATAACAAGGCGTTCTCCTTTATAAGGGTCCACCACTTAACCGTGGGGTCCCCGACTCTCCTCTTTTTCCACTTTGAACACTTGAACTCCACATCCAACACTAGCAACCTATGCTGAGTTCCTAGATACTCACTAGGAATCACCTTACAGTCCTTGCAAAACCTCCGACTATCCACCATCGTCAGGAAGTAGTTAATCTGGGTCTTCAAGGAGCCACTCTTAAAGATCACTAGGTGGTCCCCTTTTTCTTGAAAAAGGAGTTTACCACCAACAATTCATAGGCCACTGCAAAGTTCAGTACAAAAACTCATCCGTTATTTCTCTCCCCAAAACCGAAACCCTTGTGGGCCATATCATACCCGTATGAGTGAACACCAATATGGCCATTAAAGTATCCCTTTATAAAAAGTTTCTCGCTCCGAGGTATCTCCTGGATGATCATATCCAACTCCTCCCAAAAAAGCTTCTTAATATCGTCCGACAGACCTATTTGGGGTGCATAAACATTGACCACATTTATGAATTCTGAACCCACCAAAATCTTAATGGCCATAATTCGGTCACTCTTACGCCTTACTTCAACAACAAAGTCTACCAACTCCTTCTCAACCAAAATGCCAACTCCATTCCTCGCCTTGATAGACCCTGAATATCATAATTTGTACCCATCAACTTCTCTAGCCTTAGCTCTCACCCACTTCGTCTCTTGAACACACGCTATATTAATCCTACGCCTACGCAACGACTTAACTAATTCTATAGACTTACCTGTAAGCGACCCAATATTCCAAGACCCTCGGTGCACAATCTGAAACCCTCCACCCCTCTTACCCCCACTACCCCCTGGAGGACTGGCTGAAACTACCACATTGCTCGCCACTAGCTAACAACCCAAGAAAAATACTAATAATAACAACCCAAATAATACTAATAATAAACTAAAAAGCCAAGTGACTTACCAAAAAAGTAAATATCGATGGCAAATATATTAGCTACAAGGGCACTAAATCAAAATTATGTAGGAGCTTATGCACTGGGGGAGAACTCGTCTAACACTAGCAGTACAATAAAAATAAAACAGAGTTGCTACTAACAAAAAATGCACTGAAGGACGGGCTTTAGCAAATAGCAAGTGGTGATAATAATAATAATAATAATAATAATAATAATAATAATAATAATAATAATAATAATAAAAATAAATAAATAAATAAATAAATAAAATAAAAAATAACACTAGCTATACAGAAATAAATGATCTAAATAGTAGTAGTAGTAGTAGTAGTAGTAGTAGTAGTAGTAGTACTACTACTACTACTACTACTAATAATAATAATAGTAATAATGCTACCAACCTAGCGAAAAGGAATAGTATGGCGTTCTGAAGGCAACACCCACACAAAACACCGCAAAGCAGAACCAAAAGCAACAAAAAACAGACCCAAAAATAGGGCAACACTGGGAAGAAATTAGACATGCACTGCTAAAAGGAAACCAAGGCTATGAAAGCGAAAGCCAAAGCAAACCAAAGCAGACGCTGACTTGCACAAAACTAGGAGTAAAAAAATAGCTGACCTGACCCCTTCCTAACGGGCCTGACCGTAAACCAGTTCTTGGGCACAGCACCCAACGGTGACGGCCACCATCTTGCGCAGTAGAACAGCAACACCCGTGAGTCGGTGACAGAGCAATCAGAGTAGAAGACACTGGCAATTGATGGGCCAACGTCCGAGATTGGGCGGCGTCCGAGAGTACTGAGACTTTCGTTTTGAGAGCTTGTATCAGCGGTCAGCTGGCCAACCAGCGGTGATGGCAAGAGACAAGGGCAACAGCCAATAGCAGTAGCATAAAAGGGGAAGCAGAGAAAGAATTTGCAAGATCAACAGTGAAGGTGAAGGTGGGAATATCCTGAACAAAATCAGCTCGAGCCCAATTCACAACTGTCCATTTTGCAAGATCGAATCGAAATGCAGCTTGCCACAATTTACCAGAAGAATGGACAAGAAAGAGACACAGAGGCTAGATTTGGTGAATATCTAGTGTGTAGTATAACGACTCTGGTTTTCAGTCTCCTCTTCTGACGATCAAAACAAGAATGAATCAAGGCTTGAAGTAGAAGAAACTGTATACAATAGGATTTGACTTCCAACAAAAAAGCACTCGTGAAGATCTCCAAAAATCGACGGCGTATTTTCGGAAAAATCCATTTATTATATGACATTGTACGTGCAATTTATTTATTATTTATTATTTTCTTCCCTCATGGCTCTTGATGTGTTATATTTTTTTCTTTTTCACAAGGGCAAATAAAACAGGGGAACGTTAGGCGCCTCTTCTCACAAGAGTACGCCCAACTACATCAGCTGCCAGAATAGCCTTAAGAGAAGGAGAAAAACAAATATCTGAGGAGTAGGACGCTGTAATTGATTGTCCAAATTTGGAAATCCAGTCAGCTGCCATATTTGCTTCCCTAAAAATGTGGGTGAAGAGTAACTGAATACCTTGAGTTTGCCACATACGTATATCGTTAATGATATTCGATATTTGCTAAGGGGTTTGAATCTGTCCTTGCAGTGCTTGAATCACTAATTTGTTATCACCTTCAGTATGCATCTGCGTGAACCCGGCTTGAATGGCTGCCCGAAGCCCGTCTCGCAATGCTCTTGCTTCTGCAACAAGAATGGATGAATTCCCATAAAAATGTGCTCCCGCCTTAACAAGATTACCCGTGTGGTCCCGGATGATGAAGCCCCCTGCTGCGGAGGAGCAGATGAGGGATCCATCAAAATTGAGTTTGACGAATCCCGGTGAGGGGGGATGCCAACTTACAAGATGAAATGAGGAAGAAGGGGAGGAAGAAGGTCCCCTCGAAAAATGGTCAACCGACAGACAAGATCGGATTCGCCACTCTGCATATGCTTTTTTTGCTCGAATAATGCACGCAACAGGGATAAAAGAAATGTTATCGAAAACTGTTGCATTCCTAGCTTTCCAAGTGGTCCACAAGAGAAATGAAATTTTCTGTTCCAAAGTGGGATTGTGAGAGGAGTGTATTCTGTTTAAATAATGTAAGAGATCCTGGTTAACTGTAGGATAGGAAGCCGGTCGGATCCAGTGATGCGTTGTCGCAAGCTCCCAGACTTTCTTGACCATTTGGCAATTGATGAAGAGATGCTCGGTAGACTCAATATCCCCTAAACAGAGGGGGCAAGCGGAATTGAGAGTAAGCCCCCTTTTTAGAAGAGTACCCCTGATAGGTAAGGCATTATGACATAGTTGCCAAAGGAAGACTTTGATTTTTGGCAAAGTATCAATATTCCAAATCCATTTAAAAGACCATGCAGATGTATTAGGCGAATGGGTGCCATGAGCTACCCAGGTAGCTGATTTGGTTGTGAAGGTACCGGAGCTATGCAATCCCCAACAAAAGGAGTCCTTAGTTTCATGAAGGGGTATAGTGATACCCTGAATTTTCTGTATGGTAGGATGATTGTTGAGGGTTTGGCTTAGTTTGGGTAAGTCCCATTCGGAGTTATCCCGGATAAAGTCGCAAACCTTGGCGTCAGGTTGAGCAATACTATCTACGGGCACATCTATGATCTCAACTAGATTCCTATTTTCGACCCAGTTATCAAACCAAAAGGAGATCTCGTCCCCTCGACCTATTTTCCAGATAATACCTTTTTGGAGCAGAGTCCTACATTTTAGAATACTCTTCCATACCCGTGAATCTGTATTTTTACGTGAACAGTGAAAAAACGTTGCAGTGTGCAGGTACTTGGCCCGCATAGATTGAACCCAAAGACTAGGGGCGTTAGTAAGTATTTTCCAAGCCAGCTTGCACTGGAAGGCCTTATTGACAGCTTCAGTTTTTCGTAGCCCCAGTCCACCATGGCTCTTAGGTCTACACACTTTATCCCATGCGATGAGTGGCATGCCTTTACACGTATTAGACTTTTTCCAGAAGAAGTCCCTGTTACTTTTATCTAGGTAGCGGCTAGTTTTTGGTGGGAGCTCAAAACATTGCATAGTATGAGCTGGTAGGGATTCTAAGTGTGACTGTATGAGAATTGTTCTACCTGCTTTAGAAAGGCAATTTGCTTTCCATCCTTCTAACTGGATAGCAGCTTTATTAATGATGTCCTGGAAAGATGAGGAAGAAGGCCGTCCCTGGAAAACTGGGCATCCTAAATATTTACCCAAAGACTCTCAATGCGGAATATTGAAAATTGCGGTCACAAGTTGCTTTTGAGTAGTCGTCGTGTTACGCGAGAAAGTCAATGTAGATTTGTGGTAATTCACTAACTGGCCAGAAGCTGAACAAAAGAAGTCAAGGATGCTTTTAAGAATGGTACAGCTTTTTACATTAGTTTTGCAAAATAAAAGGCAGTCATCAGCAAAGAGCAGGCATGGGATCTTATCAGCAGACGGGCAAATCTTAACTCCTACTCCGGATCCTGGAGTGTGGGCTTCTTTAAGCAGCATATTACCGAAAGCTTCCATACATAGGATAAAGAGCTAGGGGGACAGGGGATCCCCTTGTCGAATTCCTCTTGTCGGGGTAAAAAAACCATTAGGTTTGTCATTAACAATGATTGAGTAAGAAACTGAAGAAACGCATTGTTTGATCCATGCATTCCGAGAGGTATGAAATCCTAATTCTTGGAGGCACTTGAGCAACAAATCCCATTCGATTCTGTCGTATGCTTTCTCCATGTCTAATTTGATAGCCGTCCAGGCAGTCTTAGTTTTAAGATTCTTAAATTTATGCATAATTTCATGCGTTAGCAAAATATTGTCATGCATAGTTCTCCCAGGGACAAAAGCATTTTGGAAGGGAGAGACTAGACGGGCTAACAACGGTCTCAGCCTGAAGACAAGAATTTTCGAAATAATTTTATAAATCATGGAGCAAAGACTTATGGGTCTGTAATGACTAGTCTGCGTGGGGTTAGTCGTTTTTGGAATAAGAGTAATAAAGGTATGGTTGATTTCCTTAAGGATTTTCCCATTCAAGAAGAATTCAAGAATGCAGTTAAAAAGGTCCTTCTTAACAAGGTTCCAGTAAGTCTTGAAAAATCCCGCACCAAAACCATCTGGCCCAGGAGTCTTATTAGAATCAATGCTGAACAAGGCATTTTTAACCTCATCCAGGTTTGGGAGTTTAATAAGTTCACTGTTATCGAGGTCTGAATTTACTTTTGACAGCCCAAGGTTTGGTACTACTCTGGCGTAGCTATGCACATATTTGAATCGTTGTGTGTAATATGAAATAAATTTATCTGCAATCAATTTGTGATCGTCAAGCCAAAGACCGCAGTCATCCTTTAATTTCAGCACGAACTTTCTCTTTCTCCTAGCGTTGGCTTGTTTACGAAGGAACTTAGAATTTCTATCGCCATTGACCAGCCATTGTTTCCGTGCTAAATTCCCTCAGTATTTCTGATTAAACAGCATCATTTTCTCTCGTTGTTTCAGAAGGCGCTGCAGCCAGTCATTAAACCGCTGACTTTGAGGTTGGGCTATGAGTCTTTCTTCCACATAGTCGATTTTAGTCACATTCTTGGTGGTTCTATCATTAAAATTTCCAAAAAACTTTTTGGACCAGTCTTTAACATCCTGCTTAACACATCTTAGTTTCCGCATAACTTTATACATATGGGTTCCATTATGCCGAGAGTGCCAATTTTTAGAGACAATAATATCAACCTCTTGATATTTGGTCCAGAAATTTTGAAATCGAAAGGGAAAGGCCTTCATTTTGGGCAACTGTGCTTAAGTTGACATAATAATAAGACAATGGTCCAAACACGAGAATGTGCCATGTATCTCATAAACATTGGGATACAGGGTACTACAATCTCGTCGAACCATCGTTCTATCCAGTCTTTCATAAATCAAGTGGGTGTGGATCCTTTTTTTCCAAGTAAATAAATGGCCTGAAACTTGAACACATTCAGCATCAGTGACAGTAAAAAAATTGGATAGTTGGTGGAAGCGATTCGTAGCAGGAGGCTGGCCTCCTAGTTTTTCATTAGGGCATAGAAGCTCATTGAAATCCCCCATTAGACACCAGGGTAAGTCGATAATATTATTAAGTTCTACTAAATGATTCCAGAATTCACTTTTATCTCTAGGTTGCGCTGGGGCATAAATTCCAGAAATAACTGAATTTTGCAAAATATCTAGATCATGAATTAACATATGTAAAGCTCGGGATTCTTTCATTAAGACTGAAGCATGGATATCACCGTTGTTCCATAGAACTGCTAAACCTCCAGAATGGTTAACTGGTGATACAAAGTCGAAGTGCTCAAATCCCATTAGGGGAAGGATCCTTCGGATATTTGCTTCGTTAACCATAGTTTCGAGTAGAAACAACAAATCAGGCTTATGTATTCGTGTCAAAAACTTAACTTCCTTAATAACTTGCGTTTTCTTAGCGCCTTGGACATTCCAACATATAATTTTCATAGATAAACGGATAATAAATTAACTGTTTCCAGCAAGTTTCTGGCCGTACAAAACTTAGACAATGCCGAAGGGCGTGCACATGGCTTACACAAAAGCCACTGTTTGCAAACCAGCTGGGGGGAGGGGACCCTGTCTGTTACCATAGTGCTGAAAGTACAAGCAGATAGCATATTGGACAATTTTAGTCTAGGCCCACAGGCATTCAGTTTAATGGCCTTGGAAGGGTGTGACCCTTCACTCACCAAAGAAATGTCCCAGTTATTGTGCGGAGGGCGTAGGTTTGCTAGTGACCCTTTTTCCTGCTTGGTGTACTCCTGGCCTGTATCCTGGCAACAAAGCACCCATAAAAAAGTCAAATAAGTGCTGAGAGAAATATGGTACTGCGTAAGGCCGTAAAACCCAGAATGTCCTAACTGAACAAGTGATAAAGCGAAGACAAGTATACCGGAGGTGAATGTTAAGGAAGTCTCAGGTAACATAAAGCTCATCATTGACTGTAAAGGTGGATCAGGGACCATGTCATTGGCATATTCACACAGGCTGCGCTCCAACTGAAGGGGCAACACTGAGGTAAATGCGCTAGAGAAGATCCAGCAACCATCCAAAAGAAAGGAAGACAGGCATAGCAAATGGGGCCAGCAGAAACAACATATAGCCAAACCATAGAAACAGCATAACCATTGAATATCCATAAGCCAGAAGGCAAGGTTACAACCAGCAGAACCTCCTATCCATAGAAAGGTAAGACAACCAGCCCAAAAACAAAGCACTGCCACATTGCCAGAAAATAAACCATGAAGTACAGAAACTAGAAACATCATACGCAGGAAAGGAACCAGATATCATAGGTACAGACGCAAAAGGGAGGTATGCCGCCTCCAAACAGCAAGATACAAGTGCAAAAGGGAAACATAGTGACCAAACATGAGCATAAACATAGAGAAAAAGCAGCTAAGGACTGGTGCTTAGGGGTGGGAAGAACACTCCTCGCCCTCTTCAACTCTCTTCCTTTTAGATGAGTCGGTGGACATTTCCACATCTTCGATAATGTCAAGGTTGAGGAACATGTCTCCATGATCTTCCTCTACCATGCCTTCATCATCATCCTCTTCCATACCCAACAGTGTCTCAGCACTAGGCGAGCCTTTGTCGTGATTGTTCAAGGCGGGAGGAATAGGCAGGGGCACCCCCTTAGAGCTACTAGGTTCTGTGGCAGCCCAGGGGGGAGAGGCAGAAGGCACGTGGACAGTGGGGGGGCCTTGGGCTGGAGTTTGGAACATGCCTGGGGGCGGGGGCTCGAGGCAGGTCGACCTCTCTTCTTGGGGGAGACCGTCACCCAGTTCTCACTGGTGGGGGGGGTGATCATGGGAAGAGACTGGAGTATCTTTAGAGGGGTAGTCTGAAGAGCCCTCCTCAAATTTCCTAACCACAACCTGGGCTTTATTCTGAGCAGGGAGTTTGGGACAACACGCAAGCTGATGCGACTCCCCCCACAGAAGGGGCAAACCTCATACAGACCTTCATAGATAAGGGGGACTCGCATGGACAGGCCATTCCTAGCTATGGTGAGGCTGCCAGGAAGGGGGTGGGTGGTATCAATGTTGAGACACACTCGAGCGAATTTACCTTTGAGGCGAAGAAGAGTGTTTTGGTCAATACTAACAATAGCTCCTATAGGTTTCAGCAGCTCATGTAGGGATTCATGGTCCCAAAATTCCCAGGGGAGCCTCGGAACCCTAACCCACTGGTCAATATTGGTAATAGCAGTGGTGTAGGAGTCAAAGAAGGGGGTCCACTTTTTAAGCACGAAGTTAAGGCCATTAACATGCCAAGGCCTTTGATCAAACACAAGTCTACAATCCTCAGCATTAGCAAACCTGACCATGACCCATTCATTACCCGCATCAATGTAATCAACCTGACCTTTTACAAAGTACCAGTCCTTCTTTGTTTTGTAGATGATGGCAGGAAGAGGCACAGGGTCCCCCCAAACCTTCCCTATTAGGCAACATGCTAGTAACTCATCCAAGGGGGTAGGGGGTGGGTCAGTCTGAGTATGAAAAGTCGACTGGTTAGTATGAGCCTGAGAAGGAGCAGACCCTACGGGAAGGATCCCTGTAGGGTGACTTCGGGGAAGTTGAGGACAATGTTCTGGTTCAGGTGGGGGGACTTGAGCACAACCATCACCCCCCAGACCGAATTTGAGGGCATTAGCATAGGGTCGACTTGAAGGGGGTTGGCTATGATGGTGAGGTCAAATTCCATCCAACATATATAGCTCTCTAGATTTGGCAGAATTAGTACCAGAGGGAACATCGTCATGGTGGTTAGGACTACCATCAGGGGTGTTGGACAGAGGGAGAGTGGACGACGGGGTTGGTGAAGTCATAGGCAAAACCTGGTCAGGGTGGATGGGGGAGTAGTGGACTTGGCCTGATGGGGGGAAAACACAATCCCTATAAATACCGAGATCCTGGGGTGTGTCAACAGTAACAGTAATCCTCTTCAATAATGGAGAGCCAGACGAATTAAAGAAGGAAAAAGAAATGAGAAGACAAAACCGTATTCGACGCCTGACAGGCATGGTGATGCGCAGAACAGCAGTGATAGCCATGTTGATCCGGTTGAAGAGGTCCAACTGCAAAATGTTATCACCATAAACCCGGCAGTCGCTGTTGCCAGAGCCCCCGTTTTTGGAGTCCCTCCGCCGTAGAGAACAGGTTGCATACTCAAGAGCTCCTATGAATGTAGCTGTGCGGCTAGAGAGATGAGGGCAATCGATGTCCGTCCCTGGTAATTTCGGGTTAATGATGGTAATAGCCATTAAGAAGGGTTGAAACCTAGAAACCGGGGGGCCACTGGTGGAAACGCCCCCTGTTTTGCTGTCATACCGCCATGGACAAGCGACTGCATACTCGAGTGCTAGATCGGAAGTAGCTTGGGGGCTAGGTGGTGGAGACTCATCATCATTCGGCTCTGAGCTAGGGGGTAGAATGGAAATCGGTGGAGGCCGAATGAGGGGTAGAATGGCCAGAGCAGCACCGATCTGCTTCTCTAGCCACAGCACCTTTGTAGATCGAGGTGTCAGATCGACCAGAACGGATGAACTGGCCGAGGTGTCAGCATGAACCCAACGCAGTCGAGATGTGGCGAGGTTCAAAACAAGGAGGGAGGGGCTTGGGGAAGGTAGAAGTCGTGCAATTCCAAAGTCATTGAAGAGGGGGGCGAGCTGGAGGGGCAGCGATGGGACGGTTGTGGTGCAGATAAGGCTGTTAGCGAGGGGTAGCTCATTGAATGCAAGGAGAAGAGGGTCTGGAGGTTTCTTCATAGCCCTAGCTACTCTCTCGAGATGGTCTGCTCTCTCACTAGAAATTTCTTATGAGTCTGTCCCTTCTTGATGTGTTATATGACATTGTATTTGCATATATTTTTTTGTATCTCATCACTAAATCTTTAAATTTATTAAAAACATACTAGTTCTTATGAAAATTAATTACTAACTATAATATAAATTGTGTCATGCACGTGCAACGTATGCCCAACACACAATGATTACACTAGATTGGATTAGTTATCATCATGTCAACAAGCTGCTCTTGAAATATTAGTAGAGTATGGTCAGTTTGCTTTAGGACAACCCACTTCAAAGTTGGGTTGACATTGTATTTTGTTATTTTGGTCCTTAGTGAGTCCTAGTTTCAAGCCACTTACTTCATATAATTAAGCATGGATAAGTTTTTCAAAGTCTAGCGAAATGCAAAGTGCAAGGTTTGGTATTAACAAATCAGAACAAACATGTCATTTTTATGCTGGGGAAGCAAGTCAAGCCCCTGACCTAAGCAAGAAGGTACAACATAATATGGGGCACATATGAGAGATTAGCCTATTTACATGATGAGTCAAAGTCAGGGATGACACACAGGGACATAAAACTTAACAGCATTGTTTTAGACTATGATATGATATCTAATATTGCTAACTTTGGGTCTACTAGGTTATTCCCTGAAGACATGACTCATATTAACAATGCTATAGAATGTACATAGTGAGTTGATACACCATAATTTCTTTTTCAGCAATTATATTATAACATATACTCCCTCCGTTCCTATTTAAATGCCTTAGTTTGGCTTTTGAGGCTAAAGGGCATCGAGATGTGACACTACTTCATTCACCTCAATAAACATAATCAATAATTTTTTGAAAACTTATCTTCCATAGAATGATAGATTAACTTGCCAGTTTGACAGCAATTTAAGATGGATGAGGTATTTTTCGTTAGAAAAGAGAAACAAACTTACGTATGCTTTTTTGCATAGGTTACATGGCCTTGTAATATATTGTACGTGTAAGACTAACATAGGAGGTTGATGTATAGCTTCAGGGTAGTTCTTATTAAAGTCATCACTTCAAAGAAGAATGCTAGCTCATTTTCCCAATATTCTATTTTCTTGTGCATCCTATATATGATATAGATGCGATTCTGCTTAAATTGTTAATTTCAAAAAAAAATTCTGCATCAATTAAATGTAAGATTTTCTTGTTCAGAGTGCCTAGGTTTGATCCTACATGCAAGGAGAAGATTGCATGAATCAATTGATTAAGCCCTGCAAGGCAAGTTTTGAAAAAAACAGGAGGCATCGATGATGCTTCATATAGGGGTTTTGTACATCTAAGTCAATGAAGAATGACAACTGTTGATCTCACCAATGGTGAAAATGCTCAGTGATAAATATTACAAGCTTGAACAACCAACCTAACCACTATTTCTAGATTCTAACAATGTAGAAATTACCAAGCAAGTTTACTAGGTAAATAGTTGCTTGTAGCTTCTTGCTCCAATTTCCCAAAACACATCATTTTAGAGTCAGATTCTTTACTAAACACGCAACTCACCTAGGAGTGTGTTCGAGCCGAGTTGAACCCAAGCTTGCCTAGCTCAAAGCTGGGCTCATAGGTGCTGCGTCAATCTTGTGGCTTGCTTGTGGCTTGGGAAAATCAAGCCATTATTACTCGTTAGCTCAGCAAAATCATGCTCATGACTCAACAAACTTGGTGAAATCTAGCTCGAACTCGATTTGCTTAAGACCTGAGCCAAAGCTTAATTCACTTATGTAATGTTTGGTTAGATGTAATTAATCTTGTAATGCAAATAAGTTTGTAATTGTGTTTTCATTACCTTGTTTGGTTGTATGATAGTATTGCAATAAAAGAACTATATTGTAAATATAATTACCACAAGCTAAGTAATCATGATTGCATTACAAAGTTAATTGCATTACATTGTCATTACATTACATCTAACCAAACATTAAATTAAGGTTAGAGCTTAATCTCGGCTAGTCTAAGACTCGTGTAAAATTCAAGCATGAGCTTAGTTATTCGAAACCTCTAAGCCTAGGCTCGACTTGTTTAAGATTCATGTATAAACTTAACTAGTATGATTTGATGCAAATGTTGCTTCTTAAGGATCAAACGTATGCTCAGCCACTTATGTAAATATAAAAAGATTGGTGAATGTATTAAATCTCTGTGATTAGCCAAAAGGTGGTAAGGTTGGGGTGTAAGATTCTGCCTTTAGGTGGGTAGGTGATTTAAAAGGTGAAAACTTAGATTGTCAAGAGATAAAGGATGAGAAAGAAAGAACAACTAGCTTAAGAAATAAATGTGATGCTACTGTGTTGTTGTAATAATGTGATCATAAATAGTGAAATTCAATCAAAATAAATATCTTTACACAAAAAATTAAGGATCAAAACTTTGGTATTTGTTTCTTATGAGAGCTTGTGGAAGCTTCTTGGGCTCATTAGCTTGGCTCACTTAGGCTTGACGAGCTCAAGAGCCTAGACTCATAAGGTATGTGTTTGGCTCTAAATAGCCTGTTGAGTTATTATATCTAAGTTTTGATGATAACAAATCCAAGTGTAAAAATTTGTCCAAGTAATGTTGCTCCAAACAGGCCTAACTAGTGTTTGTAATCTTTATTGTATTAACTGATTTGCTACATGTGAGAACAAGTCTTCAAAACAGGTTTTAATTGGTGATTCTATATTAAGTTAAGAACGCCATATCGACAGTTGATTGTAAGGCATGTTCCTGAACTCTGGCAATGCAAAGAACAACCCCAGCAAACAAGGTGGCCTTGGTGTTCACAGCAACTCTACAAATCTTGGACAAGATGACTGGTTCAAAACAAGAAGTCTTGGGTATATAGGTTTTATTTATTTAGACTCTTGTTAATATGCCAATATTGAAAACGCTTTTTAAACACCTCTTGAATCGGTATTTGCGCTAAGTGCTTCAGAACATCAGTTGCGAACAACCCTGCAAACAGGGTGCCTAGGGTGTTTCTGAACTGAAGTGGCCATACCCGGTTATCTTTGAAAATTCATTTTGGTTGGCCAAGATCTCCAGAATACTTTCTTTAAACTCCAAGATTGCTATTTTTCTAGGAAGGATATTTCTTGAAAATATTATAGGAGATTTGCGAAAATAGGTTTTGGGAGATTTGCCAAAACTAAAAGATTCCTTTTGCCCATATTTTCGGATATGATAAAGTTTCAAAAGCTGAAGATTTCTGGTTGCCTTTTTAATCCTCTTCACGGCTATGGGAAGATAAAGGTTATCTCTTAAGATAATAAATCCCTTATACTTTGGAAAAAAACTTGTCACTAGCCGTTGGGGAGTATTTTTTCTTGAAAATGGTTTTCCATACTTAGCTGATTCTTTTGGTCTTGACCGTTGGATTTTTGTGTATAGAATCTCAGTTCTTTCACTCCCACAAGGGGCAAGAAATAGAAAGCAAG
>JACYFF010031959.1:18046815-18070828 GCA_017589665.1 Selenicereus undatus
AAAACCGACACAAGTTGTGTTTAAACTGAGCTTTCAATATATTGGCACAATAGGATTCACATTGTACCTTACATTTGCTTAGTTAGAAGCACCCCAGTAAGGTGTTTGTTGACCTTGATCCCAGATCAGTCGAAAGTGAGAAAGTGTGTCCTAGTCGTGTGGACTTTGGACGTGTCCAATCTGGTGAGATTTGGACGTGGTGTAACCTGTCTTAGAAAAGGAGGTTACGTGGTTGCAAGTTGTAACAAGGTGTGTTACATTTGTAACGAGTTAAGCCCGGTTTAGTGAAATGGTTAAATCCTACACGAGGTAGGTCGTGGTTTTTCACACCTCAGTTGGGCTAGAGGTGTTTTCTACGTAAAAATTGTGTGTGCTTTATTTTCCGCATTTATCTTGGTGAGTTTCGCATTTGCAATAGTTGAGAACACCCTCTGCAAACAAGTCATAAGGGTGTTTGCTATTCACAACACGAAAATCAGACACCACAATTCACCCCCCTCTTGTGGTAGAATACTCACGAACTTAACATAGCCAAACAATTTTCGCTCGGTGTAACCTCGACAAACCGAAAAGTGAGTTGGCTGGCAAGACAGCTTGAGTCAACTACACACCTATACATTGCTAATACCCATTGCTTCATGATGGTTGATATGTCCTCGGTAGTCTTTATGTTATGCACAATACTTGTAAATATTGTAACATAGTAGTACCAGATTGCAAAGGCTTCTGGGAGCACTTATGAAAAACTCATCCTCAAAATGGTGACATAGTAGCACCAGATTGCCATGACTTTTGGGAGTACTTGCAAAAACCTCATCCTCAAAACATTGGATGTACTTGTTAGGAAGAAGCTTTACATTTATAATAGTTAGTGCAAGACATAGTTATGGTTAACTGGTAAGTATAGGTCATCTATAAAGAGTTGATTTACAAGTATCGAAGATATCATGAGTGTTTCAAGTTAGGCAATCCAATGGTAATGGATGCACAAATTAAACTAAATTAAAAAAAAAAGCAAAAGGGGGTTCGAGTTGTGATTTAGACACCTAATGGACCAACTAATCAAATCTCAAAGTACCCTACCCAAATATACACTAGTATTCAGAATAGTCAACTATGGCCATGTTCTTTTCGTGGGTACATTGCAGGTGTGAAATGGAGAGGAGTGGGAAGAAGCGGGTGAAAGTGGGCTGTCAAAAGCTGACCCGATACGATTACCGACCTGAACCGAACACAAAATTAGGCGGGTTTGGGTAAAGATTTTCAACCCATTTAATTAAATGGGTCGACACGACTAACCCGTTTATTTAAACGGGTTAGGTTCAGGTTGAAATTTTCGACACGAAAAAAAACATATTTAACCCGTTTAATTAAATGGGTTAATAGGTTAACCTGTTTAACCCGTTTAATTCCAACTCGTTTAACCTGCTTAACTTGTTTAACTTGTTTATTTGGGAGGGAAGTGAAACTGGATTTTTTCATTTTGATTTTTGAGGAGCCACAAAACCCTAAGCAGCACGCAGCTCCCTCCTCCTTCACGCCTAAACGGCTCATCCTCTCAACTCAAGTCTCTCTCCCTCTCAAGCCACTCATTGTCTCTCTCTCTCTCTAATCTTTAGAACTCTAAGCAGCACAGCACGCAAAGCTCCCTACCTCCCTCACGCCTCAGCCTCTCAACTCAAGTCTCTCTCTCTCTCTCTCTCTCTCTCTCTCTCTCTCTCTCTCAAACCACTTAGAGTGTTTCATCCTCCAAAATACCTATTTTTGATGTTGAACTTGAAACTTTGAGTATTAATTTAGTCATTGTGAATGGCTTGTAGTGATGTCATGAAGTTGGCATCCTCATGAATTACAGGTTGACATATCCCATGAATGTTGCATCCTCCAGGTTGATTGTTGATGTGGCTGTCAAACATGCCCATGAAGTTGTGCAGGTTGTTTAGAAATTAATTGGGTTAAATGGGTAAATAGGTAAATTGGTACCTGATTATGACCCGCTTAAGTTAAACGGATAATTGGGTCAGAATCAGGTTGACCTGTTTAATAATTAGTCAGGTTTCAGGTTGGATTGTTCAATCCGTTTATTAAACAGGTCAAGTTCAGGTTGGGGGGTCTTCAACCTGTTTAAGTTTAACGCGAATACGAACCCGACTCGACCTGACCTATTTGACAACCCTAGAAAGTGGGTAGCAGTGGTTTGTTGTATGTGGCAGTAGGAAGAAGTGGGTGAAAGTGAGAAGAAGTGGGATAGAGTTGGAGCATTGATATTAGTTAATTTCTTTTGTATATTGAAGAAATATTATTTGCATTTTGCGTTGGTAACCAAAAATTCATTATTCATGGCATAAATCTCGTATGTGTTTGTTTTTTTTTGTGTAGTAAACAAAAATGTTATATTTTTTGCTTTGGTGACCAAATATTTGTTATTCGTGACACAAATTGCAAATACATTATTTTTGTGGTCTCTTATGATTTATTTTTTTTTTGCGTTGTTAACCAAATATTCATTATTCATAACACAAATTCATTATGTGTGATAGAAATTTCTGTTTTGTTAGATTTTTTTGTATATTAAAGAAACATTTATTTAGTTTTTGCGTTATTAATCAAATATTCGTTATTCGTGACACAAATTACATACGTCTTATTTTCCTGGTCTATTTATGAAATTTAATTTTTTTCGTTTTTAACCAAATATTAATGATTCGTGGTACAAGTTGCAAATATAAAAAAATTTTGTGTATATGGAAGAATTTTTTTTTTAGTTTTTGCGTTGTTAACCGAAAACTAATTATTCGCAACTATTATTGTAAATATGTTTTTTTCTTTGTATTCATGAAACGTTTTTATTATTGGCGTTAGATATAAAAAAAATTATAAAATAAAATAACAATAACGTATCATACTCATATCCAAATACAATCCTGAGCTCCTGACACTTTATCTCAAAAAATCTACCTCTCCCATCACTAACATTTAAATCACTTTGCTTGTTTCTCAAACCCCTTGTTGCTCTCTTCCTCTTCTCTCTCAAACTCGCTTGGCAGATTGTTCACCGGTCGCTGCAGAGCCGTCCTCACTGTCATACAGTACGTGCCGCCGGACTGTGGTCACTCTCTTGCATAGGTCGCCGCGCAATCGTCCTCACTCGGAACTGCTTCTACTCGCTCGTGTTCAATTTGTGCTTGTCTGACACTGCTGCTTATCGTCGACTGCTCGCCACCAATCATTACTCGCCGCCATGAGGCTAGTAGATTTGGTGGTGGCTGTTTTTGTTTTTGGTTGAATTATCGACAAAATTGGTATGCAAAAAAAAATTATTTCTTCAATATACAGAAAAAAATCTAAAATTTGTCTCACAAATAACGAATATTTGGGTAACAATGCAAAAAAATAAATATCTTTTCAATATACAAAAGAAAAAATATCTGCAATTTGTATTACGAATAACAAATATTTGGTTAACAACGCAAAAAAATCTCTTCCATGTACAGGAAAAAAAAACATCTGCAATTTAATCTCTTCCATGTACAGAAAAAAAAACATCTGCAATTTCTGTCACGAATAATGAATATGTGGTCAACAATGCAAACAAAAATAAATATCTCTTCAATATATAGAAAAGACACATTTGCAATTTGTGCCACGAATTACGAACAATGTAAAAAAAAAAGCTCTTCAGTATATAAAAAAATCTGCATTTTGTCACAAATAAGGAATATTTGGTCACCAATGCACAAAAAAAACTCTTCAATATACAAAAAAAATATGTAATTTGTGTCACGGATAACTAACATTTACTTAACAACACAATTTTTTTTAATATATGAAAAACATTAATTCATCTGCAATTTGTGTCACGAATAACAAATATTTGCTTAATAATGCGGAAATTTAAAAATATTTGGTTAATTCTAATTATAATATTTATATACATAATTACATAAATTAGATAAGTTTTCAAAATAAGAAGAGTAATAGTGGAATAAAGTAGAGAGAAATGAGTGAGGGTAAGGGCTTGTCCTATTTTGCGTTTTAGATAAATAGATAGATGTAAGGAGCTGTAAGTGGAAATGTAAGGAGCTGTTGAATGTTATAGAAAATCTATATGGGATGTAAGAAAATGTAAGGAGATGTAAGAAGATGCAAAGAGATGTAAGGAGATGTAAGAAGCTGCAAAGAGATGTAAACTCTGAGCTAAATCATAAAAAACGCGAAATAAAATAGGACCTAACTAAAAGTTGGATGAAGTGAGAAAAAATAATACTTATTTTAAAGAATGAAAAGAAATAAACAAGAGTGAGATGAATTCGACGAAAAGACTAATATCCTGTTTGGCAAAGAGTTTTTCGAAGAACTTTTTGGCCAAAAAGAGCTTTTTTGACCAAAATTAGCTTTTTGACCAAGTAAAAAAGCTAATTGGGGTGTTTGGTGAAAGAGCTTTTTAAAAGAGCTTTCTGGATCCAAAAAGCTAATTTGAAAAAGCTAATTCCATGAGCTTTTTGGGAGAACTTTTGAAGAATTAGCTTTTTATATCACAACTTTATCAGAAACAACTAATTTTACCAAACAGTTTTTCAACAAACAGCTAATTCAAACAGCTAATACAAACAACTAACTCAAACAGTTAACAGCTAACAACTAATACAAACAGTTAACAGTTAATAGCTGTTTGTCAAATAGGGTCTAAGCCTGGGTCAAAGCTTACCTGAACTCTTGTTCAAAGGCCGCATGCAAAGTTCTTTCTCATTTTTTAAGTCAGAAAAGGTCATTTGATAAGCCATTTTGTTTTTCTTGAAAAAAAAAAATCGTAAAAAGACAAGGATTCATATCCGTAATCCCTAAGCAAGAAAGTCGTCAGTGGATTGACCTGACCTATGCGTCATTCATGATGGTCGTTTACTCGCCTCTCTTGCCGCCCAATTCGAGAATTGAGATCCCGCACCACAGAGACGTCAGACGTCGGAGGGGAGAGAAACGATAAAAATGGTTGCTCGGAGGTTTTCCGTCCGCCATGAAGACTCTACCTTCGACGTCGATTACGACACCGATGATGGTCTCGAAGTCTCTTTCTCTCTCTCTCGCTCTCTCATGCTGTAGCTGTGCTTCTTTCGACCACAACTTTCAGCTGAAAATGTGTTAATCTGTGTTCATTGATTGCTCTGATTTACAGGTGTTCAAATTCCAGCTGTTTTCTGTCACCTCAATCCCCCCTGATGAACAAAAGGTGTTTCCCTCTTTCTTTCCTTCTCTCTGTGCTTAATTCGCTTCAAAATTGGGTGATTTTTGATCATTTTTCGTTTGGAGATTCTTTGTGCAGATTGTTTGCGGCGATGATAATAAGATCGTATTCGATGATTCTGACCTGATTTCGATTTCGGATAAGCTGTGTTTGATGTCGATCAATGACCAAGCCATCAATGAAGCTGAGTCGTCTTCTGGTAGCTCTCATGTCAACGAAGAATTAATCAAGTCCGATGAAGAACTTGCTCGAATGCTTCAGGTGAGTGTCTTCCCAAATGAAATTTTGGAAATTTGTACTGAACTTAAATGTTTGGGATGTTCCATCAATTCAAAGTTATTAGACATATCTTTATTTGTACATCGTCCACCAAATAGATTTATCAAAAGCACTTGGTGCCAAATGGAGAGTGTTTTTATGTTTTACATTAGAGAAAATTATATTGGGGAAGAAAATCACAGGTATTCAATTTGAAATGAAGCGGACTACTGACAATTTCACATAAATTACAAAAATCTGTTTGGCCCACTCGCTGTAATTGGCCCACACTGTTGTGTCTTGAATACTTACCAAAAATCTCATCTGACTGATACTTATTTGGGGTGTTGTTAGGCTGAGGAGGAAGCATTGCTTCTTCAACAGTATGTTGCCGAACAGGATAATGGTCAAATGAAGCAAAAGATACGGCCATATGTTGATCAAGTTTTGATGGTGATGTGGATAAATGCCATTGTTCATTTCCCCCTATTTCTGTGTTCATCCAATAAATCTGATTGCCCTTTTCTTGTGTAATATTTATAGTATGAGGACCCAAGTTACCAAGAGGCTGCTCGTAAAACAGTTCCCATTGCTGAGCTAGAGGAGAGAGCATTGGTGGCTCTAGCAAAAAAGGTCGGCAGCCTATCACCTTTATTGGATTTTCATGTGCTATTCCTTTAATTTGGATCATAGCACTGATATTTTGTCCATGGTCTAATCTTGAATTAAATTGGCCTTGTGTTTTTCTTGGGGATCCTAGAATTGATTGGTTTTCTAAGAAAAGGAAAACAAAGAGAAAGGAAAGAAATGGAAGGGAAGGAAAGAGAAAAGACAGATTCAAATTAGCATTAGTTGGTAGGCTTAATGAGAAGGCATTAAAAGAAACCTTTCACTCCATTTGGTTTGCTAATTAGAGAAGGAAAGCAAACAGCCTTTTTTTATAGCTTCTGAACTCTGAAGTTACTCTTTTGCCAAATCTACAAATCATGGAAGGCAAATGTGCGTTTATGATGGACACCTCAGCTGTTTTGCATAAGCCCCATCCTCCATCTTCTTCTTCCTTTTATTTTTGCAAAAAAAAATTAACCAGTGCATTGGAGGGACTGAAATTTGTCGTTTTGCTTTCTTCCTCCACTTTTGGTTCTGTACATGTATCTAAATCCAATGTGAAGAAATTTTATTAGATTGTAAAGTCGTTGTCCTCGTTGACATTTATCTTTTGTGAATGATTAGTGGGTCCCACTACATAGGCCCAGTGTTGGGCTACCCTACGCAGGGTACTGCAGGTTTAGGCGCGGGAAAACACAGCAGGCCAAGGTCAATTGAGCCTAAGGTTTCTTGCTTAATTGGCACAAGTTTGGCCCCTAATTCATCAGTAGTGGTAGCAGTAGTTTCAATGGAGCTAAGGCTTAAGAATAAAGGCAAGGGAAACATTCCTGAGAATCCTATATGTGATGTTACTTGGAGTAGGCTATGCCAGTGTAAAAGTGAGCATCAGACTGATGCTTCTGTATAATTGTTTCCCCAAATGAAGGGTTAAGTGTCCATACTCATGTCAAATGTTTGACACGGGCACTCAAGTCAAAATGAAGAGTTCGAAGTAACATAGCTCTTATCATAGGCTTGGCTAGTCACAAGTCAGAGAGTTTTTCAAAGATTTGAAAATATACAGTTTATAGACAAGAATTGTGCACCCACCTGAGTGTGATATTTGTTTTGTGCCTTGATCAAGTACTTCTGCTTGAGAAGAGTTGGGTCCTTTTGACCCTGCATCATGGAAGCTGAGATAGTTAGGTGTGTTTATAGGTCCTATTCTGATACCATGAGTGTGGTCCTTCCTGCAACTGGTGGCTTTGTTTTGGCACCATTCTATTCACCTTCCTCCACTCCGCACTTGACTCCTGCTTTGGTGCTTTCCATTCACCTTCTTCCTTTTATGCGCTTGATTGATCATTCACTATTATCTCATCTCCATAGGAGCCCTTCAATTTGCTCTTTTCATGTCTGCCAAGGCAGCAAGGTGCGTAATGTGTCTCCTGTCTCTCTTGCTAATTCTTCTCCTGTTTTTTGCTCCTTCCTCTATGGTTAATTAGTCAATGGATGGTGAGGGGATAGGCATTTTTGGAGGTTTCCCTCAATCCCTTGTGAAATATCTAGGGGAGTAATTCAAGAATCAAGTTCTTGTATAAACTTTTGCCCTCTAGGTGCTCTGCTCTTGTACAAACTTTTACCCTCTAGGTGCCCATAGTGCTGCCCTTCTCCAGTGGGTAGCATTGTTTGTATGATACGTCGAGACACCCCCTTGCTGTGCTCCCTGAGACTGGCTCAAAGGACCCCGTTGCTGTGGACTTCTTTTTCCTTCATAACAAGAGCAAGGTTTTTCTTTGTAGAGGATCTTTGGGAGTTTCAGGTATCAATCACAGGAATGTCACATCTCTAAGTGGGTGGCAGTGCTTCTAAGATGAAAAATATTGCTTCATCAAGTGTTGTGGCCTTTGTGGATTATGGGAGGAGTTTTGGAATTGTTCCCTGGAATTGAGGAAAACAATGCTTTACCAATGTATTGCCTACTGAGCACTGTCAACCAAAAGGCAAATGTTGTGGTCTTTGGGGACTATAGAAGGAGTTTTGGAATTGTTCTTTGAATTGAGAAAAACAATACTTTACCCAAATATAATGCCTATCGAGCACTGCCCAGCTAGGAGGCAGAGGGAATTGTTGTTGCCAAAGTTGGGACTGAATTATGGCAGACCACTTACGTAAGTTTTCCTATGTAGTGTTTTACATTAGGGGATGCTGGTGTTTATTCTAAGATTGCTCATTGCTTTCAATGTGAGGCAATTGTTTGTAAAAAAAAGTTTAAAATTTTTTTTGAGAACTTATATCTTCCTCTATTCATAACAATCACTAAAGGATGGTACATCTATTAGGTATGTCATCTTGGAAGCTAGGGGGCATATCATGAGGCATTCTTGTTATGTGCAATATGATGAGCCTCCAGAATAACATCCGTGTCGCATTAGAGTGTTTTGCGGTACCACGATCAAAATGCATTTTAGATCCTTGGATCATTCCCCTTAAACATCTATATCCTGTAGCAGCTTATAAAAAAAAAGGAAAAAGAAATGTACCTATAGAGGACATCTATTTTAATGCACCTAGCTGTGTACTTTGCATTCCATTTCTTGAAACTTTTTTAGATTTCGTTCTCATTACAATTCATAAATTGTTGAATGGAAAGTGACCTTGATTGCGCATGGCTTACAGGCCTTATACAAAATGACTTATTGGAGGTTTTTGGTTGTTTTGACTTATCAAAAAATAGCTTACGTAATGTTTTGTAAACAGCTTTTTGTAATAGCTGTTTTAGCCCAAAAAACCAATTTACAAAAAGTTAAGATGAGTAGGTTTTTGTAAATAAGTGTTTGTATAAATGCAAGAATGCCCAATACTTTATTAAAACTACAAGGCATGCCATTAGTAAAATAAAAAATCCTAATTCTATTCAAGAGTTCAAGAAATGTCAACAATTTGTGACAATATTGCTACAAGTTTGGTGGTAGCTAAACGGTGTGGAATGCTATAAACTTTAATTTCTAACTTATTTAGCTGAGAGTTCTTTTTCACAGTTGAATGGAATGTCAATGTTTGGTTTTTATGCTTTAGATTATTTGGTCAATGTCACCCTCCTCCCATTTGTCTGGACTAGAGCATTGGATTGACGCAAGTTAGTAGTAATATTCGATATTATTTTTTATTTGAACAAAATCTAATGAAGATTAAATTATTTGAAATCCATATAAATTTTAATTTGTATAAAACAAAGAAAAGATTTTGAAAAGATTACAATAGATAAAAGAAATCATATAAATTTCAATTCACAAAAAAAAAATCCTAAAATGAATAATAAAATAAGGTTCTAGAGTATAGGCATCACATGAATACATATAAATTGAAAAGAAATAAGAGAAATAATGAATACAAAATACGTAAAATTAGTATGAAAATAAGGTTTTAAGTATTAACTTAATTTTATGTATGAGATAAATTTAACTCTTTTCGAAAAGAAGATAAAATGGCCAATAAATAAAAAATCACATTCAACTAAAAAGTAATGTAGAGAAAGGACATAAATAGAATTTTAACAAACAACCTTTTTAGAAACAACTAATTTTACCTAACATATTTTCTAGAAACAGCTGATTCAAACAACTAATACAAGCAATCAATTTAATAGCTAATAGCTAACAACTAATAGAAACAGCTAACAGCTAACAATTGATTGCCAAATGGGGCCTATTTTCTGTGCTCTGAAGCCCTGTCATGTCATGCTTTATGGTCCAAAGTTTCTGTTTTGTATTCCCAGCCATGTTAGGAACTTCACCCAAAGCTTGACCAGGGAAGTCACATTTAAAGAAAAGGTGTAATCTTCATCATTCTGCCCTTAACACTGCACTAGCTACACTTGTAGCAACTTAACCATTTACTAATCCATCATCTCTTAGCAACCTTTGCCTAATTGCCAACCAAGTTGCCAATGAATGTCTTGGAAACATGGTCTATCCCAAATCAGACCTGCCCACCTAATCCATTGCATCTGGTCGTCACCTTGTCATAAGCTCCCGTCAACTTGGACCTTTGTTCAGCACAGCAATCTGCAATGAATTGTGAACTACTCTGGCTGCTACGGACAGAACTCACTAGTATGCCCCTTATATGCGCGATTTCGCTCCAAGCCCAAGATGAAGTAGCCTTACTATTACAAGTCCATCGATCACTCCCTGTAATTGATATAATTTCACCTACTGCACCCAGAAGGAAGAATTATCATCTAGGAAATCCAGGTGCCTCACCAAGGGGGCCAGATCAGCTTCTATGAGAAGTGCTTTGTGCAGACATGCTTTCCTTTCACTGACCTTGCTCGATGGCACCCCTCCCCTCCCCCCAATTAAAAAGAGTCTATTCAGAGAGGAACCTTCCTCTTTGATTCTGTTGAGGGATGATTATTATCTGGTTGATTGGAACATCGCAAAGAATCTATTTTTAAGGGTGTGTAATGATTTATGAATATCACCAATAAGGTTGTCCTTGTCAAGTAGTTATGTAGGTTAATGAATGAGAAAGTATCTGGGATCATGTTGATGCCAAAGAGGGATTTTGCTGGATTCCTTCTAGACTGCCATATGTCTTATGAGGTTGACAACAGCCCTGCGTCCTTTCTCTACATGATAGCTGATGTAATTGTTCTTGAAAGGATTTTTCTGTCTGTTGATGTGGGATAGAGATACTTCCTTTCTTTTCTATAGCGGGCAATCATCAAATTTAGTTGTTTGTCGCTAATTTTCCTGCAATTTTTTGGATGTTAGCTTGCTAGGCAGTTTGGCAATTGGCATTGGATGAGAACCTAACATCTTTTAGATTGCGGGAGGACTAGTACTTGGTAGATAATTATTGTGCTTTTAAGTGTACTATCATTATAGTTGTACAGGCGTTAAGCATAATTCACCTTAAAACAAAGTTGTAAGTTCGCAATTCCCATAGTTATCCATTCTTCTATGAGCATGTCAAGAGATGTTCCTTTATAACACCTTTCTCCATTTTCTTATCTAATACCTTTTTAACTTAGCTTGCGAGTTGATTGCATCATTCTTTATAACATTAGTATTTAGTTGCTATGGTCCTTTAGGTGAAAGCCTTTTGGAGTTTAGTTTGGAGTTATTCACTCAAAAAGACTACTGTGTGAATACTGAACAAGAATTGCAAATATCATGTCTTGTCTTCCACCCCTAATTGGAGTTGAATAGTGCCTTGAACTAGTGTCTTGACTCTTGATCTCTTGATCTCTAAATACGTTGATTGGCATTTGCAATTCCTGGATTTTCTCCCAACGCTTTGTGAATGTATGCTAGCTGGTTTATGGAGCTGAAGTCTTTTATATGCTTCAATTAATGTCCTTGCTAATCGTAGAATCTGTCTGAACATGTCACAAATTACCATACTGCAATTGTATGTACTATAGGAGGGGAACTTTGAACCAACAAAAGTTGAACAGGATCACGCTTTCCTGCTGGAGCTGCTGTTCTGGTTCAAACAATTATTCAGGTGTTGCTACCGAACTTCTTATGTTACTAGTTCTTCGACAACCTTCCTTACATGAGAAATTGTATGACATGTTTCCTAGTTATCCTTTTTAATGTATTTTGAATTTATATGGTGCTTTAGATAAGGTGCCAACTGAGCATTGTCCTCACAGGATTATGTTCTTCTTGTTGCTCCCATCCCTTGTAGATGCTGGGCTAATTAATCTGCATAAACCCCTCCCATTGTTCTCTCACAAGCAGTATGGTATTTGTGGGGGTTATTTTTTTTTTTCCGTTTTATCAAAAATACTTATTAGTACTTGTCAAAAATTGTTGCAACTAATTAAACGTTGGTGAATGATGCCAAATGGTTTTGTATAGTTAGGGCCTAATTGTATTTAGCTGAACATTGAATTTCGAAATTTGTTAAAATAGGTGTGCCCAAAAACGAATTAATTATAAGTGCATGTTTATTTCGTTTGATAGAATATAAATATATCTATGAGTTGTATATTATATGGAAAGTATTTATTATAAATAATTTTAGGAATTGTATATATTTTTTAAAAGGAACATTAGACACAGATAATACCAACTTTGGGAACGGTGGACAAAAATAATACGGACTTTTTTGGTGGCCACTAGCAGTACCTACTTTTACTCTATTTAATGTGAGCTTTCCTAAGTACTTTTTTGCTAGCTACCGATGTCTTGGAATGTGTTAATATGCTCACATTAAATAGAGTAAATGTTGGTATTGGTTAGCAAAAAAGTTCGTTTTATTTTGTCCACCACCCCCAAAGTTTGTATTATTCGCACCTGATGTTCCTTTTTAGATGGATGTGTGTAGTATATAAATAATTTCTTATATGTATAATATGAAGTAGTGGTGAAAACTAAAAAGCACTTACCTGTGTCAAACTCTTTTTGCTTTAGTTGAGGCAATAATTTCCTCAGTTATTAGAGATTCTGAAACGTATAATCATTTCAAATTTCAAAGTACTTGTAATTGGTGCTGTAAAAAATAGGAAAGTGAGGCTACACACTTATAACAACATAGCAAGTCCACATTACAACCTTAGGATTAAACATTCGGTACAATATCAGCATAAGTTCACTAAGGAATAAAGCTAGAATTAGGTGATCTGTATTGATTAGGTTCTTATAATAATGCTTTAGTTTTAGTGAAATAATGAAAGATTTATTTAGTTAAATAATATTATATATAATTATTTGTTGAAGATAATATGCATTTCACAATTAATTTACCAAAAAAAAAAATGCGTTTCACAATTAAAATAATATCTATATTTATAGTATTAACAAAATTAGGTTTTGTTACTGATGAGCAATTAGGTGTTTTGTGTTAATACATTCTAGTGCTGGATCGTGCTATATGGTGCTGAAAGTCGGCGAATGGTGCTGAATGCTGATGATAAGTACTTACAACAAGTTGAAAAGAATTGAGCCTAAAGATGCTTCATGCAGTTCTTCCGGGCTAGGATGTTAGTTATCAGATGTAATGGCATCCAGCACAGTTCTTTGGATGCAAGTTTTCGGTGTGTTAGTTTGGACTAACGTAACATTATGCATTGAATCTTTAAGGAAGAATTAAATGGTCTATGGATACTTCAAGAATCCAGGATGCTAGGGAAGGATCTTAGGTTCACCTCTTAGCAGTTGCCAATGCTTATGGTGGTGATACATTCCTGATTGACATGCCGAACGACATAACTACTCCGTCGTCACTCATTCTTGTGGCATATTCAAAATGAAATTGGCGTTCTCTTATGTGCGTGTTTAATGAAAAGACTGTTTGGTACTCTGTAGTTGGGTTAGTGCACCCCCATGTGATGGCTGTGGAAATCAAACTATGAATCAGGGCATGGGTGTGGCGCTGCCAGAAGAAATTCGTTGGGGAGGTTCACGAGTTGAACTATATCGGTATGACCATAACTTTTAATCATGCTTGGTTTATATTCCGTCTTTTTCAAAGCCTTATTGTTATGTATGTTTACCATTTGCTTGTTGACTTCTCTTCCTCCCTCTCTTTGTGCACATCATGGGTTGAGTAATTTAATCCAACTTATAGTTTGTACCATGCTGAATTCTGTGGCATGAAGGTCTTTGTTGATAAAAATTGATCTGAAGGAAGTCAAGGCAGCTTAACAATTACCAAGTGACTAGCTTTAAATTTTCGTCCATCAAATACTTAACTGATGTGCTAAAAGTTAACTTCTTCACGTAGAGTATATTCCTGGTTGGAGTCATTTATATTTTGTGTTATCATTATTTTTTTTTCAGTTCTCATGGAGGTGAAATAATGTGTTCCTAATACTTCGTCAATCCTTTGTATTTCTTATAGTTATGCGTATTTGCATGTGAGTATAGTAGGTAACATGAAGCTGCTATTTGGTAAACTTAATCGTCTTTTGACTTCCAATGTCATTGTAGTGTAGCTCCTTTGATTTTATTATTGGCATGATAGCCAAGGAAACCTTGACTAATTGCCTTGTTATGTGCATGTTGCTTGCTCAGATGGGAACTTCTGTATTATCTTAACTGAATGTGAAACCTAATATAATGAAAGTGGTTTCCTCATTTTCCAGCAAAACACGTATCAGGGTTGCTTTTCTCCTTTTTCCCCCCCTCTTATTTTATTTTATTTTTAGGGGTTTTTTGGGGGGGGGGGGGCTTCTGTCTGGATGACTTATTCCTTAGTATGGGTTTCATTTCCAAACATCCAGAACCAAAAAAATTGTTTTCCCAAAGCAGACAAAGACATGCACCTCCGAATTGTGTTTTCAGCTGCATAAAGTGCATATAAATATGCTATATTGTTTTTGGTTTTACTCAGTGCTGCTGCTTTTTCCAACTTGCAGCTGTAGTGTTTGCTCGAGGATTACTCGCTTCCCACGCTACAATAACCCTATGAAGGTACTTCTTTTCCTTTAATTATCTCATTTTGACGTATCTAATTGTGCATTCAGCTGGTAGTCAAATAAATATCCGGTGTCATGCAGCTCTTGGAAACTAGAAAAGGCCGTTGTGGGGAGTGGGCTAATTGCTTTACTTTATATTGCCGAGCATTTGGCTATGAATCTCGCCTTGTAAGTTGCTTCATTAACATGTCTTCCATTTTCATCTAGATTACAGAGAGTTTCTGTTTAATATTCCTCCCACGGTGCAATGAATTCCTGTTGAGTGTTCCTATTGCATGTTTGATGAATTTTAGCCACTGTAAAGATCTTGTTAATGGTGTATGTTTGTCACCTTCCGTCAATATTCCCTTCCTTCCCCCGCTCCCATGGACCTTTTTAAAACAAAAGTTTTGCTACCAGCAGAACAGATGTTTTCCACAATTTTTTTGTTTTGTGGGTTTCTTGGGATTGACCCTCCCTTAGAGTGGTAAGCAGCATGAATTGGACATGCCATGACAAATGGACGCGTCGGAAAGGTTTTGGAGTTCATTGAACTGTTTACATCTCGTGACAACCTTGGTATGCAACACAATTGCTGGATTCGATTATGAGCTGCCGCTGCCAAAACTGCGTTTTGAATCCCTGGTAGCTGGAAAGGTTACCTACAGTTGGATCTCCCCAAACTTTTCTGAGGTGGGATCCTCCGTGATACTGGTTATTGAAGGAGGAGAAGGTGGTGATGGTGGTGGTAGTGTTAGTGGTGCAATTAACTCTTGTTGGCTGTACAGCTGTTGGCTGCTATATGACTGTAAATTGCTATGCATACATTAAGGGGTCAAGTGGCTCCTGGTTTGGTGCTTTATCCCTTTTTTATATCGTCTTTCGTATTTTTCTATTATCTATTGAGTCTGATATAGTAAACTTTCTTATTCTGAAGCTATGCTGCACCAGAGGCAACATAATTGTTTACTTGGTTAAGGTGGCAAAAGGGGTCAGTAAGCATATTTTGCTGTCTTGTAGTCTTCATGTTCCTATCGACGTCAAAAGTAGCTGTGTGCTGGATTTGGGAGCTGGAGTCCTGGAATGAAATATCTAATTTCTGACTGAAGTAATTGAGGAACTAGGTGCCCTGCTACTCTCGACTGAAACTAAATCTGAGGCTTTGGCTCATAGGTGCTTGAGACATAATGTCTGTTATATGATGGAGACACCTCTATATATGCTTCGCTTATTGGGCTGGCTTGACCTTAGATTTAGTATCTGAATGCAGAAATGGCAAAAGATGACTGACATGAGAACAATGACTCTAAGCATACACAGAATATGTATGGCTTGTGTTGAGTTTTCTCCTCTTGCTAACAGTCCACCCTCAATGCATTGCCTCCTTGGACAAATGACAAACATCAAAAGTATACAATACCCAGGCATAACTAGGACATTTTACTTAGGATAGGCAAGTCTTGAGCACTGGTACATGTTTAAGTGTCGGACTTGCCCAGTTTCCGGCAAAATTTACATGTTTTCGGACTAAATTTTTAAGCGATTAAGTGTTCTGACATGTCAAAGTGCTGAGTGCTTAGAACTAACACTTCAGTTGAAATGGATAGTTTGAGTAACATATTGGGGGGGGGGGGGGAACACAGGGAAAAAGGATCTTGAACTAGTAAGTCTAATACATAATATCTGATGCACACCCTTGAGCCAATCCCAAGCAATCAGACTTTGACCACGTACTATTAAAAGCAGTTTCGAGGAAGCTTTTTATTGTATCTACTATCTAGAATGAAATGTCACCGAAACTTGGAAAAGAATCTGATGATGTCCCTACTGGGAGGGTCCTCTTGCTTTGTATGATATTGCCTGCAGCAGCTAATGCTACCCTCTTCAACCTTGCCTAAAGGTGGCCTTCTAGGCATGTATGGTCTGATCTATCTTAACTCCTGATATAAGGCTGCATTCTTGACCATATGTTGTTGTACAGTTCCTATTTCATAGCCTATTTCCTAATATTAACTGAGATGCATGTTGCACAACATCCACATCAGGCACCCTGATATTGCCCATGTCAAGGATTAGCAGCAAAAGCAAGCTTCCTTTGAGTGACATAATTATTGAGAATGATGAGCTATAAGGATTTTGCTTGCCAGTCACATTTAACCTGGAAATGCCTTAGTGGAGACTTAAGTTTCAGACTTAAAAGATATGTGAAGTGTATGAGTGTTGTATCATTCTCCTGTACAAACTCCTTTTGGGGGGGGGGGGGGGCGGGATCGCAGTAATGAACAAAGACAATCAAACCTCACGATTTCTGCCTCTGGAACTATATGCACTGTGCAAAATGCTTTCCAACTTTAGCTTTGCCCACTCCTCAAATAATGAAAACCCCAAAGAACCTGTATGCAGAGCATATCATCATATCTGGCATACTCATGTTATAGTTTGGTGAAAAGCAACCCAATATTCTACTTATATTCTATGGGTGCCAATCAGTTTAGTTTGGTAAAATTTTTTGGGGAAGGAAATGGAGCTAAAGACTTTGGTTCATGCTGCCTACATTTATCTGTGCGCTTTCCTTCACCAAAACACAGAGACAGATTCCTTAGTATATTCCCAGGTGAAAAGGTACATTAACTAACATCCTAATGCAAACATTAAGCTGAAATATTAAAAGCAATCTGCCTTCTAGTCCTCTGCTTATTTCTGAACGTTCTGGAGCTCCATTCCCTGCACAATGTTCTGGAGCTCCATTCCCTGCACAATGCGAGTGATGTTGGACATTCTTAGAGCAGCTCATGCACAAGGTAGGTTTAAAACACTCTCACAGGACTCACCCCTGGGCTTACATGGACATGGGTTCTATCAGAACCAAAATATCCACCCACGGAAATGAACATGCTTAATAACTTAGCTGAACTCAAGTCAAATAATTCATCGCATAGTCTGATTCACCCCATTAGATGAGAGGGTTTAAATAGATAGGGATCCTGGGGAATTAGAAAGCTTAAAAGATCTCTAGTAAACTAGAAAGAATAAAAAATATTAAAGCTGAAAGGTTCCTAACAGATAAGGAAACTAAACATTACAGAGATACTAGTGTGTATCGTTATTTTTGCCACTTGGAGTATTGCAATATAATGAAATTGAAGTACAAAATTTGTTAAACAGAATTATAAGAATACAAAATCCTCATAAATACGATGATATCTCCCAGTTGTTGGTCTGGGTTCCGTTCCTTTGTTTCTGTATTGCATCACATATATTGTTGCAATTTGCAACCAGGCCAGCTTTGTGTTAGTAGCAATATTTGCTGGAGTAAGGTCGCCTACATTTGATCTCTCCAGGCCCCACTGAAGCGGGACCCACTCTTGGTGGTGGTGGTGGAGGTGGTGGTATTGTTGTTTGCAACAAGGCCAGCTTTTCTCTTTCTCTTGATGGCTTGCTTGCCTCAGTTGGCCTGGAGAAGCACTTGTTTCGAAGTGTGATTCACCACCTCATGCATGTACTATCATATACAAGGCCTTTTAGTACAGGGCAACTTAAACCGCGTGAATGGAGTAAAGGGGAGACTTTTCATAAACAAGATTCATTCTTAGAATTCTGATCCCTTCTATACTGGACATCTGCTGTGGCATGTGTATTAAAACTGCGACTCAAGCTACAATAACATATTGGGAATTGTTCTTCTGTCCTGCACAATCTATGCCATACTTGACACTTTCACCTTTGAAAAAGTTATCTGTTTTCTTTACTAATAAAGTTACCAGATGCTGTCCTTAGCACAAACCACTGATGCAACTTTACGAGCTTTTGAATTTGGCCGAACTTGTTCCCCACTGTAACATATCCCTTGTCGACTGGGAGCAAGGATTTGAAGGATTCTCTGCACGGTGCAAGGACTTACCTTAGATAGTGCTTCTGAATGTACGGAATCAAGATAACCCTATTTGCTGCCCGGGTCTCACTCTGAATTGGTTAGCATCTAGGCTCACACGCCTGATGAATTTTACGCTCCGCCCCATCATAGGAGTCCAAGCCCAAGGCCAAATCCTGTCAAGTCCTTGCATTGAAAATTTTCTTCCCATTTTATATTTCTTTTGGATGTAGTCCTATGCGTAAATAAGGGTAGATGTCACTAGTTTTGAATTTTTGATATCTTTATTCCCTGTATTTGTTTAGGGTTATTGTTAGATAGATTCCCTCCAAAGTTAGCTTCTAGCTTATCCCTTCGGGGGGGGGGGGACAAAAATCTTCTAGCTAATTTCACATAAATATCCGGTTACGAAAGTGTAAGAGTATTGATTTTTTCTTTTTTTGGGGGGTGGAATTGTCCCCATCACCATCGTAGGCCATTTAAATATCAATTAAAAAATTCTTCTTGAGCCTCTTATTTAGCTTGAGACAAACATGTATATGATTCCTTCCAACATAAATGCCAGCTCTAACCAAATTATGATTTTGTGAAGGACGGACCTGGAATATGGTGATGCAGTCTGCGGTCTTGATTATTTTTCCGTTCAAGTATAATTCCCATTGTCACCATAAGTGCTGGGCAATTTGGTATAGGTGCTGGTCCGTTCTCTTGTTGGAGAAATAGATGGAGTTATGGTTTTAAAGCCTAGTTCCCATGTATGGGAGAAAAGAAGCAAATCAGACAATTCTTATACAGGTTCTTTTGTCAAAGTCTTCTATGTTTGGAAATCTTTGTGCCAGTCAAAGTCAGCATGGAAAAAATTCAGAATTTTCTGTGTATTCTACAAGCATTTTACAGATGGAGACTTCTATTGCTCATGGTTTGCACTAGATGAAATGTGGCAACTTTGATTGGCTTTTTTTTCAACATGACAAAGTTCATACATGTACGAGGAAGATTTTGAATGTGCTTTTGAATCAAATGTCTGTTCAATTATGGTTTGAAGATGGATTGGTTCTCTATTCTGGGACGGCTCAAAGGTTAAAAAGCTAGCTGCTATAGCTGAGTGTCAAGTAGGAAATGTTTCTTCTTGAAGCAACACTGGATATACTCACTGCTGTAGTATTTGATGTTTTGACTCAAAGGGCCTGACGGCCTGTCTAGGAGTGCCACAATTTTTATTTTTATTTTCATTTTCTGAGAGGGGGGGGGGTTCTGATCTGAGCTCTATATTTGGAACACTACGGACTAACAGTAACAAGTAACTGATAGCTCCTTTTAACTAATACCCAGCCAAGGGCACAAATCAGAAAAATAACACACTAAGGAATGACGGTGGAATCTGCTGATTACCATGGGTGGTTCTTTCTTTTTCCACACTCCATCATCGACTTCCATATGTTGTGGTGCATCATATCTTTTAATATTTCTGCAAGAGGTTTTTGTTCGCTTTCGATATATCCTGTTGCTGCAAAATTGATTTATTTTGCTGCAAATTTGGTATATTACCTGTAAATGTTCTGCAAGCTAAGGCAAATTTCAGGGGTTGATTAGGAGCTTACACTTGTCTTATTCCAGATATTGGATTTGACAGATCATGTCTGGACGGAGTGCTTCTCTGAGCATTTAGGGAGGTAAATTTACTGTTTGAAATTTGCATGCATGCGTCCCCACCCCTACATCCCCTGCTGAATGCACAAGTGTGCGTGCGCACGTGTGTATGCTTGCTCTTCTTTTCCTTTCTTCCTCAGACTTGGTCATTAGTTCTGATAATAGTAACTTGAATGGCCAATTCCAGCAGCTTACACATGTACTGATGTCAGACTATCAATACTCAGGTGGATGCATCTTGATCCTTGTGAAGCCATATACGACAGCCCATTTTTGTATGAGAAAGGGTACTTTCATTTAAAAAATGGTTTTCCTTTTCAAATTTTCTTTGTGAAGCTGGTTTTCAATGTTTTAATACTTGCCTGTTAATTACTTTTTGTTTTTTGCCTTAGTTGGAAGAAAAGTTTGGATTATGTGATCGCTATTGCAAAAGATGGAGTTTATGATGTCACAAAGCGTTACACAAGGAAATGGCATGAGGTAATCCCAAGTACAAGAATGCTGTATGTTTCTGTGTGAAGATTTCTGATGATGCTTGAATGTTACTCCTTCCACATTTACACACCCATCTTCTCATTGTATTGCAGGTTCTAGCCCGTCGGACTATTACTACAGAGTCAAAGTTGTCCTCCCTTCTGGAAAATCTGACCAAGCAATGCCGCAGAGATTTTAGACCAGAATTAATTTCCAGGCTTGAAGAACGTGATAGAAATGAAATAGAAGCTTTTGAAAGAAATCTTCATTCTAAGGATGACGGTGCAGTTTCATTGCCTGGGAGACTTAGTGGGGACAAGCAATGGCGCATCTCTAGATCAGAATATGGTGCTGGAGAGGATAGCACCTTGAGCTCCTCTTCTTGTCCTGTGCGGATGTGTGTGGATGAGCATGTGACAAATATTTATAATGCAATGGTTGTGGTCCTTTCACAATTTGTTGGCACTTCTCTTTCAGTAGACAGGGTAATTGATGTCCTAAAAGTCTTCCAAAAGATTCTGATGGATCTTAAGGAGGCTCCATTCAGGTTTAGAAGAACCTCAATTAAATCTTCAGATAATCCACAGCCTTCTTTGTATGAACTAATGCCTACCTTTGACGAGCTACTGCATGCACTTCACCTGAGGCGTGAGTTGGATGAAAGTGGTGAAATGGATGTGCAGTTGGCTGGTGATCCTGTGAGGGCTGCATTAGCTTTGCCTGTTGCTGTAGATGCCGTTGATGATGTGGTCCGGAGCCTTGACAAATGTGCAAGCATCGGTGAAGATTCTCTGTGTTTGCTGCTTGTGAGGCTGAACAGAATACATTCAGGTTCAGTGCTTGCAAGTGGAGAGGAACTTCCGTTCGGAATTGTGAGTCAATTGATTTTTGTATGCATTTTTTTGTCTTACATACGTGATGCAAGAGGGTCTCTGAAATCTTAGATGGTACTGATACATACATCTCATGTATGTTTCAAGGCCACAGCAGCATTTGACGGAACACGCTCGTCAAAGTGGGAAGAGCCAAATGGTGCAAAAGGTAGATTTCCTTTTTCTTATTTGAAATGACATGTCCATTTATTTTTTGCAGTTGTTTTGTTGCATGGGAGTAAATACCTTTTCTCTTATCTCAGTGTAACTCCTGTGATTCGGCATTACAGGTGGTTGGATTGCATATAAATTGAAAGATGGGCAGGTATGTGAGCTTGAAGCATATGAGCTAATGTCAGCCAATGATGCTCCTGAACGAGATCCAATGGACTGGTATGATGAGTAACTAGTTCATGGACACCCCCCCCCCCGAAATATGTAAAAGTTCTCATGCAATATTCTATAATATGCACAAAACCTGGTATGTTCTGGAATAGGGAAAAAGTGGACTGATCGGCGTATTTGGCCTTGAACTGACATAAGCTCACATAGCAATACAAATTTTGGATCTCAACAATACCATAAATCTAAGAAGCACGGGCACTCTCCATGGCTTCATGTATCTGTGTCCGACATGTGTCGGACACCGACACTCTCGGACACTCCTTGGACAATCTCAATTGCATGCAGAGCATATAGACAACATGAGGAAATTAGGTTATCTTATTGATAGTTGTAGAATGCATATACTATGAACAATTTGCTATTGTTCTCATCCAAACTTGATCATCTCGAGGATAAAGACACAAGACAAATTATGAATACATAGGTAATAGAATAAATATTTTTTAACCACCACGTGTCCACTTTATGTGTTGTGTCCTACTTTTCAAAGAAATCACCTGTCCGCGTGTCGGAGTCGTGTCTTATCCATGTTACATGTCGATGTTTGTGCTTCTTAGCCATAAATGGCTTAATGGAGCTAAAGCTAGAGCACGCAGGGCCGAGGGTTTTAATCCCGATTTTGCATCCTTGCCAATGTGTTTGATGTCTTCCCGAAGCATTACTGATTGACAATCACGTATGCACTTTATTTCACATTGTAGTATTTCATTTCGATTATGAACAAGCATCATAAACTACTTGCCAGCAAAAAGCTGCTCTCTTGAGCTGACATATCGTTCTTTCTGTGTTCTTCAATGTATAGGCAGCGAAAGGTCATTTCTGAGTAAGTTAGTAGTCATGACTCGTGGATCCCTATTACCCGCTTAAATGATTGCACACTGCCTGTGGAAATACTACTGGAATACTATAGGTTTTCTGTTTTAATCGGCTATTATCTCTCCAGTAAACTCCGTAGGTATTCATAGTGGCAGTGAGCCAGTTAGCTGATGATGGCTGTGTGCATTAGAGTCTGTTTTACTAACCTCTAATTTGGATCATGTTTAGAAGTGTATATACTAATTGTTTTATTTTTCTCTGCAACCTTTTCCAGGATTCTTGAAGGGAGTAGTGATGAGGGGTCAAGTTGGTACGTTTTAGATCAGCAAACGTCGCAGAAATTCGAGGACCGCTTTCAACGTAAATCATACAAGATTAAATCATGTGGTAGACAGTCGAATGCATTCAGGTACTTAGCCCGCCCCCCCCCCCCCCCCGGGCGGGTGCGCAGCTCCAAAAGATGGAAAAACGAAATAGAATGAAAGGAAATAAAAAAATACTATAAAACTCTCAACTGGTGTAAAACTATCTTTTGCAGGTTCAGGTTTTTGGCAGTTCGAGATGCTGGATCAACTTCACGACTGCAAATCGGTAGCATCAACCTTTATGCAAGGAAAATGTAGCGCTGTTCAAGAGCGGCATTTTTTTGGTTTCTCCTGATTACCGCGCGCTTGTTAGAGCTTTGGTTGGCTTTTGACCTTTATAATGTTGCTATTTATAACCCTCTTCTTGTGATATGAAGGATGGCAAATTATGCCATTGGGCTGCAGAAACTCAACATAGAATGATGAGTTTTGGATATGTCAGTGACAAGTTATGTATTTCAGCATGCCCCTGAATGTTGTAAGATTTGTGCAGAATGATCTGGACCATGTTGGAGATTGGGTGATTTGCCTCTTATAAGCATAATAACCATGATCTAATTCTTGATATATAATATAGTTAACGTCATTACTGCTGCATTATCATCTCTGTAGTCTTTGAAATATGCAAATGGTATTAATGTTGTGACAATGCACACCTGTGCGCCTGGTTGAGATAGGCAGTGCCCGTTGGTTCACAAAAATCTCTATGCCACTAACAAAATTAGGTCACCCAGCAGGCCACTGAGACACAAAAAATTTGCGATCTGTTTAGCTACTTTACTACTTGTAGAAAGGTTATGAGTAGATCTGGACTGAGCCTAACTTGCATTAGCTGGGTCGAGTTAGGTTGCTTTTGGAGATTGAGCTTATATAAAGTCACAGGTGTAGAATGGCCCTCACCCACCTTAGTTGCTTGTCGACTTAGGGCCTGTTCTATTTCGCGTTTTAGATAGATAGATAGATACAAGGAGATGTAAGGAGATGTAAGGAGCTATAAGGAGATGTAAGGAGCTGTAAGGAGATGTAAGGAGATGTAAGAAGATGTAAGGAGATGTAAGG
>JACYFF010031959.1:18080144-18097061 GCA_017589665.1 Selenicereus undatus
TTCTCTCTTCCATGTCTATTTCATCGACATATGGTTCGAATATTAAGGTGGTGACATAGTTCGAAGATTAATGTAGCATATTAAAGATTAACGAAATTGTATTATCCCGATGCCGATATCGATACCAATGCCAGTGAATCTAACAACCATGATTTTATCGAAATCCAAAACGCTTTTTAATTTATCGTCAGGTTTAAGAAGATAGAGAAGCACACTAAGTTTTTCCTCTTTTTTGTTTGGATTCCTACTCAAAGATGGAAAATCGATAAGCATTGCTAACATCAAATTGTTGGCAACAAGTAAGATCCAAAAAATTGATAAATGTACATATTGTCATAACTTTGATCTGGATGACATTACTATTATAATATAATTCTCCAAAGAACAAAATATAAATTCTTATTTTTCTAAATATCTTAATTATTTTTATTTTTTTACTAATTTACCTCTTTTTACCTTCTTTGTTCCTTTTTTAATAATCGAACTCATTTTTCATGAACTTCATTTCTTTTTTTACCAAACAACTGAAAATATGAGCTAGAAATCATTTTGCATGAAAAATTATTTTACATAAAAAATGATTTTGTAGGAAAATGGTTTTCAACCCTACCAAACACACGCTAAGACAAAAATATATGTTATTTTCCTAATATACCCATAGTCTAGACTAGGGATGATAGTGAGTCCTAAACTTGACTCAAACTTGCTAAACCTGCCACAAGTTAAATTATCTAAATTCAGTAAAATGGGACCCAATAGGCAATAAGTCACAAGAGGATATGGACTAAGTGGTTTTCGGTGAGCTTTGGGTCCAGATCTGGCCCAAACTCGATATAAGACCTGTTTAAGACCCGGTAAATTTTTTTAAAAAATTTAAAATACCAACCCTAAGTACCTACCTGTTTGCCTATTTGTTATACCAAATTTCAGCAACGGAATGCTAGGTCAATTGACAATTTTGCTTTTCAAGTGTTTATGTGCATATTGGAGAAACGCATGGTGCGGTTAATGGTGATGTCATGAAGTTTTATTCTCCAAAATATTATGTTGCATATGTGAGCATTTGAATTCGACAATAGAAAACAACCATTCGAGTTATTGATTAAGAATTGGACAATGAATCAATGATCTATCATTTGATAATCTATGCCAATGATGGTTCAACATTTGAAAGGAAAAACGTCCAAAAATAGATGGATGCATTAGAACTCAAAGACTTGCCAAACTTAGATTGATGATCGACGTCCAACTTTCATATCAACCAATCCAAAGGCATATGGATCGAATCTGAGCCTTGTTTCAAAAAATTAAATAGAACCCAAACCTAGCTCATTACCATTCTCAACCTCGATAAAATAGGATATGGAGACACTGAGGAGAAAAGTGATGGGTTGCTAGTGAGTGGACAAAGGTTCAATCCTCATGCTCATATAATATTAATTTCTGCTTCCCCCTCTCCCCACAATTATCATATGGATATTATGGAATAAAAATGCTAGGTGTATGTTGGCCCAAAATTCATTTCATGCGGTGTTGTTGTGATTCGCCTAAAAGGAAAAGAAACCAACCCATTGTTAAATGCTTAAGCATACCATCGTGTGCTTTGGGGGCCTACCCCAAACCCTAAACCCTAAACCCTAAACCCTGTGGGGCCTATCCCAAACCCCAAACCCTAAACCCTGTGCGGCCCATCCCAAACCGTAAATAGTGACTGGCTTGCATTCTAGACTGCTCCATGGTCAGATCGTGGCAAGGGCCACGGGCTGTGGCATGTGGACAACTCTTCATGTGCTCCATTTTAGTGTAACTGTTTTTGGTGAATGCTAGCTATCACTCTCAAACATTATGGCTGCGAGTTATGGCTTCTTTCATGGGTTTTTACGTGGAAGTTTCAAGAGCATAAACTCAATATATTTATGCACCCTAATCATCCCTTTTGTGATCCTTTATTGGTGAATAATGCTTCAACCTTTGGCCTCCTTCTCCTTTAGTACGGGAGTTTCAATTTAGGTATCCTATATATTGGGCATCTCTAGTAGGCATTTGGTGTGGCTATTGCCCCACCATATACGGTGGTCTGTGAGCACTTTAAGGCGTTTTGGCATTCGGGAGTGCCTTTAAGCACGTCCCTCTCATGGCCATTTTATGAGGCGTTCGTGAGTCAATGTAGCCTCTTTTATTCTATATTTCTTGAGTGAGAGTGTTGACAGATTTTCTTTGTTATAGGTCTCTTGGCGCTTGCTTTGAGATCTTTATCTCTCTTTTGTATTGATCTCTTTTGACTCACTTTTGAGATTGTGTTGTACTCATTCCTATCATAGTGGATCTTTGTGTATTGTTGTCACCCGTGGTTTTCTCTTGATTTGGGTTTCCACGTAAAAAATCTTGTGCCTACTATTATCTTTTTGATCTTAGTTTAATATTCTCAAATATCTACATTCTTTCACGCTTCCGCATCTACATAGCTCGAATTTTTATAAATGATCTTTCCTAACAAGTGGTATCATAACCGGAGTCTTTGATCTGGATGTTCGAGCATTTTGTTAAAGAATGTTTCTCATCGATATTGAGAAGTTCGGTTACAAGATCATTTTGCCTTTTTTCCCATTTCCGGAATTTTGGCCCAAGGGGGAGTTTGTTGGGTGTATGTTGGCCCAAAATTCATTCCATGTGGTGTTGTTGTGATTCGCCTAAAAGGAAAAGAAACCAGCCCATTGTTCAATCCTTAAGCATACCATCGTGTGCTTTGTGTAACTGGCTTGCATTCTAGACTGTTCCACGGTCAGATCATGGCAAGGGCCACGGACCGTGGCATGTGGGCAACTCTTCATGTGCTCCATTTTATTGTAATGGTTTTTGGTGAATGCTAGCTATTACTCTCAAGCATCATGGTTGCAAGTTATTGCTTCTTTCATGGGCTTTTATGTGGATGTTTCAACAACATAAACTCAATATATTTATGTACCATAATCATCCCTTTTGTGAGCCTTTATTGGTGAATAATGCTTCAACCTTTAGCCTCTTTCTCCTTTTCCATGGGAGTTTCAATTTGGGCATCCTATATATTAGGCATCTCTAGTAGGCATTTGGTGTGGCTATTGCCCCATCATATACGGCAATCTATGGGCATTTTAAGGTGTGTCGGCATTCGGGAGTACCTTTAAACATGTCCCTTTCATGGCCATTTTATGAGGTGTTTGTGAGTCATTATAACCTCTTCTATTCCACATTTCTTGAGTGAGAGTATTGAGATATTTTCTTTGTAATAGGTCTCTTCCTTGGGCGTTTGCTTTGAGATCTTTATCTCTCTTTTGTATTAATCTCTTTTAACTCACTTTTGAAATCGTGTTGTACTCACTCTTATCATAATGGATCTTTATACCATTGTTGCCACCCGTGGTTTTCTTCTGATTTAGGTTTCCACGTAAAAAATCTTGTGCCTACTATTATCTTTTTGATCTTATTTTAATATTCTCAAATATCTACATTCTTTCGCGCCTCTATGTCTACATAGCTCGAATTTTTATAAATTATTTTTCCTAACAAAAAAAAAAGTCATAACTTTTTAGACGTAGGTAGATCTCAATAAACTTATTTGGAACAACAACATCGATAGTTCACCGTTAGTCAAACGGATGAAATAGGATCATACAGATCTAAGAGATTTAGAATCTCTTACAGTTTAGGTACTTAATAGTTGTCTTTTGCTATTTGCTAGATTATGTTACTAAAACCTAACGTTGTATTTTTTTTGCAAAAGTCTTCACTTGTTTTATTCTATTGTTAGCTCATCATATTAACTAATAACATACTAATTAGTTTTTAAAAAAATCTCATTTACCCTTTGCCTTTTTATTTTATGTTGAGATTTTAATAATTTGAATTGTGTGGTTGGTTTTTGAAAAAAAAAAGCTTCAAATGCTTGAACTTTTGAGAGTACATATTCTCAATAATCTGTAGTAAGAGAAACAAATAGTTCTGTTCCGAATTTTTATTCACCAATTGATAATTGTGTTGGAAGAATCTTGTTCAGGTGAAATTAATGACAACCAATCTCCCAAAAGGTTTTTTTTTTTATAAGAAAAAAGAATAATTCATTAATGAAAAATCATATCGCATATACAATGAATATCTCCTAACAAAAGTGAATCTTAAACATCAAATTGAATCATTCTGTCCATAAAGCTAATAGCAAATATACTATCGACCCAAAAGTTTTTATTATTAACATCCAAAATTTGGAAACAAAAAACATGAATTCATGTACTCTTTTGATTTTGATTTGCATATCATTTTATTTATGGTAAAAATCAAGATATTGTGGTCTTCGTTAGCTCTCAAATGGTCGTTTTATGAGTATACTGCAATTCTTTCAGTCTTGGGTTATGTTCAGCAATAGCGTTTTGGGTAGCGTTTAGTGTTTTGACTAGGTCAATACACTAATTAGTTAATTTTTAGTGTTCAGTAAACTAGTGTTTTGACTAGCATTTCAAGTAGCGTTTAACGTTTTAAGCAGCGTTTTTGAAAAGCTAATAGTATTAACGTTTGACATTTGAAAGTAGCGTTTCATATTTTTTAGCCAAGAAATATGCTTTAAAAATTTTATCTTTGGAAATTATCTATATCCTTTTATGTCAATTTACATTAATCAGCTAGTACAACAACTAAATTTACCGAACACATTAGTTCAACTGCTAATCTAAATAGCTATCCGCTAACAGCTAAATTAGAAACGTCATTCGTTATCTAAACAACTATCTACTACCTTAACCACTATCCGCTAACTAAATAGCTGATTTTGCTGAACAAGGCCTTGAATTCGACTGTACTTCCCAGTTCCCACTCCAACCTACTGAGCCATATTCTCTTCGCTTTATTTTGTCTGAATTTATTCTGAACTGAACTTATCTGAACTTTATTTGGAGAAACTATCTGAACTTATTTGTTAAACTTATTGTCAACTTATTCTAAACTTATTTTGTGGATAATTAATGATAACTTCTTTATTATTTCTGTTGTTAAGTATTATCATTATTATTATTAATATGATCATTATTATTATCATTATTATTATCATAATCATCATCATCATCATCATCATTATTATTATTATTAGTGAATGTTCTTTTTTTTAGAAGGTTATCATCATCATCATCATCATCATCACTATCATGACCCAACACCCACCTCACCGGCGCCACCACTGAGTTCTGCCCCAAAGTCTTCGAGAGGGCCGGAGAAGATCGGACTGCCCCAGTCTAGTACTGGGCCCGAGAGAAAGCCGTGGCACTCTATCGGGCCAGAGAGGAAGCCACGATTAGTGATCAGGCCGGAGTGGCAAGGGATAGGCTAGAGAGGGACGGAGGCAAGGTAGGTGGAGCTCTCGAAGATGGAGCCAGAGGTTGAGACTACCGCGACGCTAGCGGCGGAGTTGAGGTGTTGTGGGTAGAAATAAAAAAAAGTCTAACAACTGTCATAATGTGCAATTTATTGGTAATTATTTTCAGAACTTTTGATGAATTCGGAACTTCTTTGTTGAACTTATTGTCAACTTATTCTGAACTTATTAATAAATCTAATTCTGAATTTATTATAAACTGAACTTATCTGAACTTATTCTTCTAAAAATAAGTCGAAGATGAGGATCTCTCTCTTGTCTGCCATGTCTGCGAAATCCACCACCACCATTCAAAGAAGCCAACCCTCTCTCTCTCTCTCTCTCTCTCTCTCACTCAATCGAAGTTAGGGTGTGTTTGGTAGGGGGAGAAAATGATTTTTTCATTTTACGTCGTTTGGTAAAACAAGGAGGGTAAAATCATTTTAAGGGGAAAATCATTTTACCCTATTTGAAGAAAATTGTTTTCCCTTGAAAAAGTAGGGAAAACGATTTTCCAAGCCCACTTTTCGTTACCCAATTTTGTCTCTCATTCTATTTTCTTTTAATTGTCCCTAGAATCACTCTATCTGCATTCTAATTTTATCTCTCATTCTTCCCCTCTTCTTCATGTTCATCATGTTCATCGATGATTTTCATTGTTAATCTTTGTAATTATCTCTTGAGTTCTCTAATCTTGTTATAGTTGCTTTTTTGAAGAACTTCGCAATCTGAGACACCCATCATTTCTCCGTTCGTCATTTTCTTTAATCTGGATTTAATATCACTCAAAATCAACTAGGTAATCCTTGGGAATAGTAAAAAAATTGAGACTCATTAATGATGGCTCTCTCTTTTGTTGGGTTTATTACTGGGTATATTTCTTACTGATATTTTGGGTTTGATTTTGAAGAAAAGAGATAAACATAATTCGTTGGTTGAGTCCGGTTAGAGTAGTGGGCAGAGAAGGTGGTTGATGGTAAAAAAAAAATGAAGTGAGGACGGGGGTTCATTCTAACAAATAGCAAAAAATGAAGTGGAAATAAAATGATTTTCCATTCTACCAAACAGTTGAAAATGTAAGTGGAAAATCATTTTTCTTGGGAAAATATTTTTCATGGGAAACTCCATACCAAACACACCCTTAGCTTCTTCAAATTCGTTGGTAAGCCCTCCTCTATTTCTTCAACCTTTTTTTGAACGATTTTTGCAGGTGGATTTGCTGGATTTCATTGACTGGAGTGGTATGGAATGTCTCAATCAAAATAGCAACCATTCAATTGCCAACGCCCTAAGGCAGGTCCCTTGTTTTCATTTGCTTATTTCTCAAATTATTCTTTGTTTTAATTAATTTGTCTGAACCATTATTGCCATTCCTTAGAAAGCCTTTTGATGCTGAAGGATTAGGGCTACCAGAAAGATGATGGTTTGAATCTGTAGAGTGATGCGAATGAGTAATTGTTGCTTTGTAACGCCGCGCCCGAAGGGGGGTGGGTGGGCGCGTTACCGCCGTGGACGCCTGATTAGGAGCAACCATAAGGCTCTATGATTTTAATTAGCTTATTGATAGTAGCGGAAGCTCTAATCACAGTCTAACGAAAGTTCGGGCCGGTAGTTCTAAAACATACTTTGCATATAAACTTAAACCATATACAAAATGTTCTTACACATATCTCATCCCAAAATATACATCCATACTTGTACTTATAAACATAATCGTAGCGTAAACACACAGCGAGACCTGCATTTCTAACTAAGTTCTTCAAAAGTGTTTCACACTGGCTAGCTTTCTTAATACACTTACAATCCCTTTTTGCTTCACAACCTGAAAAATGGTGAGATTATGAGCTCTTCAAGCCCAGTGAATAACTCTTACCTTCTCTGTTGTTACACTTTGCACACTAACCGATTAATACATAAGCACACAGTACATGTATCTTATGACATTGAAACATAACATCTCATATATCATATAGGGGGCGATAAGAGGACACGCATAAGTTTCAAGAATCAAAAAGGCACTTATATCGTTCATATCTAATATGTTCATGAATATCACAAACGCACACACATTTCTGCTACGAGGTAGACAATTAGATTAATTTAGCCGCGCCTGTCCCATACCAGGTACGTTTCAAGGACCCACGTTTACACTTGAGTCATCGAACAAGCTTTGTTGTTAGTTTATTCACTAAGCTAACCATGATTGTCCCATATCAATCATGTCTTTTGGGCTCCTAGTTCTCACTGGAGTCCAAAAGAAAGTAAAACATGCTAAACAACCTAACGGCCTGCCCATAACCACAATTGGCACACACATCAAAGCAATTGTATCACAAAAGTTCACATACTACCATAAACACATAACATGTGTCTTACAACATGCTCATGAATCACATATGTGTTTCAAAATCAAACAAGCTCATAAATGTTTTGAATGAACCTTCAAATCCAAAACTAAATCCAAAATCCAAAATCCAAAACTAAGATCAAAACCAAATCCAAACAAAACCCAATTCCATATCATATCCAAAGTCCAAAAATCCAAGCCAAAACTAATTTCACAACACATCACACATTCATAACTGAATGCAAAACTTTTAGTTTAGGGGACATCAACTCATGACTCACATAAAGAACTATCACAAACACAAAAGTCACAAACACACCCTGGTGGACCAGGCGATGCCCACTCAAGGTACCAACTAAGGACTCAACGCTCTAAAGTACGTAAATGCCCTCAAATCATAAACTGAGGAATCACATTCCCATCCTGGAGAACCAGGGACCTACACACAGCTTCCAAATAACACAGACTGAAGAGTCAATTGGCGAACCGAGCGTTGCCACCCAAGGTACCAACAAACGACCCACACAACTCCAAACACAAAGACAACTACTTTTATGGCCATAGCTCTAGAACACTCTGTACTAGCCTCAGTCAAGACACGAGTTTCTTTCCCCAAAAACATAACTTAATGAAATCATATAATCACATTTTTATTTTCAAACAAACTTAATTTCTCAACTTTGAACAAAACATAGTTGAAACAAGGCATAACTCTACCCAAAATAATTTCACAAGTTTCCCATACTTCATCACACAAACAGAATTCTTAAGAAGCTCAGCAATGGCCTTTTCATATCTAATGTACGGATTAAACACACAAATAATCCATAATTACACTAAACAAGGTACTTTAACTCACAAATTCATAACTCATAACATACACATCCAATCTTCACTAAACTTTGCAGCAAATTAAAAAATAACATGTAGATTCTAACATATAAATTTCATAATTTTTCTCCAGCCCCATCATTCCCAGAAATTCAAACAGTCAGCCAAAAGAATCAAAAGTTTGCGAATTAAACTCAAAAATTCATAACTTTTAGCATACACCACCAAAATTCACAACAATTCACCAGAAATCACCCCATATCATGAGAAATCTACAGTAATAATTTGATATTTTTTCTCCAAACAAATCCTTCAAAATAATTAAAACGGTAACCGAAAACCATGCATCCAAAACAGGGCAGTACCAATCGAAAATTCATAACTTCCAAAATACACATTCAAAATTCATGAAAATGTACAGAAATTTTCCAGTCGTCCTCAGAAGTTTACAGTAAAAATTTCATAATTTTTAGCCAACCCAATAGCTCACAATAATTCAAACAAAATCTAAATTTTTGCACTCAACAACAGGGGAGTTTCACTCAAAAATTCATAATTTATAACCCACACATCTGAAATTCATGAAACTTTACAGGAAGTTGCCTAATGTCATGGGTAACCTACAGTAAAAATTTCAGAATTTTTCGAGCAGCCAATAATTCCCAGAAAATCCAACAGTAGCTCGTTATCAGCAAAATTCGAAAATTCACCCTATTTTTCTATCATATTGTTCAACCAAATAAAAGTAACCAATTCAAAAATCCATAGTTTAGCCCGTATTTGGATGAATTTACAACATATCCATCAATTCACAACATCCATAGAATTCAAAAATCACAAATAAACATACAATTTTTAAGGGCGGATTTCTAACAATTGAATTTAGAATTCTAATCTACTAAACCCTAAAACCTCATATTCAAATCTTCAATTCGACATTAATCTTGTGAATTTCAAATAGAAAACTCAAATTAATCTTTCCCAAACCGATTTTAGGTTGAAGAAGAGCAAAAATTACTCACTTTGACTTTGCTTCGAGACCAAAACCTTAAACTCCCTTTCCCCCTCCTCTTTCTCTCTCCTCTCTCTCTACGTGGCGTGTGTGTGTGTGTGTTAGAAAAATCAAACCCCCACCCCCTTATATAAACAGCACACCGACTTTGACCCGGTCAAGGTCGGTCAAACTGACTTTGACTCGGCCAAAGGTTGACTTTGACTTTTTTTTTTGTTGAAAACCAAAATCTTTAACAAAACACGAACTCAACTAATTTATTTTCCAAATATAATCATATGAACTTAAATCACACACATATGTATCGAAATAAAACACTTAAAATACATAAATATAAAACACGTATTCACATAGTAATCAAAATTTGTAACTGAAATTTTTGAGGCGTTGCATCTTTCCCCCCTTAAAATAAGTTTCGTCATCGAAACTTACATTTCCTTGAACACCGGGTGCGATTTAGCTTAATTTTTCTGCGGCGGCTTCATAACATAGATCCTCCCCACGAAATCTTTCCCCTTATCGTAATCTGTCTTCTTGTTCGGTGGCTAGAGTATGCCTTTTTCATTAGAGAATGGTCTCTTCATGCTTCCAGGAGCCATTCTATTCGGTTGGAGGCACTGGGAAACTATATAGTCAGGTTTTCCACAGTTGAAGCACTTGCCCGTTGCTCGGTAGCATTCAACTCCACCATGAATTTTCTTACAGAATTCATAGTATTTCTTATCTGAAGCTGGTTCAAGCATTCGCTCTCCTTGAGCAATGTTCTTTTGTTTCTCAGATGCTGAGCTCCATCCACTTGATTTCTTAGTAGTAGTTGCAGTCTTAGCCTTACTTTCATTCAAAATCTTTTCAACTCGCATTGCTCTTTGGTATATGTCTTGATACTTGGTAAAGACTTGCGATGATAAGCCTTTACAAATTTCAATATCTAAACCATCCTTGAATCGATCAACTTTCCTCTGCTCTATATCCACCAAATGTCTCTCAAATTGACTAAGTTCTGTAAACTTAGCACCATATTCCATCACGGTCATCTTACCCTTCTCCAGGTTAGAGAACTCTAACTCCTTAGCTCTCTGCACATCTCTAGGATAATACTGTTCATTCATCTTTTCTTTAAGCATTTCCCAAGTTAGTGGGTTTGCTTTTTCCTCTCCATCAGTCGGTTGACAGAATCTCACCAATGATCCGCTTGTCCAACGAATAAATGCGTAGCCAAACCTACCTTATACTCCTTAGGGCACATCATTGTCTTAAATATCTTATCAAGTTCCCTCATCCACTCGTCTAACTCAGAGGGATTCACAGTTCCACTCGTCTAACTCAGCTTTACCCCATCCATTATCAGATCCACCTCCACCTCCTGTAGCAGCCATCTAAACGAGTTGGCTACAGGTACGTTAGTAGGTTGAATAATTGCTTGAATATGGTCCACCACTCAGTTAGGCACAAATAATTCTAAGTTAAGCACGTATACGATCACATAGACACATAGTTTTCACGTTCACAAACACTCAAATCAAGCACACACGCACATAATTCCTATGGGTTGCGGGTTGCTTGCTCTGATATCATTCGGTAACGCCCCGTCCGAAGGTAGGGTGGGTGCGTCACCGCCGTGGATGCCCGATTAGGAGCAACCACAAGGCTCTACGATCTTAATTACCTTATTGATAGCAGCGGAAGCTCTAATCACAGTTTAACGAAAGTTCAGGCCGATAGTTCTAGAACATACTTGGCATATAAACTTAAACCATATACAAAATGTTCTTACACATATCTCATCCCAAAATATACATCCATACTCGTACTTATAAACATAATCATAGCGTAAACACACAGCGAGACATGCATTTCCAACTAAGTTCTTCAAAAATGTTTCACACTGGCTAGCTTTCTTAATACGCTTACGATCCCTTTTTGCTTCACAACCTGAAAAATGGTGAGGTCATGAGCTTCTCAAACCCAGTGTATAACCCTTGCCTTTTCCGTTGTTACAGTTTGCACATTAATCGATTAATACACAAGCACACCGTAAACGTATCTTATGGCATCGAAACATAATATCTCATATATCATATAGGGGGCGATAAGAGGACACGCGTATGTTTCAAGAATCAAAACGACACTTATATCGTTCATATCTAATATGTTCATGAATATCACAAACACACATACATTTCTGTTACGAGGTAGACAATTAGATTAATTTAGCCGCACATGTCCCATACCAAGTACGTTTCAAGAACCTACGTTTATACTTGAGTCCTCGAACAAGCTTTGCTGTTAGTTTATTCACTAAGCTAACCATGATTGTCCCATACCAATCATGTCTTTTGAGCTTCTAGTCCTCACTGGAGTCCAAAAGAAAGTAAAACCTGCTAAATAACCTAACGGTCCGTCCATAACCACAATTGGCACACACATCAAAGCAATTGTATCACAAAAGTTCACATACTAGCCATAAACACATAACATGTGTCTCACAACATGCTCATGAATCACATATGTGTTTCAAAATCAAACAAGCACATACATGTTTTGAATGAACCTTCAAATCCAAAACCAAATCCAAAATCCACAATTCAAAACTAAGATCAAAACCAAATCCAAACAAAACCCAATTCCATATCATATCCAAAGTTCAAAAATCCAAGCCAAAACTAATTTCACAACACATCACACATTCATAACTGAAAGCAAAACTTTTAGTTTAGGGGACATCAACTCATGACTCACATAAAGAACTATCACAAACACATGGGGTCACAAACACATCCTGGTGGACCGAGCAATGCCCACTCAAGGTACCAACCAGGGACTCAACGCTCTAAAGTACGTAAATGCCCTCAAATCACAAACTGATGAGTCACATTCACATCCTGGAGAACCAGGGACCCACACAACTCCCAAATAACACAAACTGAGGAGTCAATTGGCGGACCGGGCATTGCCCACTCAAGGTACCAACCAACGACCCACACAGCTCCAAACACAAAAACAACTACTTCTATGGCCATAACTGTGTAACGCTCTGTAATAGCCTCAGTCAAGACACGAATTTCTTTCCTCAAAAGCATAACTTAATGAAATCATATAATCACATTTTTATTTTCAAACAAACTTAATTTCTCAACTTTGAACAAAATATAGACGAAACAGGGCATAACTCTACCCAAAATAATTTCACAAGCTTCCTATACTTCATCACACAAACAGAATTCTTAAGAAGCTCAGCAATGGCCTTTTCATATCTAACGTACGGATTAAACACACAAATAATCCATAATTACACTAAACAAGGTACTTTAACTCACAAATTCATAACTCACAACATACACATCCAATCTTCACCAAACTATGCAGCAAATTAAAAAATAACATCTAGATCCTAGCATATAAATTTCATGATTTTTCTCCAGCCTCATCATTCCCAGAAATTCAAACGGTTAGCCAAAAGAATCAAAAGTCTGCGAATTAAACTCAAAAATTCAAAACTTTTAGCATACGCCACCAAAATTCACAACAATTCACAAGAAATCACCGCATATCATGAGAAATCTACCGTAATAATTTGATAATTGTTCGCCAAACAAATCCTTCAAAATAATTAAAACAGTAACCGAAAACCATGCATCCAAAATAGGACAGTCCCAATCAAAAATTCATAACTTCTAAAATACACATCCAAAATTCATGAAAATATACAGAAATTTTCCAGTCATCCTCAGAAGCTTGCAGTAAAAATTTCATAATTTTTAGCCAACCCAATAGCTCACCATATTTCAAGCAGAATCTGAATTTTTGCACTCAACAACATGGGAGTTTCACTCAAAAATTCATAATTTATAAACCACACATCTGAAATTCATCAAACTTTACAGGAAGTTGCCTAATATCATGGGTAACCTACGGTAAAAATTTCAGAATTTTTCGAGCAGCCAATAATTCCCAGAAAATTCACCCTATTCTTTTACCATATTGTTCAACCAAATAAACGTAATCAATCAAAATCCATAGTTTAGCACGTATTTGGACGAATTCACAACATCCATAGAATTCAAAAATCACAAATAAACATACAACTTTTAAGGGTGTGTTTCTAACAATTGAATTTAGGATTCTAATCTACTAAACCCTAAAACCTCAAATTCAAATATTCAATTCAACATTAATCTTGCAAATTTCAAATAGAAAACTCAAATTAATCTTTCCCAAACCGATCATAAGTTGAAGAAGAGCAAAAATTACTCACCCTGAATTTGCTTCGAAACCAAAACCTTAAGCTCCCTTTCCCTCTCATTCTCTTTCTCTCTCCTCTCTTCTTTCCCTCTGCGTGGCGTGTATGTGTGTGAGAAAAATCAAACCCCCACCCCCTTATATAAACAGTACATCGACTTTGACCCGATCAAAATCGGTCAAACTAGCTTTGACTCGGTAAAAGGTTGACTTTGACTTTTTTTTTGTTTTTTTTAACCAAAATCTTTAGCAGAACACGAACTGAACTAATTTATTTCCCAAACATAATCATATGAACCTAAATCACACGTATATATATATATATATATTGGAGCAAAACACTTAAAATACACAAACATAAAACACGTATTCACATAAAACAGAATACGTGTTTTATGTTTGTGTATTTTAAGTGTTTTGCTCCAATATATATATATGTGTGATTTAGGTTCATATGATTATGTTTGGGAAATAAATTAGTTCAGTTCGTGTTCTGCTAAAAATTTTGGTTTTCAAAAAAACAAAAAAAAAGTCAAAGTCAACCTTTGACCGAGTCAAAGTCGGTTTGACCAACCTTGACCAGGTCAAAGTCGGTGTGCTGTTTACATAAGGGGGTGGGGGTTTGATTTTTTTCGCAAACACACGCACAATTCTGTTATGAGGTAGCCAATTAGATTAATTTAGCCGCACATGTCCCATACCAGGTACGTTCCAAGGACCCACGTTTACACTTGAGTCCTCGAACAAGCTTTGCTGTTAGTTTATTAATTAAACTAACCATGATTGTCCCATACCAATCATGTCTTTTGTGCTCCCAGTCCTCGCTGGAGTCCAAAAGAAAGTAAAACCTGCTAAACAACCTAATGGCCCGCTCATAACCACAATAGGCACACACATCAAAGCAATTGTATCACAAAAGTTCACATACTAGGTATAAACACATAACATGTGTCTTACAACATGCTCATGAATCACATATGTGTTTCAAAATCAAACAAACTCAGAAATGTTTTGAATGAACCTTCAAATCCAAAACCAAATCTAAAACTAAGATCAAAATCAAATCCAAACAAAACCCAATTCCATATCATATCCAAAGTTTAAAAATCCAAGCCAAAACTAATTTCACAACACATTACACATTCATAACCGAATGCAAAACTTTTAGTTTAGGGGACATCAACTCATGACCCACATAAAGAACTATCACAAACACAAAGGTCACAAACACATCCTGGTGGACCAGGCGATGCCCACTCATGGTACCAACCAGGGACCCAACGCTCTAAAGTACGTAGAAGTCCTCAAATCACAAACTGGGGAGTCACATTCACATCCTGGAGAACCAGGGACCCACACAACTCCAAATAACACAAATTGAGGAGTCAATTGGCGGACTGGACATTGCCCACGCAAGGTACCAACCAACGACCCACACAGCTGCAAACACAAAAACAACTACTACTATGGTCATAACTCTAGAACGCTCTGTAATAGCCTCAGTCAAGACACGAATTTCTTTCCCCAAAAACATAACTTAATGAAATCATATAATCACATTTTTATTTTCAAACAAACTTAATTTCTCAACTTTGAACAAAGCATAGTCGAAACAGGGCATAACTCTACCCAAAATAATTTCACAAGTTTCCCGTACTTCATCACACAAACAGAATTCTTAAGAAGCTCAGCAATGGCCTTTTCATATCTAATGTACGGATTAAACACACAAATAATCCATAATTACACTAAATAAGGTAATTTAACTCACAAATTCATAACTCACAGCATACACATCCAATCTTCACCAAACTTTACAGCAAATTACAAAATAACATATAAATTCTAACATATAAATTTCATAATTTTTCTCCAGCCCCATCATTCCCAGAAATTCAAACATTCCCAGAAATTCAAACAGCCAGCCAAAAGAATCAAAAATCTGCGAATTAAACTCAAAAATTCATAACTTTTAGCATACACCACCAAAATTCACAAGAATTCACCAAAAATCACCCCATATCATGAGAAATCTACAATAATAATTTGATAATTTTTCTCCAAACAAATCCTTCAAAATAATTAAAACGGTAACCGAAAACCATGCATCCAAAACAGGGCAGTGCCAATCGAAAATTCATAACTTCTAAAATACACATCCAAAATTCATGAAAATGCACAGAAATTTTCCAGTCATCCTCAGAAGTTTACGGTAAAAATTTCACAATTTTTAGCCATTCCAATAGCTCACAATAATTCAAACAGAATCTAAATTTTTGCACTCAACAACATGGGAGTTTCACTCAAAAATTCATAATTTATAACTCACACATCTGAAATTCATGAAACTTTACAGGAAGTTGCCTAATGTCATGGGTAACCTACAGTAAAAATTTCAGAATATTTCGAGCAGCCAATAATTCCCAGAAAATCCAACAGTAGCTCGTTATCAGCAAAATTCGAAAATTCACCCTATTTTTCTACCATATTGTTCAACCAAATAAAAGTAACCAATTCAAAAATCCATAGTTTAGCCCGTATTTGGGAGTTTGTTGTTGTTGTTGTTGTTGTATAGTTTAGCCCGTATTTGGATGAATTTACAACATATCCATCAATTCACAACATCCATAGAATTCAAAAATCACAAATAAACATACAACGTTTAAGGGTAGGTTTCTAACAATTGAATTTAAGATTCTAATCTACTAAATCCTAAAACCTCATATTCAAATCTTCAATTCAACATTAATCTTGCAAATTTCAAATAGAAAACTCAAATTAATCTTCCCAAACCGATCTTAGGTTGAAGAAAAGCAAAAATTACTCACCTTGAATTTGCTTCGAAACCAAAACCTTAAGCTCTCTTTCCCCCTCATTCTCTCTCTCTCTCCTCTCTTCTTTCCCTCTACGTGGCGTGTCTATGTGTGAGAAAAATCAAACCCCCACCCCCTTATATAAACAGCACACCGACTTTGAACCGGTCAAGGTCGATCAAACCGACTTTGACTCGGTTAAAGGTTGACTTTGACTTCTTTTTTTTTTTGAAAACCAAAATCTTTAGCAGAACACGAACTGAACTAATTTATTTTTCAAATATAATCATATGAACTT
>JACYFF010031959.1:18111710-18168872 GCA_017589665.1 Selenicereus undatus
AATCTTGGCTCCGCCCTTGCTTCCAGACCAATACATAGAGTTTGGCATCGCCAGATAAGACTTGATTCTTCGAATACCAATTGTGTAGGTTATAGTAGGTGTCTTCACTTTTTTGGTTCCACCTCACATCCGATGTACAAACTGTACGAGAGGCAAAACTCTGTCTGAATTGATAGCCTGAATTTATTCCGTCTAAAAAAAGTTGGGTATGATCATGGTTTTTTTGTTCTTTGTGTATTCATATTATCCAGCCTAATTTTAATCTGAATATAAGTTTTTCTGATTTAGTCGATCTAAAAAACTAGATATCGAGCAAAATATTTCATTTCAATTTTAGATGTTATCTGATTTGATCGATTTAAATTTGAAACAAATATGAACTTTGTCACCTCTGAGAAAAGATAACAAAACTTAGCACATTTCCTTATGACGGTTTTCCATATGATATTCACGTTAAAGAAGATAAGATTTTGACCAAAAGGAGGACTCACAAAAAGTAATGGCATGTTTATATGATAAATTTAGAACGACATTAACCAAAGAGAAGTGATATGACTTGACAAAACTACTTCGGGACCCAAAGCCCAATCTAAATGACCATATCTGTACATGACCTACTACCTAAACTAGACTCACATGAAAATGGACTTAAAATCCGTACTGATGCAGGCTGAACTAAACTCGACTCAATATTTTAAACAAAATTGCTTGCTTCTATGAGATCGAGTTTATTAGACTAAATATTGATATATCAGAAGTTGATTTGAATCGAAAATCATTTGAAGCAACCCGAAACATCATTAATCCGAATTGTAAAATATAAGCCCATCTAAAGTCAATACAACCCGAATCCGAACAAAACCATGTGTTGCCACTTGCCAGGAATTCATGTCTCTTTATTTTACCCATCTGTGGAATAAGAATTCCCCTGCCTCCGTGTCCTAAACACGAAACGTCTGCTAACTCAAAAAGTCTCCAAAGTAGCTCTTTTACTTGAACCCTTTGTGTATTCGCTATTGGCAAATTGCTAGTTTGCTACTGCGTTCCGAGGATACCAAGGTGGTAGTGCCTCACACTAGCATACTAGCGACGATAACAAAGCAGGCGGTGGTAGTCAAATACGCATCCCCCACTCTCTGTCAATCACAGATCCAGTTGAGAGTGAGAGAAAGAGATGGTGACGAAAACGGAGGAAGCAGAGTTGAACAGATTAGAATCCCAGGTGGAGCACGGTGGTGGGGGTGCTTGGGAGTATCTCTGTTTGATTCGCAAGCTTAAAATTCGCCGCTCTGATAAGGTTTTCAAGCATGGTTTGTCCATCCTTAATGATCCCAAGAAGCGATCTAGCCTTGGTGATGAAGGTCATTCAATCTCTCTTTTCTTTTCAATTTCATTTCATAATCAATCTCTTCATGCTTCAATTATTATTTTTTGTTCTGGGGTTTGATTTAGATTTCGTAGATTGACGGTATTCTGATATTTGTTCGATTTGCTCGTTTATTGGAAGAAGATTGTTCCGTTTTCCTTATTTTTGGGAGGGGGATCGATGGTTTTACGAGCATATTCGTGTGAAAAATATTGTGAATTGGAGCTGTAGAATTGAGTTTTATTTGCTTATGTTTATGATGATGAATATTCAATCCGCTGGATTGTGACTCTAACATGGGTATGTGTTGCATCGATGAATTAATTGATTACATTGACTAGTGAGCTTTTGGTCTCTCTGCAAATCAGGGTTAAGGCTGCTACATTTGACCCTCTACATTGCCTAGGCAAGACTCGGCGTTGGATTAGTGAACTTTTGATATCGGACATGCTCACATGCCTTCTTCTGGCGTGCCAGTTTGGAGAAATTAACACCAGAATAACTTGTTTGCTCCTCCTTGGCTCCTCCCGACCTTAGCTCCATCTTGTTTTCTGACACTGGGGCATCTTCTGTGTCAATGAATTCAATAGTCATTAAGGATTGTTCTCACTTAATTTGTGGTTTTTGGGTCTTATTCGTATGCTAATTTGCCATGATATGTTGCCTTTGTTACTAATTTTAACAATTAGGCAGTATACTGGGCTGTTGATGATCTTTTGTGTGCCATCATGTCTGTATCTGTAGGTTATATGCTGTGTATACTGGTAGTTCATTCAAACATAGACAAAATAAGAACAAAAGGATTTGGGACATTAGGTGGTGATGTTATTCTTTTGCGTATCACTGTAAATGATTGTGAATCTTCAGGTTCATTTCGTCTACATTGCTATTCTTACTCTCTCCATTTGGATCTTGATTTACTTCCTTGTCAAAGATGAGGATTGATTTGTTGATATATATAGCTTAGTAACTGGTCCAACTAGCCACTCTTATTGCTGTTTTTCCTGATCATTTTGCCTTCACAACCTAGGAGGTATAAGGCATACATGTTATCCACAACAAGTTTCCAACTCTCCTGTTGTGCGTGCAATTAGTATCTATCTTCTATCTATCTCTTTTCCCTGCTGCCTGTAGCGTGGGTACAGAATTAAAGTTCTTCCTTTACAAGTTACAATACATTCTTCTAATTCTGAAAGTAAACTGAAGGTAGAATTCAGAGTAAGGCTGTAATGTTTCAGACTTCTAGGAGATGTCTACTCTATCCGTGGTCGATTGGAAGTGAATTGCTAAGCGCTCTATGAATAAAAAGGATAGTTGACTTTTGCTAAAAAAATGAGCACACCTATTATGGCATGTTTGCTCGTGCTGCTGTAAAGCACTGGCCTCCTATCTTAAATATTCTGCTGTCTTTTGTGGACAAAGTAGTTTGGATCAAGTATGCGGCTAAATGTGTGTTTGTTTTCTCAGCTCTGAATTTTCAGTGTTTAGTGGATTGCATTTTTCAATTCAGCACTCAATTTTTGTACTGAAACAAAATTGGTAATGAGTTAAGGAGGGTGTAGAGTGCTAATAAAGTGTGTCTTGGATGATGTTCCCTAGGTTATTGCTTTTGCCTTTTCAACTTAAAACGCTTTCTGTTTTGTGCGGGATATTTACAATGGAGATTTGGGTTCTATCTAGTATATCTTCTACATCAAAGTCAGTTTTTGACGTAGGGTCTTGCTGTTGAGTCTCTTGAAAGTTGTTGAGATTGCTGTCTTGTGCTTTTGAAACATTGGTTATTTTAGTCTTCTTTAAATTTGCTGTTGCACTTCTAATATTTAGGGTGCTCAACTGGAGAAAAGGGGGGGGGGGGGGGGGGGTTGATCGGAGAGGAATGAAGGTTAAGCGTTTCATGCCATTTCTTTTATGAGATGATTGAGATGTGTGATTTCTTTGGGTTTCGTCAACTGTTAAGAGTTAAATCATGCCGCTAAAGGCATCAGTGGTAATGTGCTGGATGGGATCACATGAAGTATTGCCATTTTTTCTGCCCGAAGGAACTTCTCTGGGTTTCTTACTAATGTTAGAAGCTATCAGTGCACTTTATTTGTGTTCCAGTATTCTATCAATTCTTTCGTGTTGTAAATAATGCTCTAAGAGTCCAGGTCTTTGGCTAACTGAAACAATGTAATAATAGGTGGTTCCACTATTATTACTTTAGTATGTTTATTACTTTAGTAGTTTAGTATGGTTTGTTCACTCCTTCCCTCTCCCCCCCACCCCAAAAGAACTCCTGCCATCAAATGTAGTTTGTACTCGCTGTTGCTCTCAGTATTGTTGCAGTTGGATGCCCCCCTCCCCGAATTTGCTATACTTACTGTGGTCCCTTTATTATCTACAAATCGGTGCTTTCGATCTTAAAGACCTTTGTATCACTTCCAAGTCTTAAAAAAAATAAACGCAGCCATTGAATTAAATTCAGCTCTATATGTTGGTGTGCTTTAATATAGCCTTTCTGCCGTGTTCATGGAAGCATTCATCCATATTTTACCATCTCCAATTTTGTTAGGGGAATGATTGAGTTATTGTTTATCTATATGTATATAGCTTCAAGTATTGTCAGCTTAACAATAGTATTGATTCCTTGTTCCCTTTTGTAGAATGGACACTATACGAGCAAGTGGCAGTTGCAGCCATGGACTGTCATTCTCTTGGTGTTGCAGAGGTAAGCCAATGCTACTTTGATGCTTTTAGAATAGCACGGAGCCAGATAAATTTCATCTCGTTTCCTCTGTTTTCTTAGCATTTTGTTTCCAAAATGTTTTAATTCCTTAAAATCATTTTTGAGAGGGCTCTCCTTGAGAACAACTTTTCTACTTGTTTGGAACTTTGGATAAGTTTGCCAATGTTTAGATGTACAAAAGACTGGGCTTCAGCCTTTAGGAGGATCATGCTGGATGATTGTTGTTGTTGTTGTTGTTGTTGTGGGGCACCAAATTATATTCCCTCTTGTACTTGCATTCTATTTTAACGAAAAACTCTTAAGAGTTGATGCAGTGATAAATAAACATTAAAATGTTGCTATTATATGGAGCCCGATAATCGTCTTGGATGTTTGAAGGTGGAAGTAAGAGGGTTACATTAGGAGTGTGGGAGCAGTATTTTAACTCTAGAAAAAGTTCCACATTGATACTATACATCACAGACCAATATCTGGGCCATCCCTAGGGCAAGGGAGATTAGATGTATACTCCCTCTGTTGCAAAACTAGTTCATCCCATTCTTTGCCAGACATGAATTAGGCTTCTAGTCTTAAGAATGATCATTTTGGGTCAGAGGGAGTATAAACTTATCACTACAATTGAATTCGAGAAAGGATATTGCGAAGGCATTGACGGCCTACTACTATGCAATAACAGGAGATTAGAAGTTGAGCAAACTAGTGAGTCACTCTGCTCTAATCCGTTATTATCCAAGACAAAAGGATTTACCAAGAAGTGGCTTTGTTAGCTGCTGGGAAAGTGGACAAAGTTACGACTCCTGGATTGAGTCTCACCTTAGGGGGGGTTTGGGGAGATCCAAATATGTGCAATCTATCCCCTACAAGAAGGGAAACGAATTCCAAAATATGCACATAATCTTTTTTGATGTTTGATTGACTAAAACCTTTTGTAAGAAAGAACGTGTTGGAAAGCATTAGTGTTAGATAATAGTAGCAAGTATCATTAAACCAAAAAAAATTCACGTCTGTTATCTTATTTTGGCTTATTCAGGCTATTATTCTGTATGGGATCAATTAATCATGCATTATATATCATTCATAGGATTTTCGTACATTGTACGGACATGGGCTGCTTCTTGTTTGGATTGGTGTACTGTCCACTTCTTTTTTCCATCGAAAATTGTTTACTGTGTTTCCAACTGCTAACAGCTCATGATCTCCTGTATGTCATCCTTTGAAATTCACTCTTTAAGTAGTGCAAAATTACTTGTCTCTTTTGGTCCAACTGATCCTTTGATGTCCAATTTCTGCAGGATTGCATAAAAGTGCTTAGCAAGAAGTTCCCAGACAGCAAAAGGGTTGGTAAGTTTAACCCCACTTTTGGGACATGGGATACACTTATCTGTTGTTGTGAATTACCCCCCTTCCGGTTTTGTTGCGAAATTTTACCATTGTTTATTTAGTTATTTTTTTTATGGTGTGAAATCTGCAAGTGTTATTACTATTTCCATGCCTCCATCATAGCTTCTGCATATGGCATTCATAATTACCTCAAATTTGTGGGTGGTGTAATCTCCATGACTTGGATTTTAGCTGATCATATGCATAATTTCTTTATTGCCTTTGAAAATGATGCAAAACTTAAATGATTTTTTGATTATATTGAGAATGTTTTCATCTCGATCTCATCTACGTCAAAATTTTTATTTTTGTTTAAGTAATGTCGTAACTTTCAAACCTTCAAACTAATTTACTATCTGCGGAACTTTTCCGTCGTGCATGTTGCATATGGTCCTCTTTCTTGAATCTTGGTTGATCTGAACTGTAGATCTTGCCTTGCTCTGCTTCTTAACCTTTGCCAAAACATAGAATGTGAGCTTGTGGGTTGTGATTGGTGGACTTGTATCCATTGCTATGTCCTTTCCTTTGATTCCCATTATGTGGTTTCTGTCTCAACTCCTTGTCTGATTGAACTCTAATTTCACAGCTGTAAGCATTACCTTTTGGTTTCACACAGTTCCTTATAGTTTACAAATCATTACGCTCAATTGTAAGTGGCTTGAACTAGTGAGAGTTCTGACCATGGATGTTATGCTTGTTAATATATTCCATGCATACCCCTTGTTGACTTTGGATGTTCTATTTTCTGAAGCTGTGCCTGATTTTTGTTTTCAATTGGTTTGGGAGACTTTGCTGAGCTAATATAATAGGGTGAGCGTTTCCTGTGATTATGTCACTTGGGGCAGCTTATAGTACGATTTACGAATTTTTGACAGGTAGATTAGAGGCAATGTTGCTTGAAGCAAAGGGCTGCTTTGAAGAGGCAGAAAATGCTTACTTAAGCCTTCTAGAAGACAATCCACTTGATCAGGTTAGTTTTCATGAGTCTTGCTGATCGAGCACCCTTTTCGTTTTTGTTTTTAATAATTTTTGCTTAATTTTTTTTATAAAATTAATATTATATTCCCCCCTTATTTTGATGTCATAATAGTTGTCGTATTATCTTGGTTTTACGGTGATTTACAGTTGATGAGGTCATGCTATCTGAAACAGTCAAATCTAACTGTATTATTCTCTTTAGGTCATCCACAAAAGAAGGGTGGCCATCGCGAAGGCTCAAGGTGATATTCTGAAAGCCATTGAATGGCTTGACAAATACCTGGAAATGTAAGTCTGACATGACAAACACAAATGGACCGTTTATCCTTTGGAAAGACCGTAGTGCTTTCAAATAATTTCAATAAGTGACGTATGTTTTTTCTGAAGACGGAAATATGTTTTTGGTATAAAGTATTTTATGTTCTGTTTATCCTTTCACTAGATTTATGGCTGATCATGATGCATGGAGAGAACTCGCAGAGATTTATATCTCCCTTCAGATGTAAGATTTCTTTGCTGAAGAGACTGATCATACCTGATCTACTGTATGAATGACCCTTTTATTTACGCTTTTGTTGTTTTTCCTCATATATGCAGGTACAAGCAAGCTGCTTTCTGCTATGAGGAGCTGATATTAGCCCAACCCACAGTTCCTTTATATCACCTAGCCTATGCTGATGTGAGTTCTTTGCTACTCTTGGGATTATTTTTTTTTTAAATAATCTGTAGGGCTTCATGTCGTTGTGCATTGCCCCCCCCCCCCCCCCCAACATGCATTTTGGGAGCAGAAAGAGGAGTACAATGAGAGAAGAAGGGCTTCCCACTAACCGGGGGCTTGGTAATCTCTTCATGTAGCATCTAAAGGGGGGAAAGTTGAAATTCTCTGGAAGCTTTTGTTGGTCGTAAATAAGATCCTGAATTCTCCTTCCTGCAGAGCACCACAACACAATACATTCCAATGAATAATAACAATGCGAATGTCTCTGATCAGGACGACTCCGAGTTAGAATTCATTTAGATAGTTAAAACGTTTTTCAGAAGGTTGTGGTAGGAAACATTCATTCTAACTACGTTGGAACTATTTTTGCCCTTGAAATCCGGGTGAAGAGGGAACCTAATGGTACAATTCACTTTCTTTCAAGAATCAAAAATGACAAAGAAAAGGAGGTAGGTAACAAAGAAAAGGGGAGGAGAATAAAGGGAAACATGGTGCTAGTGTGGTTTGTACCTCGTATACCTAAAGCTGTCGTACTCATCTAATTTGGCACTCTTAAGATAGAACCTTCTTAGGCAGTCGGAAAGATTTTAAAGCAGGTAAAGAGCGTGCTCTGTACACTGTCTTACGATCTTATCTAAAAAAAAATATGCTATTACCCTACTTGATAATGCTTCTATGTTGAGTGGATACTTTTTATTGTTAGTTTGGTATGGTCTTCAATGGGAACTTCCTACACGTGGTCTTGCTACTCTACTATATGAACACTTCTAAGTAATCTTTGTGGCATATGGCTGAATTAGGTGCTTTACACTCTTGGTGGATTGGAAAACCTTCAGGCAGCCAAGAAATACTACGCTTCCACTATAGATTTGACAGGGGGCAAGAACACCAGAGCCCTTTATGGCATATGCCTTGTGAGCTCCTTCTCCAACCCCCTCCCCCTTTGTGCTTGATTTATGTGATACTGCATGACTGCTGTCATGAATGACTATCTGACAGACCTAGAAATTTTGGTTTGGGTTCACGTCAATTATTATAATTGGGTAATTTTGGGTTCAAGTCTAGTCTGCTTGCAGTTGAGCCAATAAGTCTGTTGTAAATATACGCAATGTTGATTTGGAAAATTTCTGGTTGTTCCAGTTTGGGTTCAGTTAATGAGGTATTTATTTAGCTCATAGTCAGGTCGCCCTATTTTAAGTCCATAGGTCTGTTTTTATGGTTCTACAATATATCATTACCAATTCCGTTGCTGATGCATTTCATAAATCTCATTATGCAGTGCACTTATGCAATAGCACAGCTGGCTAAAGGCCGAAACAAGGAGGATAAAGAGAGTGGGGAGTTGCAATCTCTTGCAGCGGCAGCATTAGAAAAGGACTACAAGAGTAGGGCTCCCAGCAAGCTTCCCCTTCTCAATTCCACCTTGAAGAATCTCAGACTTTGATAGTGAAACTGAAAGCCCTTCACAATTGGTTTTTAACATTTGTTTCATTGCCGTTGTAAACTCAGTAGGATAATCACTCCATGATCTAGTTTTGTAGGGCTAAAAATGGCAGAATTTTATTTAAAATTTCACTATTTTCCTTCTGCTTTGCTTTTTGCAAGCTGTTTTTACTGGTTTAGTGGTGTTTCCAGGATTTTGTATGGACAGGCACTGTACTTTGGATTCTCAAATGAGATGGATCTGATATCAAATAAGGTTCTCAATTTCCAGTTGTGCACAATGGGATTGAAGCTGCATATGATTTTTGTGTGGGAAGTTGCAAACCAAGACAGATTGTATCATTGTGAACATTTAGGTTGAATGCTCGAGTTGTTCTGGGAAATTTGATCTTTGTAGGGTTTACTATGACGAGATTCGATCAAATTACTGAGTCTGACCTAAGAACAAGCCTGTTTAGCCGTATGCAAATCCTATATATACGGGGAAAAAAAGGGCTATTGTACAATATAGGGGGGAAAATGCAGTGGCTGATTGATTTGTCGAATCGCAATTTGTTTTTTTTCCTTTAAATATTTTTTTTTCTATTATTAATGATGTTAGTTTAAAATGGAATTGTATTCCGGATAAGAAACTACCATGAATTGGTTACCCCCCACAAAAAAGAACTATTGTGAATTGTACCATCCACCCTTCCAATACACCTTCATATAAAACATTCCATGCTATAATGTAGCCAAGCTAAAACCACCATATACAAAAGATATTTTAGTAAAAAATTTCTTATGTGATGAAGATGAGATTTGACCTTCAATCTTGTAAGGTGAAATTTGACTTTTACGTTGCAATAATATTAGTTATTATTCCATCAATAATAAAGATATCGGATATAACAAGGTTTTATTGATTTTGGGACTCAAATGTAAGAAAGATTTGTATTAGTTATAAAAATTATATTTTTTGCAACTTTAGACTTATAATAATTTGTTTTTTGTTTTCATTATAAGACTTGTAAGTGCTATTTCATGTTAATAAACTCACAAACAAAACCTGATATGGTTTACAATCTAAAATTGAAGATATTAACATACTTTGAGCATTTTCGCCTTATTTCTTGTATGTGTTTGCCACTATAATAGTTGTTTGTTTTTGAGCAGGCTTCTTAGGTGTTTGCATGGGTATTTATGGGTATTTATGTTTGTTGAATTACTTACCAGGGAAAAAAAGTGTTACTTAGCGTTATATTTATAACAATAGATATATCTAAAAAAATATATCAATATATAAGAAAAGAAGGGAGTAATCCTACAAGTATATAGAACAATTTGACATAGTTGGAATTTGAAAGACTCCAAATGAAGCGAAGTCACTTAGTAGTCACATATGATTCCAGTATATGAAATCTAACAACTCATATGTAACAAAAATGTGATCCATATAGTCACATTTCATCCTTGAGAGCACATAGAGGGATTCAAGAGTTTAGCTAATTTTACAGATTGACTGCCTATTATTGTATTTCTTTACATACTTTTTACAAAATTTAAAAGGGAGGATGAATGTGTTACATAAATATCATTATTTTAGAAGGAAGTTATTAATTATAACTGGTTATAACTTCAAAAGTTGAAAAAAAAAAACAATAGAAACCAAAAAGTGGCCAGAATCAAACGGCCCAAACAAAAAACCGAAGCCCGAACTCTGACCCGCATTAACTAGGTAAGAAACCAAAAAGTCCGCAAATAAAGAGGGGTTGCGATTTCTAGGGTTTGCTCATTTGTAGGGTTTTCACTTCAACGAAGGTGCTCCTAGTGCCCAGAAGAGCAGCAGCAGCAGGAGCGGAAAACCCTCATCCACCATGGCCGTCGGGTAGTCTCCCCTTCTCTCTCGGTGTCTCTCTCTCCATTGATCTTCTCTCATTTGCAAATCTAACCTAATCTGGCATGGGTATTTTGCTTTTCAGGAAGAACAAGAGGATTTCCAAGGGTAAGAAGGGAGGCAAGAAGAAGGCGTAAGTTGTTCTCTCTTTTTTTTTTCGATTCAATTCAGTTAGTTAATCACTGTTTTCCAAATGGGAGCTTGGTTTGATCGTTGTTCTTTCTGATGATTTTGATTACAGAACGGATCCTTTCGCTAAGAAGGATTGGTACGACATCAAAGCACCTTCAATCTTCAGTGTTAGGAATGTTGGCAAAACCCTTGTCACCCGTACGCAGGGTACTAAGGTACTTCTCTCAGTCTCTATTTTTCTCTCCTAATTTCTTTGACTTTTCCCCCTTTTTTCGGGTGTGTTGAGGACTGAAATGAAGATTCTGTGCGGAATACGTTCTTTGCTATGTTTATGGAACTGGCTTGGCCGATTTTTGTATTCGGTGCTAATGTTTTGTATAGCTTTATTATCTGAAGCACCGTTTATTTGGTGTTGATTTGTCGTTGGTGATTGATCAGGGTTGTAGACAGGGATTTGTACTCCCATCAGAGGCATATACAAGTTTTTTTGCTGTTTGGGGGGGGGGGTGTTGGTTATTCAAAAGGGCAGAGCCCCTAAAGACATAAAAGATATAATACCTGTTAATTGTTCTTTGATACTCCAAATTGTGGCGAGCAGATAATGTGGCCATTTCAACTATTTGCAGAAATGGTTTTCCACTTTCCCCTGATGTCTTTGTTAGACATGTATTGAAATTCAGTAGGGGTCTGGCAAAGCTTGGTTTTTTTAATCTGTAGTGGTTTTCCTTGTTATGCCTGCTCTGCTGCACTGACGATGGTGAGATCTTATTATCTATTGTTTTGCGGATCAGTTAATTCTCAATTGTGATTAGCTGGGTCATGTTTTTTGACGGTCTCCCCATTTAATTGGGTAGCTTAATCCGGATGTGTAATTTATGCTATGTGTTTCGGCGGGATCACAATTCTGTTTCGCTCAAACAATTGTTGAATTTGTAGTCTGAATGTTGTGTACATCCTACTGACTTTCGAATGACAATGAGTGAGAGGCTTTATCTTGAGTAACTAACCAAGTGTGGTGATTGCATTTTTGGATTGCTGTTCATTTAACGCCAGATTGCTTCTGAGGGGCTCAAGCACAGAGTTTTTGAGATTTCACTTGCTGACCTTCAAGGTGATGAAGACCAGTTCTTCAGGAAGATCCGCCTGAGGGCCGAGGATGTTCAGGGCCGTAATGTCCTTACCAACTTCTGGGTATTTCTCCTTTTTAAACTATCTATCTTGTTTCTGGTTGGTGCTCTACAGGTGTGACTTCAGCAATACTAATGGTAATCTCTGCTTGGAATTGCAGGGTATGGACTTCACAACCGACAAGTTGAGGTCTTTGGTCCGCAAGTGGCAAACTTTGATTGAGGCCCATGTCGATGTCAAGACCACAGACAACTACACTCTCAGGATGTTCTGCATTGCCTTCACCAAGAGACGTCCTAACCAAGTCAAGAGGACCACCTACGCTCAGTCCAGCCAAATCCGCCAGGTCTGTCGAGCACTGAAGAAGGGCAATTGTTTATCGATTATGGTGCATTGGCTAACATTTTGGGTGTTGTGATTGTTCAATGTAGATCCGCCGTAAAATGCGTGAGATCATGGTGAACCAGGCTAGCTCCTGTGATCTCAAGGATTTGGTTGCTAAGTTCATCCCCGAGTCTATTGGTAAGGAGATTGAGAAAGCCACCTCTAGCATCTACCCTCTTCAGAACGTTTACATTCGGAAGGTCAAGATTCTCAAAGCTCCCAAGTTCGATCTTGGCAAATTGATGGAGGTACACAGGCTTCTTTCTTGTCCTGATCAAAGGATCCCACTCTCTGGGTGTTGCACCCTGGCCGGCTGGCCCTATTGACATTCGTTCTTGTGTATGAATGTAGGTTCATGGTGACTACTCAGAGGATGTAGGTGTGAAGTTGGACCGGCCAGCTGACGAGACCATGGCTGAGGGTGAAGCTACCGAAGTCATCGGCGCCTAAATTATTTTTCTATTACATTATCGGTGCTTCTCATGATGTTAGTTTATAGACACTTATTTAGCGAGATTTTCCAATGAGATTGACTATCTGAAATTTTGCGCTTCTATTTTTCCATGCTTTTGTGGTTCAGAAGAGTTTTAAGATGATTTTTCATGGAGAAATTTATTTGTTGGATTGCTCTTGGTTCCTACATTTGATTTTGCGATTGCGATTGCGATTCTCTAGTGCATTTCATTCAAAGTGCAGAAAGGTGCTCATTTCATATGCTGAATTGTAATTGGTAGCTGAACTAGATATGTTTTATTCACAAGCTTATAATATGCTTCATGTCTTGTATCATTTGTGCGTCCAAATACAAAGTTGAGAAATTACGCACTGTCTTGGGCATAATATTCGTTGAGGTATACGATGAACCATTGGCTTCTGGTCTCACTCTTGTCTTCAACGCAAGTGTGGCTGTGCGATGTGAGATAAGATTGTATGATTTGCCAAGGACACTGCCGGTACTCCAATGCCTGCCGTCATTAGGAGCACAAGATTGTATGATTTGCCAAGGACACTGCCGGTACTCCAATGCCCGCCATTATTAGGAGCACGGTGAAGGGATCCGACATCTCTCGCTGATCGGAAAAGTGACGTCTCTCGATCGGAAAAGTGGTGGGTCAGACATCTATTGGAAAAGTGCTGATCGGAAAAGTGACGTCTCTCGTTCGGAAAAGTGGTGGGTCAGACATCTATCGGAAAAGTGACGTCTCTCGCTGAACGGAAAAGTGAAAATGCTCGCTGAACGTAACTCATGGCAGCAAGATAATCAAAGTGCAACTTTCTCTTGCGCCACCCAAATTTCTTCCACATGAATCAAACATTTGCAACATCAGGTTTTTTTACTTGTTGAATCAAAGTCAGTACCATATATTATTTGCAATTCATTGCAAATGCAAGATTAGACCTGCTCCTTCTTCGGCTGATCTAATTATCGATATACTGAAGTGTTTATGCCAAGGGTATCTAGTACGTAGCACTATCAATAATTGGTTGTAAACAACATACGATGCAGTCAATCAAAACCTTGGTGTACATGTAGAGATGATTAGTGAACTATTTGTTGCCAATATCAGAGAGGAGAATCACACCTTTTTTCATCTTTGTAATATTGGAAAGAGAGAACAAAGGAAAACATTGGTTAATTGAGAAAAGCTTTCAACACACTAAGTAGAATAAATTATTTTGAATTGAGCCTTATTTTTTATTTTAAAATTTTAAATGGACTAAGTTGAAAATTAAAGATTTGAACTACAGAGCGTCGCACTATCATATATCAATTTTACATACTTGTAAGCCCTAAGTCTAAATAGAAGTTGGTATGTGTTCTCAACTTCACATAATCATGTTCATGTACATGACGCATGTCTTCAAATTATCTGATGGCTTGTTAGAGAATATTCAAGCGCTTATAGTCAGATTTTGGTGGGGTAACTCTATGAAGGACCAAGGCATGCACTGAAAATCTTGGGAGCACTTGTGCCTTCCAAAGAACATGGGAGATGGGACGGGTGGGTTTTTGCGACTTGAAAGTGTTTAGTACAACCCTTTTAGCAAAATGAGTCTAGCATGACAAATTATTACATATTTTCGGGAGCATGTACTCCCATTACCACGTGTATATTCTTTTTTCAATGTGTATTTGTCATATGGTGGTTATTAATATATATATTTCGCTTACATGACTTTCAGGAGTATATATTCTTAAGTGTATGATAGGCTTTGAGTCTAGCATCCCCGATCCCTCTTTGGGGGGTGACACATTGCCTTATAAAACCCTCAAATCAATGTACTTTCCTCATTCTTCTGTTTTAAAGGCTCCTACCTTCTAGGGATTGGACCCTAGCTAGTTTTACTTGCAGATCCATTTGGGGTGTTAAATCTCTTCTCATTGAAGGCCTAAGGCGGGGAGTGGGTGATAGTACAACCATTTGGGTTTGATAGGATGCATGGATGCTTGCAACGGTTGAACATCGATATATTGTCTAGATTTTTTGTTAGAAGTACCTTGAAAACTGATAGAGATTTAGACGTCATCCACAATAAAATTGTATTTGTTGGATTTGGCTCAGCATTAATGTGGGTCTCTTTTTGTGGTCGTCTTGATTTAAGTTACTAATGCGTGAGATCCAATTGAGATTTTTACTATCAATCATGACTTGATGTGCAGGCGGTAATTAAGAATATGCAACGGGTCAGGTATTCATTGGATAAAGCGGGTTGCCCCATTTGAAATGGGTATAAAGAGTTGGGTTAATAGTGGACTAGTCCGTTAAAAATATATTAACGGGTCGGATCGGATTGGCCTATTAATAGCCCATTTAGTCATCCAGTACTTTTTCTAACCTACTAGCCATACCAATTTTTGTGCTACAATTAGTTAAATTTACTATCAACAATTTATATAATAAAATTTTTTGTGCAAGTTTAATTTGTTCCATTTAACATGGGTCAAAAATGGATCATCCATGGGTTGACCTGACGCGGCCCATTCATTTATATAAAAGCTCGGCCCATCCCACTTTGTTAATAGGTTGGCCATGACTCACCCGCCTTAGTTCATAAACGGCTTAATCCTAACCTAACCCAACTCGATTCGTTGCCTACCTTGGTAATTAATCAGTGACCTCTCCCATCATGACAGCCTAAATTCGAATACGTATCATAGCTAGGATGCTCATAGGGTTGGACCACTCCCCTGTCCCTAAGCCTGGTCACAAGTCACAACTAGACCTGTCAAAAATTGACCCGATCCGAAAATCCGACTAGAACCCTCCAGAAAATTTTGGATTTTGAACATGGTTTTCTCGACCCGAACCCGAAATAAACCGAACCCGAAAAACCCGCAAATTAGCGGGTCAAACCCGACCCGAACCCGAACCCGCCTGCTTGACTAGAACATTATATCCTTAGTTTTTTTATTTTTATCTAATTTATCTCTTTTAACAATAATGGTTAGTTATTTTTATTAAGTATTTTGAAAAGACATTATATAACTATTGCATCTATTTACAAATTAAACAGTAATAACCTTATTTTTTCTTCTCTATTATCTGAAAATAAAACCGTACACAACTTTTAAATGAAAAAAACGTTAAAAATAAGTATAAAATTGCATGGAATAACTATCTAATCTTTTTGAAAAAGCTAATTTAAAATAACACAAGCATTAAAAATGCGAAAATCGTACCATTATATAGTTAGTTAAACAAATCGGTCTAATTTTTTTAAAATTAATTGATTTGTAATAATTTAAATTTTTGATGTTATAACTGCAAGATAATATCTTGTACTTCTTTTATTTAATTTTATTTGATTTTCGTTCTGACTAGTCTTGAACTATGATATTAACGGTAGAAAAACGACTAACCGTATTCGTATTGGGGGCGGTCCACTAATAAATTTTTACCTGATTGAATATTGGAATGTTAGTTAATAAAAATATTAAATCATTAAATAGGTTATTAGCGGTGAAACTGCTACAACCCATTAAAATGCTCCAGACGGGCTGCCTAATAAATAGTCGACCCACTATTAACCTTCTTTCAATATACGGGTTGATCTACCCAAAATCAAGTGGAACTTAATTCTTTACCCGTCCATACAAGATGTTCATATATTATAATAAAATATTTGAATATTTGAATATTCTTTTGAGAAATTACAATTATTATGCATTTTCATTAAATAATGACAATTTTGAGTAATAAATATGCAGAATTTTTGCTTTTAAAAAAGAAAAATAACTCACAGAAAAGGCGCTTTAAACTCGTTGAGTTGATCCGAAACCCGTAAAACCGAGATACACTCAACCCGTATTTTACCCGAACCCGAATACACCCGACCCGTATTTTACCCGCCTGTCCGAATTGACAGGTCTAGTCACAACCCATGCTGCCTGGTACTTAAAAAAAAAAATAAATTAAATAGACACGTACCCTCCCTAGGTATGCGATATGTTTACTATGATATAATTTTATCAGGCAAATCTGAGCACCAGCCCGCCTTGTTCCTCTCTGGCATTTATTAATAATCAATGTGTAGATTTCCCGGAGGTGAAGGGTTCAAGGGTTGGTGGAGTGGGGGAAGAGAAGAGTGAGGAAAAAATGAGGTATTCTAAAATACCTCCTTTTTTCCCTCATCGTGAATTGCAACTGCAGTAGTAGTGTGATACTAATTCTTTTCTCCCAAATTAATGTTGATAGAGTATTTTTATTTCGTTCATATTTGAATCTAACTTAGCCAACTTTATTGGATCAAATTAAGCTTAGATAAGTTTATGGTCCATAATAGTAGAACATCTACAAAATTGAACTTTCGAAAAGCTGGACACTAGGCCTGGGCAGTGGGCCGGGCCGGGCCGGGTCAAGGCAAGTCCAACAGCAAAAGGGGGCACGGGCTGGTCAACAATAAAATTTTAGTGGGTCGGGTCAAGTCATGGGGTAAGCAACCATGACCCACCCATGACCCGCCCAGCTAAACCAAAGCCCAGCTAGTTAATTAGGTCTAAATCACTAAAAACCCAATGCAACAAAGACTGATCTAAAAACCAAAGCCCAGCTAAACAATGACCAAAAAAATTACAAGTCGTACGTTCATTAAAAAGGCCCACATGACCAACTATCCACATTGTTAATTTTTTAAATTTACAAAAACTTCTCTCTGCAAGTCTTCAAGGCCCCACTTGAACTGCTTACAAACCAAATTCCCAGCTGCTGGAATGCCGGCACCCGGACATGTGACTTTCATGCACCTACAATCTGTGAACAGAAAACTTGGTCAGAGTTTAAAATTTACAGCCACAGGCGCTCCTGATTTGAGTCTGAGATTTGAAATTTGCAGAGAGGAAGAGAGACGACCTAAATTTAGAGAATTTGAGAGAGAGATCGAAATTTTCAGAGAGAATTTTCGGCACTAGGTTCCAGTCTCATCGCCAGGAAGAAATTTTGATTGACGCATCCCATAAGTTTGGAATAAAACTCTACAACCTCTAGCTCTCCTTACTTGCACTCGGCTAGTTTGGTCTTTAGTTGATGTATTTTTGGGGCGTCGGAAACTGCATGTCGCTTTTTAAGGTTCTTCCACATAAATTCTGCGGTCACAACATAGACTATACTCGTCCTTAGCTTATGGTCGATGACACCTAGTATTCATAAACAGATCATGGAGTTAGCCATCTCCCATACTTGCGATTCTAGTGGGTCATCTCCTTCTTTCAAAGTTGGTTTCTTTAGGATTCCCTCACTAAACCCTAATTTGTGCTTGGCTTTTAGAGCGGTTCTAACTGCTTTTCCCCATAAATCATGGTTCTTTCCACTTAAAATCATTGCAGTAATTTATACTCCAAGTCCCTCGGAAGGATGCAAGAAATAAGGGAAGTGATTTTCGATAATAAATTTTTTGCCTGCCATTGCCAATTGATTTTGGGTTGGAACCTCATTTGAGCTTATATGCATGACTATTTATTGATAGCCAAATTGATATAAAAATTTAACATGGTATCAGAGTGGCTTGCTCGATCTTGATTTGCCACTGTCCCCGTTTGATTAAAATTGTGTGCACGTGTTGGGCCTAGTTAGTGGCCCACACGTAGGGGGGGTGTTGGAGTATGAAAGTGGGTATTGTTCCACATTGATAAAATTCAAAAAACTTGATATTTGATGAAGGATGTCTTTATTCACCTCTTTTCTCCTATGTCTTTGTTTGAAACATGTCTCTGCCTTTTATACAACATGACCGGTTATCCCTATCTTGGCCAACAAGCAATTTTGCAATTCAACTAGGAATAGGAAAGGAGTCTGCAAAATAATATCAAAAAGATTTGACACAATATATGATAGATTCTATTCTAACAAAATAGCCTTATACAATAGTGAAAAATATCCCCAATAATTACCTTTCAACCAATCAAGGCAGCAACTCATGTCTAGGAGTATACCTAATGTGGCGTTTGATTGAAAGTAATGTAATCACTACGCAATGGAATTAACCATATAATGCAATTGTTAGTGTAATGGAATGAGATAATAATTACATTACAATGTTTAGTTACAAAGTTTTTACAATTGTAATATGATGAATTCATTTACAAACAATACTTAATTTTATCCCTGGTGTGAAGTACTTGCAATTCAATTCATATTTTACTTTGCCTACTTTAATTATTTGTAGTTTTGTTGATAATTATCATCCAATATCTTATCATCATAATTATGATAATTCACATGAGACTTACTTTACTCTATTTCCTCTAAATTACATGAATGTAATATTGTTCAAGTTTAGCAAGTAGAGAGAGAAGATGATAATGATGATGTGTGTGTGAGAGGGGGGGGGGGGAGAGAGAGAGAGAGAGAGAGAGAGAGAGAGAGAGAGAGAGATAATGATGATGTCTAGAACGTACAAAAGTGAAGTCACAATATTACAATCATGGTTCGGGTTAAACTTTATCTAATATGGAGAGGAGATAGAGAGGGTGAGGGGGCTTCAAACCTTTAAAAACGTGGTGGTGTAGGGAAGTAGAGGAGAGATATTGGAGAGAAGAAAGAGAAAATCCCTAAATATAATAGCTTATGGTTGGGTAAGCTTTGATTCAAAGCTATGCAATCATAAGAGTTTAGGAAAAGTTAAATAATTGTATTTGCATAGATCATTGAGGTAAATATGATTACAATGCAATCTTAATTACATCCCTTATTAGTAACTAAATATGGTAATAGAATCATCATTACCATTTTAATTGCATTATCGGTCACTTTGATTACATAGAATCAAACGATCCATAAGTGTTCAGGTAAATATATTGTCAATTTCCTCATGTTTACAGGCTTGAGAGTGTGCACAGACTTGGAGTGTCATACTTTTTTGGAGTCATTCATATGCTTATCATATTAGAATAGTCATCTAAAGCAGAAATGCTCAAAGTCAAAGGCTTATGCTGAAAAGTTTATTAACTCAGGTAGGAAAAAAATGCAAATTGAATTGTCATAAGGCAAAAGAGATAAACAAACGAGACATGCAGCGGCTTTTAGCGTGCTCCGGATTTTTCGGATGACACACTACTGAATTAGCTAATGAATTATACCATAGTTTCTGCCGTTGTTATATCGTACGATCGATTATATAAATATAATTATATAATTAAATTTTGGTTCACTAAAAATACCATATAATTTATTAAAATATACTATTGTGTATTCAGTTCCGCTCATTAAAAATAATATATAGCTCACTAAAATATTTTAGTGAGCAGAGATACAGTTTTAGTGAGCTAATACATACTTTTAGTGAATAGACAGACCGAAACTAATACATCTTATATACCCGAGTTTCACTTAGTAAAAATACTATATAACTTATTAAAATGTGCTATTGTGCTAAAAAAATATTATTGTGCATCTAAAACTCACTAAACTATATTCTAGTTGTCTATGTTTTTTAGTGAGTTATGATATTTATTTAGTGAGTTGTTATATCATACAATCAGTTGTATAGAAGCAATTGTACAATCGAATTTCAACTCACTAAAAATCATGTATAGCTCACTACAATATTTTAGTGAGTTGTGCCACAACTTTAGTGGGCTAATACATACTTTTAGTAACCTAATAGATCAAAATTAATGCATCTTATGTACCTCAGGTTTCACTTAGTAAAAATACTATATAACTCATTAAAATGTGTTATTGTACTAAAAAAATATTATTATGCCTCTGAAACTCACTAAACTATATTCTAGTTGTCTATATTTTTTAGTAAGCTATGACATATATTTAATGAGTTATGACATATATTTAGTGAGTTGGATTATATTTAATGAGTTCACTACATTTGTATTATACTCACAAAATATAATACAAATACCTTTATGTCATAGTAAAAAATGATTGAGTGGTAACATAATCCAAAAACTTGGCAATATTATTTACTGGCTATCTATACTATTCTTTTTAGTGAGCTATGCTATTTATTTAGTGAGCTATGCTATTTATTTAGTGAACTATGATAGATATTTAGTGAGGTATAAAATGTATTTTGTGACCAATATGATTTAGCGTAGAATACTAATTATTCATAATAAAAATGATGTGAACAACAATATAGTACACAATTTTAGTTAGCACATATACTTTTTTGTTCATATTCTAAGGTATGATATATTCACCTTTTAATGAGCTATAACTTATATTTAGTGAGCTATGACATATTTTAGTGAGTTGGATTATATTTTTATTATACTGACTAAATATGCATAATACGAATGCACTTACATCATAATAAAAGATAATATAAATATTTCTTACTAACATTGTATTACTCATTAAATATATTGCATAGCTCACTAGCATATGCAGTATTGCTCACTAATGCTGTATCCATACATATAAAAATTTGTAGTGATTTTTTTCTTAATTTTGTTTATTTTTATAATAAATCTGTGTGCTTCTATTGAGTAAAAATATGAATAATAAATATACAAATTTTCAATTGATATTTATCTTAAAAATTAGGGGTTTATACAAAGATAGTGAACGTATGCAAATATAAGTGTATGCCTTAATATTTCAATGGAAGAATTTAAAAAAAATGTGTGTGTATATTTTTTTGGGGGGGAGGGAGGAGCATGTACGATGTGCCATTTACAAATAAGTGAAGTAAATAATAAGTATTTACTCATTGGTCTTCTCCAAATTTGCTTATACAAAAGAAAAAGTGAAAGAAGAAAGAAGAAAAAATAGGTTATAAAATTAAGGGACAATGAACTATGAAATAGAAAATAAGACAAAAGGAGGAAATAATTTTTTTCTAACAAATATAAATTCTTTTAATGTGTAAAAAAATAGAGGATGAAAAAGGACGAACATATTATATGAAACTTTCCAGTAAATAATGTGTTCAAAAAAAGGTGGACAAAATGAACAAAAAAAAATGCAAACAAAACAAAGGAGAAATATGAGCATAATTGTGAGTTCGGATGGATAAATGAGATATCTATCCAATTGTACATAATAATTTGCATTGTTTATGATATATTTAATTCATAATTACATAACCTCCGTTTTTTTTCTTAAATCTCGAAAATCCTATTTTTATCCGTTTTCACATACCTGTTTTGACTATATATAATAACATAAATTTGCTGCCAATGGATAACAGTGCTAACTGCACTTTTAGCATCATCCGTCTACTTTGAAGCATTAAGAGCATTTCTAGCATAGTTCCAATTTTTGGAACTCTGGCCTGCCACGTTAGCAAAAGTTCCACAATTTTGGAACTTGCATTCCATCACTTCTCCAACATATGGAACTCAATTTTAATCATCCAATAAAAATATTTATCATGGACCTACCTCATAACACACAACCTATTTTTTAAATTATTTAAAAACCATATACTTCCTCCAAAAAAAAAAGAAAAAACAAAAAAATATATTAAAAAAATGAAAAAGGTGGCCCGCGGAGTGCCATGGACAGACGTTTCTCCCCGCATGGCACACCTCTCTCTTACCTCTCATTTGCTGACAAGTGGCCATGGGGGGGGGCCCACGTTCCTGGATTTTGCGCTGCCAGTGCCCTAAATAAAGGGCGTGAATTGCGAAGAACGCGCTCAAGAATATTAGCTCAGTTAATAAGATTATTTTCAGTGGTGAGTTAATTTTTTAGCTCACCACCTCTATCACATCCGTGTGTGAGTTAATTTTTTGGCTCATAATTCTCCATTTCTTCAAGGCAAGGTTTACAAATTTGACTCACTAAATAAAATAATATCAATGAATCTACTCTACAACACACAATTTCTTTTTTAAAATCCAAACAAAAAAGGAAAAATCAATAACAAAATTTTAAAAAAATATAAAAAAAAGGATCAGAACTAACTCGTAACTCACGGCCAACCTTGCGAGCCGTGAGGCAGCTCGCCTGCTACACGCGGCTTGAGCTGCTTGACCTGGCTCCCGAGCCGCGCTAGCCGTCCGCTGTAAAGGCTCTAGTAGTTGTGCTAAAATATTGTTTACGGCCCTGTTCTTTTCGTTGGGAAATTGACCCACCCCACACCCACCCACTTCTTCCCACTCTTTCCCACACTTAAAAAAAATACCACTCCTTCTCACATTGATCCACTCCTTCCCATATTTACATAAAACAACCATTTCTCATATTTGAAATTTTTTTATAATCTACGTAATTGTGTGTACGAATAATCTGATAGCAATTATGAGCAGTTTTAATTTTTCGGATGTTATGGAACAATTTTAGTTTTTTTCTTTTTCATTAATTTTTTAATTTTTAATTTTTTTTTAATTTTTTAACTCTATTTTTTAATTTTTAATTTTTAAATTTTTAAATTTTTAAATTTTTAAATTTTTAATTTTTCGGATGTTATGAAACTGTTTTATTTTTTTTCTTTTTCATTAATTTTTTATTTTTTAAAATTTTTTGATTCTATTTTTTAATTTTTAATTTTTTAATTTTTTAATTTTTTATTTATTTTAAATTTTAAATTTTTAAATTTTTAATTATTTTTTTAATTTTTTTGGGGCTAGGAGGGGGTTAGGGCTGCGGAAGGTACGCCTAGCGTCCTGGAATATTGGGTCCCTCTCGGGTAAGTCGATAGAATTAATTAAGTCTTTGCGTAGGCGTGAGATTAGTATAGCGTGTGTCCAGGAGACGAAGTGAGTTGGAGCGAAAGCTAGAGAGATTGATGGGTACAAGCTTTGGTACTCGGGGTCATCCAAGGTGAAGAATGGAGTCGGCATCCTGGTTGCAAAGGATTTGGCGGACCAGGTGGTCGAAGTGAGGCGTAAGAGCGACCGGATTATGGCCATTAAGGTTTTGGTAGGTTCAGTGTTCGTGAACGTGGTGAGCGTGTATGCGCCCCAGGTAGGCCTGCCGGAGGAAACTAAGAAGCTCTTCTGGGAGGACCTAGATGAGGTCACCCAGGAGGTACCCCAGACCGAGAGACTGTATATAGGAGGAGACTTTAACGGCCATATCGGCCAGGAGGTAGCGGGTTATGATGGGGTCCACGGGGGCTTCGGTTTCGGAGAGAGAAATGCGGGAGGGACCTCGGTGCTGGATTTTGCGGTGGCCTTTGATTTGTTGGTGGTCAACTCCTTATTCAAAAAGAAGGAAGACCACCTAGTGACCTTCAAGAGCAGCTCTTGCAAGACCCAGATTGACTACTTCCTAACGAGGAGGGAAAACCGGAGATCGTGTAAAGACTGCAAAGTGATTCCCAGTGAACTGCTGGGAACCCAACACAGGTTGCTGGTCTTAGATGCAGAGTTCAAGTATCCTAAGAGGTTGAAGAGGAGAGCTGGAGAGCCCAGAATAAAGTGGTGGACCCTCTCAAAGGAGAAGGCGAGATTAATAGCAGAAAGAATAGCCGATGAGAGAGCTTGGAGGAGGGCAGAAGACGCCGATGCGATGTGGGATGCTGTGGCGGATTGCATTCGAAGGTCGGCTAAGGAAACCCTAGGTCTTTCCAGGGCAGGCGGCAACCAGATGGAGGGCGCCTGGTGGTGGAATGAAGAGGTAAAGGAGAAAGTCAAGGCAAAAAAGAGGCTTACACGGAGTTCTTGAGTAGCAGTTCGGAGGACGAGAGGGAGCAAAAGAGGATTGGATACAAGGCGGCCAAGAAGGTAGCCAGAAGGGCGGTGGCAGTGGCAAAGAGTCAGGCGTTTGATAGACTGTACCATAGATTGAGGACGAAGGAAGGGGAGAGGGAGGTTTTTAAACTAGCTAGGGCGAGGGAAAGAAGGACCAGGGATTTAGGAGTCGTAAGGTGTATCAAGGACGAAGAGGGAAAGGTGTTGACTAAGGATGCGGAAATTAAGGAGAGATGACAAAGTTTCTTTGCTAAACTCCTCAATGGGGATAGGGGGAGCGAATTGTAGTTCGGGCGGAGAATGTAGCGATCAGCGTGAGAGCGGCAGGATAACAAAGGACGAGATCAGGGAGGTCTTGAAGAAGATGGCGAATGGGAGGGAAGTGGGCCCGGACCAGATACCAGTAGAAGTTTGGAAGTGTATGGGGGAAGAGGGTCTAGAGTGGCTCACAGAGCTTTTTAATGTTATTTTCAAGACTGCCAAGATGCCCAGAGAGTGGAGGGCCAACACGATCATTCCACTGTACAAAAACAGAGGGGATATCCAAGATTGCAATAACTTTAGGGGCATCAAGCTGCTAAGCCACACTATGAAACTGTGGGAGAGGGTGATTGAGAGAAGACTGCGAGAGGAAGTAGAGATTTTCGAGAACCAATTTGGATTCATGCCAGGCAGGTCGACCATTGAGGCGATACCTCCTCAGAGGGCTCATGGGCTTGTTCAGGGACAGAAAGGTGGATCTCCATATGGTGTTCATTGACCTGGAGAAAGCGTATGATAGAGTCCCAAGGGAGGTTTTGTGGAGGTGTTTGGAAGAGAAAAGGGTATCGCCTGCGTACATTCGTGTAATCAAGGATATGTACGAGGGAGGGCGGACGAGTGTTAGGACTCCGGGAGGGGTCTCCAATGACTTCGCTGTTAGTTTGGGCTTGCATCAGGGCTCCGCTTTAAGCCCGTTTCTTTTCGCATTAGTTTTGGATGAACTCACTAGAGGAATCCAGGACGAGGTGCCCTGGTGCATGGTTTTTGCAGATGACATAATTCTTGTCGATGTCACTAGGCAGGGGATGAGCAACAGGTTGGAGAGTTGGAGGCATACGCTGGAGGCTAGGGGCTTTCGGTTGAGTAGGTCGAAAACGGAATACCTCCACTGTTGTTTCAGCGGGAGGACAGAAGAGGGGAGAGAAATCGTACTGGATGGGAGGGCCATACCGAAGGTCGCAAAATTTAAGTATCTGGGCTCGATCATCCAGTAAAATGGGGACATTGACGAGGATATTAGCCAGCGGATTAGAGTGGGCTGGCAAAAGTGGAAGTCAGCGTCAGGGGTGTTGTGTGACAAGAGAGTGCCCATGGGTCTGAAAGGCAAGGTCTATCGGATGTTAGTTAGACCGGTTGTTCTCTATGGATCAGAGTGTTGGCCTCTAAAAAAGACGCAGGTCCAACGGTTGATGGTCGCTGAGATGAGAATGGTTAGGTGGATGTGTGGTTTTACGATATTAGATAGAATAAGGAATGGAGAAATCAGGGGTTTAGCTGAAGTGGTCCCCATAGAGGAGAAGATGAGGGAATCGAGACTCAGATGGTTCGGCCACGTGAAGAGGAGAAGTGTGGCCGCCCCCGTGCGTAGGTGTGAGTTGATCAACCCTCCCGGTGGTAAAAGAGGGAGGGGTAGACCGAAGAAGAGCCTAGAAGAAGTGGTTAGAGAGGACCTGAGAGTTGTCGGTCTTACGGAGGACATGACTCAGGATAGGAGGCTGTGGCGGGTCAGGATTAAGGTTTCGGATTGTAGGGGGTCGCCGCCGTAGGGGGCTAGTAGCCTAGGCGGTGTAGGGTGGGTAGGGTGTCTGTGTGTGCTTGTCTGCAGGTCGTGCTTTTCTGGGTCGTGACGGCACAAAGCGTCCATGGTTCGCTCAGGTATGCCTCTACTCCCTCTCTTTTGCTATCCGACCCCTTCCCTCTTCTATAAAATCTTTTTCCCCAAAACTGTTTTTTGGTGGGTCGTATGGAATCAACCTCTCTATGGGTAGGAATACCGGTAGAGGTAAGGTTGCCTACAGCTGGATCTCCCCAGACCCTGTGAAAGCGGGACCCACACTGGGAGTTTGTTGTTGTTGTTGTATTTTTTTATTTTAGAAAAACAACCAACGGAAAATTCCAAAAAAATAAAAAATAAAAAAATTTATGCAAAAATAAAAAATAAGAAAATAAAAAATAAATACAAAAAAATATATAAATTAAAACAAAAAAAATTTAAGAAAATTAAAATGAAAATAAAAATTTTAAAAATTTTAAAATTAGAATTAAAAAACTAAAATTTAAAAATTTTAAAAATTAAAAATTAAAAATTAAAAATGAAAAAAAGAAAAAAAATAAAAAATAAAAAATTAAAATAAAACAATAAAAAATAAAAAATAAAAAATAGAAAAAAAATAATAAAATAAAAAAATGAAAAATACAAGTACAAATAAAAAAACACAAAAATAAAAAATAAACAAAATAAAACAGAACAAAACAGAATAAACGAAAATAAAATTTTTTTATCATCATTAATTACTATCACAATAAAATTATTACATTATAAAACAAAAAAATATTAATAACTAATAGTTCAACTTCATTCAACTACATTCAACTTTCATCTACACTCACCCACTTTTTTCCACACTTAAAAAAAAAAAACCACACTCATCCACTCCTTTCCCCCCTTTCTCACAATCACCCATTCCACACCCTTCATTTTCCACTGAAAAGAACATGACCTACGTCTACTAGTTGGTGCCAGAATATCCAACCAAAGAAAAAAAATCATGTTCAATATTCAAGTGGAATAGAATTAAATATTTATCACCTTCAATGATCTTAAAAAAGAGAAAATAATAAGTTTACTTATATAGTTTGCAAGTGCCAACATCAGCCTGCCCTGCTCCTCAGTCCTCAGTGGCATTTATTAAAGATTGTCGCGTAATTGAGATATTGTAGAATACCTGCTTTTTTCTTCCGACTAGAACTCCCCTGAAGAACCTTAATTCGTATATTAGGCTAATTTAAAGTACCTCAATTTTATATTATTGGTCTGTAAGGACTTCTGTCATTATTTCAACTAAATCTATATAATTATACTTAAAATTAAGTGATTATTTTTTAATTAGACACTTGGTAATCACTCATTCGATGTGAATATTATTTTCTTTTTTCTTTTCTAAATTACTGATTTTAGATATTAATTGAGATGTATTAGCAAGATTTATTAGATCAAATAAATGTAGGCATTCAACTCATAGGTTCACTTTGCATTGGGAAAGTTAGTTTTCAATTTTGTGTTTCATCTTTTTTTTCTTATTTTTTAAAAATTAAGTGTTAGTATCTCCTTAAAACTTGTGTAAATTTTATATTCGTAATTTTAATATTATAAGTATAATAGTAAAATCATAGATCAATAATATTAGAAATAGCATTATGAAAAATTATTATTTAAAGCAAAATTATTTTATTATAGTTTTATTAATATATATTTTACAAATATTTTAGTTCGCCAACTTAATTAAAAAAAAATTTAGTTGTAGTCTTAATATTAATTAAGAATATATAAAATGACTATCAACACTCCATTTTTCCTTAATGCTTTAATACTTTTCATATTTTCATAGGGAAATATATCTAATTAATCATATTTTAATTTTCTTTGAATCAAACTTTTGTAACTAATGGATATTTATAACTAGGGCTTCTTTATATAACTTATTATGTATAGATTAATTTCATTATATTAACCTTAATAAACTATAATGACTTTCTTTCCTCCTAAGAGGAAGGGTGGTATAGTTATAGTAAGAGAGTGATAGGGTAACCCAGTGATGGAATTTAAAGTTGTATTTCACAATTCGTGGATAAAGGTGCATTAATGGCTATATTAACTTTATATGCTGCAATCGGGGACTTAAAATTTTGTTGGGCTCTTAGACTATTATGCATCAAAATAGTTAATTTATTTTGATGAATGACAATAAGGATTTTTTTCAATCATATATTTATTAAGTACATATTGCCTTATTAGATATAAATCTGTTAAACTAAAAAAAACTATACCAATCCATGTGAAACATGAGTTTAACACTAGTAAAATCTAAATGGATAAACAAAGAGGGTTTATCCCAACAACTCAAAAGAATTTCAATGTGAGTACTTTATTTTTTAATGCCTAGCTAGTATCCAAACGTAATTTTAACTAAGATTAAGTTACGCTATATCAAAATTTTCACATTTTAAACCAAAGATTAACAAATAATTTTGTCCAAACTACACATTTTTCGAACTTAGGGCATATTCATTTCAACGTTTAGAATTAGCGGTTAGCGGTTAGCAGTCATGAACAGTTTACTAGTGGTTACCAATGTTTAGTAACGGTTACGAATAATAGTTAGTGGTCATCAGCGGTTAATAACGGTTATGAATAGCGTTTTTCAGAGATAATAAATAATAGTTAATTAGGGTTTAATTACTAATGGTTACCAGTGTTTATTAGTTGTTATGAATAACAGTTAGCGGTTATGACTAGCATTTAAAGATAGTAAGTAACTGTTAGCTAGGGTTCACTAGCAATTAGAAGCGTTTATAAGCGGTTAAGAGCGGTTGGTGGTTACCAAATGCTTTCTAAACGCTGAAACGAACGCGCCCTTAAATAATCTGAGTATTTGGTTGTAATTTCATTCCAAATATTGTTGACTAATAAAAATTGCTCCATGTTATTTGCCCCTCACCATTCTTATACTTGCCATCATTTAACTCATAAGTGTCTTAGTTATGGCCCTGATGGCAATTTTCAATATCTCCATTGTCAAATTACCAAAATATTTTAAAATTTTATAAATCTAATACGGAGTGCCTTTATTTAAATTAGGTTTGAATAATACAAAATAGAAATAATAAACTCTAAATAGTGACTATTACATTTAAAACACTCCCTATCCTCAATAATCATTGTCAAAAACCCTACTAGTGTTTATAGTGCCATAATATTATCAAATACTGTTTTTTTTTTTTTTTTGATTGCTATTCTTGGATGTGGAGCTCAATTGATTACTTCATGACTAGGACGGATAATAGGAGGTTATGTAAGGATTGTAAGGTGATACCTAGTGAGTATTTAGGAACTCAACATAAATTGCTAGTCTTGGATGTGGAGCTCAATTATTCAAAGTAGAAGAAGAGAAGTGTTGGGGAACCTAAAGTTAAGTGGTGGAATCTTACTAAGGAGAATGCTATGAAGTTAGCAGAGAAAATTATTGAAGAAGGAGCTTGGAGGCAGGTAGAAGATGCAGATACAATGTGGGAGGCAATGGCAGAATGTATTCGACGGTCGGCTAAAGAAATCCTTGATACTTCTAGGAGAGGTGGCAACATAATGAAAGGAGCCTGGTGGTGAAACGAAGAGGTGAAGGAGAAAGTCAATGAGAAAAAAAGAGGCATAAGCTGCTTTCATGAACAGTGAGACGAATGAAAAAAAAGAGACTAGTAGGGTTAGATATAAGGCTGCAAAAAAGGTAGTCAAGAAAGTTGTTGCTGTAGCTAAGAACATGGCTTATGATAGGTTATATCAAAAATTGGAGACCAAGGAAGGTGAGAAGGAAGTCTTTAAACTGACGAGGGCAAGGGAAAGAAAAAAAAGGGATCTGGGTGTTGTGAGGTGGATCAAAGATGAAAATGATAAGGTGTTGTCAGAGGATGCAGAAATCAAGGTGAGATAGAAAAGGTATTTTTCGAAGCTCCTTAATTATGAAGTGATGGTAGATTCCCGAAGTACGAAAAGAGAAAGTAGTGAGAACCTACTTGACCCCCATTTGGGTGAACCTATCAGTAAGGATGAGATTAAAGAGATCCTAAAGAAGATGTTCAATGGAAAAGCAGAGGGACCAGATCAGATACCGGTGGAAGTGTGGAAGTGTTTGAGTGAAGAGGGATTGAAGTAGTTAGCAGGGCTTTTCAATGTAATTTTGAGGACTGCTAAGATGCCCAGAGAATGGAGGTTTAGTACAATCATCCCATTGTACAAGAACAAAGGGGATATTCAAGATTGTAATAATTATAAGGGTATAAAGTTGCTCAGTCACACGATGAAGTTGTGGGAAATGGTGATTGAGAGAAGGTTACGGAAGGATATTCCGATATCTGAGAACCAATTTGGTTTTATGCCGGACAGATCAACCATAGAAGCGATTTACCTCCTTAGAAGACTCATGGGAGTGTACAGAGATAAAAAACTAAATCTTCATATGGTGTTCATTGATCTAGAAATAGCATATGATAGAGTTCCGTGTGAAGTGTTGTGGGATTACTTGAAAAAGAAAGGAGTGTCTCCTTTGTATATTCGAGTTATTAAGGATATGTACGTGGGAGGTAGGGCAAATGTTAGGGCGCCAGGAGGGGTTACCAATGACTGCTCAGTTGGTATGGGTCTGCATCAGGGTTTCACTCTAAGCCCGTTTCTTTTCACTCTAGTTATGGATGAACTTACTAAAGGGATTCAAGATAGGTTACCATGGTGTATGTTGTTTGCAGATGACATTGTTCTTATTGATGTAACCAGAGAGGGAGTTAATAACAAGTTGAAGCGATGGAGGCGTACACTGGAGTCTAGAGGTTTTAAAGTAAGTAGATCGAAAACGGAATACCTACATTGTTGTTTCAGCGGCAGGGAAGATGGGAGGGGAGAAGTCACCATTGAGGGGATGGCGATACCAAAGGTCGAAAAGTTTAAATATCTAGACTCGATAATTCAGCAAAAAGGGGACATTGACGAATATATTAACCAACGCATAAAAGCGAGTTGGATTAAATGGAAGAACGCTTCAGGTGTGTTGTGTGATAAGAGAATGCTTGTAGGACTAAAAGGTAAAGTCTACCGTATGATAATTAGACCTGCTGTTTTGTATGGTGCGGAGTGTTGGCCTATTAAAAAAGACGCAGGTCCAAAAGTTAATGGTAGCAGAGATGAGGATGACTAGATGGTTTTGCGGTTATACGAGAATGGATAAAATTAGTAATGGAATCATTAGAGACTCGGTTAAAGTAGCTCCTATCGAAGAGAAAATGAGAGAAACTAGACTCAGATGGTTTGGCCATGTGAAAAAAGTGAGTGTGGACGATACAGTGAGGAGATGTGAGAGGATTAGCATCTCCGAAGGGAAAAGAGGGAGGGGGCGACCAAAGAAGAGTTTGGACGAAGTGATTAGAGAGGACTTGAAAGTTGTCGGGTTGACGGAGGGCATGCCTCAGGATAGGAGACTATGGCGGGATATGATTAAGATCTTATATCGCAGAGAGATGGCTTTGTAGTTATCTTTTGATTGCGTTAGGGTAGGTTTGGTTGTTGTTTTTCGGATATTGTGTTTGTATGCAGGTAGTACTTGCATCTGGGAATGAACATTGTTTGCCTACGTTTGTTGGCTAAGGTATGGTACCTTCCTCTACTTTGTTGTACTAATGTTTACATAATTATTGCCCCTGATTTAATACTCCTTAATTCAATTCCATGATGCTTATCCTTATCGTTAGTTTTGCTCCATAAAATGTGTTCATAAAATTGTTCTTTTATTAAATGTTTCCACAAAATCCTTCACCTATGAAATGTTTTCACAAAATCTTGTTTTGTGGGTATCTTGGAATCAGCCTCTCAACGGACAGTCATGCCGATTGAGGTAAGGTTGCCTACATCTGGATCTCCCCATACCCCGCGAAAGCGGAACCCACACTGGAAGGTGTTGTTGTTGTAATATTATCAAATACCTGTTTTGACTATATATTATTAAGAAAAGAAAATTTTGATGCATAATTTCAAATATTCCCAAAAATTTGACTATGCCTATGGATGGGGCAATACTCGATTTTCCTTTTGGTTGGGATAAATTTCATAATTAATTACAGCTTATACTGGTGCCTATCATGCAGAACCCCTCCATCCAGCGCCTTTTACTTCCTACCTTTTTTAATTTCTTTTTTTATTGATATCAAATGATTTTAGCATATATGCTATTTTAAGCTTTTCTCTCTCTTTTCTCCTTTTTACTTCTCTTTCCATCTGTTCACTTTAATTTAACAAGAAAGGTGAAAGTAATACTTATTTTCGGAAGAAATATTATATGCATAAAACTAACAAATTAACGGTTAAGAAATATTTTAATAAAATGAGAGGTTATTAAGTTATAGTTGTTTAATAGATTTATCAGCTTTTTTTTGAAACAAAATACGACAATTTCATTAATAAAATACAATACAAATGACATTTAATTATAATAAAAATGGTGAATGACCTTTAAATAACTTATACAAATTACTCTGATATTTCGCTTCAAAATTATGACAATCTCGTCATAAAAATAGAAACCTTCTATGACTCTCATCATTACTATTGATAGAGGACCTCATAAGCAATCCATATTATACCGATTTAAAAATTGATCTTCTTCTAAAATTTTAGACCGCACTAATTGAATACAACACGACTCGATCTCATAAAAACAGAGACCATTAGACCAATACTCCCATCAAAGGGTAAAATAAAACACTTACATATGAAAAACCAAACTTTATTTGTAAGAAGAAATAATATTAAATCAATTAACAAGCGGCATATAAAGCAATCAAAACGAGATTTAATGTCAACAAAAGGCGTTTATGACAGTTCCTGCAAAGGGATGGAGCTAGCCTAGGGTTTCTTTAGACGGAGGGGAGGAGAGATCAAATCAATATCATCAGTTATATATAAAAGCAACCGAGAGATGTGCTGATACAGAAGTAATTTACGAGGCAATTCTTAGCAAATAACAAAAATTGGAACTACGTGGTGGATTTTGCTGTATCTTTATTCTTTCAAGAGTCTTCAATTTCAAGAGGCAAGCTCTAGATAAATACAAAGTGCCTTTTCCATGTCCAATTATCTAATGGATTTATCTCTGCAAAAATCAGTTGGCTGTTCTAATGGTTTTTTTTTTTTTAATTTTATAGCTAGCAAAATAAGAGGATCAAAGTCAGGGGTAATCTTTATATCTTTATATTATAAATGCTAGAATGTGTAAGGGGTTGAGTGTTGAGGAAATGGAAAATACTAACATGGGAGTAAATTTAGGGCATATGTTGCTTCACAACCGTTGGATCAAAATCTTAAACAATCTTAGCCCTTGGATTTATCTTTACTAACCACATTAGGTCTCAGGTTCGATTCCCCCCTCCCTCATTGTATTGCACTATTTACTATGCACATTAGGTCTCAGGTTCGATTCCCTCATCCCCCATTATATTGTATTGCCCATTGTGGCTCTTACGGACCAAAACGTTTTTAATTTTCGTCATTATTATTGTTAATATTTTGTATTTTTCAATGCAAATATAAATTTGAGCAGGTGTTATTAGAGATAATAGAATAATAAATACGATTTCCATGATTATTTCTATTATTACCATTGTTGTTGTTGTCGTCATTATCGCTGTCGTCGTTGTTATCTTTCCGATTGAATTTGATAACATAGTTAATATTAATAATGATCATCAAATTATCAAAGAGAGATTAGGAGATTATAATAGATATAAAAAAAATTTATTAGTTCATTATTATAAAATACATTAATAATTTAGAAGTTTTAACTTAATGAAACGAAATTATAATTACTGAACAAGTCATAAAGCCTTATATGACACCTTATTATTAACACATAATATAATATACACAATTATAAAGAAATAATAAATATTTTTTATTTCCATTATTATTATTATTAATATTTTGTATTTTTCGATACAAATATAAATTTGAGCATGTATTATTAGAGATAATAGAAAAATAACTATGATTTCCATGATTATTTCCATTATTATTGTTGTTGTTATTGTCGTTCTTGTCGTTGTCGGCGATTTTATCTTTCTCCTTGAATTTGATAACATGGTCAATATTAATTATGATCATCTAATTATCAAAGAGAGATTAAGGGAGTATAATGGATATAAAAGTTTTTATTATTTCATTATTATGGAATAAGTTCATGTTTTAGAAGTTTTAACTTAAGAAAACCGAATTATAATTACTGAACAAGCCGTAAAACCTTAGGTGACACCTTATTATTATCACATAATATAATATACAAATTCATATAGAAATAATAAAAAAATTTATTTCCATAATTATTATTATTATTTTATCTTTTTCGTTACAAATGTACATTTGAGCATGTACTATTAGAGATAATATAAATATAAATATGATTTCCATGATTATTTCCATTCTTACTATTGTTGTTGTTGTCATTGTAGGTATCGTCGCTGTTATCTTTCTCTTTGAGTTTGATAACATAGTCAATATTAATTATGATCATATAGATGTAAGGGTTGTGATGAAAAATTACATATTGTAAGCATGATATGACATATTGTAAGGGTTGAATGTGAAATATAAAAAAAATTTAAAATAAAACACAATCATCATATTAGGCCCATGAAACTGAATTTCTTTCACATTTAATATGATCTATTTAACAGAAAGAAATAAACGAACTATTTTTTTGTGTTTCAAAGCATATATATCTTACAATTAAATTTAATTCATTTAAATCTTAAACGTATAATTAATTTTTTAACATTTCAAATAAATTGACCAAAATCTAATCTATTTAACGCACAAGAAAAATTGAAATAACTTTCGTTTTCTTTTAAACCATACAAATCCAATAATCAAATTCTCTTCATAAAACACCTAAAATTATAATTAATGTTTTACCATTTAAAACAAAATACCCCAAATTGCCATAACACTTCAAACTAAGAAATATCTCAATCCACAAGTCTGAACTCAACCCATCTCTTGCAAGACAACATAAGGGCATGAGAAGTTTATATCAAAACCCATGAAACTATTCAGTTGACATGAAAGCCAAATGTACAAAGTATGAACACTTAATTATATTGGCGTCCCCTAATTGGTCATTTTAAATAGCCAAAAAAGGTTATGTATTAGCATAAATACAATGTTCAAATTATTTTCGTTGAAAGACAAATTTTATTTCTGTTACATGTAAAACTGAAACTAAACTAACTTCAAAATAGTTTATACCTAAATTCGCTAGACAATTAGCCACTTTATAAATTTTTGCTCAACAATAAGAGGAGAAGGTAGATTTTTCATCATTGGCATCATAGATTGACCTATCATCACCCAATTTAGGCCATGTTCTTTTCAGTGGGAAATGAGGAGTGTGGGATGAGTGGGTGTGGAAAAAGGGGGGGAAGAGTGGGTGGGTGTGGTATTTTTTTTAAGTGTGGGAAGGAGTGGATGAGTGACTGAGTGTGGGTGACAGCTGAATGTAGTTGAATGAAGTTGAAATATTGGTTATTAATAAAAATTTTTTATAATGTAATAATTTTATTGTAATAGTAATTAATGATGATGAAATTTTTTTATTTGTGTTCATTCTTTTTTATTTTGTTTATTTTTTATTTTTTATTTTGGTATTTTTATTATTTCATTTTATATTTTTAATTTTTAATTTTGAAATTTTGAAATTTTGAAATTTTTATTTTTCATTTTTAATTTTTTAATTTTTTATTTTTTTAATTTTTAATTTTTAATTTTTTATATTTTTAAAATTTTTTATTTTTATTTTTTAATTTGTAATTTGTAATTTTTGTAATTTTAAGTTTTATTATATTTTTTTAATTTTTTCTGTTTTAATTTTGTATTTATTTTTTATTTTCTTATTTTTTATTTTTTTTGTATTTACTTTTTTTTTGGAATTTTTCGTTGGTTGTTTTTCTGGAATAAAAAAATGAAAAATAAAAAATAAATCGATACAGCAAAATCAAAAATAAAAAAATAAATACAAAAAATTTAAAAATTTAAAAATTTAAAAATAAAAAAATAAAAAATAAAAATAAATGCAAAATATTTAAAATTTTAAAGTTTTAAAGATAAAAAAATAAAAAAATAAAAAAAATAAAAAAATAAAAAAATAAAAAATAAAAACAAAAGTAAAAATAAATACAAAAAAGTAAAAAAATAAAAAAAAATAAAAAATAAAATATAGAAATAAAAAATAAAAAATAAAATATAGAAATAAAAAATAAAAAATAATGAAAAATTATAAAAATAATGAAAAACAAAAAAAATAAAACTGTTTCATGACATCCGAAAAATTAAAACTGCTTATAATTGCTATCAGTTTATTCATACACACAATTACGTAAATTGTAAAAATTTTTAAAATATGATAAATGGTTGTTTTATATAGGTGTGGGAAGGAGTGGATGACTGTGGGAATGAGTGATATTTTTTTTAAAGTGTGGGAAGATGAGGGAAAGAGTGGGTGAGTGTGGATTGAGTTGATTTCCCAACGAAAAGAACATGGTGTTAGCATGGTTTGTAACAAATTCACTATCTACTGTCTCCACCATACTTATCTAGACTTTTGTCACAATCATATACTTTTTAATTATTAATCCAATTAATTATGTACGAAATTACTGTATATTTAACTTTTTTATTGAATTTTTTCATTATCTCCTCTAAATTATAATATTAATCATGTCTACCATAACTATTTGTTTATTATTTCGATAACATATCTACAGAATATCTATTTGAATATACTCCGTGCAAAGCACGGGCCCAAACTAGTAGCAAAATTAAGAAAGCTAATCTATGTTATATTATAATCCAAGAGGTCAATTGGTGTATAATTTTTGATTTATCTAATTTATTCTTAATTTTGAATTTATTCTATTCAAATCCCCGTCAAATAGGTACAATAACTACCATTTCGCAAGGATAATTATGTCAATAATTAAAAAACGTAATTTTTCTTTTTTGTTTTTTTACAGAAATATGTAATTCAATGGTATAAAAGGGGCCATATCACACGGTAAAACCTCTCACATTTTCCTCCCATTCGTTAGCTTCCTCTATGGAGTAAGAACCAAGTTTTATTTGCCCCAACTCATTTTATCATTAATATTGTTTCTTATTCTAATAATATGCAGGTTTTTTTGATACCAATGGATGGTGTTTTTTTTTTTTTCCTTTGACTTTCCTCCTTGAAGATCTAATTTTAAAATTTAATTGGTAAATCATCATACATCTATTTATTCTTTTTTTTAATAATTAATAATATGAAAATCAAGATACAAAGAGACCTGGAGGGCCCCAACAAAACTCCCATATCTTACAAAATTTTTGCACTCCTAAAAACACCAAAGATCCTTAAAACAAAATTACCATCTAGCTTGATATCTGATACCAACACAGATTGATACCCACAAAAAAAAAATAAAAAAAAATCAACTAGCATAACACCAACTAATGACTCGAAGAAACCACACCAATAAAATTGTAAAGAAAGTCACTTGAGCGTTCAACTTTACTCCAAAAATTTCTATCTATTCCCTTCATGAATAAGTTAGCAAATTACATCCAGTACTTATCCTTCATCAACCAAGTAATTCTTACTCAGTGAAGTCGATTCTTTTAAAACACATTAATCTTGACTTCTTTACATATTTTTTTTTATCACTATCCTACTTTGTTTTTTTGGTCCACCTTACTAATATGAATTATTATAGTTTTCTTTAATTTTGATGCCTTTAGTTCTTATTCATCCCCCCCCCCCCCCAAAACGGAGTTGCATGTTCAAGTGCATATATTGATTTGTGTGTGTGTGTGTGACTACTCATAAGTTTTTACCAAGAGTTCAGAAACTCACACAAATGTGTATCAATTATAAGCTACCTTCTGGCTATATGTTTTGAATATTAAAAATAAGAAAACTCTATATGTACCTTTTTTGGCCTTTTGATTTTTTAATTAAAATAATAAAGTCTCATTTAATTCTTCTTAGCTATTTTTGTTATGCTTTCAATTACCATACATGATTTTCTTTTTTGTTTCTCTCTTTTGTCAGTACCATAAACATATAATTTTTGATTTTTTGGGAGGTATTTCTATTAGTATACTGTGAATTATTTTGGAATTCCATAGTCTCTTATATATGTCAATCTACTACAAGATCGCATAGTAATGTTGAAATTCCTTTGCAAAATATATTTAAGGCCAAGACCGTCTCGCAATATTCAAGATTGAAGTTTCTTTGTGTTCACCCTAACTGTTTCCAAATAATATTACCAAAATAAAGAATCAAAATTCATTTCATTTCTGCAAATTCCTTCCAGTTACTAAAACAGAGATTTCTTTTTTCTTTTTTTTGAAGTATCTTTATTTTTTTTTAAGAAAAAATCCACACTATGTTTTTATTGAACTTTACATATATTTGTTGTCTCAATATTCAATAGTTGTACATGCTCTTTCAATTTATTGTCATTATTATTGTGTCTTGGAACTATTTCTTTTGTGCACTATAGCTCTTACTTAGCTTGCTTAACATTTATTTATGTATATAGATATATATATATATATATATATATATATATATTAATTGGTTGCGGATTTCAAATTTTAGAATTCTTTTTTCCAAGCATTTTTAGATTTAAGAGGTGTTTGATAAACAGTTTTTTGGATAGCTTTTTAGCCAAAAAGAGTTTTTTTGACCAAAATTAGTTGTTTGACCTAGTGAAAAGCTAATTTAAATGTTTGGTACAATAGCTTTTTAGAAAAGCATTTTGGATCCAAAAAGCTAATTTGAAAAACCTAATTTGATTAGCTTTTTGGAAGAGCTTTTTGGGGAATTAGCTTTTTGTTTCACAACTTTGTTAGAAACAGCTAATTTCACCAAATAGTTTTTCTACAAACAGCTAATTTAAACTGCTAATACAAACAACTAATTCAAATAGCTAACAGTTAACAGCTAATATAAACAGCTAGCAGCTAACAGCTAACAGCTGTTTGCCAAACAAGACCTTAGTATGTATGTGTGTGTACACACACACAAAGTGAAATATCATAAACATATGCAAATAAGATGTTGTAATCACAAATTATAAAGATTGAAATTTTATAGATTCATTTGAATGAATTGGGTAGAATTTCTATGAATACAATAATCCTCTAATTCTCTCTCCTATTTAGAATGGATTTTCCAATCTTTGAATCAAGGGGAGTAAGATGGATTTTTTTTAGGATGGATTTAAGGTTGTGTAGATAGCCACACTATCAAGAAAGCTTTTTGTGAAGAATTCTCCTGAGGCCTCTAGTGCTTTAGTAATATCGATTTCAGAATCTGACTCATCAGCCTCTTGTACTATGACGTGGCTAATTTATATCGTTTCATCCGAATCTAAAATGATTCTTTCTTCCTTAACCAGTCGCATGATGCGCTCCTTGAGTGTAACACACTTTTCAAGAGGGTGACTAACGATTCTATAGTACCGACAGTATTTGGGGTCAACGATCCTCACAACTTTCTCTAGACGCTTTGGGTAGGACAATTTGATGACACCCTTCTCGAGCAAGTTATCTAGCATGCATGACAAATCTGAGTCAGGAAGTGGATACATCTTTTCTTGAAGCTCTTTTAGTGTGGGACGCTTCTTTGTCACAACCTTGAACGACGAGCTCTTCTTGCCCCCTAATTTTAGCTTTTTCGTAATGCAAATTGGCTGATTTGTAGAGGTGGACATTGCTTCTTTGGTCGTGCTCTTAGAAAAGTTAACATTCTTCTCGAATTCAACTTTGTCCTTCCTTGATTTAGTAGAATAGAAGGAGTTGCCATGGCCGCTAGCTATCGTCACCTCCATGTCATGCGCCTTGGTTGCCAATTCTTGAAAAGTCCTAGGTTTGTTCAGTTGTAGGATGTACAGCAAGTCTCAGTGCATGCCTTGGGTGCAAGTTTCAATGGTGGAAGCTTCAGACAACGGATCCTTGCACTCGAGGCTAAGTGTGCGCCAGCAGTTGATGTAGCCAAGAACTAGTTCATCCTTCCATTGTTTTGTGTTTGTTAGCTCAGTCATGCTGACAACACGCTGAGTGTTGTAGAACCTGTTGAGGAACTCTTGCTCGATTTGCTCCCAGCTGTCAATGGACTCAAGCTCTAAGTCAGCATACCAGTCAAAGGTAATACCTTTCAACGTCCTGGCAAACTATTTCACCATAAGGTCGCCGTCAGTCCCAACATTGTTGCATGTCTCAATGAAGTATGCGACATGCTGTTTTGGATTGCCTTTCCCATCGAATTGTTAGAACTTGGGCCTTTTCAAATTCCATCCATCCCTGAGGGTGCATTTTGCTGTGTCTTCAAGTCTTGGAGTTTGGATGGGGGCGGCGCAGCAGCTTTCGCCATACTCCTGGTCTTCATTGTGTGTGTGCACTTGCTAGAAGTGATGCTCGCTCCATAGGATATGCGTGGAAGAGATCCTGTGCTCTTCTTCTTTGAAGCTTGCACGACAACGTTCTTTGTAGTTATGTCTTCATTGAAGAAGATGTTCTTGTGACTTAAAAATCTTGATTTTTAGGATAAAGAGATGAGAGGTAGAGATATCTCACCAAGCGTGCCAAATTCGTAATCACAAATTACAAAGATTGAATTTTTATAGATTCATTTGAATATTGAATTGGGTACAATCTCTATGAATGCAATAATCATCCAATTCTCTCTCCTTTTTAGGATGAATTTTTCAACCTTTGAATCAAGGGGTTAGGGGCCTATTCATAGGAAAACTCCCCCCTCTCCTTGAAAGTCAACATGGGCTTGGACTTGAATTTTGAGCCTTGACCTGGGTCTTAGGCCTTTCAATCAAGTTTCACCCTAGATTGTTTTTACTTTTCATTTGCATTTGACTTGGTTTTGACCGCACCTTGACTTGGACGTCTTTCGAACTTTAGGTCGTGACTTGACTTGGCTTGGCAGTCGTCTTGAACCTCGGTTTGGGCTTTAACTTGAATTTTTGACTGAGCCTGGACTTGGAAGTCATTTGAGCTTCAACTTGGGGCTAACTTCCGAGTCTTTTGGGATTGATTTGTGAGTCTTTTGAGCCTGATTAAATTAATTAAAAGGGTCGGTCGTCCAATTAATTAATTTAATTTCGTTTTGGTACAGCACGAATAATTTTTAGTGCCTATAGATGTATTTAGCTATTTCTTCATTTCATTTTTGATTCATTTACTGTGCAAAATATTGGTACTTTATACTTATTTGCCCTACTTTGATTTATAAATAGTTGGCCGAGTTTATAGTTAAGTATGTGTTTTTCAGACTTTTAATTTTATGTTATGTTTCTTCGTAAAATCTTATAATAAATTAATTGGATGATGCACTTATTGCTTGCAATTTCATACCATGTCATATCACATGCTAGTTGCACATTAACCATTTTACCCGAGTCTTAAATTCATTTATTTATAATTTTTTTAAAGAAATTTATTTATTTATAATACTACCAACTGATAATGTGTATGCCAATTTTACTATTTGTCTCCACTGATCATTAGATGAACTAATGCATGAGAGCCCCATTAAGAGATTTTATTATCAAACAACTTGAATGACGACTAATACATAAGAGCCAATCAGATAATTCTTATGCAAGATTTTTTTTCCAGTCTAATTTAATTAAATATATACTATGAAATCCATTTCTTTAAATGCATAACATATATATACGTATATATATACCCACAGTGAAAAAGTAGTATCATAAAGTCAAATTAACTTCATTAGAGTCCGAATTAATGTAAACAACATTTTTTTATCATTTTATGTTCTTCTATCGAACCCTTAGTATAATAGCCCAAGAGTTTCCAGCCGATTTATCGTAAAGGTTCCGATGTACTTCTGTTTAAACAAAAAAAAACTTATTTGCGTATTTGTAGAATTTAGATATAGTTATAAGGATTGGCAAGGGCATCACCAACTCTCCTTGGTCCTTGTTGGCATTGGGTATTATTGCCTTGCCACAGGTCAAGGGCTCAAGGGTTGGTGAGAGAGAGAGATGGGGAGAAAAGAGAGAAGATGAGGTATTCTAAAATACCTCCCTTTTTACTTTTAACTTTTAGGCAGCGGTTCGCAATAATTTGCAAAACAAGTGCCCTCTTCTCAATTTTTGGTTTAGGTTTAAGAAAGTGTAATGCATTTTACATGTCATAAAAGTATCCACTTTTCCCCCATATTCGTCAAAGGCCTCTAATAACATCCATCAACTAAATAACGTGATAATTACTACACAGTAGATGAGTGGGGGTCCTGGACTCGAACCAGTTTCATCATATTCGATTCAATTTAGAGGTTATAGATCCAATCAAATGGGATCTAATGGGTTTTAAGCGGGTCTAATTTTAAGGGATGTGGGCCGGGTTTGGATTTGAAAAATTCAAACCAGACTCGACCCAAGTCCTGTTTAAGTCCTACTAATTTGTTTATAAAAAAATGTGGTAAAGGCAACTAGCTAAAGTAATTCTAAACTAGTAAATCTCAAAGTCATTTTACTTTCTGACGGTCTTGGAAGAAAAACTCTTTTGTCATATTTGTTTTAAAATTTGATGGACTTTGTATTTGTGGTTTGAATATAAATATTATTTTTTTGTGTGTAAGACGTAACTAAGAACACTTAACTATTTTATGTGTTGCTTGAAATTTTTTTATTATCACATCTTCTAAATTAAATTGGTTATCTTTAGAATGTGGTAATTCATGTTGAAATGTGAAAAAACTAATTTTTGATGTGAAAATGGTTAGGATCTGTTTAGAACATGTGGACCCACCAGACCTACATGGTCTGGGTCTGTGTCCTACCCTTCGAAACCCAACAGACTGGAGGCAGGTCTGGGTCCACGTAAAAATAATAATAATAATAATAATAATAATAATAATAATAATAATAATAATAATAATAATAATAATAATAATAATAATAATAATAAATGAGCCTAGGTCCAAGTGAACCCAACCTAGATCCGACCCATCGCCACATATAAAATATGGTTGGGCAGTAACTTTGTTATAAATTCAGATTGTATTACTTATCTGCCCAGACTGCCCTATTCAAAAAATATTTTAATAATCATCCATATAATCGGACGAAAACTTAGCATAAATCACGTAACTCGAAAAATAATTAAAATCAAATTCAACAGGCTGAAACAAATTCCACGGGCATCGAGTTGGCATTTTTCCCCCCTCTGACTAACCGTAGTAGCAATGAGAATGACGATGATGGTGTTGGCGGGGGGTATGGTTTCAGAATTTTAGCTCAGAGTTTCCTCCTCCCGGCTACCTTCCACCCCAGTAGAGTTTTGGTGTGAAATACTATGTCTAATAAGTTTTTTTATTGTTAAAGAATGGTTAAAAAAAAAAATTAGTTTAAGCAATCTTTCCATTGGGGAATAATGGATATGAAATTTAAAATATAGAGGGTATCTAAAAATTAAGTTACATAAACTTCGAAGTATTAAAATATTAATTCTAAAAACACTAGATTGAAAATATTAAAGACTAAAACCTCAGAGTGCCTGAATGTAAATTACCCGTCATAGGAGCTTACCTTGATACACAGTAAGATGAAGATTTGGAGTTGGCTTTTCTGGTAATAGGATACTAATTTCATCGCGGATATGTCGATTTACATGCCTCAATCCATGTCAATAAGAAAGTCTCCTTGTTATCTTATATATTGCCTTGTTCCATAATCTTTGTATTGTATTATTGTATATATTGTAAAAAATATCTAAATTTCTTATTCTGTAATATTATCAAAGAGTTATTTTCAAACACATATGAGTACTCAATGCTTATGAATTTTTCTTTTTTTTAAAAAAAATTTCAACCATGCAAATTATCACGTAGATGTATTATTTTTCATTTTTACTATGCATTTTCAGTATTTAACAAAATATTCAATTTAAATAATAGTCCCCTCCGTGAACTCCTATATGTCAAGAGCTACTAAGACGAAATCCTTGGTATCATGTCTTTGCTCCTATTTAAACTCGTACTAATCAAGCAGGTGTAGGTGATGCCTAAGAAACGGAATATCATATATATGAACTCTGCTAGCTTGAATTGTTCAATTCATCCAATAAATTTAAAATATGTTAGTAAAGAAGATATGTTAATATATATATTTTAATAACGATGATTAAGCATGTCCAAAAGAAGAATAATAGTAGTATTCGATACATGAGTCTTCTATAGATAGAATTTGGAGAAAAAGATGTGCACATAATTCAATTTTACGGTCCTTGCACTGTCAAATACAATAAAAGACTATACATATTAACAAAATGGTAAACCCGAAGCTCCATTGTACTCGATCTTATTTATCTATGAATCTTTCATTCATTGCCCGAGATCATAATTAAGTAAGTATCCATGAAATATTCAGGGAAGAATTGCAGAATATATAGTAAACGCTAAAACTGAAGTTCATCAACTTAATCAAATAATATCACAAAGTATATATATAAGATGTACGCAAAAGAGGAAGTACACCACAGAGAGAACTAAATAAATACTAATTAGTCAATCTAAAGCTAATTAATATATATATTAAGCTGATCATTACATTAAAGGTGGGAATAATAATTCAAAGTGGAAGAAGGTTGATGAGCACAGAAGAAGCTGCACGATTCTTCTTCTTGATTAAAGTTGCTAGTAAACATTACATCAAGAATCTCCTCCGCCATCCCCACTGGCTGATCATATCCATTGTCCAAACAAAAGGCTACTGATGAATGCACTTGATTGGTTAAAAGACTGGTGCTGCTGCTTTCTAGGGTAGTCCTTGCCCTTGTCTCAATATTTTCCTTTAGGTCTTTAAGCTGCAAAACATCATATATATGGCCATTATTGAATAATATGAATGATATGAAACTATTCTTATACCGTACTCTATACTTTAAATTTAAAATATATAACAAAACATTTTCAAAGCCTGAATATTTGCCTGATTAGACTGTTATGTGAGATTTTTCAAAGCTCATGGTAATAAACGCAAGTAATATTCCATCCTAAAATCAATTAGTGATGGAAAAAATAGCTCACTTAACTTAAAAACCACGATGTTTTCGATGTGGGACTCCAATTCATGTGTGACACCCCCAATACTAGATATATGTAAGATTAATAACTTGAACTGGCACATAAACTACAACGTAGACACGATCATTACCTGGGATAGCAAAGCATCTTTCTCTTGTTCAAGGGTATGATAATCACGCTTAAGAGCATCAAAGCTAGCTCTAAGCTCATCATAATCTCTCTCTAATTGCTTGGTCTTCAACCGAGCACGGCGATTTTGGAACCAAATTGCAACCTGTCTAGGCTTAAGACCTAAATCCTCAGCTATCTTCACTTTTCTCCCTGTTTGTAGCGTGTTTTCCTCGTCAAAATGCTTCTCCAAACCCTTTACTTGTTCTATGCATAGCCTGTTCTTTTTCATGGACACCTCCTCACCTTTGTCTAAGACATAGTCATCCTCATATAATCTCTCCAGCATTGCTTGAAATTCCTCATAGTGTGACATTGATGCCTTCTTCCTTTTCCCCATTTTCATTCAAACCCTAAAGTGAAATGAAGAAGGAAAGCAATTTTGAAACGCAAACTTGGAGAAAAAGTAAGGGCACAGATGGGAATTCATTAGTTGCATTTTAATTAGAGGGACCAATTCTGACCATGCAACGAGATATAGATAACCACATGGTTGCGGCATGTTAGGGTTACGCACATTCAAATATCAATTTAAATTTTGATTGCCATGCATTTCTCACAATAAGACAATACTGACATATGTAAAGATCATTGTAGAACATGGCCAAGCTGTCATGACAATACATAATCAACAGAAGTACATAACTAACTATGTTAAGCTTAAATTTTCTCGAAACAATGTTCTCTATTTCTAATTTTTCTTTCCCTGGGAGAGGGCTAAGACAGGGAAGATGTCGATAGAGAATGTTCTCTTATCAAGAGGGGCAAATTACGACATACTTTCACGAGTACATACATATGCATTTTTACAGGTTGTTCATAGACAATAATGAAGAGATGTGCAATGTTAGAAAGAAAGCCTTAGCGATACAATATAGTACGCAAAAAGGATATGATAGAAAGTTATACCTTTTATGTAAATAATCTCAATATGGCATCAGTATCTGACAGTAGTTGTTATTTTTCTTCTTCGATTTTTATAGCCTTTTGTGGAGGGGGGGGGGGGGTGTTTGCGAATCTAATTTCTAATTGAGTTGAGGCCTTGAACAAGTTTAAATAGATAACTTCTACCAATTAAAAAAGCATGGTAGAGCTTGCGAGAGAAGTTAATCTTCTTGCATGAGCTGAAGTAACAAAAAAGAGTTGATAACGCAAAAGTTGTTGATGTTGAGTGAAAGGAATAAACACCTCTTCCCGCCTACGAACAGGACTGTGTGGTGCCCGTAGTCAAGCGCACAAAATCACTTTAGTCTTTTCGGTGGAAAATATGAAAACACATTTGACATTGCAACACCGAACTTGTCTAACTGAAGATTCCAATTTAACAACAGCTGGCTTCATCATCATTTCAATGTCTTAAACAGAAACAAAGAGGGAGCAACGACTCTTTTATTTGGGTACGCATAAATATTCAAAGATTGATAGAATCGAGGTTATAATTAGAATAGTTAAGAGCCTGTTTTTTTCGTTGGTCTTTTCCAATTTACCAACTTCAACATATTTCAACTCACTTCAACCCACTTCAATAAAAAATATCAACTTCAACCCACTTCAATTCATTTTAACCAATTTCAACACACTTCAATCAACTTGAACCTATCTCCTTCAAAATTTTATTCTCCCTATTTTAACCAATATACATAATATACCAACTTCAACCCACTCCAACTCACTTCAACCTACTTCAACATATAATTCAACCCCCTTCAATAAAAAATACTAATTTCTATCCACTTCAATCTACCTTAAGCAACTTCACCCTTTTACCAATCCCAATTTACCAACGTAAAGAACAGGCTCTAAGGGCTTGTTCTTTTTCGCAATAAGATGCAGTTGTAACCTGTAAGAAAATGTAAGAAGCTGTAAATAGTTATAAGGAGCTGTAAGGAGTTGTAATTAAGAAGATGCAAGAAAATGTAAGAAGATGTAAGGAGATGTAAGAAGCTGTAAAGATATATGTAATGAGTTGTTGAATTGTTGAAGAGTTGTACAGTATAATTTGTAGACATGTATGCATATTATTGGTGTTTAATGTATGATTTATGAAATAACGTGTAATATATTAGTCATATTTACGAAATAAACTTGTTACCAGCAGTAAACAAATTATTTCTTAATATTATTGAAACAAAATTTGTTTCTTTTACAATGAACGCTTTGGATGAGACACAACAATATTAAAATAATAGACTTGTTGAAAATAAACCTTTAACCAAGTAAATTAAACAACAATAAAATATATTAAATCCCACAAATTTTTTTCAATCAAATTTTCCTACACTTGAGGTGATTTCTTGTATATACATTAGTTTGATCTTCCAATAAGCAAAGTATAACAAAAAAAAAAAATAATCAAATTTTCTCACAAATTTGAATACAACTCTTAAAAATGAAATTACAGAAATAATAAAATCAGATCAATGACTATAAGATTCTATGATTTGTTTGAAACATTAGAAAATTGCCTCATGATAGAGGAAAAATCTTAATAAATATTCATAAAGAAAATTGGGATTCGAATTCAATTTAGTAATTTTTTAAGCAAATTGTTACAAAGGGTTGTATTGTTGTAATGCACACTTGAACATGATTAAGTACTAACATATTATAAAGTTCAAGTAGTATTGTAAATTGATATACAACTAGAATTATAGTACCGTATTACAATCCAAAAATGTAATTTTCATAAATTACATTAGGATTTTTCTTCAGGTAAGAAGTAAGCATGTATATTTGATATTTTATACTCAATTGCGAATCTGTACAATCATATTCAGGGCATGCCCTGGCATCCAATCTAGCTCTAGTCTATACTATTATAATAGCAATCTTTGTAAAATTTTATAATGGTACAACGAGAGTGATTTGCGGAGATTGGCTTAATCCACACCATTAAATTAATTTACCTATTTAATCCAAACAGTTGAAAGAAGTATTTTGTTCTATTAAAATAATAACAAAACATGAGCAAAAAATTACTTACACTAGAGGGTCTCTTCAACGCTCCCACACTCCTCCCTTATCACATCAACAACTTCCCCATCCCAAAAGAACTTCTCTACCCGAACTCCTATATTTTGGCTTTGGAAAGAAAAAAGTGATTGTTCTATAATTGAAAAAAATTCAACTATGGTAGTTAAAATCATTCTCATCCCTTAATTTTCTTTCTTAAATATAAACCTCTCTCTATCTCCCCATGCCAATCCCCGATATCCAACCCTCAATTTGATCCTCTGCTTCATCAATTTCTTTTCTCTTTCCTCTCTTTAGTAATAAGTACATTTTTCTCTCCTCAATGGTAGATGAAATATGGTCCATATTAATCTACTCACCACCTCTTCCCCTTTTTATATTCCATTTCCATGAACTTAATCTAATGCTGGAAGTTGGATGGAGTTTAATTCCCAACACCAAAAAGAAATGCTCAACTTTCATAATGGCTTTCATTGGCACAACCCTCATCTATGAGCTTGGCTACTATTTTAGATTATTTAATTTGCAAATTGAGATTATGGTTGTCGGGTATTGAAGAGAACTATAATGTATTAATCAGTCGTCATTGTTAATGGTCTAAAATTATATTGTTCCATAACTACTACTCGGAACAATAGGCAAACACATTAATTTTTGCTGGCCGAGCTATCGTCACGCACAACCAGGCTTTGTAGTTGAGGAAAACAAGTAGAATTAATTAATTGTTCAACAGTTGAAAGTAGAAAATTGAAATCTCAAATAACAAAATTTAATGCTCAATGCCAACGATATTGCCATTGGGAGAGTGAAAGACATGGCCATATAGTAGTGTGAAGAGTCCGAATTAATTGAGAACTCTCACATTGACATAACTTTAAGTTGACCAATCATAGCATACCTACATCTTTCCCTATGATTCAGTGCACTTTCATTCTCAAAAATATCATATGGGTGACTTTCAATGTTGAGAGAGTGGATTAGAGAAGGAAGAGCATGTCAATAAGCCATGAAAAACAGGTACTTTAAGGGAGAGAGAATAACGCCTTTAACTCAATTAGCATGTCAACAGTAAAAGGTTTCAACAGTGGGGATTTATTGTTAGAAGATCAATGGTTCAAATTTTGCAACTACTATAATTGGGGGAAAAATTAATTATGGTAGAATTTATAGGAAAAAAAACCCCTCAATATGAGTAAACAACATGAGGGACTTCTCCACCCCAACTTTCCAATTCTCTCAATTTCATACCCCCCTCTACAATTGAAATATCCTCTTATTAAATTACTGTTGTTTATATAGAAAAATTATCTTTTTTTTTTTATTATAAAAAAATCTAAAAATCTACCCAGTAACTACACCCTCTTCAAGCGCCCTATATCTCTCTATCATCATCCACAACTGAAACGAATGGCATGCCCATACAAGTCCAAGAGAACTCACAAATCCTCTTTAATGCTCACAAGCTCCATCAAAGGGGACTTGGCCATTGTGCTGATTTGGAGCTCCAATTTCAACGTCATCCTAAACCTTTGGGATGCGTTTCGCTTCTATTTTGGGAAGGTCACGGGGCCTTCTAAAGGGTTTATTCCATTAAAATGAATTTAAACCCTCGGAGATAATAAAGAAGCCCTAAAACAGCAAGTTGTATGCTAACGGTAAATTAGCCCGGTTTTAACCCGGTTTTGTGGGCTGATTTATGCAAGCTTAGAATGGGTTTAAATTGCTACAAACGCACTTTTTGGGAACCTTATTATGTCAGATAAAAATTCATAAAAATATTTCTAGGTGAAGACATTGGGTCATAGGTCAAGAGGAGACTTTTCCCACATGCAGTAGAATCTGCCCCAGCCTGCATATGCTGCACATTTTGCCCCATATCTCCTACACGGTAGCTCCAAAGTGCCTGTAAATTAAACCACGTGAAAGATGACTTCCTGAGATTTCTAGGAAGGTCTATTTCATTAGATTTGGCTAAGGAACCTAAGAGATATGACTGTTTAAAGTTGACCCTGTAAACTGAAAATACTGCCAGCCTGCATATGCTGCACATTTTGCCTCATATCTCCCAAACGGCTGCTCCAAATGGCGTACAACATGAGGCCCCTGAAAGCTGACTTCTAGATATTTCCAACAAGACCTTTTGCAGCTAATTTGACCAACAAACCTAGGAGATATAGCTGAGTGAATTTGACCTATGTAAACTAAAAAGTGTTGACAAAAAGTAAAAAACACTTTTCAGTTTTTGTTTGTTGCTTTTTGGTTCCCTTCTTTGCTTTATGGTCGTCCAAGGCCTTGTTTGCTGCATTTTGAAGCCTTGTGAAGCTCTCCTATATAAAGGGAAGCCTTAGGATGTAGTAGTGGTTGTTGAATATTTATGCAAAGAAGCTTATGCTTTCATTCTCTCTCAAAAATCTTGAGTTCTCTTTATCCTTTCTTCAAAGGTGGTGAGTCTTAAGTGGAATCCTTTATAGAGTTGTGGGCGGCATTGCCTTTAAACAATTCTTGGTGGATCCTTAGGCTTGAATGGTGGCCTAGCCTTTAATTCAAGTCATATCTTGCATCAAAGTGAAAATTTGCAACTAAACTCAAACAATCTACTTCCGGCCCATTAGCACACACTCCATTTGGTATCAGAGTTAATCCAGGTTGGTGTTCTTGAGTTTATATCGCATTTCCTTGCGTTGGGTTTCATCCTTGTTAAGTTTTCCGTCACCCTTGTTGTGAAAACCATAGTGAATCTACACCGCTCTCTAGTTTGAACTTCTCAAAACAACCTTGACCAAACACTTTCCTAAGCTCACAAACCCTTAAACCACACTTACTTTTCCCCCAAAATACCTCCTTTACCCCTCAAAAAACAACCCAAATACAATCCCCAACAAAAACCCCTCCAAAGCTTTCCATCCACCAACTCTCCCCAACCGACAAGAGCACCAAGAGGAATGAGCTTATAACAAGCTCATATGATGAGACGAGATAATGTCATCCAAAGCCTACAACAAAGTGTGAGACAAATTAGTAGGCAACTTGAGCAAATATCCAACCAATTTGTGGCCCTCCAAGGAGGCTAAAGAGCTCAAGAGCCAAGTGATCATGAGCAAGGCTTCTCTAGTGACTCAAGCATGAGAAGCAATCCAAGAAGGGGAGGTAGAAGACCTCCTATGGACTACTTTAGAGACATCAAGGTAGAACCTCCGGACTTCAATGGCAACTTGAATCCCGATGAGTTCTTTGAATGGGTTCAAGCCATGGACCGGATCTTTGAAGCCAAGGGCTATGATGATGAAAAGAGCTTCAAGGTTGCTAGCCTTAAACTCACAAGGTATGCCTCCTTGTGGTTTGAAAACATCAAAAAGCAAAGGGCTAGAGAAGGCAATAGAAAGATCAACTCATGGGAGAAACTTAAGTCTCTCATGAATAAGAGGTTCCTTCCCGAAAGCTACAAACAAGACATCTACAACCAACTCTACTCATTCAAACAAAACAATATGAGTGTGGGTGAATACATGAGAGAGTTTGAGCAACTCCTTTTGAGGGGAGGCATCCATGAACCCCAAGAGCAAACCGTGGCTAGATTTCTCAATGGGTTAGACCCCCTTATTGCAAGAAAGGTGGAACTTCAAACTTATTTCACATTGGATGATGTCTTCAAGCTAGCTCTCAAAGTTGAGAAGAGAAACAAGGAAAAGAAGATCTTCACCAAGCCATTTCCAAGGGAGCAAGTAAGTTCATTGCCTCTATTCAAGCCCTTCTTTAGGGTAAGGCCATGGCTCTTCCTTCTTCAAAAGAATTGGCTAAGAAACTTGAAGGCAAGAAGTGCTTTAAATGTTAAGGTTATGGTCATTCCCAATATTATTGCCCAAATCAAATGGTCATGACCATCTAAGAAGTTGAAGAAGTTGATGCCATAATGATGGAAGTGCAAGATGAAGCTAACGGGGTAGATTCGAAGCCCATGGGAGATGAAACTCATCTTGATGCCGATGAAGGTGAACTACTTGTCTTAAGGAGGGTTTTACATATCTAAGACACTCCTTATGACAAGGCTCAAAGAGAAATGCTCTTTCTCTCTCGGTGTACCATCCAAGACAAGGTGTGCAACTTGATCATTGATGGAGGGAGTTGCACCAACGTGGCCTCCACTATTCTTATTGAGAAGCTTGGCATTTCTACTGTTCCTCATCCCAAGCCTTATTCTTTAAAGTGACTCAATGATGGCGGCAACATTAAGGTATCCAAACAAGCCCTTATCTCCTTTTCAATTGGGAAGAAGTATAAGGATAATGTCCTTTGTGATGTGGTACCTATGAGTACTTGTCATGTTATTTTGGGTCGGCCTTGGCAATTTGATAGACATGTCTTGCATGATGGGTTCAAGAACACTTACTCTTTGGTCGTTGATAAGGAGAGGATTGTCTTAAACCCACTACCTCTAAACCAAGTCCACAAAACTAAGCCCGGGGTGGGAAGTAAGAAAAAGAGAGACCTTCTCATGTTGAGTGAAACACGGGTGGAGAGAGCTTTTAGCAAAGACAAGCAAGTCCTAGCCCTGTTAATGCTTGAAAGCAACATGAGTGAGGAAGTGGCTCCCTTACACCCCAAAATCAACCCCCCATATCACCATACCAATATGTTTTCCCGCAAGACCTACACCCTATTGCTTACTTTAGTGGGAAATACAATGGCTTAAGGAAGAACAAGCTCATGCCAAGGAGTGATGATCCTCTTCAAGTCCTTGAAAGGGTAAGTGATAATGTTTGCAAGTTAGAGCTACCCGGGGACATGGGTATATCATCTACATTCAATGTGGGTGATCTCACACCCTATCTTGAGGATGAAGAAGAAGGCGATGATTTGAGGGCAAATCACATTCAAGAAGGGGAGGATGAAACGAATGGCATGCCCATACAAGTCCAAGAGAACTCACAAATCCACCTTAATGCTCACAAGCTCCATCAAAGGGGACTTGGCCCTTGTGCTGATTTGGAGCTCTAATTTCAACGTCATCCTAAACCTTTGGGATGCGTTCCGCTTCTATTTTGGGAAGGTCACGGGGTCTTCTAAAGGGTTTATTCCATTAAAATGAAGTTAAACCCTCGGAAATAATAAAGAAGCCCTAAAATAGCAAGTTGTATGCTAACGGCAAATTAGCTCGGTTTTAACCCGGTTTTGTGGGCCGATTTATGCAAGCTCAGAATGGGTTTAAATTGCTACAAACCCACTTTTTGAGAACCTTATTATGTCAGATAAAAGGGCATAAAAATATTTCTAGGTTAAGACATTGGGTCATAGGTCAAGAGGAGACTTTTTCCACATGCAGCAGAATCTGCCCCAGCCTGCATATGCTGTATATTTTTCCCCATATCTACCACAAGGTAGCTCCAAAGTGCCTGCAACTTAAACCACGTGAAAGATGACTTCCTAATATCTCTAGGAAGATCTATTTCATCAGATTTAGCTAAGGAACTTAAGAGATATGGCTGTTTAAAGTTGACCCTATAAACTGAAAATACTGCCAGCCTGCATATGCTGCACATTTTGCCTCATATCTCCCAAACGGATGCTCCAAATGGCGTGCAACATGAGGCCCCTGAAAGCTGACTTCTAGATATTTCCAACAAGACCTTTTTCAGCTAATTTGACCAACAAACCTTGGAGATATAGCTGAGTGAAGTTGACCTATGTAAATTGAAAAGTGCTGACAAAAAGTAAAAAGCACTTTTCAGCTTTTGTTTGTTGCTTTTTGGTTCCCTTCTTTGCTTTACGGTTGTCCAAGGCCTTGTTTGCTGCATTTTGAAGCCTTGTGAAGCTCTCCTATATAAAGGGAAGCCTTAGGATGTAGTAGTAGTTGTTGAATATTTATGCAAAGAAGCTTATGCTTTCATTCTCTCTCAAAAATCTTGAGTTCTCTTTATCCTTTCTTCAAAGGTGGTGAGTCTTAAGTGGAATCCTTTATAGAGTTGTGGGTGGCATTGCCTTTAAACAATTCTTGGTGGATCCTTAGGCTTGAATGGTGGCCTAGCCTTTAATTCAAGTCATATCTTGCATCAAAGTGAAAATTTGCAACTAAACTCAAGCAATCTACTTCCGGCCCATTAGCACACGCTCCAACAACTCACCCTTCGTCTCTCTTCACGCTCCTCTGAACTAAGACTTTTGTATGCTTGCATTTTGTAAGTGAATAAGCCCCTTTCCTTTTCAATGTTATGGCATGCTCGAATTGCCTATATACTACTTGCTCTGGCTCAATCATCTTCGATATCAGGATTCTAATTGATATTGTTATTGTCCCTCGGTTTTTTACTCTTTGTAAAACTAAAAGAATTTTCTCTAATGCGGGTACATGTTATCAACTCATTGACAAGGGAAAAGCCAGAGATGTTCAAAAATATCCGTAGCCAATAACTGGAACCGAAAACTTGCTACCCGATCCGAAATCTCGGATACCCGAATCGAAATATTTGAAATTTTTGGTTCGGGTACCCGAACCAATATTTTTTTCCGGTTATTGTTTTGGGTACGGTTCAGGCATTTTAAAGATTTGCGTACTCGAAAAATCCAAAACTTTTTTTTTAAAACTTTTTCGAAACTTTTTTTTAAAAAATTTTTCGAAACTTTGTTTATATTATCCTTTCCTTAAAGACTTTGTAAGTCAGGTATTCCCAAACCCGAAGAAGACAAGTACTTTGATTTCGCTACATTGTTTTATTTGAAAGCGTTGGGCATGAATATGATGTTAACAAGCTTATGTTTTATAGAAGTGTAGATTAATTGAAATATGAATGGTGATAAGATATCTGGTGATATTGTCGTATTGTGTAATAATTTAAAGTGCAACTTGGCGCAATACTACAATGTTTTATACATAAATAGAAATAACTATATTATAGATACAACAAAATTAGTAGGCACAGTAGGGAAAAACATTTTAGAAAAAATGGGTTATTGGGTAACCAAAAATCCGAACCGAAATTTTCGGGTACCCGAATTTTAGTTATCCGGATGATTCAGTTTGGATATGATTCACCGTTTTGCCGACCCGAAATTTCCATAGTGTAGTGGAAATCAACTCATTAGAAGAAAAAGATGGGTTCTATAGTATAGTGTAGTGGAAATCAAACCTTATATAGGAATTTATGTATAATTTTCTATGTTTATAACTAGGTAGGGTCTCTAACGTGTGTTATATTTTTGGAATTTTTTACAGGGAGAAGCTGATGTTAGATACGTTATGGTGTAAAAGTTATAATTAATCAATATTGATGTATAATGCATAAACGTAGAAGTTCAAAGAAGGAAATTACTTTATTTTAAAAGATATTTGAATGTTTAATTATTCTTGAAGATGGTGTCATCTAATGTAAAGAAATGGGTATTTTTTACTTATAACTTAGCAAACCTATTTTATATGTGAGTGATATATGATCCTAGCTATCTCACACTAGGTGATGATTATTTCATGAATCAAGACCTACTTTTAATGGATTAGTTTTTCATTTCTTAAATATAATCCACTTGTAACTGAACTTTGTGAGACTTGAGACTACAAAAACTCCACAGGGAAGGGAGAAGGATTTGATTTCCCAATTAAAGTTTCCATTGTTAGAAAAGTCCAATTTTGCTAATTATATGATCAAGTAAATCAAATAATGTTTTATCTGAATGTTTAGAAAATATTTATGCCACAAATGATTTTATAAAATGAATACTGTATAATTTTTAAATTAAAAATTCATTTAAAAGATGTTTCGTGCATCGCACGGGCCTATACTAGTATACCCCTTTAATTCTACTCAAAATCATCCTACCACGAGCGCATATATACACACACACATAACAACAACTCTCTAAATTTTTGACTCAAATCACCTCAACAAAATTTAAGATAATTAATATGTTTTTTTATAAAAAAAATACAAATTAGCCAACTAGGTATGGAAGATTTTCTTTCCCAAAAAAAAGATTTTGTAAGTTGATTGGAAGATTTTTCTTTTTGAAAAGGAGACGATGTTCACTACAAAAACGTTGCCGGACTCCGATGGAAAAAGCGAGGCGAGGACCGGACGTCGGGAGAAATCAGGAGGGCCGACGGGAAGGACGGCGGGGCCCGACGGATGTCGAAAATTCCGACGGGATTTTTTTCCATTTGAAATTCCGACGGAAAAAATGCGCAAATCTCGAGGCAACAGGCGGGGGTTGGGGGGTTTCAAAAATTCGAGAGTTTAAATTGGGGGGAGGGGGAGTTTTATTAGGTTATTTGTAAGGTTAGAGAGAGAAGGAGTTTTGAAGAGAAAGAGAGGGAGGAGAAAGAATAGAGAGAAAGAGGTATTTGAAGATTTTAGTGCTCGGAAATTAAACGGTAAGTGTTTGTCTATGGTAATTTGTTGTTTAAAGTTAAAATAATTAAGTTAATTGATGTTTTTTACCGTTATAAATTTTCAAGTTTCACTACCGACGCCGTGCCGCCGCCGCCCCACCGCTTGATTTTTCGCGTTTGGAAGGTTAGCAAAATTGTTGCGTTTTAAAATTATGTTAATTTATATTTGATATGTGATGTTCATTTGTTAGAATGTTAATGTTGAAGCATGTTTGTTTATTTTGAATAATATTTTTAGAATGTTATATATGTTAAACATGTATAAGATGTTTTATTAAAGTTAATAATTTAAGTGAAATAAGTTTGTATATTATAAAATATTGAAAATGTTAGACATGTATATTTTTGGAGGTATGTTTAAATTTTTGATGATTTGTTCGAAATGTTAAGAATTTTTTTATATATTTTTGCATGCTCTAGATATGTTAAGTATATAGTAATTTCAGTTTGTTAAGCA
>JACYFF010031959.1:18173872-18205488 GCA_017589665.1 Selenicereus undatus
TAATTATATTCTTAACAAAAAAAATTACCATGCAGTAATTTTTTTGTATTCGTGTATTGAAGTAGTAATTTGTAAATTATTATGTAAAAATTATACGAATAAAAACTCCCTCAATAGATACATTAAAAAATATCATAAATATTTTTTTATGCAAAAAGTCATAAATAATTTAAAAGTTGTTAATGTATTAGCATTTACAACATACTTATTAAATTATTACCACTTTTTTACATTAACCAACTTCACTCATTATATCCAAAAAAAAAAAAAAATACCAACTTCAACCAACTTTAACCCACTTCAATCAACTTCAACCTACTTCTATCCACTTCCAAAAAAAAAAAAAACCACTTTCTTAAAAACAAGTCTCTACCTTTTTATTTCTTAAAATCAAGATTATTTAAAGTCGAAATAACCTAGTTTATAATTTCTAAATGTAATATATAAGTACTTAGGGCATTTCCGGAAAACTCTTCCCAAATCAAAGATAGTACAACACTAGAACATTACCATAAGAAATAAGAGCTAGTCGAACTTCAAAAGTTGATCAACATTTTAAACACAATTTCTCTAAACTAAGTGATTAAGCCAATGCATGTAACATTACACTACGTCCGAAGAATACACTAACAGCATGAATGTAGTTTGTTTTCCTACCACTTGACAATTTATTTAAAAAGTTTAAGCAAAACTTTGAGCAACCACAAAAACTCTGGCTACATCTTATGAACGAATCGGTATCATACAAGACATACATACCATTCTACATACTACAAACATGAACAGAGCACAATAAACTATAAACTATCAACACTTTGTACAAATACTACACTTTAACCCTAACTACTTGAATGCATCTACATGACACCAAGCTGTCTTCTTCCAAAACTAAATAAGCCTTTCCGAACAGTTGTATATTACACCCGGGGCTGCCATGATCGCCTTCTGAAAAGATGCATGCCTTCACATTTGGTTCATAGGAGGCTCCCTTGAAGCTCTTTGCTCTTTTTCTCCGGGGTGAGAGTCAGGAATTACGGGATTGATCTCAAAATCAGCTTCCTACAACTCCTCCAACCAGGAGATGTTTCAAAGTCATGACAATGAGGAGATGAAACTCTTTTACAATTAGGAGATGCAGACTTAACACAAGTAGAAAGCAAGTAATCACCCTTCAAAACTTCAGGGGTTTCGTCGTCTGAGGCTATTTTGAGATCCTCACTGAGATCAGATTCGTCTGGGTTTTCGGTTACCCCATTTTCACAGGGTTGAATGGGTGGTGGATTGGCAATTGAAGGGAATTGAGGGGTAATGCCATTGAAGAGGAAAGGCTGCCGTAGAGGTTGCCTGATCAAAATAAAGAGAAGTGTGTATCAATGGAGGATGAATGGAAGGCAGTAGCTATCGATTACATGAATTCAAGTTCCAATACCTCGCTTGTTTAAGAGGCTTTGCATTTGCTTGATCTTGTTGTTTGGAAGACTCTGGTGGCACTTCACCTTGATGCTCCACATCCGTTTCAGGAATGCCAAGATATGAACTTACGTTGATTGAGCTCTCTTCAGGCTCGATTTGAGCTTCTCGGAATATTGCAATACCTTCAGGTCCTAAGAAATAACAAAGGCAAACAAAAACTTATGATATTGTGCTATTTGCATAGTCTTGTGTCGTTATAGGTTCTAAATTCTCACAAATTACAATGCATAGGACAGATCCACAAGAGACTCATATGCAGCAATTTCGGCTTTTGTGTACGTTCAATCCATGACATCATCGCAAGACTCTTGAGAATGCTAAGAATATCTTTTCAAGAGAATCTAGGGATTGTACAAATGTTAAAGAGTGTATGGGTTGGTAATGAATACTGAACAAAAACCACCCAGTCTGGATCTTGCCAATATGGGGTCTAAAAAGAACCAGATATAGAAGATAGCCTGACCCCTGCAAGCAGAAAGGTTGTTTCCATGAACTAAAATTAGATGAAATGGCAAGCATAAATACACACTTACCTTCCTTTTGACCAAACGTATTCTTACATCCCTCGCATCTGCAGCTTAGAGAACACCCAACACCACCCTTTAAAACAAAAGTCCCGGGGCCTTGTTAGTTGTTAGCTTCTTAACAGGGATAAATTCTGAGGTGAATGAGTAAGGAAGGAACCTGAAAGCATTCACAGTATTTCTTGAGGCAGCCGGACTTTTTACAGTTGCATCCCCTTTTATGTCTGGCCGAAGCTGGAGTTTTCTTTAGCTCATCCTACATGAGAATTTAGTTTATAAACATGCAGTCTTAGGTAACATTTTGTTGACTCTGCAAAACACAAGTTAGTACAAAATCCTACCCCATTATGTGCAGTGCTGGAACATCTTATAACCTTAGGAGCAAATGCAAGTGGATTCCGAGATTCTATCTGCCGACGAGTTTCAAGAACAGTTTCCTCATGAATAGGCTTGTTCAAGCAATCTTGGCAGTTACAGGAGTCAACACAGTACAAACCAGCTGCAAAACACTCACAGTAACTGCATCAAAGAATAACCAAATGAGGAAGCTGTCAAATGTGAATGGATACCAAAATAGGATTAGCAAACACAGCTTGTATCCATGTCTGTTGACGTTGTGGCAAATTTCTGTTCCAACTTAGAATAGAATGTAGAGTTGTTGAGCCTTAATCATGGGAACAAAATATGAGCTGCTAGCAAAAAATTCATCTGCCCTCTGTTCGCCCTTAATTTTGCATGTTTTTCTGGAGAGCCCAGGACTTCCATTCCATATTTCACTTATTTCTTGTGCTTTTTTTGAAAACAGTGTATAGAGCATTCAATATATTTGAACAATAGTAACTTCCAAGACAGGTATCTACCACAAAATAGGACTGTTAGTTGCATCTCTCTCAGTCAAGATTTCGTTCTCTGCCCTCAACCATGCAGTTCGCCAAACCAAATTTACAGTCTTATCAAGCAGCACTTTGGTTCTTGAGCATTCTTCACAAGAGCTGATCTTATGACACACCCCCCCCCCCCCCGCCAAGGTTTTCTCACTGGATTAAAATTGAACATTCATGAGAACTGCATGCATTTCTTATAAATATGACAATTAATTAAATAGACTCTTGGATAGGACTGCAACAATGGAAATGATATGCACATCAGAGCTCAAGTCCAGTAGTTTCACTCACAGCTTCAAGCACTTTGACCTCTTACAATTGCACCGCTTGCAAGAATCATCATCCCCACTATTTTCTGGCTTTCGCCTGCAGATTTCGAAAAACAAACAGAATTAGCAACGAAATACAGTCCCTGCTTGTTCTACTGCCCTTGAAGGAGGTGCTTAGGTGGCCAAGGCCTCAGGGATTCAAGTGCTAGGGAGAGGAAGGGAGGGTGGTCGGGGGAATAATGAGAACTAGAGGCAAAAGAAACCAAAGCAAAAACGGCAAAAAGACAAATCAGGGTAGTATTTATACACCTCTTCTTTTTGGGCGAACTCGGAGGAAATTCAATGCCCTCTCCAAATACAGAACTCTGACAGGACTTTTGAATTGCCTGAACCACCTCATCTTTCTGCTCATTGCTGTCGCTCCCAGCAAGGCTGGGGACAATTGGACTATTAAAAGATTTTGTGTCAGAACTTGGCAAATCCATTGAAGTTATGGTGTGCGGAGAGCTTATTAACTGCCTTCTACAGGTCAAAGTCTGTCTCTTGACAATTATTTTGTTTTTTGCCGTAGCTGCAATAGCATTTAAGTGCAAACCAATACCAGGAAGAAGTGATGAAAATTTGTTGCTCCCAGGTTTGTTTGCAACCAAACACTTCTCTTTTGAGGTGTTTGGACTAACAGGCGGTTTTGAAATAGGAGAACTGTCCAGCAGTTTCCTGTAATGAGTTCCAGACATCTCATACACTAGGCAACGCCTTCTTGTCATTTTCTGCTCCTGAGGACAAGACCAGAGACATAAATAAAATGTTGGATCAGTTCTCAGTCAAATAAACAAGTAAACCCAAAACAGAAACCATAACAGTGGCAAATACAAAAATGAACGACCTGACCATGTACTAGTGTTAATAATTAGTCAGTTTACTTGGACTGTAAGTGGACCTGACCACACCTGTGCTAGTGTTGACTGTCCCACAAAGGTGCCAACATCATCCTTGCAATTGTCCAAAAAGTTCTGAATGTTTTCAGTCTAAAAAGAAACTCCTGGCAAAAGAAGGGGGGAGGGGGTGACACATACCGAGGTCCAGTTCTCAAGCATCTAACATGGTACTATAGTAAAGATGAGACAGCATGCCAAGTATCTTAGGTGGGTACTTGAGTCAAAATGAACCAGCATAGTGATGATCAAGAAATCATGATAATTATGCAGAATCTCTGATTTCAAAATCTGACATCAGAAGTTGACATTGCAAAGAGTAAAGTATCATGGATTCATAAGCATTGGAGTCGTTCACAAAGATTATAGCACACAAACTGAGAACAGAAGAGTTTGGCAAATTCATTTATCACTTGAGACTAGGCAGACAATATTCTGCATTCTGCCCCCTCCCCAGTTTTCCATTGAACTGAGTATGTCTTGTTTATCAAGAGGCACTGAAGGCTCAGTAACAAACTTTGTCCATGAAATGCATTAAATTGCTAAATGAAAGTGGCTGCAATAGAACACTCCAGTCAAGGGTCCATAGATTAATCAAACATCAGAAGAAGGTGCTTGAAAACATATCTAATGGCAAAACAAAAAATAAAATAGTTCAGCAATGGAAGATAGCTGAAAAAAAGCTACAAGATGCAAGTTTGTCCCTACCTTGTCATCTTGTTCAGTGCTTGAGTAATTGACCACTTCCTCAGTAAGTACAGCACAAGATTTGACAGCTGAGATGAGGTCTGCTTCATTTGCCTTTGCGGCACCTGATTGATTCAAAGGAGTGTCCATGTCACGATTTTCAGAGAAGATAAGAGGGCAGGCAGAATCCATTTTCTTTGTATCATCAAAATCATTTGGGGACTGCAAAACTGTTGCCACAAAAGATAGTGTTCCGGAATCAACACATTTCTCATCTGGCTCCTCCTGATGTTTTTCCTTGCTTGGTGTACCACAGCTCAAGATATCGGAAGCTTCATCAATGAACTTCTCCCAGTCACATACTTCCTTGTTTTGCTCCATCTGAATTCTCTGCTCGCCCATTTCATTTTCGAATGACCTGTCTGCATCCTTGGTAGCACTTTGAACAAGCTCTGCAGAGGATATTTCTGTGCCAGCCACATTAGACTCCGTTTCTGTCTTCACACTATCAGAGAGTGAGATCTTATTCTCTGGACTACCAGAATCATACTTCAAGGATTTTGGAAGCTCAATAACCAGCTTTAAGGCTTCAGCACTTGTACTGACATTTGCTTCTCCACCTGAACCAAAATTTCCCACCTCTTCATCATGCACATCACTCTGTTCTGCAGCATTTAAGGTCCCAGCACTTCGGTCTTCAATACGATTCCGTGAATTGTTGTTCTTCGGTTCATCAGGAAGAAGAATCGCTCTGAACCAGAAGAAAGAGAAAATATTTCACATCCAAAAGAGGAAAATATTGCATAGCATCAGTGGGCTCCTGTCAACAATGTAAATCTTCACCTTGTGATCTTAGAGTCCTTAGAGCAATTATTCAGTGGTGACGTCAGAGCAGATGGAGGTGATGCAAAATTGAAAAGGTGGAATGACTGTGCACTGCTACTCAAATTGAACGTTCTAATAGGCGACAGAGTGCTGAGGTAGTTGAAGACTGGAGAATCCTGCATGCAGCAAACATTCTTTGTTGTAGACTTAAAGCCAAAGCAGTAACTTTGCTTGAAATAGGAACTTTGCTCGAAATAGAACAGCATGAAATATTATATGAAAAATATGCAGACCAATAGCAGCAAAAGTCAAGATTAACGCAGAATCAACTAAAGGAGTGAAAAGTCAAGGCATGACCCCATCCATGAGAACAAACATGAATAGAAACAGTGAATCATAGTGCCCAGTCAGCTCTTGACAGCACAGATAAATCAATTGCATGCATTGATGGTCACAAGGTTCCATAGTTAAGGGTGGCTTTTTGACCATGTGTTGTCTCGTAACTTCTCTGAAAATCAAGAGTCTGCTGTGTGCCCATAAGATGCTATAATAAGCTCAGGAACACAAGCACAAACCATACCACTGAGGAAATACAATTAAGGTGGTTAATGGGCTACAACAAACACCAGTCTCTCCACACTTGCTACACAAAATTTAGGCAGTATTAAACAAGCAAAACTAGAAAAAGAATCCACTTGCATACATGATGGATCAAAAGCTACTGATGACCAATCATCGCATATTGATAATAATTTGGACATCGTAAGGTTCAACGACCCCCCCCCCCAGGGGGCCTTAATGATGTCTTGAGGCTGCATTTATAGTTGGTGCATCAAGACGTAGTCAATGCAGTACGGGAAAAGGATACCCTGAAAGTATAATTCTGACAATTATGAGATCTGGCTATCCAGTCTGCAGGGTTGAAGGTTTGGCACATTGGGACAGTGCAAGGAAATGAGCGTCATTAATCTCAAGCCAACATGCAAATTCCTAAAAACCTTCAAACAATTTGCAGAATCAGGTTGATCCAGAACCATTTGACTAATGCTCTTTCTTACGAACTGTAGCCTATAATTTGTTTCCTGCAGCAATTTTAATTGCTATTCTCTAGCAATGGAAAGGTTCTGTAAGACCAATACGTCCTGTCACTAGATTCTTGCCAGAAAATTCCAGACTGTATGATTCCTCCAGTTTGTTCCAGTTTGAGTCGTTCATTCAAGATTGCTGCATCCACTCAGGTTTGCCGTCGTCACCATCGCTACGGTGAATCTTCAAGTGGGGTTTCGACACATAAAAACTCTCCCATTTGTCTCCATCCATATCAACCAAAAGATAAATGGAAAGCAGTTGTATAGCAAAATTTTTGGCCTTTCTCCCAAAAGGACCTTCCTCCAAAAAAGAACTTCATTTTGAACTATTTTTGGGAACAATCAAAATATACCAACAATGCATGGAACACAACACAAGAATTTTATGTGGTTTGGTCCCTCAATAGAGCTACTCTACAATCACAATCCCCGCAGGAGGAAATCTACTTAATATAACAAAAATAGGATTACTAATCACTTAGAACACCCTTTCACATGTGTTTGAATCCCTCTATCCCGTTATTTTAGATACCCTATTTTTCACCACCATACAACTTTTGCACACCTAAAAGTTGTAAATCTTCTGTTATCTCACCATTCCAAATTGAAGCCCTCCTTAACAAACATGATGTTTGTTGTCTTCCTCCCTTGATGACATCATCCTTCTTAAACAACATCTAAACAGCATCATCTCTTGGGGATGGCATACATTGCTGATGACATTATCACCATTCATGTAGTAGTGTCCCCGTACTTTCGGGGTGGCCCTAGACATACCCCCAACATTTACTCAGGACTTACACTCATTCTAAACAACGTGTTTTATTACTTCCCTAATCAAGCTACAACTTGCTCAGAGTTTCTTCCTCACATTTTCACACCCCTCCACGTTATATTTGGCGGACTACTACTCTCACGCACTAAGCTCCCTCAAGCTTGCTTTTGCTGGGATGCTTTCCCAGATGGACTGTGAAGCAACTTACAGACCTTTGTTAAGTCCGAATGTCAAAGCCTATTGCCACCAAGGTGAGCTTAGGCCATTATTTTTCTATTCCCCACTTAATGAACTGCATGGCTCCTGAAAATTTTGCTAGGCCAAATCTTGAATTAATGGTACTCCAATATTCTTTTTCCCATATCCTATCTGATGGTAATGGGACTCACAATTGGGATCCACCTGAACACCTTTCTCCAAGTATGGCAAAATTGTAGTAACTAATATAACAAAATGGTTAGATACACAGAGTCGCATAAGATAATTGTGTACAACTCCTAAAAAGACTATCTGCAAACTCCAAATTCCCGAGTCCAATATTCTTTTTCCCGTATCCTATCTGATGGTAATGGGACTCACAATTGGGATCCACCTGAACACCTTTCTCCAAGTATGGCAAAATTGTAGTAACTAATATAACAAAACGGTTAGATACACAAAGTCGCATAAGATAATTGTGTACAACTCCTAAAAAGACTATCTACAAACTCCAAATTCCCGATTGAGTTGAGAAAAATAATCACTTAACTTGAATACAAAGTCTCAAGCCATTTTTTCTTAATGGTTGAGAAGCAGGACACTTAATGTGAGATATTCCACCCACAAAGTATTATATGCTCTCCTCTGGCTGCAGTAGAAAACATCGCAAATGATAAATAAGGATGTGTAGTGTTCATCCTAGATTAAAGTTCATGGAGTTCATATTGAGAAAAGTAGGCATACCATAAATTCATCATCATTTTGTCCTCTTCAAGAACAAAATCCATTTTTTTTTTCATAAGATACATTGATCTAATTACTTCATAACAATGTGTTATAACCCATATCATAGGAGAGGTCACAACCATATATGCATTCTAAAACAATAAATCTGAAGTATTTTAACGGTCAAATCAACAACAAACATCAAGAAGTACCAGACATGAATTCAGCAAGCACATTTTGAGTTCCAAATTTCTCACCACAACTTAGGACAACCAATTTCACTAATAAGCTAAATCCATAACAAACAGGTTGAGACATTATTGCACAAGGAGATGACTTTGGCCCTTGCGTTACGATGGTTTCCAATTCGGATAGATGGAAGTCAAATCATTAAGAATAACAAGCTGAAAGCTCTTTGAGGTTGTTTTCAGTGGTCAACAGCAGGCAGTTAACATTCATAAATCAAAATTACATCTCAAAATTGATTTTGATTTTCGCCGCCTTTGTACCCAATTTTTCTGCCAAATTTTCCACCAAACCCTAACTAAAACATGCATCCAAACAATTTCTGGAAATATTAACTACTTAAACAAAATCAACTCAAAAACCCCAGAAATTAATTCAATTCAATACTAAAATATAAAACAAGAAATTCACCCAAAAAATCCCAATTTCCCTAAAAACTAAACACCAGATCTAACACCCAGTTCAGAACTAACCCCAATTCAACGAATTCACACAATAGTCCCCAAAATCCGAGTGCTAAAACCCTCAAAGTCAAATACATGCAACTCAAAAAAAAAAAAGAAAAACAATAAAGCCATAAAATTATACCTCAAATTTGGAAAAAAGGGAGGAGGGGCTGGGTTGGATCTTCTTGTCGGGTGTGTCCATGGCGAGTGATGAGTAAGCATTCAAAGCTCCTCCACATTCTCTCTCCTCTGCCCCAAATTCTAGGGTCAGTTAATCTTCTCTCTCTCTTTTTCTCTTTCTTTTTAGTTTTTTTTTTCCCCTTTTTTGATTTATAAGAATTTTTAATTGAGGAAGAGGAGCAAAGGCGGGAAAACTTTGGGTGAAAATACTAGAATTAATAATTAAATAATATTTTGAAGAACGTGTCGACAAAGTGAAAGATATGCGCGCCACTTGTCTTATCTGCTGTTTTTTCTTTTTTTTGTCGTTTTATTTCATGTGGTTTTTCAGGGTCAGTCAGTGTACGCTGCAGTCAGCGGCAACTTGTGACAGTCATGTCAGAATATGAAGCTGTTCTTCTTAAAAAAAAAAAGGGGAATTCGCGGTACAGAATAATTAGCAACTGTTGCTTAGACAAATCATGGAAGGATTGTTTGCGTCTGTGTGACGTGGGCGGTTCTATGTCTATTGTTGAGTTGAATTTTTGTGTTCGCATCAATGTCGCAAATATCGTACCGTGCTGTTCAGTATTGATTAAGACGTATTGTATGAGTTCAGAAACGGTATAAACTATTGTCTAGTATTGTACCAGTTAATAACGTTTTGTGTCATCAAATATCGAGCAGTACTAATATTTTCGGTCAAATACCGTCCAATACACTAAAATTTCAAAAAAAAATTACTTTAATTTTTTAAATTATTTAAAATTCAAAACAATACAAGTTCGGAACAATGGTACGTAAATTCGATATGTCTCGTTCCAGTGAAAAAAAGGTACAATGACTGGTACGATATTTATAACTTTGGTTTGCACTTTGAATTGATGATATTTTGATTTTGTATAAGTTAGTTTTTTGTGATATACAAATATATTTTTGAAACGTTGCTTTTTAATTGAATGAAAAAATTACAAATACAATATAATGAAGATAGATTGTTATTACTATATTAAAAAGTGTATCATGTAGCAAATTTATTTATTATAATTTCTCTACATTATTATATAAAGATTAAAAAGAAGAAAACTCTAATAATCGACTTTTTGAAGTCTTAGTAGATATTGGTATTGTTTGCTATAATTATATTTGTGCTTTTGTATATTACAGTAAATAATCATTTTTTTGTGATTAATACTATTAACTCCAGCACTTATCACAGTGAAGATTTTAATTCTTCTGCTTAATTTATTGATGAGTATAGCTTGATAACTTTTAAAAATTTATCTATTAATATACTGGTCAATTTTCATTGCCCTTGGTTAAAACTTTAAGTAAACATATTTAATCTGATTTTAATATTTTAGTAGAAAAGAGAACATGGATGATGATAAGAATGTTATAACAACAACAACATCTCCCAGTGTGGGTTCCGCTTTCGCGGGGTCTGGGGAGATGATGATAAAAATCATCACATAATAAAATCATAGAAGGGACACTTGGAAAAGGACTCGTGACTTAAGCATAATTTAACAAAGCTCATACATGCAGTATTGATAACTTGTCGACAATGCATTAATCATTTTCCAAATAATTCGTTTTATTTATTTTTTTGGAAAAAGAAATATCATGCTTGCTGTTGGAAATAAAATGTTATAAATAGTTGGTATAAACTGACATGATTAACACCTTAAAATTGCAAATCCTGATGTGAGACCATTCTATATAAGAATTCGTGAAAAACATAAGAAATGGAACGCTTTGAAGTTCTCTCCGGAAGGCGTTCGAAAGAATAAGCCGACCAACTAGCAAGATCAACCAAAAAGATGAAGAGGACTGATTTGATGGGCATGGAGCAACTTGATGAGGGTAATTTCATATTGGAAGACATGGATACGAATTCGCAGGCATCACTGAATGCAGATTCCCCTAAGGCTCCAAAAGCAACAGGTGCCACCATAGAGGATCCTACCCCCTCCGGAGGAGATCTTACAGGGACATGGGTCAACAGAATAACCCTCACCTCAACTTCTCTGCACGAGTAAATCCAATAAGGGAGCAGGACCCTTACTATAAGGTCTCGGATGATGATAAGGCCCCCGAAGAAGATGACCTGGCATGTCCTACTATTCTTTTAACTGCTGAAGAAAAACGCAAACTCCGCTACCCATGGAGGAACGCGCTCATTATCAAAATGTTTGACAAGGGAATCGACTTCATGCAACTCAAGAAAGGATTGAAGAAGAAATGGGCCCTCAAGGGAGACTTTTCCCTAATCGACATCTGCTATGGCTACTATGTGAGGAGGTTCACTGAATTAGAGGACTATGATTATGTGTTAACTCAGGGACCATGGATGCTAGGAGATAACTATCTAGTCATTCACGAATGGGAGCCAAACTTCATTCCGGAGGAGGACACTATCACAAGATTTACTGCTTGGGTGAGGATACCGCGTCTGAGTGTGGAGTATTTTAATAAGCATTTCTTGTTCAAGAAAATCGGATGCAAAATTGGGAAGGTCATTTGAGTCGATGATACTACGGCTAATGTAGAAAGAGGTCAATATACCAGACTAAGTGTCGAAATCGATATGACCAAACCCCTACTATCTAAATTCCACCTCAATGGGAGATTTTGGAGAATTCAATACGAGGGCCTAAGAATGATATGCTTTAAATGTAGTAAGCAAGGCCACAAGGAGGAATCTTGTCCACTGTTGCACCATACACATCTGCATGAAGGGGTCAACAATGGGACCACGCTCCCAGAGCAAAATGCAAATCAAGTGGCTCAAACCCATGTCGGACGCAACCATGAGGAGGAGCTCTATGGTAGCTGGATGTTGGTCAAAAAACCGCCCCGGAGAAAACCGGCTAAGCAAGGTAATCAAACCGGTCACAAAACCGAAGTCTCCGAAGTACAAAACCGGTCCAATCAGCCAGCCATGGGTAGTTTATATTCTCCACAAAATATGGAAAAGACACAAGATGACATATCCCATGCAATCAGGGAAGCTAGCACAAGTAAGGAAGGAGTTTCCAACCTCGGATCCCATTTTAGGGCTCTTGTAGAATTGGACCTCAATCTAGAGTTTGATAGCAATGAGGAAATCCCGCAGGATCTGGAAACAAACAAGAAAACTATGATTGATAAAGGGCACAGAGGAAAGGAAAATCGGGATCACCCAAACTGGGCTCAAGGCGCTGCCAACACATGTTATCAACCACAGGTCACCTTAAGTGGACTGGGTCAAGGCTCTGGCCCATGAGTGGTAACATCACCACATCACCCTTCCCAAGTTGTCCAACAAGACCGGCCTAGAGCCAACAGTCCAATGCAGCCTCAGCCCACCCCACCCCTTGCTGGCCCAAGAGTTGCGCAACGGCCCCCCAACCAGGGGACCGTTAACGTCTAACGCTTGTCCACAGACCCCACCTCAAGCACTACGCACCCATCCTCCAGTATGCACCTTGCGGGGGACCGATTTAGCCCAAAGCCCAATGGGGAACCCCCTGATGAAGCAAATACATTTAGGCCTAGGCAGGATGGCCTTCCTCACCCCTCAAACTTTATGGACCGCAAACCAACCAATGTCATGATGGAGCCATTAGTGGTGGAGACAAGTAACCTTGGAAATTTTGATCAACCAAGGCAAATGCGACTCCTTGAAGAGGAAATAAACAAGGCACCTTCTAGAGGTGCAAATCGGTCTTTCTAATCTTTATGGATTTAAGGTCTGAGATGCATAATGCAATCAATCAACCTACGACTTTTAATCACCATCCAATCACAATCTTTGTTTAGAATATGTGGGGTGCAGGAAATCAAGATTGCCTTAACAATCTGAAGGAGTACACGCGTACTTACAAGCCCTCTATTATTGCTCTTCTTGAAACTCACGTTAGTGGCAAAAGAGCTGAACGAGTGTGCTCACAAATTGGCCTTCAGGGCGTCTTAAGAGTAGAAGCTCAAGGTTTTCAAGGAGATATTTGGGTTTTATGGGACACCACCGTATTAAGTCTTCACATTCTCAAGGCTCACCAAAAGTTTATTACGGCTGAGGTGGAGGTACACCACCGTGGTTTTTCACGGCGGTCTACGCTAATTCCTCTTCACAACAGCGAGATGAGCTATGGGCTGAAATTGAGTCCTTTGTAGGAAGCATTCTCAACCCTTGGATGTTAGCGAGGGATTTCAACGAGACCAAAAGTTTAGAAAAATGGGATCATGGAGGAGAAGACATGGTCCGTAGATGCCACAAACTCAACAATGTCATTAATAATAATGGCCTATTGGACCTGGGGTTTGCTGGACCTAAATTTACTTAGAAACGAGGCACCACCTGGGAAACAAGGAAGCAAGCACACCTTGATCGAGCACTATGTAATATCGAGTGGTGTTCGAGATTTCAGGATTCGGCAGTCCAACATCTACCTCATAGCTACTTTAACCACTGCCCAACTCTCATTAGCATGATGGGCTTCATTCCTATTCCGAATCGAACCAAACCATTCAAGTTCCAGGTGGCTTGGACTTAGCACCACAATTTTGAGGACTTTCTTCAAAGTAACTGGCGCCCGCATTCACCGTTGATTCCAGCCCTCACACAGCTCGCAGAAGATCTCAAAACTTAGAATAAGGAGATCTTTGGCAATCTCTTCAAAAGGAAAAGGACCATCTTGGCTTGATTAAAAGGGCTGCAACAGCAGCTTGCCGAGGGAGGTAGGAGACACCTCTTTAAACTAGAAGCCAAGTTACGAAGGGATTTGAATGAAACCCTTAATCATATCGAAACGCTTTGGTTTCAAAAGTGGCGGAGTGCAACCATCAAATACGGGGATCGAAATACCAGATTCTTCCACCTTAGTACCATTATAAGGAGAAGATATAACCGTATCGAAGCCCTACAGGACTCCATAGGCGCATGGGTGTCGGAACCGAAAGCGGTTAAACATTTGGTTTTGGATTATTTCTCCACATTATTAACTGAACCCAATCGGGAGACTCCGCGGGAGAGCATGCCTATTGGATGTTTCCCCTCCTTAGACGTGTCTGAATTTCAAGAACTCTCCAAAATGTTCAGCATCAAGGACATTCGGTCAGCACTAATGAGCATGAACCCCAATAAGGCGTCGGGGCTTGATGGCTATCACGCTATCTTCTTTCAGAGATACTGGGGAATGGTGGGGACGAATTTGTGTAATCTAGCACTGTCTGTGCTAAACAGAACTCACATCCCGGAAGGCCTAAACGCCACCTTCATTGCACTTATACCTAAGATTGATAACCCTCAGCTAGTATCCCAATTCAGACCCATTGGGTTATGTAACGTGGCCTACAAAGTCATCACCAAAGTCATAGTGCAAAGGCTTAAGTGCATTCTTCCCAAGCTCATTTCGCCATGCCAAGCGAGCTTCGTTCCGAGATGCCTCATAAATGACAATGTCGTCATCATGCGTGAATTATTACATGCCATGCGTAAAAAGCATGGCACGAAAGGGTAAATGGCCATAAAACTTGACTTTGAAAAGGCTTATGATCCACTTAGATGGGAGTTTATTCTCGATACTCTTCAAGACATAAACCTTCCGCAAGATTTGACCCAGGTAATCATGAATTGTGTGACCTCATGTTCAATGCAGATCCTTTGGAATGGTGAACCTACATAACAATTTCTTCCCTCTAGGGGCATAGGACAAGGCGATCCTTTATTGCCTTACTTGTTTGTTGCATGCATGGAGAGACTGTCACAACTCATCGAAGGTCCTGTAGCTAGCAAACAATGGAAGTCGTTGGTGGCTGACCTAGGTGGACCAGAATTTTCACACCTATGCTTTGCTGACGACATTATCTTGTTTCCCGAGGCCACTGAGGAACAAGCTAGAATCATCAAGTGGTGCCTGCACCGATTTTGCAACACATCTGGGAAAAGGCTCAACACACCCAAATCAAAGATTTTGTTCTCTCCCAATACCTTGGGCCACAAGGCCGATGCAATTTGTAGTATTTTGGAGATGGAATGCACAGATGACCTCGGGAGGTACTTGGGGGTTCCCACTATCAATGAGAGAGTCTCCAAAGCCCTATTCCAATACATTCTTGATCGCATTGAGAAGCGACTCGCGGGTTGGAAGACCAAATGCTTATCTCTAGCAGGGAGAATAACACTCATTCAATCCACAATTGACGCTATTCTAGCTTATTCAATGCAGACCATTAAATTGCCTCGTTCAATCTGTGATGAGGTCGACAGGAGAATTCGTCGCTTCCTTTGGGGAGGCACCGCTACTGAATGAAGACCTCGTTTAGTTCAATGGGAAGATGTGACACGTCTTAAGTCGGAAGGTGGCCTAGGCCTACGAGCAATGAAACAGCTTAACTCAGCCTATATCTTGAAACTGGGTTGGCAAATCCTATAGGAAGGTGAATCCTTATGAACCCGGATCCGTAAGAGTAAATATAGTCGAGGTCGATAAGGTCTTAACATGTTCCAAGCCAAGCCTGGGGATTCTCACACATGGAGAGGAATAGTGGAAAATGCTCACATTATCTAGCAAGGAACTTGATGGGCTATAAGTGATGGTCATTGCGCCAAATTCTGGAACCATAAGTGGGCTATGAGGACAACCCTCCTGGACTGTGCGACTCGAGACATCCCGATGGACGCCCACGACAACAGTTTATCTGATTATCGGGACGAGGGACGGGGTTGGATGTGGGACCTATTCAAGGACTGTCTCTCGGACGACGCAGTAAATTCTATAGCCTACTTTTATCTTGATCTAGGGAAAGGGATCAAAGATTATTACTATTGGACAACTTCTCAGTCGGGGCGATTTACTTTCAAATCAACTCTCGCCCTAATCAGGCAAACAAACTCGATTCCAGTAGAGAGCTGCTGGAAAAATGTTTGGAAGGTTGAAGCAACCCAGTGTGTGAAGGTCTTTGCCTGGCTCGCCCTTCACAAAAGATTAATGACCAATGTCAACAGATTCAAAAGGGGCCTCACGAGCCACCCTTACTGCACGATATGCGACCGTGACCACAAAAGCGTGCTCCACGTTCTTCGTGACTGCCCGACAGCAAGAACAATTTGGCAACAGTTGGCCATCCTGGGATTGGGCTATAGAGGCTCACCTCATACATTCAAAGAATGGTTTTTAGAGAACCTCCATGATAAAAGTAAGGATAATGCATGGCCCATGAAGTTCTTGACCACCTTGTGGTATTTATGGAAATGGAGGAATGGCATTTGTTTTGGTAAGGAAGAGGATGTACCGCATGATAAAATAAATTTCCTACTAGCCAAGTTCGATGAAATCTACAAGATTCTTGAATGAGAAGGAAGAAGTCAAGCCACAACACTACGCAGAGAGGCACTCGTTGGCTGGAGTCCCCCTCCGATGGGCTAGACAACTCTCAATATCGATGGGGTGGCCAAGGGCAACCCTGGTCCAGCTGGGAGTAGTGGTGTGCTCAGAGGTAGCAAAGGAGAGTGGCAATGGGGCTTCGTGGAGCACGCAAGATACTGTTCGTCCATGAAGGTGGAGCTTAAGGCAATCCTGAAAGGACTAACCATTGCACGGCAAAGGAGCATCTCCAAACTTTGGGTGCAATCGGACTCACTGGTACTTGTGTGCATGCTTTGCAGAGATATGAAGCCTAATCCTGAGCATCGAGCTCTTATCGAACAATGTAAATGGATGCTACAGGAGGATAACTGGGAAACGAAAGTCACCCACTGCTTCCATGAGGCCAACAAAGTAACGGATAAGTTGGCCAACATTGGAGTATCTTTGAGTACTAGGCTCGCTGATAAACCTCCATTTTACGTCTTTTAGACTTAATTTTAACTTCTCCTTTCTGCGATTTTTGGGTTGAACTTCAAAGAATAATGGTCAAATAGGCTTTCTTTACCCCAAATTTGCTTATATGATATGTTTTTATGCTTTTCGGGAGTTTCGAGCTAAAGAGGAGGTTGTCAAAGCCTAGAGATATGGCATGGTGACCCTATGCCGAGCAGCACGGTCGTGCCACGCTAAGAAAGCAGGAAGACGCTGGGCAGGGAAGTGACACGATGGCACCATGCCACGTGGCACGACCGTGCCACTTTAGTTGGCCGCGATTAATTGCGGCAAGGGCGATGTAATTGCATATCTTGTAATTTTTCTTCTCTAGAGTAGCCATTTCTCGAAAAACAGTGACTTTTAGTGTTTTTAGGTTTTCAATATTCTCCTAGAATTTCAAGCATTGGATTGAAGATTGATTGGATACAAATTTGTGGGTTTTTGCTATGATTAATTAAAGTACATTCTTTTCCTTCATTCTTTTGTGTTCTAGTTCAAAGTTTGTACCTTTAATCATGTTCTGCGCGTTTTTGATTGTGATTGTAATTGGAAGACTGATTAGGGGCTAAATTAGTTGTCTTGGATTGGGTGTAGCCCCTATTATGCAAAAGTGAATCATGTTTTAGGTTTATATGAATCATGTCCATGACTATAATGTGAATTCCTGCTTAGTGCACCAACTGTTCGCTGAATTGCTCAAAAGAGTTTTATTCACTGCTTCTAATTAGGGTCTAGGAGATCAACAAAAATTGAATCCTTTATCTAGTGCGATTTTGTAGGCAATTGATTCGGCCTAGCATGAAAACAGTTAGGGTTTCAATTGGGAATAATTGATTACGAAATCTTGTTGCTTTGATAATCTTAGTTTCATGAAAATATATAATTAAGATTAATTTAGCCAGTCTATTGACCTTTGAGAGAAGGCTTAGATGCGCTCTAAATGGCAATCCTTTCCACTTCGATTTGTTCATGGGCATAGTTTGCTTGACCTAATTGCGATTCATATAGCATAATAGTGTGGTGAACCTGATGTAAAGCTCAAGGGGATTGAGATTACTATCAAGGAAAATCAATGGGATAGCTTTGATCGTCTTTGAATTCAAGAAAGGTCGTAGCTAGAGTAGAAGAATGGGTAGGACTAATCTCGGTTTTTGGATACAGAATCACCACCAAAACCAAGGTTAGGGCCCCTAAGTTTGATTAAGATACAGTAATCACCACTTAATCAAAGTTAGGACTCACTTGAACACCACTTAGTTTGGCCTAAACTAAGATAAACAAGTAAGAATTTCAAGAAAAAGCTCAAAGTGCTCTCACGGTTTTTTCTTTCATTCAAGCTGAATAATGAGCTACAATGGCCGAAATCCCTTTTACATAGGCAGCAAAAATGACTAGCAAGCCCCTCACTTTTCCGTCCTAGGGAGGAAAAGTATTAGACTAAGCTAATACACCCGGTTTGGCCTAACCGGTTACTAACTTGCTTAAACTAATTAAATTACACCCATTACATTAAGGAAAGCAAGGCAAATGACTAATACAATCTTGATTAACTTGTATTTAGTCTAATTCACCAGAAATCAGCTTGGAAAGGCATGTGCTCAGCCGGAATTTGGAGTCACCTTGCGGCTGTCCAATGAAAAACAAGAACATCACCATTTCGGCTCTCCAATAGGAAGTGAGGGACAATCTGATTTGCATCCCTTCTCCCATTGGTCACACTTCACTAGAGAGTCTTGGGGGCTGTGCCAACCTTGATTTGTGTGCCAATCTAGCTGTTGAAGTGAGTAAACCCATGGTTGAAGGAAAAGTGGTCGGGTGCTCTTAAACCGGGTTCATGGGCAGAATGTATCCGGTTTTCAGGCTTGGTTTTCCCTTAGCAAAAGTGGTCGTGCTTTGGATTTTAAGCTATGGGGGGAAACCTTAGGGTGTGTATTAACCCTTCCAAAAGAGAAATCAAGGTTATGACTTGTGTAAGTAAGGTGATTAAGCAAAAACCTCTAACCATGCAGAATTGACTCCATTCTGGCCGGTTTGAAAGAATGCCTTGATTCTCCATCCTCTTGCATGCATGATTTGAAATCAATGCTTGGACTTGGAAGCTAACATCTTGAGGATTTCAAAAATGTAAAAATATGGGACTTAAGGCACAATGTAACTTAAGAAATTAAGTGCACAAAACCGGGCATTTTCTGGTTTGTCAGCCCGTTTGGTGCTGCTTGGTCTTCTTCCAAAATGTGAGCTATTCTCTTCACTTGGAACCTTGTTCTTGGACGTGTGGGACTTGTTTCATCATGAACTTGATCTTGGCTAGGTAGGATTCCATCAGAACCCCAATCTAGGACCCTTGTTAACATTGCATTAGATAATTCAGTACAATAGTACTATTAGTCAGTAACGTTTACATAAAGTGGACTTTTGCCTGACTCGAGCGTTAAAGTTTAATTCGGTGATTGAAACTAAGTTCCCTGTAGACACGACCCTTACTTGCCGTTGCCAGCTACAACTGGCACCATGCACTTGCGATAACACATTTTAAGACTAACACTCGCTCTCTTCGAGACACCTCCTCAGGAGGTTAGAGATCTTCTGTTTGTCGATATTGTAGGGGCCAGGTAGCCTCATTGGACATTTACTTAATTAAATTTTTGGGTTTCCGCACTAAAAATAAAAAAATAAAAAAATAAAAAATTGTAAAATCCTATTTCCAATATTAAAAATAATTCAAAAGATACTATTTTAGAAGTGGTAAATGATTAAAAAAGAAATTGTTAATGACTAAATATAAAAATATATCATGCAGCAATTATCATGCCAGTTAGTAACCATCATTTTAAGTGTGACTTAATTGTCAAAAAAAAAGTTAATACCACCAATTAAATTATGCCACCTCCAAATGAAATAAGAGAGTAACACGTGGCATAAATGGTTGAATTTCGTTTAGTTTCAATATAGATATATATAAATATATAGAATTGAGTTAGATCATTGTTAGTTTGGAGTTTAATTCAAATTGTTGAATTTTTTTAGTCAAGAAACTTATCTTATTAAGGTAAACAATTTTCAAGAAAATTTTTTAATCAGATTCAATTATGGTGAAGTCAATAGGAATTTCAAGTCCGCATCAAAGTAATTTGTACTTGAATCTCTAATTAGATAGGGGTCGATCAATGTGCCCCTCTAGCATCCTTGTGCCCCCTCTGATCCTGCCAGTAAATTTGGCATTAAGCTAATTACATGACAGGGCCTGTTTATCAAGGGGAAATGAATTTTGTGAATGGGAGTGTGTGAAATGAAAATCTTGCTGCCCAGTATATATGTAAATAATTTTTTTAGAGCAACCTTAGTTTTTTTTTTGTGGTAATAAAATGAAAATGTTCTATTACCACGTTCAATCCCTCGATATCTAGACAATTGCGTCCACCTAGAGAATTTACAGGTGATATTTAAATAAACTCAATTCTAAGGCTAATTTGTTGTTGCATAGTTTCCACTATCTCTGATCTTCAGAGCAAGCGCATGTCCTGAACCACTTTCTATTAGTTAGAATTTGGTGTAGCTCTTTAAGATTCTCAATTTCACTGGAGTCGAGCTAATGTTAGTACAATAAGGGATAGACATCTCCCATCAGAGATTTTCTCCATTTACATGCCTTGAAATCGAGACCTTGCTTAAGGAAACAAGTGGCGAACCACTTGAACCAACCTGTGTTAGTTCCATAGGGACCTTATTATAAAGTAACCAAAGTCTATATGAATATTTTTGGATATTCTGTCTATTCTAAACTGACTTATCCCATAATCACCTTGCATCCATTCATAACCTGAGTTCATCGTATAAACGTCAATAGAAGATGCAACCAACTCGACTTTATTGTGGAGCCGCCTTTAATTATTTCCTTAACCTTGTACACTTGCTTCTTATACTGGCAAAACTATGATTTGTAGGCTTGTACGTCCACCAAGAGTTGTTCTTCAAATAGTGTTCATGCACCCATTTCACCCAAAGATTGTCCTCTACACTAGCTACTTCCTATATGCACTTGCCAATCATATCTTTGTTTCAAATCGTAATATTTCTGGGTACCAGATCTCTAAACTTCTTAGGCCTACAAACCATATTCCCTTGCCAACAAAGGGTTCTCAAGTTTTTCTGACCCCCCCGGCAAATAGAAACTTCCTATAAATTGCCTCAACATCCTTGAATACCTACCTACCTGTTCAGGAAGCAAAAACGTTCATACTCCAGAATTCAATAACACTCAACAAGACATTATTTATCAAAACAACTCTTTCAGTATAGTAGATATTTCTACTACTCTATAACTTTAGTCAGTAGTTAATTTATCAACTAGTAAATCATAATCACCTAAAGGTGGTGGTGTATATAAAAAACCGACACCAAAAGCCAAAAAAATAGAACCAAAAATCGGTTAACCGAATAAATTTTATAAAAAATCAATTCGGCCGGTTTGAAAATTCAATTAACCGCTGGTTAAACGAACTAAAATTAATTTTTTTTAAAAATTATAAATATAAAAAATGAAAATCTAGGTACGAAAGTACACTTTTGTAATTATTTATGAATGGCAAAGAAATTTAATTTTTTAAAGAAATTTAAACTTAAAAAATAAAAATTTAGGTTAAAAAGTACACTTTTAAATTATCGATAAATGGTGAACCGTACTTGTAACTGAATCAAAAAACCAGTTAACCGACGTTTTCGGTTCGGTTACAGTTCAGGTTTTTGACAAATCGAAATTTTCGGTTAACTGATTTTCGGCAAACCAAAACTCCGGTTAACAACTTTTGCACACCCCTATGTGAAGAACAACTTCCTTTGGATAAAAGTCATAAAACCAATTCTTACAAGAAGTTGATTACTTGAGTCATCAAAAATTTCCGCAAATATCACATACGGTTATCTTCATTAATGTACAAGCCTGAGACTTGAGCAAATTCCTCAATTGTAGCTAGCATAGCCATAATATAATTCTCAACAACTTTGCTAAAGAGAATTAAATCATCTGTAAAGTTAAGGTGAGTATGCCACTGGTTCCTACATCCAGGGTCCATAGCCATTAATTTACGCATTCTGGACAAATACTCCATGCTAAGGACAAATAAAAGAGAGAATAGAGGGTCCCCTCGCCTTACTCCCATTAACCTTAAAGCTTCTTTTGATTCTCACCATTGAAAACTAGAGAGCAAGCAACATCCCTAACATATCTTCAGCATTCATTATCAGCATTTTTGTTGTGCAATTGATAGTAGAAAATATCTTCAGCAAGCAACTACGTACAACTTGATCATTTTTGTTGTGCAATTGATAAATGCATGTAAGAGGCTACCTTCCTCTTCTAACCATCGCAAAAAATATCTTCGGCATCAATCTTCCCATATTGGTCCAGTCAATTTTGCTATTTTGTTGCGTCGATTTTAGGAAAAATATCAATAGATTATTGTAAGCATCCTTTTCTTTTTTGTTCTCATGCTTGCAAATCAGCATTATCAGGATGCATACGCAGTCCCCTCTTGAGCTCTATTGTAGCGTTTGGTTGAAAGTAGTGCAATCATTAAGCAATGAAATAAATCATGCAATGCAAATATTAGTGTACAGAAATTGGTTAATAATTGCATTACAATGTTTGGTTGAGTTCAAAGACCAGAGTAACACTCAATTATCAAATTTTTTTCAAAATAGTACTCAATTATTTTTGTTTTCCCTAGTAGCACCCAGTTATCATATTTGTTTCCCAAACAACATTCTTCTACTTGGTAACTTATACAACCGGTTAAAATTTAATTCATTTTTTTTTTGTTTGGGCAATGGTCAACTATAGATTTTAAACCAAATTAACACCAAATAAATTATCCCTACCCCCTCCCTATTTCTCATCTTTTTGGGGTCTTATTTCTCTCTCTCCTCAAACCCCAAACCCCAAACCCCAACAAGCTATGAATTTTTACCTTCCCTCAACCATGATTAGTACATGCTTGAGAAGAGAGAGGCAGGGGAGCACTTGAGTTGGAGAAGAAAGAGAAGCAGGGAAGGAGGTTTGGGGTTTGAGGAGAGAGAGGGAGATAAGACTCCAAATAGCTGAGAAATAGGGAGGGGGTAGGATAATTTATTTGGTATTAGTTTGGTTTAAAATTTGTAGTTGACCATTGCCCAAACAAAAAAAAAATAGATTTTAACCGGTTGTATAGGTTACCAAGTAGAAGAATGTTGTTTGGGAAACAAGTCTGATAACTGGGTGCTATTAGGGAAAACAAAAATAATTAAGTCCTATTTTCGAAAAAATTTGATAATTGAGTGTTACTCTTGTCTATAAACTCCTGTTTGGTTACAAAGTTTTTACAAGTGTAATAGAATGAATTCATCTACAAACAATACTTAATTTTACACATGACATGAAATACTTGCAATTCAATTCGCATTTTATGTTTGCCTATTTTAATTATTTGTACCTTTATTGATAATTATCATTCAATATCTTATCCTCATGATTATGATGTTTCATATGAGATTTACTTCACTCTATTTCTTCTAGATTACAATAATGTAATATTGTTCAAGTTTACCAAGTAGAGAGAAGATAATGATGATGATGATGATGATGATGATGATGACGTGTGTGTGTGTGTGTGAGTGTGTGTGTGTGTGTGTGTGAGAGAGAGAGAGAGAGAGATAGACGAGACATGATGACCAGAACATACAAAAATGCAGTTACAATAATATGATTACGGTTTAGGTTAAACTTTATCTAATATAGAGAAGGGAGAGAGGGGTGAGGGGGCTTCAAGCCTTTAAAAATGGTGTCAACGTAATAAGAGATGGGAAGTAGAGGAGAGGCAATGGCAAGAAGAGAGAGAAAGTTCTCAAATGTAATAGCTTATAGTTGGATAGACTTTGATTCAAAAGTGTGCAATCACAATTGTTTAGGAAAATTCAAGTAATTGTAGTTGCATAGATTGAGGTAAATGTAATTATAATGCAATCTTGATTACATTCCTTAATGGTAACCAAATATGATAATGGAATCACCATTACCATTTTGATTACATTACCACTTTGATTATATAGAACCAAACAAGCCATAAGAGTCTCTTTCTAGCTAGCCTCATCTTTTTGTTGATGTATACTGACAAACTTATTCTTATTCAATAACATCAAAGGTTTCCTCAGGTTCCTAAGAATAGCTAGCCATGATAGTTCATTCATTTGGACTAGTGCTCAAACTGAGTCTCATAGGACTGTGATCAAATAAACTCTCTAGCAAGTACTCTACCATGCACCATCATTACACTCAGCTCGTGTCTGTCCTCTCCAGCTCGACTGCCTCCTCCCTAAATCATAATTTTATATCCACTCATTCTTAATCCATTTGTCTGGTTTGTTGGGGCCGCTACTGGTCTAATGATAGCCAGTAGTAAGTCCCTTATACTTTGATTTTTTCATTTGATTTAAATTTTTAGTGACATTATTGGTTTATTCAAATAAATTTTCTCTTTGTGAGAGATAGATTTCTCTCATTCTTTGAGAGTTAGGGGTTTTCTACCGAACAATTAGCTATTGGGTCCACTGTAGTATGAGTAAATATTTATGTGGTCCACTATAATATCAGATAAACTCAAGTTTGGGTAATAATTTATTGCAGTACTACTGTTTGGGGTACTATTCTTTTTTGGGCTTTCTTGCAGATATTCAAAATTATTGGGCTTTTTTGCAAAACTAAGCTTTATATTTTTGTTTAGATATAATGACTTTACTGGTACCAGTTATCACAATCTACTACTGTTATCATAAATATTATATTTTCCATGATTAACCACCCACCATACTTAGCAAAATAATTAAAACTTAATTAGAGAGTTTCGACCATTACCTGAACTTAGTCAGCGTTGGACTCCGGCGTTCTTTTAGCTTACGGTTTATAGATATTGCTAATCTTATCCTCACCTTCCTTAGATCAGGCACAACACAGATTCGTTTCGTTTCCTACATCAGACTGTAGTCACTAATCAATTTTTATATATTTTAAAGGATAATGAGACTTTAATCAAGAAATTATAATATTTAAGACATAAGGTTCAATTGAATAACGTTCCCTACTAGGAAAACTTCTTTTATTGAAAGCTTGAAAGTAGAAATATCACAATAGAAAGCTTGAAAAGGGACTATAAGCTAAGATCATTAGAGATGCTTGCTTATAGAGAAATAGAGAATCCCGACTTGTCTTTCGCTCAAAAATGCTCAAATGACTGTGCCCATTTTCAGCGATCGACCTCTCCTTTTATAGAGAGTTAGGGGTACATACTATTCCTTAATGGCTGCAGTACATACTGCGTTTTCACATGGCTATAGTACATAATGATTTTTCACATTGCTATAGTACATATTGATGACTATAGTACATTGCTTTATCTTAGAGACTTAACACTTGTCAAAATAGTACAATAATAGAGCAACAACTTTTCAAAGCTTTTAATGATGACAGGACTAGTCATCATTATTGAGATTTCGCACGCCTTCATTCCAATTATATCTTTCAGACCATCACTATCTAGATAATCATCAAAACCTTCATCTAATTAAAGATGCTCCAGGTCCTATTTCTCAAATAATTTGAGAAGATATTTCTTTCTTTTTTTTTTATAAGAATTTTCCATTTCTAACATCAATGAAATAATCTAAAATATCTTCTGAGATTGCTCCTTCCACCTTCATGTATTCTTTAAATTCATTGTCATAGACAAAAGTAGTATTCCCATAATGCATTAACATTTTTCCATGTTCAATTAATGCTAAACTTTGATGATAAATATTGTAAAAATCGATTGCTCTTGCTAAAGCACGATCAGTAACAAATCCTCCTCGTTTTGGAAACCATTCTTGTCATTGATCATAATGATCGTCGTAATCAATGATTTGAACAAGATAATTGGCTGGTTTGACTTTTCCATTTTCATATTCAATTAATGCACAATATATCTCCAAATATAGGGGTCTGCTATATAGAATTTTTGTTGAACCCTCAGGAGATGTAAGAATCTAATGGATCTTCTTGAACATGCATTGTTGGAATTTGGTTAATGTTAAGAAAAATGGAAACTTTGGATCTATGATTTTTGTAAAGTAAACTATCATCTCGTATTCTCAGGCTTTAATGAGGGGGTCATTTGGAGATATTGAATTTGTTGGGAAACTAACACCACCAACTCCAGACTTATAAGGAAAACAGGTCATTGTACTCCAAGACTCCCGAATATCATAAGAATAGTAATACTAATAACCAATGCAGGCTGCATACCACTAATTGAACCATTTTTCTTGAACATGAGAGCTTATTTTTTCTTGGATATCATAAGGACATCTAAGGTAATTGACTTGTAACTCTAAAAGGAAAAATCTTGCATACCACTCATTGAACCATTCTAGTAGTAATGACATTTCGCTATCGATTTCCTCATTTTCTGGCAGGAGGTCTGCTTTAATGATCACCATTAGCGAGTTCTCGAGTTAAACTATCTGTCAGAGAGCTCTTCAATCTTGTATATGTTCAATAGAGAAGGAAAACTAGTTAAGTTATAATTGTCAACGCAGGAGTCGCCCTTGCGCTTGCATATTTGATAAATTCTTTTTTCACAAAACCAAGTATTCCTTTGTAATCAGTTCACATAAGAAAAAGTTTTGGGGCTAAAAAGATTAAGAATTTTTCAATTTCCCTCATGACTATAAGGATTTCTTTTCCTATCGTGGGATAGTTGCATTCTATCTTATTAAAACTTCCATTATAATATTTGCAGAGTTTTTCACCTTCTTTGATTTTGAGTACCACACTCCAATGCTCAATGCTAGCATTTGTCTCAAGAACTAAGTCATCTCATTCATTAGGAAAATTAAGAACATGAAGATTTTTACACATCTTTTTGAAATTCTAAACAATCTTCATATCATTAGTGGTCCATGTCCAATTTACTTCTTTTTTGAGTTTTTGCTACAATGACTTTCTTAGTTTAGCTAAATCTTTAATGAAATCTAAAATATAGGTAAGGCATCCAAGAAATATTTTCAGTTGTTTTCTGTCTTCAATCTTTTCAGAAAAATTCTCTATTTTCTTCTAGTATGTGTTTTTGTAGAATGTTTTGTCCAGCTTTTATCCGTAGATCTAAGAATTCAATTTCTTGTTCAGCATAAATGCATTTGTTCTTTCCAAGTATAATACCATGATCAATGCACCTTTGGGTGACGGCTAAGACATCATCTTTGTGTTGTTCTATGGTTTTGGAAAAGACAAGGATATCATCGATGTAAACTAAACAACAATGACTAAGGTCTTTGAAAATGTTATCTATTCTTCTCTAAAATATTTGAGGTGTATTTTCAAGATCAAATGGCATTACTATCTATTCATAATGTTCTTGTAGGGCACTAAATGCTGTTAAAGGAATACTTTCTTCATCCATTTTTATCTGACAGTATCCGCTTTGGCAATCCATTTTTTAGAACCAAGAGGCTCCTTGAATTCTATTGAAAAGACTGTTTTGTTAGGAATGTAATAACCATCAAAGATAGTATTATCATTAAGCTTTTTGTAGTTGATCACCATTCTTGACTTTCGTTTTTTTCTTCTACATGATTTCTTACCATGAAAGCGGGACTAGTGTGAAGACTCTTGCTATTCTTGATTAATCCTTTATCCATAAGTTCTTTAATTTGTTTATCGAATTCTTGGATATCCTGGTGTGTATACACCATTTGTTTGGCTAGGATAATAGTGTTGGGATTTAATAGAGTGATTTTAACGAATGTTTTATCTTTATCCCAAAACTTTAGAGGATTATCAGAGTATAGTTCTTTGCATAATTTCTCTTGTTGTTCAACAATCTACTCTTTTATAGATAGTTCAAGCAATGAGATTGTCAGTGCTATTTCTCGTTGTGCCGGCATTACCATCTCACCACGCTAGCTGCATGTAAATTTAATTTTCTGATGAGTGTAAGCCTTGCTTAATTTTTCAATAGGAATTGAGTGACCATTGATTGTAAATGTTATTTGATTTATGGTCTGTGCATGGAGAATATAATCTTTGAAAATTATTTCCAATAATCATATCATGAGAGGGATGATCGGTAGCCCATAGAACTGGTATAATGCATTGAACTCCTCCTGATTCTATGGATAACCTTTTTATGGCTTCATTGTATCAACTATCCTCACTTGTAAAGAATTTTTAGCGTTTTTTCACAAAAATTTTGGAAATAACGATTTTTTTCCAAAGCAACAGAATAACCACTATCTATGTAGACACACAATTCATACTTATTATATCCCTCTAAGTATACATTTATTGGGATATAGATGCTATTAGGATTGGTGTTGGTGACTTCATAGCATATCTCCATAGTCATGGTTTTGATTAATTCATCCTCATAACTTGGCTTACTAACAGTTCTTGTTTTTTACCCAATTACCTTTCTATCTAGACTCATACTTCGGTCTACACTAGGTCTTGCAGATTCAAAACTCATTCTATTCATTTCACTCGTTATACTAATTGTATCATCCTCTTTAAACTCTTCTTTAGTTGATGAAGATCCTTCTTCCCATTCTGATCTTGTACTCGTGCTTCTTAATAATTGAGGTTTAATGGTAATTTTACCATTCTTATTAATTTTTATTACATTTTTCTTATTGATTTTTGTAGGCTTGGCAAAGCTGGAAATCCAAGAATGATCACTCTTTATCTCCTGTGGATTGGATTTAATCATCTGAATCTTTTGCATAGGGGTAGGACTTTCAAATTTTTCTACCTCTATTATTATGACCTTAGTTTTTGGATCTATAGTATTATCTAGTTTGTAGATAATTTTCTAAAATGTCTTTAATGGATATCCTCCTCCTTTCATATCTATCCCAACTGTTTTTATCTTAAGCGATAAGAAGTTTTTGGTAAATTTGTCTTTTAATCTCACATAATATCCAGGACGATAATTGAATCCTACCAATCCATTACATAAATTAGTCTTAATTCCTGTGATAATTTGATTATTGAATTTGGTATGCCTAATATCACAGAGTAAGGCATAATGATCAATATATTTGCCATAATATTGTAATAGAGTAATTTGTACTTGAACACTTTCAACATGGATATACGTATACTTTGTATCTTTGTTATGCTTAAGGATGTTTTTCCAATTAATGAGATTTACTTTTCCTACATCATACTCACACTATTTTATCTCTAAATCTCCTTCTATTATTTCGAACACATACTTACTCTTTAATTGAAAGATGGATTTTCTATAGATCATATCTTTTTGAATTGTTGGAAGAACCCAATCTCCTTTAACTTCCTCGTGATCATTGTCTATGATAAATTCTTCTCCTTAAAGATCACCAAGACTAACCGATCTACTTTCCATCATATGACTTGTTTCTTTATAATCACTTTCTTTATATTCATTGTCCACTATAATTTCAATAATCCCTTTGTTGTTATTTAGGGCTAGGTCTAGTGCCTCATTTTCACTAAACTCAACATAATCTAGGCTACCCAAGGTCTCAATAAGCTCATTATTCTTCCTATTTTTGCATTCATTAACATAATGTCCTACTTCTCTGCATACCTAACATTTGCAGTTGCTTTCCTTGCATGACAACAAGCTGCTTTCCTAAAAAATCTACGTTTTTTAGGACTTGATTTGTTGTAATACTTTCTTTTATATTTCTCTCCCCTTTGCTTATTAAAACTCTTTTTCTTATAAAATTTTCTCTTTCGTCCCCTTTTAAGTTCTTTTCCCCATTGGTGAGGTGAATCCCAACAAGTTAGGAATTGTTTCTTAATTTTCTTTTGCTTTTGGAGATCAAGACATTGATCATTTACCTATTTTCTTAAATAAGAGATTCTTAAACCAAGGGTATCAATGACATCAGCACGTTCAAGCCATGCAATGTATTTTTCATTAATTATAGAATTTATCGGATATGGCAATTTGTCATAGAACATACCAAGATTGGTTTCATTGTGCCTAATTTCGTAATAATATTGATTAAATTCAGCAATATAATTTTCCATATATCTCTTATCCCATAGTTTTGTATTATTAATATTTCTCTGTTATTGTCTTGCCTTTTCTTCAGAGCCAAGTTTAGCTTTGATAAATTCGATTTCAATTTTCTTACATAGATTTTTAAACATGTAGTTGGGGTTTCCATCATTCTTAATATATTTTTACTATCTTCATTTAATGAATCATACCAGTCAGTTATAGTGTCAGAAAAACTATGTTCGATACAACTTAGAAAATTTACAGTAGTCCATGTAGTGTTCAGGTTTAAGAGATTCTTCATGCCTCTTTTCCAATGTTCAAATATTTCTTCTCTATTACGAGATCCATCTGTATTTAAGATGTAATCCGTCTGACTAATTGGGGTAAGGCCAACGTATTCAAAGGTTGTAGTTTTCCTTGGGATGAACCTGAGTGAAAAATTGGTTGTACGTCCTGTTGGAACGTACCTAGGTCATATAAAATGAGTATTTCTTCGAAAAGGTTCACCAAATTCTTCAGGTTTATGAACAACATTGTTAACCAAATTGATCTCTATCTCACTTAAGTCGAGTTCTTCTTCGATTTTATCAATCTCATCTTCAACAACCATTTTACCATATTTTTTTAATGCCATTTTCTTCTAATTTCTTCTAAAGGTTAAACATTAAGATCTTTGTAATCTCCGCACGTAGACGGCACGTGTTTGGAGTGCTTGTTGTCTTCTGCTAGAGAAAAGTCTTGAGCTCTTAAGAGTTCTTCTAAAAAAATGCCGACCCCTGAATGAGGGGAGTAACTCCCTTTTTATAGAGAAGTCCGAGTTAGGGTTTTCCTTCTCGTCTTTATTAAAAGGAATAATCATTTATTTTCTGCATCATTTATGCCACGTGGCACTTTTTAATTGGTCGTATACATTTTCAATAAGTATTTAATATTTAATGGAATGTCGTAATTAATTTAACACGTGGCGTGTTGTAATTGGCCAAAAATAAAAGTATTTATTTCTTTCCATGCGGCAGGTCTTGGTTGGTTAACCAAAAATTTGCATTTTACAAATGCCCCATCGAGAGTTGGCTGCACCCATGATCTTGGAATATTTGGTATGGAGGGGTCTCGAAATTTGAATGCGGAGATTTACACAACCTTAGATATGCAGTACCTAGGTCGAAATCCTTGACTTGATAGGGTCTTCAACAAAAGTTACGAACCAATTTATTGGTGACCCCTTTTTTTTCCTTTTTTTTAAAATTTGAATTGAATATATCAATATGTTTGATTGATATACTCAAATAAAAAGCTTCAGGATTCTTTCTTCGATTTGGAATAAGAAACTTACTTGAATAAAATATATCATTCAACGCAGAAGATTTGAACTTTCCATTAGTGCGTACTACACCCATAAATTTTTTTGGAATGTATCAAATTAGGTCTTGATTTTTATTCTGTTGACCTAATATATATAACATATGATTTTGAGGAGAT
>JACYFF010031959.1:18205888-18262889 GCA_017589665.1 Selenicereus undatus
TATATTGTAAACCATGCCCTTTGCTGTGAGCTTCCTCGTGTTTTTCGGCGGCATGCTGGTGCTTTGATGGCCTCTTTTCACTTTGGCAGCCCATGTGCTATGAAGTACCTTTCATTTGCAATAAATCGTCATCCTTTCACTTTTTGTTGTGTCTTGTTGCTGATTTTTTTTTTTCCGTAAATCTTTTACTGAGACAAAGCCCCTTAATGCACTGTTGTGAATGTGGGATTCAGTTTCCTTTCAACGGATTTACTTTACTTTAGTGCTCTCTTTGCTATGGTGTTCTCCCCTTGTTTTATTGTTTTACATTTGATTATTGAGAATGCACATCTCACCTTCTTTCCGTATCTCTCTGCAGTCGTAAGATCGGTGCCAGAAGCGAAACTGTAGAAGTAAAATCGGTATAAGCAGCAAAACGGGAGCACCTCATTGTTAATAGTTTAAGGAAGCAACACTTGAAGGTAATTTTATCCTTTTTCTTCATTTTCGTTTCTGTGTGCTGCGTTTTCTTTCTTCTCGGCCCTTTTTTTTGTTTTTTGTCTTCGTTTTTTTAGCGCTTCTCTCTTTCTTTCTTTCATTTTTGTTTCCATTGTGCATAACTCCCTTTGATTTTTGGCTTAGATAAATTTGAAACAAAATTTATATTTTTCTGACTTGTTTGTCTCAACCTATGTCGTTGTGCACTCTCTATTTTATGTTGGAATCTCTAATAATTGATTGTGGTTAACCTTAGAATGCTTAACCCTTTGGGTGCATCAACGGGTTGACCTTGAATCCTTCTAAGGCAAAGAATCTCAAGAGACGAAAATTCTCAAGAAGCGAATTTGATTTAATATCGGTTAACCTTTGAATTATTAACCCTTTTTGGTGTATCAATGGGTTAACCTTGAATCCTTTTAAGGCGAACTTCACAGAGGCGAAAATTATCAAGAGGTGAATTTGTTTTAGCATCGGTTAACTTTTGAATGTTTAACCCTTTTGGATACATCAACAGGTTAACCTTGAATCCTCCTAATGCGAACTTCCCAAAGGCGAAAATTCTCAAGAGGCGAATTTGATTTAATATCGGTTAACCTTTGAATGCTTAATCCTTTTGGGTGCATCAACGGGTTAACCTTGAATCCTTCTAAGGCGAAGATTCTCAAGAGACGAAAATTCTCAAGAGACGAATTTGATTTAATATCAGTTAACCTTTAAATGCTTAACCCTTTTGGGTGCATCAACAGGTTAACCTTGAATCCTCCTAAGGCGAACTTCCCAAAGGCGAAAATTCTCAAGAGGCGAACTTGATTTAATATCGGTTAACCTTTGAATACTTAACCCTTTTGGGTGCATCAATGAGTTAACCTTGAATCCTCCTAAGGCGAACCTCCCAAAGGCGAAAATTATCAAGAAGCGAATTTGTTTCAGCATCGGTTAACCTTTGAATGTTTAACCATTTTGGGTACATCAACAAATTAACCTTGAATTTCCTCCCAAGGTGACATTCCAAGAGCAAAGGTTTTCAAGAGGCGAATTGACTGATGAAGAGCCCTTGCTTGCATTTGTGCCCATTTTCTTTTCTTCTTTATTTCTCTAGCGCTTCCATGTCTATTTTTTTTTCCAGTCTTCATTCGATTATTAGATTGCTACGACTCCCCCTGTAATAAGCCCTACAACTCAATTTTTTATATTTCTGCTATTGATGCAAGTTTTATTCAAGATGGTCACTTTTATGGACAAAACCACTAGCGGGCGACGGTATTTACACTTCCAAGTCTGATTGTGCTAGAGGTCCTCCGAGCCTTCCTTGGTGGTCCACGGAGAATCTGAAGACAGGCGAAACGTTTTTGCTCTCTACTCACATTAAAATGAAAGAGAACCTCACATGTTACCAATTGTTACGTCATGACATAGAGTCCGAGCGCAAATCATGGGCTAAGTTACCGTTGCATGGGAAATTTTCTTACAAACCGCTTTATTGAGAGTGGTTAGAGGATATCCTCGTTCGTTGCAAGGACAAACTCACAACCCTTCATCTGTTTGATGCTTTGTATGCTTCGCTCTTGCTTTACGACCGGTTTTCAAATCTCATCCCAGTAGTGTGCGAGTATTGGTGTCCTGAAACGAACACATTGCATACTTCTAAAGGCGAGGTGTCATTATCTATCTTTAATATTTACAGCTTCCTCAGGCTTCCACTTTCAGGGCGTCTTTATGATGAAGTTGCTCCTACCCAACGGGAACTCACAAATAAGCTTCCACTGAGTTGTAGTTATCTATTTGTTGCTTACCACAAGCTCATGCAAGGTCGCAAGGGCAAGCCGACAATAGAGCAATGGATTGCCTTCTGGTTTCGAGGACGCAACAAGTACCATATTGCTAGGAAGCCTGATCAAGACAACTAGATCCCTCATCCAGTAATATTGACTTCCATTATCGACGCAGGAGCCCGTGGGTGGGGTGATTGTCAGGTCATTTTCGACGAGCTGGGAGTGGTCATACGCCAACGTACTAAGACCTTTCTAGCTGCATTTCTCTCTTGTTGGTTATGCACATTCGTCTTGTCAGTTAGAGATGTTGGTTGCATATGCCCCTGCACTTTCAGTGTTGCCTCTTTCATGGCATCAGGTGTAGGGTATTGTCTCCCTACAGCGATTCTTACGAGTGTCTACAAGGGACTTAATGAAATTTCGCGTTCTTCACATCCAGGTAAGGGTGAGGGATATTTTCCTGCCCATTTCCTTTATGCTTGGTTAGCTAAGAACTTTGATGTATACGAGCTAGTTGGTGATGCTTCCTCCAGTCCAGGCATGGTGAAGTTTAGCGGCATTGGTCAAGCCAAGTCGCTTCAGCTTGAAGAGGGCAGGGAACTCATCGGTTCTAAAAGGGGCTTTTGCGCATTCATCCATCATCAACCGACTGAAGGAGACTCTTGTGGACGATGGCAAGCTATCGAGAGCTGACTTTGCTTACTTTGTCAGCATTAGTTTGAGTTTTTTCTCTTATCGCTGTGATGATAGCTTTGTCATGGAGCATTACTGCTCCGACCGATTCAGTAGACAATTTGGCTTCCATCAGGATGTTCCTACAGATCTAGACTTTGATAACCTTTCTGATCCTGAAACAATGCTTCGTTTTCACCAGACACTTACGCGTTATGGAACAGGGTCTCAAGTCTTACTTCCCGGGTAATGCAAATTACTCGAGAGAAATACAACTCGTGCATTTCGTGAATGGTGGTCCAAGATGTTCATTTCCTCGGCTTGCAATCCGCATGCCAGTGATTCCAAGAGAAAACGAAGTGATTTATTTGACACAAACACTTCAAAGGATGAAGGCAAAATTGGTTCTAAACCTAAGTTGAAGATTGTTCGTTCTGAAAAGCCTTTAAAGCCTTTTGTTCCACTGATGGGGGATGGTTCTTCCCGTGTCAAGATTCCAGGAATAGATGTTGTCATCTCAGCAACGCCCATCCCTGCAATCCCTATTCAAAGCATTGCGCCACTACCACAGGTAACGAATGAGATTAAAGCATAATGTAAACCTGAGATTAATCTTGTTGCGGATGGTCAGGATGAGATACCTATCGGAGTTTGTGAGCCAACTACCGAAAAGGTAACTGAGCTTCCCCCAGAAGGTGCTGAGAATATCGTGGATATCCTCAATTCTGAACCTAATCCTACTGAATGCATGGTACTCCCTTTTCTTTTCTTATAAATAGAAACACGATTTATTTGCAAATGTGTATCTCACCTTCTTCGTCCCTGTATACATCTTCTATTCTTTTTCTTGTTTTTCTTTTTTTTTGACAGGGAGAAAGTGATGATGTGAACTTCAAGGAGGAATTGACACACGTTCCTCTGCCATCAGGAAGTTAATGTTTCCCGTCGATTGGACGAATACCATCATTTGGTAATGATTTATTTGATGGTAGGTCAAGATTAGTTGACTCGCGAGGTGTTTGTTCCCTGGATGATGATGAGGTCGAGTCCATCCATAGAGTCAATGCGCCTTCACTGGTACCTCGCCCACAACGCCCTTTGAGGACTCCCCAAAGGGAAATTTCTATTTTCAACGCTAACGTCGTTATAAAGGAGGTGGATAGGAATGTTGCGCGAGTATTTGGTAAAGCCATTCTTGACAAGGTGTGTCGCACCCCTTTTGATGGGCTTCCTTATCTTAAAGGCGATTTTGACAGCCTTTATGCTACTATCCTTCAAAGAGGTGTCGACGTCACTCCTCTAGAGAGCAAGGTTGAAGGGTTGATCAAGCAAGCATGTGACTTCAAGGACCTGCAACAGAGCTACTCCGGTCGAACATCTGCTGAAGAACATGATACTTGTCGCATGGAGGTGCAAGGTAAGCTTGATGAGGCCTCTCGTCGGCTGAACATAGAGGGCGCTCATTATGAAGCGAAGACGGCCGAGCTGAAGCATGTTGAATCGAGACGTTAGGAACTGTTGAAAGAACTTCAACTTTTAGAAGAACAACAGAAAGATCTTAACTCTCTGGTAGCGGCCAGCGAGCATTTGCTTCAAGAAGCTGAGCGGGAAGTTATTGACTTGCAAGGTCAAATTGACATACTTAATGTCATTGAAGTGATGGATGCAGCCACAAAAGCTAGTTTAGAGAAGGCTGAAGCCTACATAAAGGAATCTTTTGAGGATTTGAATAATTTTCAATGGGATCCATAGTTGACTCCTTTTCTTTCTTTTTTTTTGAGATGGACTTGTAATGCACCTTGCACTTTTGATGTAAGTTTAATATCTAATAATGCGAATTTTCTTTTATCCCTTGTTGCACATGTGTCTTTGGTTGATTTTTCTTGCGATTTGGGTCCCATAATTATCAACTTTACGACAATAAATGAATTTATACCTTGCTGAATCTTTAAATTCAGAAGTTATATAAAACCCTCAATCAGATGAACATTTTTTATGAACAAATTTCATGATGACTGTACTTGGGTATATACCAAAGTTGCCTACGTACCTGAAGGGAACCTTAAAGGATCAAGTCATACGTAGTTTAAAGAACAAGACCTCCTTTTTTTTTGTTTAGCCATTCACAGTTTATACTCTTGCGGGCCAGGAATATTACAATGGAGTTTAATTTAAAAGCATGAACAGTTTAGGCTCATGTTTAGAAGCTTACATGTACTAATACATTAAGGATAGCATAATTTTAGGAACTTGCCATTTATCGGCCCAATTCGCACTCCGTCAGTACCGACAATGTTATAGGCTTCGTTGGTGTAGACTTCTCGAATCATGTAGGGGTCATCCCACTTGGAAGTGAACTTGCTTCTAGTCTTGTGTGGGATAATGATCGGTCTTCTCACTGCGAGCACTTGATCTCCAACTTGAAACGAACGCGATCGTACTTTTTTATTGAACGCTTGTGATAAGCGAGCTTGACAGCATTCCAACTTTTCCTGCGCCAAAAGTCTTTTTTCATCCAGGGCCTCGAGTTCAGCCAAGCGAAGCTTGTGATTTTCATCTTCGGTTAAGCCTTCCTAAATGGCAATACATAGCGAAGGGATTTGAAGTTCCAAAGGTAACACTGCTTCAACCCCATACACCAGAGCGAAAGGAGTTGATTGGGTTGGTGTCTTGTGCGTGGTCCTGTATGCCCAAAGAGCCTCCCCTAACCTTTCATGGCAATCACGCTTTGACTTTGCCACCACTTTGCTTAATAAGTTGCAGAGCGTCTTATTGAAAGCTTTTGCCAACCCGTTTTTGCAGGTGCGTTGTACATCGAGGATTTGCATTGGACAAACTTGAACTTTTCGCAAAGAGCGGTCACCAGCTTGTTGACAAATGGTTTGCCATTGTCAGTGATGATATATCGAGGCACGCCATATCGGTAGATGATATGGGTCCGAATAAAATCAACAACATTTTCTTTTTTGACTTCTCTCAGTGGGATTGCTTTTGTCCATTTGGAAAAGTAGTCGGTTGCCGCCAAGATGTACGAGTGGCATGCGGAGGATTTTAGAGTGATAGGCCCTACAACATCCAGTCCCCAAGCTTCAAATGGCCAAGATGCCACGATTAGATGAAGCGGCTCAAGAGGTTGATGAATAAAATTGGCATGAAACCGGCAAGGCTCATACATCTTTGCGTAGTCCATGCAGTCTTGCACCATGGTAGGCCAGCAATAACCCATCCTCTTGATTCGATCATATAATTTGGGTCCTGCCTGGTGTGCACCGCATACTCCTGAGTGTGCTTCCTCCATTGTTTGTCTTGCTTCTTCGTCTCCCAAGCGTTGTAACCAAATGCCAAGGAAGGAGCGCCGATAAAGAGTCCCATTGAAATAAAGGAAGCGGGGAGCTCTTCGTTGGATTTCTGTCTTATGCCTTGGATCGTTACGGAGCCTCCCATGCTGCAGGTAATCAATGAGTGGTTGGCGCCAGTCTTTTTCGTCTACTTCCTGGGCACTAACCGCATTGACCTCTTCCTCAGACTCTTCAGCGAAAGGTTCAACAACCCATTGGTTGCAAACGAGGACATTCATGCTTTCTTCTGCCCCCAGTGCCAAAGTGGCTGCAAGGTTTGCGAGTGCGTCAGCCATCTTGTTGGCACTCCGAGGAACGTGTTGTAACTTGGCAATTTCAAGCTTGTCGAGCAGTCGTAAGGCATATTTATGGTAGGATAAGAGGTCGTCCTTTTTGACTTCATATTCCTCGAGAAGTTGTTTGATGACTAATTGAGAATCACCGTAGATGTCAAGGTCTTTGATTCCTATTTCGGTAGCCATTTGAAGGCCCAAGATCAATGCCTGGTACTCAGCCGTGTTATTTGAGCATAACTAGGTTAACACGAATGAGTAGGTGAGGACATGCCTTTTAGGAGAGATAAACACTACACCGGCGCTAGCTCTATCGCTTCTTGCAGCTCCGTCAAAGTACGTTTCCCAAGGAGGGTGGATATCGACAAAGAGCACATCTTCACCTGGTAAGTCATTGTTTAGCTCCCACTTATCAGGAATTGGGTGATCGGCTAGGAAGTCTGCTAGTGCTTGCCCCTTGACCGCTTTTTATGGCACATAGACAAGATCATGCTGCTTCAAGATCATAGCCCACTTCGCAAGCTGCCCACTGAGGACTGGCCTCGACAGAATATACTTAATGGGATTGGCTTTAGAAACCACATGCATTGTATATGCCTGCATGTAATGTTTGAGTTTTTGAACGGCAAATACAAGTGACAAGCAGATCTTTTCCATGGGTGAATACTTCAATTCAGCTCCCACCAATGTACGGCTTAAGTATTGCACATCTACTTCTTTTCCTTCCTCATTCTTTGGAACACACAGTGCTCCCAATGATTGTTCTTGAGATGCAATGTAGAGTATAAGAGGCTTGCCAGGGACTGGTACTCCCAATACCGGAAGGTTCAATAAGTACTTCTTGATTTTTGCGAAGGCTTCGCGGCATGAGTCATCCCAATCAAAAGGTGCTTCCTTTTTCATGAGGTGGCTGAAAGGATGACAACGTCTAGCTGGATTTTATATGAACCTTCGAATATATGCTAGGCAACCTTGAAGGCCACGAAGCTCTTTGAGATTCTTAGGCTCAGGCATTTCTTGGATTGCTTTGATCTTGGATTGGTCAATCTCGATCCCTTTATGGCGGACGATAAAGCCCAAGAATTTCCCAGAAGTGACTCCAAATGCACATTTGAGTGGGTTCATCTTCAACTGACATTTCCGCGGACGTGCAAAGACGCTACGAATATCTGGAATATAGTCGTATTTCTTTTTAGATTTGACCACCAAGTCATCGACGTAACACTCAATTGTCTTGTGAAGCATATCATCAAAAATGTTTTGTATTGCCCTTTGATATGTTGCCCCCGCATTCTTTAAGCCGAAAGGCATCACCTTATAACAGAAAATGCCTTTGGGTGTGCGAAAGGTTGTGGCCTCCTGATCTTCTGGCGCCATTTGGATTTGATTATACCCTGCAGTACAATCCATGAATGATAAGGCCTCGTACCCCATAGTCAAATCAACCATGAGTTCGGTGACAGGGAGCGGAAAATCGTCCTTTGGACATGCGTCATTGAGATCCCGAAAGTCTACGCAGATGCGAAGTTGTCCATTTTTCTTCTTTATGGGGACAATGTTTGCGATCCAGGTTGGAGATTTTACATCCCGAAAGAACCCCGCTTCAATGAGTTTATTGACTTCTTTTTCAATTTCAGGTACCAACTCTGGACGGAAACGTCGTTGGGGCTGCTTCTTTGGAGACACTCCCCTTTTGATGGACAAGCGGTAAAGTCCAACTTTGGGATTAAGCCATGACATTTCTTTATAGCTCCATGCGAACACGTCCTTATATTCCAAGAGGAGATTAAAGTACCGCCTTTCTTCCTTGGGCGTCAGCAACGAACTTATATAAATGGGGAGAGGGTCGTCGATGGTACCAAGATTCAATTCTTTCAGATCATCGACCGTAGCTTGCCCCCTATCCTCAAGGGTTTTAGGTGTCTCTGCAAGCTCCGTCTCTGAGTCTGAATCCTCGCATTCTCAACCTGTGATATGGTGAGAGAAAGCCATTTCACATCGCTCTTCTTCCTTGTTCGAGTTAGGGTTACTTTGTTGACTAGTGAGGATCACAGTGCGCCTTTTCACTTGCAATGAACCTTTCGTCTTAACGTCCAAGGTTGAAAGTTGTTTCATCTGTGAAGGAATAGAACTTCGTACTTCGTTTGTATCACCTAGACGATTAAATACGGAACCTTTGAACTTTTGGAAAGACGTTTTCGAGGGCTCTATCCCCTTCTTGATCCTATTGAATACTGAAGGCTTTGGCTGTGCCCCAATTCTGGTGAAGACAGATGGTCGTCTTGTTGAACTCGACGATTGTAATCTGTCAAATATAGAAGTCCTCTTGCTAGGTGGATCATCCTCCTTTTCACTCTCATCTATCTCCTCGGCGGAGATGTGTTGAACGACTAACTGCTTGTTCTTTCGTCACCCCGAGATTTTGACTGGCTGTAACGGTGTGTAACTAAGTCCGACTTTAGAGACACTTACTGAGCCTCCTTGCTCTTGGATCATTTTTTGAGTATCATTGAGGCCATGAGGCCTGACTTCGATTACCTTCCCTAAGGTAGCTGGGTTTTGGAAGTTATAACCAGCTCTTTCCATAAGCTTGTATGCATTTGGATCAAATCCGTCCTTGGTACGCGTATGCGCCAACACCTCTTCTTCTTTCAATAAAGCCTTAGAAGAGGAAACAAACCCAAGGAAGGGCTATTTGCTCACCTTCGGTTGGTTCATGTTTTGCGCTGGCAATGTAACACTTTCTTTACAGGTGTTCAAGTTGGCCCCACTATCCTTCTTCATAGCCTTACCTTCCGCATTTCCATGTACAATGCCACTAAAAGGTGATTCTCCTTCCCTACGACGGGATTTCAGAACATACCTCAAAATCGGTGTCATGGAGTTTGTTGAAGCAGCCACCTGTTTTGCAACCTGTTTAGCGGGTTGCATTTCACTAGCTTCTTCATCGTCTTCTTTGCCTTGTTGTTGTTGTTGTTTCACACCATCATGTTCTGTGGTTGTTTGCGGATTCTTGGTAACTTTTGAGTCACCTGTGGAGGCAATCATTGATATCATCATCTCTTTAGGTGTCGTAGCTTCTTCAAAGAATTTAACATCAGCGAAATGTGACTCTGCTTTAGTAAATAGCCTAGCATCCCCATCAATCTTTCTTTCTCCTCCACGATAGTACTTGAGGCATTGATGGAGAGTCGAAGCTACTATTCCATGCTCATGAAGCCATGGGCGTCCGAGCAACAGCTTGTAGGAAGTCTTAGAGTCAATTACATGGAAGAACGAAGATGTCGATAGGTCTCCCATTATCCGTTTCAGGTGGATCATACCAATCGCGCGTTGACTATCTAGGCTAAATCCTTGGATCACCATTTGACTCTTAGAAAGCTCTTCCACTATGATCCCCAAGTCGTTCATCGTAGACTTAGGCATGATGTTAACAGTTGACCCTCCATCTACAAGGATCCGTCTGAATTTTTGTTCCCTGATGTAACCGGTGATAAACAGGGGGGTTGTGAGGCTTGGAGCCCAACAGCAGGTCATCATCAGTAAAAGTGATGGCGGTGTTGCAAGCAGTATAATGAGCAACATCTTTCACTGGTTGACCCGCACTTTTCACCTTGTCAACATAAAGCTTTAGGTGCTGCAAGGCAGTAACAATCTGTTGACGTATCTCTTTTGGCAAGCTGAAGATTTGCCTCCAATCGTCACAGATCGGTAAGGTCTCTAAACTAGTTAGAGCCTCACCATCATTTTTGGGAGGTTTTTCTAACTTTTCTTCTTTCTCATCTTCCTCATTCTCTAGCTCATAACACGAAGTCATGTTAACAGTGATCTTCTCAAAAAATCTCACTGGGAAAAATTCCTCCAGTGTGATAGGAACGAGCGACTCCTGCTCGAGTAAGTCAATAGGTTGGACTTCCTGTCTCTTGCTAGCCTTTAACTTTTTCTTGCTCTTCGCACACCGAGGAGTCTTCCTCCTGCCTTGTCTCTTTCTTTGGCGAAGGGGCAGTGGCGGAGCTTGTTTTGGATTCTTTGGTCTCCTTCGAGTGACAAGTGTCCACCCTTCTTCGTCTTTGGCTGGATTGGAATTTGTCTCCATCACCGGTCCCCTAACCATCAAGGGAACGATGACAGGTTTCAAGCTTCCGAACTAAATGGTGAATAATCCTTGAGAGCGGATTGTGTTGCTCTCCCTTTGTTGATAAGATCGAGTAGGCCTTTGTTGCCGCGATGGAGGAGAGTACTCCACATTAGCAGAAATATGATTGGCCCCGGTGGAGTCATCCAGGTCCAATATGATCTTTCCATCCCTGGCAAGTTGCATAATGCGCTTTTTAAGAGTAATGCATTTTTCTGAAGGGTGGCTAACAACCCTGTGATAGCGACAGTACTTCGGGTCGCTTGTCCTTCCATCTTCTTCTGGTCGCTTAGGTTCAGGGAGTTCGATGATCCTATTTTCAAGTAGGTCATCTAGCATCCCTGACAAGTCCGAATAAGGAAATGGGTACTTCTTTTCTTAGAGCTTCTTGAACTCATATGAGGAGGATGGCTTGCTACGACGATTTGCTATCGTCATTTCCATGTCATGTGCCTTCGTAGCTAGCTCTTGGAAGGTCCTATGCCTGCTCATCTACAAGATATAAAGCAGGTCCCACTCCATGCCCTGAGCGCACATCTCGACGGCAGAAGCCTCGGACAGACGGTCTTTGCATTCGAGGTTGAGAGAACTCCAGCGGTTGATGTAATCGAGGACCGGCTCATCCTTCCACTGCTTAGTATTTGTTAACTCCGTCATATTAACAGTGCGCTGGGTACTATAGAACCTGTTGAGGAATTCATGCTCCATTTGTTCTCCAGGTCCGTGTACCAATTGAAGGCGATTCCTTTGAGAGACCGAACAAACTGCTTCACCAATCTGTCTCCTTCGGTGCCAGCATTGCTGTACGTCTCAATAAAATGGGTGACGTACTGTTTGGGATTGCCCTTACCATCAAATTGGTTGAACTTAGGGGGCTGGTATCCATGAGGCATGCGAAGAGCATCGATCCTTTTTGTATAAGGTTTTGTGTACAGATGCGTCTTGCGAGATCCTCCCCCTAATTGGGCTTTAACAGCATTCGCAGTCAGGCTTTGAATCTGTTCAGCAGACATCGACACCAATGAGGACTCATTCTTCTTCATACGCTCATCATCAGAGCCTTTGCTGCGGATAGACTCCTTGTCGGACTCTTCTCCGTCCGAGCCTTTGCTAGAAGATTCGAATAACCGCTTCTCCAACTTCTTCATCAGAGTAGCAATCTGTTCATTTTGGAGCTTGATTTGAGCGTCTTTATCTAGGTTTTCTTTAGCGAGCCTTTCCAATGTGGCTTTCATATCCGCGAGTTGTTCTTCTACGTTGGTCGCCTTGGTCGCCTTCGTCACCATGGCTGGCATAATAACAAAATTGGCGGATTCGGTCTCCGATTCAGCGACCAACTGTCTTGGCGGTGCCGGTGAGGAGTCACTGCTAGTATAGCCATGATCTTCTTAACCGAAAGGTTCGAAGGTGGGGTTTGCCTGAGTTTGGAGCTCACCCACCTCTTGGCATATTGCTGGGTGCATTTTGAAGCCTGCAACAGATTTTTGCTTCAAAGGATGCGAAGGGACTTTGTTGACTCCTTTACGTAAGCTGGAGTCGAGGCTTAGGATTCCACGAGACTGTGATAGGACAGTCCCAACTGATTGTTTTATGGCAATCACGGCAGCAGCTTTTGCCATACTTCGAGTCATAACCCCGCCATACGTAATGCTAGCGGTTGTTGATCCCTGAGATGTGGATCGGACAGCTTTCCTTGAAGGTTGAGGGATGGCGTTCTTCGGGGCCATATCATCTTTGGGAAAGTGTAGAGTTTGTGGTTTGGAGAAAAAGATGAGAGACAGAGACGGTCCCACAGAGCATGCCAAAAATTTGTAACACACAATTTTCAAGCTTGCAATCAATTAAACAAGAAATTGAGCAACAAAGTGAATTTTATATCAAAGAATAGGTTCAATCTCTGTATAATTATTATAAGAACAAGTATAATAAATCCTCTGATTCAATCTCCTTGGATAGTCTTGAATGAATTTGATCTTGAGAGAGGGTCTAAGAGGCTTAATCTCTATCAAGATATGGATGTAATCTCCGTGCGTAGACGGCAAGTGTTTGGAGTGCTTGTTGTCTTCTGCTAGAGAAAAGTCTTGAACTCTTGAGAGTTCTTCTAAAAAAATACCGACCCCTGAATGAGGGGAATAACTCCCTTTTTATAGAGAAGTCTGAGTTAGGGTTTTCCTTATCGTCTTTATTAAAAGGAATAATCATTTATTTCCTGCATCATTTAAGCCACATGGCACTTTTTAATTGGTCGTATACATTTCCAATAAGTATTTAATATTTAATGGAATGCCGTAATCAATTTAACACGTGGTGTGTTGTAATTAGCCAAAAATAAAAGTATTTATTTCTTTCCACATGGCAGGTCTTGGTTGGTTAGCCAAAAATTTGCATTCTACAATCTTATAGTTTAATAAGGTTCATCTGCTGATATATATCTTCTTCTAATAAGATATTATTAGTTGCTTCATTATCATCAAATAAAATGCGATATTTATCACTAATTGCGCTCATGATCTTGTTTAATTCTTTTGGATTCTGTTTTTTCTCAAACATATTTTGTAGTTGTTCAAGAGTATATTGCTTATTAGGGGTGTTTAAAACCAATTAATTAAAAATTCGGTTAATCGAAAATCTATTAACTGGAAAGTCGGTTCGCAAAAATTGTGAACCGTAAACCGAACCGAAAGTTTTAATTAACCGAAAATCGGTTAACCGAATTTTTCGGTTCGGCAAAAATGTGAAACGTAACCAAACCGAAAAATTCGGTTAACCGGATTTTTGGTTCAGTTAACTGGATTTTCGGTTTTGTTATTGGTTAACCATTAATTTAAATTTTTAATTTTCAATTTTCACTCCCTTTTTTAATTAACTTAACTATGTAAGACACCAAATACTAATTTACACATTATTGTATGTTTAGTCTTATCTTTAATATTTATAAAATCTACACTTGACCAATATAAAATTTAATCATTTTTTAATAAAAGTGTAAGTTTTGATTTCGGTTAACCTTGCAGTTAACCGAATTTCAAACAACCGAACCAAAACTGAAACCGAAACCGCAAAATTTTTTCGGTTCAGTTAACCAAACTAAATTTTTAGAAAAATCAAACTGGTTAACCGATTTTTCAGTTCGGTTTTTCCGTTTTTCGGTTCAGTTTTTCGGTTTCGGTTTCGGTTTCTTTTGCTCTCCTCTACTACTCATACTCCATCTTCTTCTTTTTATGATTTTTCACCCGACTTTTCTCCTACTTCTTTTCGAATTTTTATATCGTGCAAAGGAAATTGAATTTTGTTTTTTGGGTTTTGGAAAGGATATTTATGCTAACATGGAGTACTAATACTACTACTAGAAGTAGTTTTCCCGCTATCTCTTACTTTGTTAACTAGTGAAAGATGAATTATAGATAATTGCTTTTTAAGCTCTTTAACTTCGGTTTTAATTTTTGTTAATTCCGCTTTTAATTCTAATACTATATCAGTGACATAGTTTAATTGAGGCGCTTTTGGAGAAAAGCCTTTTGGTGAATGAACAACATGCGAATAATTAGGTCCAGGGAAAGCAGGTGATGATTCAAGCATTAATCACAGTTGGTTAGCTTAATTAATTATTAATTACCTTAATTATCTTAATTATTTTTGGTCACGTGGCTCTGATACCAATTGAAAGAGGGCATCGAGCAGTACTTACACGCAGAAAACTACAAGCACAATTTTTGGATTTTCAAAAATAAGTTTTTAAGGATTGGGGTTAAAAGTTCAGGGTGCTTTATGCAATTTAAAAAGTTAAGTTTGGACACTTTTGGTTCTAGGAAATATTTGCCCAAACTTGGATGGACCTCGAAATATTTTTTCAAAATTGTCGGTTCAGAAAAATATTAGTCCAAACCTCGATGGAGTTGGGAGTAATTTATCCGTTTTCTACCTCCCGTAAAATTTAGGGTTTGCCTTTTCTCGCTTTTTGGCAAGTTATTTCTATTGCTATTTATGCAAGTTTTATCATGCTAGTTGATACATTAGAGAGTATTTTTTTTAGTTTATCAATTCGTTCCATTGGGTCTATTTAAGAATGATTCAACAATGAAAATTCATATGGAATCGATCAAAATGATGTTACTTTTAAGTTAGATATGTTATCTCACAAGGAACTTGCATGAAGTTATATAATAGCAAGCCAACATTTACAAAAGACAAACTGAAGTCGAACAATGCGATTTTTATCGAAAATGATGTTGCAAGTATAGAGCCATTCGAAAATATATTTATTATTAACTTGCGTGAATTGAAATCTACTTTGATATTTTAGATTTATTCTTGTCAAAAAAATTATTGATGTAGATGTCGTATGATTTTTTATTAATGAACTTTTTTCCTATATAAAAAAAGTACTCCATTTGCAACACTCTTTCTTCACTAGAGGGATACTAGTTTGGACCCGTGCTTTGCACGGAGTATGTTCAAATAAATATTTTGTAGATATATTATCGAAATAATAAATAAATAGTTATGGTAGACATGATTAATATTATAATTTAGAGGAGAAAATGAAAAAACTCAATGAAAAAGTTAAGTATATAAACACTTCGTGCATAATTAATGAGATTAATATTTGAAAACTATATAATTGTGAAAAAAGTCTATATAAGTATGATGGAGACAATAGATAGTGAATTTGTTACAAAGCATGCTAAATAGGGTGATGATAAGTCAATTTATGACGTCAATGACAAAAAGTCCACATCCTTTTCTTGTTGGTGAGTAAAAATTTATGAAGTCGTTAATTCTCTAGTGAAATAAGGTAGAAACTATTTTAAAGTCGGTTTAGTTTTAGTTTCGCATGTAACACAAATAAAATTTGTCTTTCAACGAAAATAATTTGAACATTATATTTATGCTATTATATAACTTTTCTGGCTATTTAAAGTGGTTCATGAGGGGATGCTAATATAATTATGTATTCATAGTTTGTACATTTGGTTTCTAGGTCAACGTAATAGTTTCATGGGTTTTGATATAAACTTCCAATGCCCTTATATTGTCTTGCAAGAGAATGGTTGAGTTCAGATTTGTGAGTTGGGATATTTCTTAGTTTGAAGTATTATGACGATTTGGGACATTTTATTTTAAACAGGAAAAGATTAATTATAATTTTAGGCGTTTTATGAAGAGAATTTGATTATTGGATTTGTATGGTTTAAAAGAAAACAAAAATTATTTTATTTTTTCTTATGCGTTAAATAGATTAGATTTTGGTCAATTTGTTTGAAACGTTAAAACATTAATTATACTTTTAAGATTTATATGAATTAAATATAATTATAAGATATGTATGCTTTGAAAGAAAAAGAAAAATATTTCGTTTATTTTCTTATGTTAAATAGATTATATTAAATGTGAAAGAAATACAGCTTCACGGGCCTAATATGATGATCGTGTTTTATTTTTAATTTTTTTTATATTTTACATTCAACCCTTGCAGTATGCTATATTATGCTTACAATATGTAACTTTTTAGCACAATCCTTACATATATATGATCATAATTAATATTAACTGTGTTATCAAATTCAAAGAGAAAGATAACAACGACGATAATGACAATGACGACGACAATAACAATAGTGATAATGGAAATAATTATGGAAATCATATTTATATTTCTATTATCTCTAGTAATACATGCTCTATGTATATTTGTATCAAAAAAAGACAAAATAATAATCATAATCATGGAAATAAAAAATGTTTATTATTTCTATATAAATGTGTATATTATATTATGTGTTAATAATAAGGTGTCACATAAGGTTTTACGGCTTGTTCAGTAATTATAATTCAGTTTCCTTAAGTTAAAACTCCTAAAATATGAACTTATTCTATAATAATGAAATAATAAAAAAATTTATATCCATTGTAATCTCCTAATATCTCTTTGATAATTAGATGATCATAATTAATACTGACTATGTTATCAAATTCAAAGAGGAAGATAACATTGCCGATGTCGACAATGACGACAACGACAACAATAGTAATAATGAAAATAATCATGAAAATTGTATTTATTATTCTATTATCTCTAATAATACATGCTCAAATTTACATTTGTATTGAAAAATACAAAATATTAATAATAATGATGGAAATCAAAAACGTTTTGGTTCGTATGAGCCACAAAGGGCAATACAATATAATGAGGGAGGGCCGAATAGAATTTGAGACCTAATATGTCCAGTAAAAAGTACAATACAATGAGGGAGGGGGAAATCGAACCCGAGACATAATGTATCCAGTAAAAAGGAAGAGATTGACGGTTATCAAGATAAATCCAGGGGCTGAGATTGCCTAAGATTTTGATCAACGGTTGTAAAGCTTGGATTAATGAGAAGCTTGGATTGAGGGAATGAAGCATTTTTAGGCATCCACCCATTCTAACATTGGTAAGATAAAGATTACATCGCCAAGACTCGAATTATGGAATTCTTAAGGCTAATTAAAGATTAAAACAAACTCTAAATGACCTATGAATTAGGAAAGAATAAGGTCTTTTTTGTCTAAAACAAGTTAGGTCCCGCTTGAATAATCGCGCTAGCAAGGACTAAATAAGTTGATCAACCTGAAAACACTTCATTAGGAATATTCATGACACTTCCTCCACGAGCTACCCGCTTAGAATACTTATCACCTATTAATAAGCCACTATTAAACAAGTTGAAACAAAGGAAATAAAGTATCCACATGTCATAAACCGGGTTACCAAACCAAGCTATAACGTATCTTAGAAAGTGTTATAACATATTGTGGGGTTGGGATAGATAACGTTGACCCTAAGGAGACCAACAGAGCCAAACTAACAATGCATTACAACTTTACAAGTTCAAAAGACAAGTTCTACCCAAAAACAATTTATATGACGAGCATTTAAAACAACGCAATGCATCAACATCCCCAACATGAATTCACAACCAAAAGCATGGTTCTTCCACAAAGTTCTAACTTACTCTGAACTTGGAAAAAGGGGAAAAGGGGTGAGCAAGCCACACAAAAATATTTCCACATCATTCAATATTTAATAGCACCCAAATATTAACGGGATAGTAGTAGCATAGGAATAAAGGTAATAAATCATTTTTGCAAACCTTCAGTATAATGAAACCAAAACTCTCGAAGCGACTCATTTGCACTATACAAATCATTTTCTTTCACTTACTTGTAAACCACATGTAAACCGGTTGAGAACATTATTTCCGTACATATGCAACAATAAAATATGGTTAATATAAATCTTATGATGTATACGAATGACGCAACACATAAATTTATCACTCAGATGGCAACATTCATGGGCATATATATATATATATATATATATATATATATATATATATATATATATATATATAGAGAGAGAGAGAGAGAGAGAGAGAGAGAGAGAGAGAGAGAGACACACACACACACACAAAAATACCTCAAATCTGCGACGGAATTACCGACGGAAAAAGTTGTATTTTTCGACGAAAAATACGACGCCGAACACCCTGTCAGGATTTAGCTCGTTGCAGAAATTTGTCCGACGGCGTCCGTCGAGATTTCCAACGGAATCCCCCATCGGAAATTCCGTCGATCAGTGTTTGATGTTGCTGGCATTTCGTAGAGGAGAAGAGGATTTCCGAAGGACTTTCTGACGGAATTATTTTGAATATGTGGGCAGATCATATCAATTAATCAGATTTAGATAAATTTGTGAAATCATTGTTGTCATTTTGAGAGTCCTGCTCATTATCAGTGTTCAAGTTGATTTGGTTGGAAGAACCTACACAATGTCAATAAACAAACGCAAACAAAAATAATAAAATACTATTAATATATACTTAATATACCTCAAAATTACAAGAATAAAATATAAATTCTTAACATATCAAACAAATCATACAAAAAATTATACATACCTCAAAAAAACATACACTTCACATAATTACAAAAAATTAATATATAGCACAAATCAAATAAAAAATAAACATACTTTGCAAATTTAAATTATTCACTAAAACAAAAAATATTATACATGTTTAACATACTTCAACATTTTATAATAATTATATCATTATTATAAATGCTTATACTTATCATATTTTATTCCACTTATTCAAATAAATATACTTCACAAATTAAATAAAAAATTAATACAATTCACATCCATTATTTACGAAAAAAATAAATTAAATAAACTATACAAACATGCTTCAAAATTATATTTTACAAAAGTTAACAACACATACCAAATAAATATATATAATTTCAAAATACAACAATTCCACTAACCTTTAAATATCCAATAATCAAAGCGGACTACTGGAGATGGTGGCGGCGGCGAAACTCTTAAATGCATTCATAACAAATTAACCACTATAAAAAAAACCAATTAACTTAAATATTTCAATTTCATGGAGCAAATTAACTCAAAACAAATGACTTACCATTAAATTACAAGCGACGACAATAATTTTTTCCAGTCACCGGAAACCATTAACATCCTCCTCTTCTCTCTTCCTTGCTCCCTCTCTCTCTCTATTCACGGTCGAAAAATGGCCCTGAAACGCTCCATCTCTCTCACCAAACCTTTAAAACCATATCCAAATTTTGTTGAAATGCATGCCAGAAAATTCCGATGGAATTTCCTACGGATTTCGAAGGAATTCCGTCAAAAATGTTAATTTTCATCAAAATTCGACGGTGTTTCCGTCGGAAATTCTGACTTCCTCCAACTGGTGTCCACGCCGTCGCTTTTTCCGTTGGAGATTGGCACCGTTTTTGTAGTAAATATATATATATATATATATATATATATATATATATATATATATATATATATATCTGTGTATGTGTGTGTATGTATATGTATAATGTGTATATTTGTGTGTGTATGTGTGTGAGACATGAACGGTTCAAAATCGATCCAAATGCAAAAGAGCAAACAACCTGTTAAGGGTAGTAGCAAAATTTTACTCAATGTTAATGCTAACAGCATAATCATCCATCAGTGGCCAAAATCAAAGTATATTAATCTTTGTCACCCTCATATTGAAGCGCATAGAAAGTTAGAAACCATGATAGGGGTATACCAATACCACACCTATTAGGTGGACGCACTACCACATTTTTGTGGACATAGCACTAATGGATGGCATATGTAGAATCTTCTGAGAAAAATAGCCTCCTCAAAGACTTCAAGATCTAAGTTTAGACTATTTTGTCTTCCCTCACAAAGGAATTGGTCCTTTGAACTTGATGTTGATGAGTAACACTAGAGTCCTGGAAAATCGGAAGACTAAAATTCATGACATTGAGCAGAAAAAAAATAATCAATATGTACCAAAATCTCATAAATAAATCATATAAATCACACACAAAGAAAAACAAAATGGTTTCATCAATGACTAATTTTTTGTTTTTCTAATTGCATGTTACACGCAAATAAATCACACAACAAAGGGGGAAGGTAACCTGATATAAAATAAATCATAGGACATCAATGACAAGGACTAACGCTATTTATCAGATCAATGGTAATGGCTAGCTTAAAATTTCCAAATCACTCTCCGAGTAGTCAAACCTATTTTCCTTCTATAATAGATATAGAATAATAGATTTCGTACCCAAAGGTGCAGTGATTAGTTAGTAACAGTGCCCCAACTCTTGCAAAGAACACACCCCCTAACCCAAAAAAAGGGGAAAGAAGTTTCAGGCAACATTCTCACTCTTGAAACTAGTCTGAACCCGTGCTATGCGCGGTGCATGTTAAAATAAACATTTCATGACATATACTATGCAAGTAATGAACGGATAGCCGTTGTAGGCATAGTTATTATTATAATTTAGATAAGATGATAGAATAATCAATGAAAAATATATGTGGATAGCAACTTTGTATATAACCATTGGGATTAACAACTAAAAACCACATGACTTAGAAAACGGTCCATAATAGTATGATAGAAATAGTAGATAGTGATTATGACAAAAGCCACACTAAATAACATGATGAACAGCCAATCTATCACGCCAATAATGAAGAATTCACCTCCTCCTTTTATACCTACAGAGGAAATAAAGTTTTAGAAATAATTTGAATAACAATGATGGGGTTGAAATTTATATTTACACGTGGTCTACCTGGTGTACCTAACACTAATGTTTCGTAAGTAATAAACCTCTTTCTCCCAGTTAACTGGTGTAATAAAAGCAATAGGAACTTCTTCTTTATAGTGACGTGGGGGCTCCATGATAAATACCAATGGTTGACCTATGTAATCATCTATAATCGCATAAAGCAATAGATGACCATATGTCTGCAGAAAATATTAACATAGGATAGTTAATAATAAAACAATAAACTGTGTTAACTGTGATACGTAGGGAAAACTGTAATACCTGCGCTGCAAACACATCCAACTGGGCAGTCGTCGTATGCAAAAGAATTCGAGCATCCTCACGAAGAACAGTAAACTCTCTACAACCTGTATTATCTTGCAAGAGAACTCTGAAGATGTATCTATAATTTTAAATAGCACAGGATGGTTATAATAATGTAAACATGTATTTGGAAAAGTATAACAAAGTACATAACAATGGACAATCAAGTATGCAAACCTCTTTTGTGTCAAATTTGGAAATTGACATGTACAGTAAGGTACATTCATAGCGAATACGTAAGAGTGATCACTTTTTTTGCAATTAGTGCAGGCATCATAAATCAACGAGTGAATTTCAATGATGTATGCAAAAAATCGGCAATATCTGACCTGCACATTGTGAACTTTAAAGATTATGTTTTGTTAAAAGAATATATGTAAGCAAAAGGTTACATTTGTAAGGGAAATTTCTAGCTTACATTCCGCGTAGATGTATATTCATATAATCTAATCCTTTGAGCGGCGAACAACTTCTCTAGACTGTACATACGTAATGTTCTCTTACGCATGAAATCAAAATGGGTCATCACACCCTTAGTGCTAGAGAACCTAATACATGTAGGGAGGGTAACATGTGTGAGATCAAGTGTATATAACTTGTAGGGGAAATGGAAATTAAAACTAATGTTACTAGTTGTATATACCATCCTTCAAAGTCTTCTGCTACTTCAATGTTGTTGTGTAAAATTACCGCAAGTGCACGGCGTAGCTGTAGCTAGCAACCGGCAAGTACAGGTCGTGTCCACGAGGAACTTGCTTTCGACTACCAAAACTAATCGACTGACTCTATCTAAGCTAAATCAAGTTGTGAAGTTTGTCACTAAGCTATGAGGACGATAACAATTAAAAATCGAACAAATATGCAGAATATTAAAGCACTCAGGTTGGAATTAACAGTACGATTATGCTAACTGAACCAATTACTAACCTCGCCGAACAATCCTAGAGATGCGTCATGAGTGAATAGATTGCCAATTAACCCCATCTCCTCCCTCTCTCAAGGGTCGAAAACTAATCCTAGAACTATAGTCACCTATTTTCATGGGACTAAAGGTCACAAGATTACAACATCTACAATCTCTAATCCCAACTAGAATCTTGATTATTTTCATATCAAAATCCTAATTGTCTACTAATTCGCGCTAAGTGAAGGTTTTATCTTTCAACGCTCCCCTAAACCCAAGTAATAATGGATGAATGCCCTCTCAGGCATTTCATCGAGCATGTGGCGTGCATAGTAGAAATCATGAACGCAAAAGCAAGGAAAATAAGGGATTGGGGCTACAATTGATTCAACTAAACATAGTCGACATTAATCCCAAACCAAGCTGGGAGATTTAACCTACAATCATCTTTCCAACAACAAACACAACATTCAATTTAACAACCATGACAAACCTCAAAACAACCAAGAACAAGAGAGGAGGGAGAATTAAGAACCTGAAATTGATTGAATGAATTCAAAGTAGCATCAACTTCAATCCAATAGCAAAATGCAAAGTCAAAATAAAACTCTCTAATGAAACCTAAAAATCGCCTAGAAACGTTTTGGGAAGAGAAAAACTGAAGCTCCCCCAGTTGAAAACTGAATCTCCCCTAAAATAACCCCGAAGAAAAATTTAAGTCACGACGAGGAACGGTGGTGGCACGGTCGTGCCCCGAAGCACGGGGGCACCATGCCAAAATTCTGACAAAACCAGCCCAGAATCGTACAAGTGGCATGGCTCACCACTTGGCACGGTCGTGCCACTTGGCTAGCCGCTGTGCTCGGTCGGTTGTCGTGGCCCGGCTGGGTATCATCGTTTTGGTTCGTCGGGGCTTTCGTGCAACGCTTTTTCGCGGTTTAACTTGTCTCCTTGGCACTCCTTTCTGCTAAATGTTGTTTATCTTTCAATTTCTTCAATAAAGTCCCTGAAAATATCGAAAGATGTTATATGAGTAAAAAGTACGCTAAAGGAGGCCGATTTGACTCTTTCTTAACACCATCCAACGTGAAAACGCGGGAGAAAATGAGTCAAATATGGGCTAAAAATGGGACTAAATAGGGGTTCATCAAATGTCAAGGTTAATCAACAATCTACTAATTGGTAAAGTAGAAACCGATATTCCTAAAAGTATATTTTATGCGAGAAAACATATTAATAAAGTATACCATCATAGTGATGTTAAACAATTTGATGGGTGAAAGTATATGAATTGGATGTTATAGTACCTTGATAATCTCTAATGTGCACTCCGGAAGCAAGAAGTATATTTTTAGTACCCAAATGTTGCTGAAGATGGGTGCCCTCAACTTCCGTAAAATCTCCCCATAAAGTTAGCCTCAACAGGCGCATGCTACATATAAGAATTAGATGAACTAATATTAGGGAGAGTAACATGCATTAATAGATAAGGAAAAATCTATACTAATGGAAATACATACTGCATATCAGAAAGTAATAATTCGCGCCTTGCAGTGCCCCTGTTCCTTGTCGTTTCTAACGGAGATATTGCCACTACCATGCCGATGACGTCTATACAACAAAATGATATGAAAATGTTATAGATACTTGAGAGGAAATACATATAGAAATATAGGTACTTAAGTTCGTCGTGTAAATTATACGTACCTATAACATTGTCACATGTTCTTAGATGCCGATGGACATCAATGAACGACACACAAGGTGGTAGGTGCTGGAAAGGAATATCAGGACAATCCTCAACCACGCCAAGGAGTCTCGGTCTCGGCATAAAAACCAACTGCAAATTGTTGTTGACCACATTCATTTCTCCATCTATCGCAGCATCAACCAAGAGCCCGGAGATGTGGTAAACTTTGCCAACTTTGAGTATAGATCTCCATCGGTTAATTTGCGCATCGCCTTCTATGATGCCGAATATCTCATCACACTATAAAACAAGCAACTGCATTGATAAGTAATATACTTGTACATGGTGGGAAAATTTTTAGCAACTTCAATAAATCAATACCTGATAGTCCATGAATATAACTTTCCACAGTGTGCGTTGCTCATATACTCGAACCGTCATTGATCGCACGAGTCGAACAATTAGGGTGACAGATCTATTGCAAGGGTTGATGGAACATAGGCATAAAAGTATGTACTAAACCTGACGTATCTGTAATCATAAATAAAAGAACAAAATAGATTAGTATAATCTAATGTAGTAAACACATCATGATAGCAAATGACACAATAGTAATGTAAATAACACCATTGTTATATGATTAGAAGGGACTAATCAAGCATCAGGAATGCCATTAAAAATTTTATGGTAGACAATATTTTTAGTCATGTTGTGAGGTACATCCCTTTTGTTGCAAATTAAGAACTTCAGCCCTGAAGGACAGGTGACGCGAGAGATGGCTACATATAGTTGACCGTGGGAGAACACAGGTTTTGGGAGATAAACTCTTACATATTGTAATGTTTGACCTTGACTATTATTAATTATCATTGCAAAACCCAATTTTAGAGGGAATTGTCTCCTCTTTAAGGCAAATGGCGAGTCCTTAGCTAAAGGACTTAAGTCAACCCGTGGGATAGTCACTACTTGCCCAATATTTCTTCCAGTCAAGATTTTCGCTTGGACAACCTTACTACCAAGTCTTTCAATAATCAAGCGAGTGTCATTGCACAACCCAATTGATGGGTCAAGATTTCTTAGTAGAACAACAAGGACACCAACTTTCAACTAAATTTCATGATTCAAGAATCCTGAAAAGTTCATACCATATGGCATCCCTGGTGGATTAATGTCATCAATAACGGAATCACTTTTAGTTGGTAGGAATGTGTCAGAACTCAGGTATGTACGGCTATAACCGGGAACCATTGATAGAATCTTGGAATTTATTTCATCCACATCAGTGTTTAGGGGGGCCAATATACAATGGTCCTGAAAGTATGATTCGTTTCTGTATCTTTCCACTAAACCTGGATACACAAATTCGATCAAGTTCGTGAGGCCGTTGTTGTCATTCTTAATGTGAAATTCTTCAGGAATCTCTATCCAATCTAGTTCACTACCGCCAAAAAATAAGTATCCTTGCACACAACCATTACCAACATTCAAAGTCCATTGTGCAAAACTTTACAACCGCTCATGTTCATTGTCACTTAAATTTGAATACATAAAACGCATGTTGGTTCTAAGATGTTGAATATTGCAATAAGACCAAAAGGTTTCCATTGATATTAAAGATGCAACGATATTTGCTCTACTACCCTTTGTAACAACAGGAAGTATTTGCCTGAAATCACCTCCAAAAATGACCATTTTCCTCCCAAATATTTGGTTCTGATTGAATAGATCCCGTAAAGACCGCCCAACTGCTTCTACTGTGTAGCAATGGGTCATGGCGGCCTCATCCCATGTGATAAGTGATGTTTCCCTAATTAGCGGTGCTAATTCAGACTGTTTAGAAATGGAGCATGTGGATGCCTTATCTACATCAATTGGTATTTTAAACATCGAATGAGCTGTTTTCCCAAAAGGTAATAATAATGCAGTTATTCCAGAGGATGTCACGAATAGCACTATCAAGCCTTTTGACCTATAATGTGCTATGATATTTTTCCAAAGAAATGTTTGTCCAGTTCCCCCACTGCCATAAACAAATAAGCAACCTCCTCCTCCATGTTTATTTGCGTGAATAACTGATTGGAAAACTCGCATTTGATATGAATTCAATGTTGGTAGCAGCATTTGTAGGTTATGTTTTTCTTGTTCTTGATCATAATCAAGTTGTTCTCTAATAAGTTAGTTACCAAGTTGATGCACCAGATTAGGTGACGGTAAAGGCATAGGAGGGTAGTCCCTTAATGATCTGCCATTCTTATTCAAAATCATCTCAATTTCATAAAGTCCAAGATCTTGTCGTTGTTCCACAGTAATCTGTAGACAATGGTCTCTGAGATCCCTCTCTATTCGTCTTTGTAAATCATCAGTAGGGTCTTCCCAATGTTGCTCCCATAATCAATGGGGGTCAGACACTTCTGAGAACATAAGCATTGAACAGAACATGCTCAGAAGTTCAGCCCCTATTGCCCATAGTGATGCTTCTGCTAGTGCCTCATACCACTCATTAGCGTCATTAACCAACTTTCATGCCAAGCCAGCTTCCTTAAAAGTTGAATATAATATTCCACTAACAGTTCTTAAATCCTCATATGATGTAGCTCCCTGAACGATGTGCAACAACATTTGCAAATAGTATCCCTCGCCCATGTTTGGGTGAGCATAGGGCAGTCGACTGATACATACCCTTTGTTTTCTTTTAGTCCATTTCCTCATTCCTTTATTCCATACATAATAAGATGGGAATGTCGCATAAGTGTAACGTCTTGTTTTAGTGTCTTCAATATTCGCAATGAACCAACCTACGAGCATAGTAACCCCTTGTGCTCTTTCTTCCACAACCCTATGAAGTCGATCAGGATCATTGAATATAACATATTGTTGTTCCTGCAAGCGGTACTGCAATAGTTCAACTGACGGATAACTTTGTGTGATCTCGAATTCAAATATTTTCCAAACAACATCTACTGGTGACACATAACGGCAATCCAAGTATTGTTTAATCTCATTGACGTCTTCATAGTTAGGATGACCAATCCCCTGTTGAGGATTCTAGACATTGTCTTTGATCACTATGGTAGCTCTGTCAGCTCCCTTATGCATGTCTTTGCGAAGGTATTTAATGACCTTTTTTTGTGCACACCGCTCAACATTAATATGTGCATCATATTTGACATACAGATCATGGTTATATGGGATTACCCATCTATTGTCCATTCTCTTACCACGAATAGTTACACTTCGACCATCATCCCGATACCTGTATTTCACAAAACCATTTTTTTCAATAATGGTCTTATCACAAAAACTCTTAGAGTAATGCTTTGTGCCCGTGTTACCATTCATGCATGGAGTATACGGGATGTCGGTGCCACATGGACCATGTATCATATGTCTTGTAACAGTTTTGAACACGAGGGCTCAGTGTCTTCATCAGGGAGCTCTGCGCATATAATACGATCGATGTCTTTAGTGCAGGAAGGCTTGTCCTCACTTGCAAGGGTTAATAATATATGGGTAAGTGGTAATCGTCATTTCTGGAATTCAATAACATGTATATCTACAGATGTAACGGATGAGTATAGGCTATGAGGATTAAAATAAATGCCAATAAATAAAGCAAGATTGACGTTTAATAATATGCTAAATACATAACCTGGGTAGATGACAACATTACCTGCAATGACTTTGCCAAAAAGGTTTCTCTCTTTGAAGTCTCGTTTTAGCTCTTTTAGCCTTAAGCGAAATACCCGAGCAACAATGTCTGGTTGGTAATTCGTATATTGACATTGTTGTTGTGCTAGAGCTTCTTGGATTTCTGGCCAATTAGGATTGCAGGTAAATGTGATAAAAAAAAATCTGGATAGCCCATTTGATTGCAGATGGCCATTGCGTCCAAAAAATATTGTCTCATATAACGTAGCCCACGTGTGAATGATGAAGGTAGTATTAACCTTTTTCCCACTACATGAGCATCATTTTCACCAGCAGTAATAGCATCTTGCAAGCCGTTGTATAATTCTGCTCGCAGTGTGCTTTGGTAATTTTTGATATATAGTAACCTCCAAGCCTCAATCACAACATAACAATCCATAATAAATTGAAGGAACAATCTGCCGCATCGAAGTAGAATGTTTCCTTCATCAAGCCTATATTGTATGAGGAATGTATAAAATTCTCTCATTGTCACCATTACTCGATTACTACTTGATCCCCCCACACATGAAATGTAAGCTGACCAACCATCCGTTCCATAAGGAAATAGGAGTGGTTATTGAAGGGGCACATACGATGGTTGCATTTCATGTACTCGCTGTAAATTTTCACCGATTTTTCGAACAATAATATCTCGACGCTCTTAACCTCCAACGTTACCCGCGACTATGAGAGCTGCAACTTCATCCGCAGTGGGCAGTGTGTATTGTCTTTCAGTACGTGTTTTAATAATGCGAATGCTTAAATTAATCACATCATCCGCCACGAAGATATCACGGGCATTGCGAAAGACCTTCACATAAGGGTTCACAGCATCAAGCATATGTTGTAAAGTCTGTAATATTTCCTCATCAACTCTATGTACACTTTGTTGACCATTTAAAGCCCGACATCTATTTCGCACTTCGTCATGTGTGTCATAGATATATAGCTGAGCAAATTTGGGTCGATGTCTTTCTGCAAAGAGTAATGAACAAATTTGGTGGTAATTCTTTCCACTTATTCTGAAAGAATAAGGACCATGCACATCCATTACAGAGTGGTCCATAGCTCCACCCATTGATGTGAATGATAACATGGGGTCCTTATATTATCAAGAAAATTAGGTTGATTCAACAATGTGTTTAGCACTGGAGGAGGTGGGGGGCAATGGTGGCAACATAACACGCCCACTTTGACAACATATCATGAATCGATGTTGTGACACACTACCTCTTGCAACTCTCTCATCCAACTACATGGTCGCTCGACAGCGGCCACAAGAAACCAAAGTTCCTGTGAAATTCCAACGGCTTAAGAACCCTTTTGCAGGTGGAGTGCTATGTGCAATTGCTAGTTAGATTTCTCTAGATTATGATTGATAGCGTTTGCGTTCCGTAATGAATTGCGTTTGTGTGTGATCTGGATTACGCCGAGTAAAAAGCCTCCATCTTGCGCTTTGTTGAGCAAGTCTAGCTCAAAGCCTATTTACAGTGCTCTCACCACTTCCACTTGGAGTTTCCATCACTACTTCAGAAAAATTATGTGCTTTATTAGGTAAAAGTTCATCATTGTTTTGTTCAGTGAAGCAGATGCAGTTGCATGCATAGACTATTTAGTAACATATTTTCCCCCTATACAGTATGATTTTGTATAGATTTGTTAAGGAATTTTAGGAGTGTCACAAATTTTGATAATGTAAAGGGTGTTTTTAATTTGCTTGGTATGTAAATGTATCTAACGTTTTGCCAAAGTGTGACTTCCATAGTATGATTTTGTATAGAAGTTTCCTCGATTTCATGTTGTTCCATTGTGTTGTACATTATTTTTTGTGTATTTAATATTTAGGTAATGAACTATACAAAATATTGAGAATTTGACGAAAAACGTGTATTGAAGGAAAATTATACTACCTCTTGTTTGACAAAGGACTTATTATTCATTGAAGGAATTTTGGGAGTGTCACAAAGTTTGATAATGTAAAGGGTGTCTTTAATTTGCTTAGTATGTAAATGTATCTGACTGTTTGTCAAAATATGACTCCTATAGTATGATTTTGTATAAAAGTTTCCTCAATTTCATGCTCTTTTAGCTTCCATTGTATTGCACATTATGTTTTGTGTATATAATATTTAGGAAATAAACTATGCAAAATATTGAGATTACTACCTCTTATTTCACAAAGGACTTATTATTCATTGAAAGAATTTTAGGAGTGTCACAAAGTTTGATAATGTAAAGGGTGTTTATAATTTGCTTGATATGTAAGTATAAATAATGTCAGTAAACAATTTGTAGTAACCAAATATCTGGTACAGTAATTATATACATATATTATTTACATTCAGTATAATAATTACTAATTATGTACATATATTATTTACATCGAAAATATTGTGGTAATGTTTGTACGTGGAATTGTTATTCTCTTTAATGTTGATTTTTAGGTTTTCCATCTTAACCAAAGGTCAGTATAGTATGTATATCAAATCTTGGTTTTAATTCTTATGGAGATGTACACAATGGGTTATCTGTATAGACAGGTGGAAGTTCTCGTGTTAATATTGATGTCTTTTTTATAATGCATACCATACTTCATATATTGGTGGAAAATATGTGCATAATAGTACCCAAAATATTAACAAACAATATGTGCATATTATTCCCACAAGAAAATTTTAAAACAATAGAATAGAAACAAAGAATGATACGTGAACATAATGAATACAGTAATATCACAAATTAACCTCAACAAATATCAATATCGAGGGCAGGCCTGCAAGAAAAGACTGCAAATGAAGAATAGGCAAGAAAATTAGATGACTCGCTTATTCTTATTGGGAGTAGACTATAAATTAAGAATAAAAAACAAATATCTTATAGTGGAAGAGTTTGGGTATATGGTGGATGATTTGATCCAATGTCTCTTATGATGTATGGGTTTAGGTTATGAACTTCTAATGCACATTATAGATAGAAAATGTAATTATACCCAAAAAAAAGGGGAAATTTTGAATGTACTCACATTTAAAGTAGAAACTACCACAAATGTAAAGCATCAGAGATAACAAATTCTGTCATGTACGTGTCACCATAGTTACCTCAATTTTCCTTAGACATAAATGACATATGAGTTTTGTTATGGTGATGTTAAAGTTGGCTTGACTGTGTGCAAACAAATTTTATTTTATATGTTTGTCAAAGAAAAAACAGAACACAACAAAGATAATTTTTTCAGCACTGAGATCTCAAGTTGGGCAATGACATTATTAAACTAATCATAAAGAATTTAAGTTGAATTATTGTACAAATATTACTTTTGCATGTGTATATGTATTATAGATATAAATTTATCTTAAAACATTGATAAAAAAGGATTAAATGCCAATGAATATTATGTATTAACATGTAAATTCAACTTTTTTTAGCTTATTAATATGAACAACATTTTCAAAAAATCAAAAATAGATTTGCCAACATAGATCTTTGTGAACGTTACTAATAGAAAAAACAACAGCATTCCCCCCAAAGAAAACAATGCAAACCTTGTAACAATAATGTTGTTTTCAACATCTCCATCCTAAACAAATATATTCCACAATTAATTAACTTTGGAAAACTTGTCTTTGTCACATAAGTAATGGTCAATATACTAAGTTTTAAGAATATGGTCTAATCTATTTAGAACAAATAATATGATAAGTATTTAACTAAGTTCAATTCATAAAATAAGAGTGAATACTTTCTACACTAATAATTGAAATTAATACTTGCTATCTACGGAGGAAAATAGAAGAAAAGAGGACGTAGAATCAACTAATTGAGCTAGCTTGGTCCACCCACTATCACAAATAAAAGGACCACATTGGGCTAGCGTGTGAAGTACTAAGTCAAAAAGCAACCCTACATTGTCTTCATGCAGTCAAACAACTGGTTTAAAAAATGCATTCGTTATTGTTGATGAACTAAAATTGTTTGCGAAGTATTATGTTATGCTCGAATGTAAAGTACTACAGAAGCAACTATAATAGAGAAGGGACTAAATTAAGTACATGTCATCCAAACCCATTGTCCACCTTCATGGGTATATGTTATATGTACCCTAGTAACTATAGCTAATGGCGTGTTTGATTTGTAATCAGTCAAAAATGGGAGAAAAGGATGGTCCAACAAAATAATACAATTTGTAAATGTTTTAAAAATTAGGCATACAATCATATTTACATTATTTATCATTATTTTCCATAATAACATATTGTAGAGATGTATATTAAGCTCTTAATCATTTTTTCCGTTAAGTTACAAAAAATTAAACATATGTTGTTCAAGTATTAAAAAAAAAAGTTGTTTACATTATTGTCCATAGTAACATAGTATAGAGATAGATATTAAGCTATAAATCATTGGTTTACTTAGTTAAACAAAAATATGCAAGAAGTTGCTTAAAAAATTAATAAATATAATTTTCATAAGATCATTTTTGAATAGTTGAAAAATTTGAGTGACTTTTCTATTTTTTGGGGCAATTTTATCTAATTTTAATGCAATTTTTGCTAAGGAAAGTTTCGTGATATGTTTTGGATATTTGGAAGTATTTAGTGGTAATCACTAAGCTATTAAAAAAAAATTTAACCCCACCATGCATAGAATTTTCACTTGAAAAGAAAATGATTGAAAATTATGATGATTAAAAACAATTTATTCATGTTATATTTAGTACAACATGAAACTGTACTAAAATGAATCAAATAATGTCATATTAAGCTATAAATCATTGGTTTACTTAATTAAACTAAAATATGAAAGAAGTTGCTTAAAAAATTAATAAATATCATTTTCAGAAGATCATTTTTGAATAGTTGAAAATTTTAAGTGACTTTTCTATTGTTTTGGGCAATTTTATCTAATTTTAATGTAATTTTTACTAAGAAAAGTTTCATGATAGGTTTTGGATATTTGGAAGTATTTAGTGGTAATCACTAAGCTCTTAAAAAAAAATTAAACCCCACCATGCGTAGAATAGTCTCTTCAAAAGAAAATGATTGAAAATTATGATGATCAAAAACAATTTATTCATGCTATATTTAGTGCAACATAAAACTATACTGAAATGAATCAAATAATGCCATTTAATAATCCAAACTCCAAAAGGAGTTAGGGCTTTGAACTTTTCAATAATCTAGGGTCATTTTATAATGTATTTTTTAGGCGAATTCCAATGATATTGGGCCTAAAAAATACAAATACATAAAATACAATACAGAAGAAAGGACACTTGGACATGGAACTGAAGGGCTGACATAAAATACAATAAATAGCAGAACTAATTTCTATTTGATGATACCATGGCTTCTATTTCTAGAAATCTACCTGATGTTGGGACAATCACACAACACAGGGGAAAGAAACATTCCAAAAATTCCTAATCTTTTGTCGAATAATCGTTGCTCATTAGTGGTCAGACACCCATTTAGCAATGGATACAATCAAGGAAGATACTAAGCAAATGTGCAAACAAAGAAATTTTCTTCCGCAAGCCACTATCAATGTGCATATGCATTCCATTCATGTCATGTAACAAATCCTGAAATTTTATAGGCTTCTACCACAAAATGCGACGGGAAAACTGAAACACCTCCCTTTATCTCTTTCTCCCACACCCGCACACACACAATTAAGCAGAGCAAGAACCAATCCTAGATATGGGGAATTCGATGAATCAAGAAAAACCCCAGAATCAAGAATTTCCAGAATCAATTAAAAAAAAATCATTCAAGACTACGTGCGATTCATTCAAGACAACGTGCAACGATAATAGCGAAGTGTAAAAGTAAGTGCTAAGAGAATAGTTATGATAGGTCCTACCACTTGCAATCATACCACTTGCAATCATCCAACATTAGCCAAAATCAGTAAAAATAACCAATAGGAACCACCTATATGAACATGGAGGTAAGCAGAAACTAAAACAACACCATTTCCCCAAGCATGAATTGTATAATTCAATGTATTGGAAACATGTATACATGAAATTTTCAACACTTAGGAGTCAAGAATAAATAATCAAAGGAAATCTGCTTCATCAATAAACCTTAGTATGAATTGTGTAATTCCCCAAGCACCGTTTGGGACAAGCATGAATTGTATAATTCCCCACAATTACTGAACAAAGAAATCAAGCTCATCATCGGGCAACTTAGGCTAGAAGAACCCCTCATCAACAATGTCTTCAATAACCTCAGTACTACTCTCAGACTATCATATTAATTTACTATAATGTTGTTATACCAACCCCTTGTTTTTGTGGGCCCTATTTTAAAAATCAAACAATATCTAATCTGCATGCAAAATTTAAGCATTACAACACTTTAAATAATGTTATTCTGATCCAGTGTGCTCCTGCAAACTGGTTGACTCAAGTAAGCAGAGCAAGAACCAATCCCAGTTCTGGGGAAGTTGAAGAATCAAGAAAAACCCCAGAATCAAGAACTCCCAAAATCGATAAAAACAAATAATCAACATTAGAAGCAACAAGCATCTACAAAACACCCCTCCCAATAGGCAATTACATCAATAATTAGCCTATTGCGAATATACAACGAATTTTGGAAGACCAATACATATTGTTGGAGGAGATTGAGGATGAAATACAGGTTTGAGAAGAGTAGCTCCTATGTATCCTGCAACAGAAAAATAGAAAACATCATACAATTACTAAAATTGACAAATTAACCAAGGAAGATCCACAAATTTGTAAATAATTAGCCTAGTGCGAATATACCACAAATTCTGGCAAAACCAATACCTAACGTTGGAGGAGATTGATGTAGAGATGCAGGTTTATAAAGAGAAGATTCGTTGTGTCCTGCAACTCAAAAAAATCAAAAACTCATACGATGAATAAATTGACCACATATATGTATAATTGATGAACAATGCATAAATCAAAAGTCATAAGCTTTTTTCAATATGAGTTTGTTTACCTACGAAGATCAGGACACTTATGAAATATGTATTCAAGATTTCAGTTGATTAGCTGCACATGATATAGGAGATGGAAGATGAGGTTATGAGATAGATGTGAGATTGAGAGAACTGATTGGCTGTTAAAAACAAAACCACATAGCCGGTTGAGGAGAATGTGAGCGGTGACCAATTTCTAAGTTGTTAGTGCGTGGGCGAGAAGTGGGCGACAAGTTTGTAACTAAGTAGGAGTCTTGTGGAGGTAGGAACCATATTATAACTGACTAAGTTTTTTTAAAAAAAAATTAAAAGTAAATTGAAACAGAGATTGTGCAACTGATTTGGAACCACCAAACCGACAAGCCTGTCGAGATTAATCCTGATAAGAGCAACTCGGTTGCTTGTTTGAACAAAAAAAAAAATCCAATATCGGGGTTGTCAGAGGCTGAATCAAATACATCAAGTAGGAATTTTCTGGGCTGCAAATAAAAATAATGGACACCCACATACTAAAAAAAAGGAACTTCAAACAAAATTGGAAGAACATGGATACGAAGAAGAAAGAATAGAGAGAGTGAAAATATATGTCAAAAGAATGTTGAATCTCCATAGTTGCAGAGAAAAAAGCATCCATTTGCCACAAATCAGAAGAATTTGCAACCAACATATAAAATCTACTTCAAAAAACTCAAGAACTTTTAAGGGAAATGACTACCTCTGTTCTGCTCTGTATATGATGTATGCATGCCACCATCTTTATCCAATTTTGCCGGTGTTTAGGTTTGCTTGTGCTCAACTTGCGCCTGGTGTACTACGGATCTGGAAATGGAGTGGTGGAGGGCAGATAGAAGGAGAAGGATGGTTGCAGAATAGTGGGAAAGGAACAGGATGGCTTGTGGTTGTTCCGTCTTGTTCTGGTCCTCTTGTGCCGGTGTGCAGATGTGGGTATGGAGAGGTAGAGGGGCAGGGACATAGAGAAGAATGAGGCTGCAGATCCGTGGGGAGGGGATGAGTTGGCTGGTGGGAAGGATGAAAACAGCTTTGTTGAGGAAGCTGAGTTTGCTCTGAAGTCAGACATTTCATCAAGCAGATTGTGGACTGGAGAGAACAGAGGGGTAGCGAGGAAGAACAGAGGGGCTGTTTTGGGGAGGGAGATGACAGGTTGTGAGAGAGAGATGAAGGCGAAGCATCAAGTACTGGTAGCGCGTGTAATAAAATTTTAGAATTATTTTTGTTGAGCAACGATGGTGATTAAATATGAAAATTGATCAACGGTGTCAGTTAACTCATATTCCTAAACTCACTTTCCTCTTAGAAAATGACAGTTATTAAAAGATTAGTATTATGTATTAGTATAGATAATATTGTCTTCTCTGAGACCAACTATACCACAACTACTAATTTTCCAGTCTTCCTCATTTATATCCTCATCCCTTCCTTGTAGTCTCCTCCATCTCTCTTTTTCATGACCAACTCTAACCTGAAAATATCTCAATGCCTCAGCAGCAACCCAGCAACCCAACGTACTCCACCGGAGAATATGTCATCAAGATGAATCTCCCACTTGAACCATCGACAAAATTAGATAACCATCATCCATGATATTGCACCCCAGTTGACATAGAAGAAAGAGTGGAGTAAGAGAGGAAATCTAAAACTAAGGGCCTATTTTTTCGTTAGTCTTTTTCAATTTACCAAATTCAATCTATTTTAACCCACTTTAACCCATTTCAATCCACTTTAATATAAAATACCAACTTTAATCCACTTTAATAAAAAATACTGACTTCAACTCACTTCAACTTACTTCAACCAACTCCAATCTACCTCCTTTGAAATTTTATTCTCACTATTTTAACCAACTTCAACCCCATCATATAAAAATATACTAACATTTTAATCCATTTCAACCTATTTCAACCCATTTCAACAAAAAATACTAATTTCAATTTACCTCAACTAACTTCAACCTTTTATCAACCCCAATTTACCAATGAAAAGAACAGACCCTAAACTAACAATAGGAAAATTACACAAATTAGGTAGGCAAAAAATGAAAATCACAAGAATTCCCATGAACATCAATTTGGGGAGAGAGAAGTGTCACAGTTACCGAGAGAGAGAGAGAGAGAGAGAGAGAGAGAGAGAGAGACAATAGGCTAGGGTTTAGACATCAAGAGTTTAGGATGTGGAGGCTACCTAATAACGTGGGAAGGTTGAGAGCATCCCTAATGATGAGTCAGTTTTTTTGCTCATTAATAGAGGTCTATTACTGCTATATTAATTTGTGAGTCAATTTTTTGCTCACAATCCTTCATCTCTTCAATGTATGACTCACCAGATAAAATAATACTTGTAAACCCCACACATAACTATATTTATTTAGTTTTGTTTTGATGTTATGGTTTGTTATTTGGCTTTATTAGTTTTGTGAAAAACAATTTGCACATAATAATTTGATAACAACTAATTAAGAGCTCATAATTTTTTTATTAAAAAAAACAACACAAGAGTTTGAATTTAAAAAAATTCACACATGCTTCAATATTTGTAAAATAATTTATGGTTATCTAATTTTAAAAAAAAATTGTTTTTCTTTGAAAAAAATTCAAGCAAAAAAAAATCAAATTTTATCAAAAAATTTCTACCCAAAAAGTCCAAAAGGAAAATATGGGCCAATCCAAAAAATATTTCAATGGAACAAAGTAAAATCAACCTAATAATTTTTCCTCAAAATAAAAATAAGAAAAATCAAAACTAAAGCCAAACAAAAAAGAAAAGCAAGGCCTGGCTGCTCGAGTGGCTCACCTAGGCGAGCCAGCTCGTAGCCACAAAGAACAAGCCAACCACTACACGGCCATGAGCGGCTCGCATGCGCGTCGAGGCCATATTTTGGCTCACGCGCTAGCCATTGCAAGTTCTCTAAGAGGGAGGCATTTGTCAAATGAGAGGGAGTAAAAGGTTAAAATAGAAAGCAGACTTTTGTAATATAATAAAATAAAATAAATGCAACTTATTTTACAGGTTGTGAATTGTGATTTATCATTGAATGAAATCGACATTGGAAATTCACTTCCACTCCACAAATCAATCTCATATTGGTCAAATCTATTTTGCTTTTATTATAGATATAGATTAATTACAACTAGTAAATACAAAATTTTTATTACTTAACCTACTAGCAAAAAATGACATTTTAATACATACTAAAATAATTTAGAGTTACACCTAGGTACTAAAAAAAAAAATCAGTAATATTTATGAATAGAGTAAAAACTTCAACGGTACTTTGTTGCCTAAGTCCACCGTCAGATATCAGCTAATTTAATCATATAGTATAAAGAGTAGCTTTCGTCTCTTTTATTATTTTATTTTCCGAAGACCATGAATTAATAGCTCATAGATAGACTATGACTTGATTCGAAGCTGATTTGAGAACTCACATTGAAACATCGAATAGAAATCACCACCGATGGATATTATATTGATATTCCCAATTTCCTTGTATATAAGTAATAATCCCCCCAAAAAAGGAAAAACAGTAACTTCAATTTTTAAAAAAAATGAAGAAGAAAAATTATCTAAAATTCTTGGGAAGAGACTTGGAATTGAGATTTGGCCAAAACAGCTGAGCGTCTGCGTCTTGAGAAGCTTTTCTCTTTCTGGGAGGATTCGGTCCCAGGGTTTGACCACTGCTGTGCAGGGGAGAAAGCAGAGGAGCAGCATTACTGGAAGAAATGGGGGTGAATTGAATGAGAGCATCTTGTAATAACAAGAAGGAACTATTGAAGAGATGGGTAATGTCTCGAAGGGGCTTTCTGTTTGGAATTCTGGTGCACAACTTCATCTTCTTCTTGCAGTGGAATGCTAATGGCGCCGATGATGCTGGGTTTCTGATTTGCTTTGGAGTTGTCAAGCTGGGTCGGATGTTCTCTTTGTTCTCTTGCTGCTTCGTGCTCTCCATTACATAAGGATGAAGATTATGTGACAGGGAGCAGACCCTTGAGAATGAAGATATAAAGTAGGATGCACACCAGGTGTTGTTCACAATTGGTGTCAGTTGTTGAGAGAGAGAGAGAGAGAGATGAGGGTCAAGGTAGGGAGTGGGAGAATGCAGACGAAGACATAAAGGGAATTAATGGAATAGAAGAGCAGAGGCGCATAGGGAAAATTTGAATGGGGGCTACAGGCTACTGCTAAAATTTTCATTCTGAAGATTTCTGATTTTTTTTTTTTTTTCAAACTCAAAATTCGCATGGTTGGAAGATTCTTTTCCCTCCAGGCAACTCAATTTTTGGGATTGCGATTTGGATTTAAGTACTGATGAAGCGGGAACAATTGTGAAATTTTGATTGGGGCGCGTTTGGGTAATTGGGTCTTGTTTTTTGTCTTCTTTTTCACAATAAAATATAATGTACGTGTTTTTATTTTTGTTTTTTTAAGTTTTCAATTATTTATTTTATTAGAATTGAGTTATAATTGGTCGACGAAAGACAAAATTAAGTTCACCTAAGACTTGAATTTGAGAAAAAAATTTTCTGATTATTAGTTGGATGTAATTAAACCAAAAATGTAAAAATGTCATGGAAAAAATCCATGTAACTACTAAACACCAGCATCAAACATATGCTAATATAAGAGAAAGGTAAGAGAGACCGTTAAATTTCAGTCAAAACAATGGTGAATATTTCATGGTTGACATTTTAATAACATCGTGATTGATTCTTTTTTTTTTTTAAACTCTTTTCTCAAACTCCTCATAATATTAGACTTACTTTTAAAAAATAAATGTGACATTTTAACAACATTGTGCCATTCGACAAGAAAAGTAATTTCGCTCGAGCTGAAATGGACTTTAAATACAAGTTGTTAAGTATGCATGACCTTTACATATATACTACAAATCAAATCAAGATTCTACAGAATTAGATTTCAATTTAGATACAAAGTTACAAACGTGCATCATGTTGAGGATACATTTCGGCCCATTTCGCGTTTTTGATGATATAGCTAAGAACTTATATCTCCTTACAACTTCTTAAATCTCCTTATAACTCCTTACATCTTTAACATAATCCCTACATCTTCGTATATCTTTTTACATTTCATATAGATTTTCTATAACATTCATTTATTTTAATTACAGAAATATATATTTTTTTAATTATGCTACCAATATACAAAATTTGTAAATATCTTATGAACACAATATTTACGTAAACATAAAAATGTAATATAACGACATAAATTATATTTGAGTTTCGACATAAACAATATATGTTATTAAATATGGAATAAGTACCATACATTTACATTTAAAATTGTTTACTTAAAATAGGATTTTATTTTAAGAGTTGTATTCAATTTTGTCAAAAAAAATTATTTTTTTTTATTATACTTTGCTTATTGGATCAAGCTAATGTAAATATAAAACAATCACCTCAAGTGTACGAAATTTTCTTCAAAAAATTTATGGGGTTTAATATATTTTATTATTGTGTAATTAACTTAGTTAATGGTTTATTTTCAATAAGTTTATTATTTTAATATTATTATTTCCCATCCAAAACGTTCATTGCAAAACAAGCCAGGGTTGTCAAACAGGTCAGGTCAAGTTGAGTTTGTGTTCATGTCAAACTTAAACAAGTCAAGAAATCCTCAAGTTAAACCTAACCCGTTTATTAAACGGGTTGAAAACCTTGACCTGTACCATTTTATTTTTTTAAACGGCTTGATCTGAAATTTACCCATTAACCCATTTAATGTAGACGAGTCAGGCTCAAGTTATCCGGTTACTCATTTACCCACTTAACATTTTTTACTAAAGTATGATTATGGAACATTATAAGCCATTCTTTTAAGTTCAATATATCAACACAACGGAACCATTGTCCATGATCTATAAGAACCACGACTTCAAAACACAAATTGACTGATTAAACCCTACTTTTTCACAATTTTTCCCCCAAAAAATAAATGGAAATTGGGTAAACAAGTCGATCTATTTAACCTGTTTAATTAAATGGGTTAATATTTTTTGTATTAAAATTCTCAACCTGAACCTAACCCAATTAATTAAACGGGTTAAATGTGTCAACCCATTTAGTTAAACGGGTTGAAAATCTTTGTCCAAATTCACTTAATTTCGTGTTCAATTCTAGTCGATAATCGTACGAATTAGCTTTTGACATCCCTAAAACAAACATATTTCGTTTCAATTATATTAAGAAATATTTTATTTACTGATGGTATCAAAATTTAGTCGTGAATATTCTAACATATCATAATTGTCACAAAGTATACTATACAACTCTTCGGTAATTCAACAGCTCATTACATCTTCTTACAGCCCCTTAAATCTCCTTACAGCCCCTTAAATCTCCTTACAGCTCCTTATAACTTTATACATTTTGTTACAGCTTACAACTGTATCTTATCGCGAAATAGGATAGGCCCTTCGTCTAAAATTTTAGTTCAACTTCCACGGCAAGGATCCACTTGGTCTAAAATTTTAATTAAGTGCTTGTCTACAGAATTGTCAATACATGAGAATGAACAAATTAATCAACTACTGGCAAAATCTAACTATTAGGCCATCCCAATGGTGAATTCTAAAAATAAAAAGCCCTTGAATGTTTGGTCAATGTAACAAAATGCCCCCCAACATTTAAAATGAGGTAAATATTCCTTGATTTAATTGAATTACTTTATTAATTTTAATTTTTTATTTTAATGGATGATGTGGCTTCCCTAAACTGTGATATGGCAAGATTTGGAAAGAAAAAAGTCACATAAGCATGTTCTTCTATAAATATAACAACAACAACAATACCTCCCAGTGTGAGTTCCGCTTTCGCATTTGTCCAAAAAATAATTTGCCCAAAAAAGTTACATAATCTACTTTACACAATTATATTCAGTGACAAAATAGAAAAAATTAAAATAGGCTAAACCACATTATTGTATTTTAGTGATTCGTATTCAAAATGTAGAATTAACACAACCACTTCTGTCAATTTATAACATAACTTTCTAATTTTTAATTTAATTGATAAACTCACAATTTCATCACACTTGAGCTAGGAAAATATTATTAAATTATCATCAAGATATATGGATGATTCTTTTTCTTTTTATCTTTTTTCTATAAAATTATTTCATAAACTTTCTTGAAACAAATTGAGGATTTTATTCCTATCAACCGAGCACATCGCACTCTCGCATCACCTTTTTGTTGTCTATTTTATCTTATAGTCTCTTATTTCTTGATAATTTTTTCACATTTCTTGAAAAATTACTAAAATGCTTTTTTGGATAGAAGAATGCTTGTGTTTATAAAATTAATTAAAAAAAATTCATATGAAAAATTTAAAAATGTCGTATGCTACGCTCTAGAAATTAGGTTCATATATAGTTGATTCTTCCCCGGCCCTCCTTCTACATAAAAATAATTATATATATTAATTTTGTGTTTTATACATGCCCCCCACATGATTTGATTTGATAATACATAAAGTAATTTTTGAACAATGCATATTAGCTGTTAAAATGTTTCTATTTGTAACGTAAATTATCAAGCTAAATAAGATCATGAGATTGAAATGAAAGACTTCGATCTACCTAAATAATCTTTTGAGACAATCTTTATGTTAAAAGAGGAAGGAAAGAAATGTTGCTTTATTTATTGTTGGCCTTGCCACAATGTAGGAAAAAATATGATGCATTATATTGTTCAACCATAAGACTTTATTTGGGGGTACAACCAAGAAAACCAAAAATAATATTTAATGTGATTGCTTTTTAGAAAAAAAAAATTACATTTGACAGTATATATTAGATTAAGCCCCACCATTTTAACAAGCCATGTCATTTTTAAATTTGCCACATCATTAATTAATAAAAAGAAATAATAAGATTGGATGATAGAGTCAAGAGACATTTACCTCATTTTTAAAATTGAGGGGCATTTATCACCATGAACCAAAAGTTTGAGGATAATATATTTTTGGAACTCTTCCCAATGGTAGATCGGAATGTTCTTTATATTAATTAACAAATTATAATAGAGGAGAGAGAATAAAATAATGGGATAGGAGAGAGGAGAGAGAAAAAAAATGTTATTAAGAGCATCTCAATTTGCATAAAGTAATGGGATAGGAACTTCTTTTTGTGGGTTCCCTTAATTATTGTTGTGCATTACAATCACTACTTTACATTTAAAAATAATAGTTATAATTTATTTAATCCAACTAAATTAAGTAATTCGATTATTATATAATATCAATAATAATTACTAATAATATTATTATTATGACAAACACAAATTATCATCATTGTTATTATCATTATTATTATTTTTATTGTTACTATTATTATTATTATTATTATTATTATTATTATTATTATTATACAAAATATAAATTACAACCCATAAATATGAAATATAATTAAATAACAAACAATAGTTGAATGGGTTCCACAAAAAATATTAAAAATTAAAAAAGTATCTTAAAGTAAATCTTACATTGTAAGAGAGAGACGTTATTTGATTTAATAGAATGCCATTTTTATTGATGTGGCAACAATAGCATTCCAAAAATAGCATTTTACATTGGACATGGTTTTATACCTTATTAATTTTAATGGCAATGATGTGTTTATTATTTATAAATTTGACAAAATGATTGTTTGGTTTGAATTTCAGTGATCATCAACTTCAAGTATTATTTTTAAATGGATTAAAAATTGGATTCATTTCAGATCTAATTCATGTCATCATTGAAGAATAACGTGATTTTAACTAAGATCATTCAGTGACACAAATTTGAAGATTAAGAAGCCGAGGAACGGATAGAATTATCTCAATTGAAAGAAAAAAGGGAAAAAATTCATCTGAAACTCTTGGCTGCAGTAGGCTTGTAAATTGGATATTGCTTAATCAAAAGCAGAGCACCTTGCGGAGCTTTCCTCTTCCGAGGATTGAATCCGGCGCCGCGATCATAGGAAAGAGAAGCAGCAGTAGCACTCGAAGACAGCGAGGTGAATTGAATAAGACCATCTTGCAATGGCAAGGAAGAATTGAAGAGGTGGGTAATATCTCGAAGCGGCTTTCTGTTTGGAACGCTGGTGGACAATCTCATCTTCTTCTTGCAGTGGAATGCTAATGGTGAGGGAGTTGGGTTTCTGGTTTGCTTTGAAGTGGCCAAACTGGGTGGGATGTTCTCCTTGTTCTCCTCAGTCTTTGAGCACTCCATTGGATTCAATGGATTGGACGGTTTGGAGAGAGAAAAAAGGGTTGCGTGGAATGGGGATGATGAAGGAAGGGTGACTGAGAGAATGGAGATATATATAAAGAAATTGGAAGAGAGAGAATTTCAATTCAATTTCAAATGGAGGCGTTTGCAGTTTGTCTTCATGTTTGGTTTTAAAAATTCTCAAGTTCAGCTGGAAATGTATTGAATTTCAGATTTGGGTTGAAGTAGTGAGCCAAGCCGGGGGTGGAAGTGAAATTTGAGAGTTGCGGCGCGTTTGGTTGATTGGCTTAATTTTTTAAGGGGGGTGGGATACACATTAGACAATGCGGTGTGCTAAACATTTTCATTTTTAAATGCCAAAACAAATCAAGGCTTGAATTCTTGAATTCTTGATTTCCCTCGCTTTTTATTCACCTGGTTTGCGCGGTTTACTGGTAGAGATGGGCTTCCTTTCTTTTTCTAATGAAGCCCAACTAGTAAGGACCTTTCTTTTCGTTGAAAAATAAGAATTGAAAAATATATAAATTTGGTTGAAATCGATATATTATTTATATGATAGATAGAAGTTAATTAACATAGTGGGTCGAAGTGGGTTGAATTTTTTTTTTTTTGAAAATGGGTAAGTACAAACCTATGCTAAATAGCCATTCTCTCAAGGGTTCTACCTGCACAACCATCCCGAATAATACATGTAAGCTCGGAGGAAGGAGAGGTGAAAAAAGTTAAATCATCCTTGAGCAGCACCCCCATCTTAGCGATCCAATTTGTGACCATATTGCCTTCACGAAAGACATGAAAAATACGAGCAATTGTGAAGAAAGTTAACATATCCCTAATATCTAGTACCAGCATCTGAATCCGCCAAGGAATACGAATAGCGTCATGTATTGCTTGAATAACGATCTGATTGTCTCCCTCAATTTGGATATGCTTGAAACCCGCATCTTTTGCGGCTTTAAGGCCATCTCGTAAGGCTGTAGCTGCGATTTTTTCACACCTTGAACTTTCTGCTACCATAGTCTCAGTAAGAAACAACATATCTGGACGATGTGACCAGATAATATACCGAACTTCCTCGCATAGTTGCAATTTTTTCACACCTTGAACTTTCCAAGCAATGATTTTCATGATAATATAAGGGGTGACTCGGTATAATACCAAAACAAGAGTCCTTTAATTAGCAATGATTCACCTGCAAATTGTCCGAACCGGGAAGCCTGGTTGAGTCCAAACTTTCGTAAACGAAAGTGGGTCCATTTAGAAGCCAAAAGTTTAGGGTAGAATGCACTTAATTCCATATGCCAAGGATAGAAAAAACATGGATTTAGAGCTGCTACAAATGCCATAAAAAGGTACTTAAAATAATACCACAAAAAATAAACCAGAACGAGTAGGACAGAGCTAAACCCAGCCAATAAATACAAGAAATGGGTGTACTGCTGGACCAATAGTAGTGTAGGTCCATCACACGAGGACACCATAGCTGTAGAGTACATTAAGACAGCCTCACGCCCATAGAGCCCACTACATGCCCTGTCCATGGCCCAGAACAGCCCTAGGAAACAAACGACAAAAAAGGCAATACATCTAAACGGACAGCAAAAGAAAATCAACAAATTGTGGCGTAACCCTGAAAAAACGAAAAAACAAGCATATCTCGTTTTGGGGGTGAACACATTTCCTGCAAAAGGACCAAACCAAGACATGAGTGAAGGGGCTATAAGGTCCCAAGTTTAAGACAATCATCCTAAACCAAGAGCAGCAGTAGCATAGACGTCTCCCCAACCCCAATAATGCACCAGCACTGATGGGGGAATAATACTCCCACCAATGGGCACAGGAACTGGGCAGCCTTATTGAAGGGGCTATAAGGTCTCAGATTTAAGACAATCATCGTAAGCCAAGAGCGGCAGTAGCATAGACGTCTCCCCAACCCCAATAATGCACCAACATTGGTGGGGGAGTAATACTCCCACCAATGGGCACAGGAACTGGGTAGCCTTAGAAGGGCCCCACGCACGGGTCCATAAAGAAAGGGGAGCATATCCCAGCTACAAGCCAGCCGAATCAAGGAAACACAATGAAGAACCCAAACAGAATGTGTACATGAACTCAGACTCACACTGGTCATCCTTGTTCATATCAGCCAAGCCCATGATAAATGGGTCACAATCCAATTTGAGCATAGCAAATAAACACAGAACTGGAGCAGCACACCAATGTTGTTATCCTGGTTATGCAGTTCCAGAGTTCAGCTCAGTATAGCTAGTGTGGGCCCTGAAAAAGAAACCTGCATGCCCAGATAGTAACCATCAGCAAAGGTGAGGAACCTGCAAAAACTAATACAAATAAGAGTGGGTATCCAAACACGCATAGTCAAGAAATAATATACCTTACACCAAGCATAACCACCTCTATCCACATCGCTCCAAGCACATGCAAAACAAAGTATGCAATGCCAACAAGGTCGCAAAAGTAATTCAGCCATCATAGACCAAAGAACACAGTGGCTGAATGGTTTCCTGACTTTTGGTAACGCACCAGCATTGGTCCAGGAATTAAACATACACCAATGGGCATAGAAAGTGGGCATCATTATGATAATCCATCTAGCAATTCCATAAGTAAAAAGAACCATCGGCCAGCCATAATTATTCAAGAAAAAAAATAACACAAGTGCCAGAACAAACTGAAGTCGTATATGAACTCAGACCCATCATGGTCATCCTCGTTCGAGACAACCATCCCCATTGACACAGTACCAATGCAGCAGATCCAGCATCCTCAAGGGTGAGCCAACACCAAACACACCATGAGTTCTGCTTATTAGAAACTTGTCTTGATTGTGATTGAGTCTACAAAGGGCTCGAAAAGTGTCGATAAGACTACACTTAAATCAAGGAAAGAACAACCAAATTAGACAATTGAAAAAACCCTAAATAGCCCTTAATACAAAAATCCACCATAAGTAACAAGCAGTCACTATGTGGCAGGGAAACCACATCACTAACAATAGTGAGAATCCAATAGGCAGAACAAGCTTCACCATGGAGGCAGTCAGGATAATATCAAACATAAACTCAGGTAGATGATTCTGAACACAAAATCTAAAATCCCAATTAATGGTCCAGGACATAAACCTAGGGGGATGAAGAAACTTAAAAACCTATTATAAAGGATAGCATAAGTCCAAGAAAATACAGATAAGACAACCTGCACCATGAACCTAGTACAACTGCCTCGATACACATCCCACAAGGGGTTGCAACTTCCATAAGAACTATTAGGCATAACATAAGAACGTGCAACAGACTCAGACCCTAGACAAGAGTTCGAGAAGCTCTCAAGTACAGAACTCTGGGCAAAATTAGCATCATAGAGCCACAAAGGGGGTAGACAATTCCAACACACATAAAAGCCTCAATGTGTCAATGGAGACTGTAGGCACTAAAAATTTATTCGTGTTGTACCAAAATTAAATTAAATTAGTTAATTGGGTCAACCCTTTTAATTAGTTTAATTAGACCCAAAGACTCACAAGTCAATCCCAAAAGATGCACAAGTCAAGGCCAACTGACTTCCAAGTTCAGTCTCAGTCAAAATTCAAGTCAAAGCCCAAACTGAGGCTCAAGATGACTACCGAGTCAAGTCACGACCTAAAGTCCGAATGACGTCAAAGTCAAGGCGCGGTTAAAGTCAAAGTCAAAGGTCATGACCTACATCGACTCACAAGTCAAATGTAAACAACGACTCTCAAGTCTACGTCTAGTCAAAGCTTGAGGCGACTTCCAAGCCAATGCTTGGCCCAAGCCCGGGAGACTTTCAAGGGGGAGGCTTTCCTATAAATAGCCTCCTACCTCCCATGATTCGGGGGTAGGAAAATCCATCCCTAAAAGAGAAAGAATCAGAAGATTTTGTATTCATAGAGATTGTACCCATTCAAATCAAATTAATCTATAAAAATTCGATCTTTGTAATTTTACGATTACAAAATTTGGCACGCTCGGTGAGACCTCTCTACCTCTCATCTCTTTCTCTTAAAGATCAAGACTTTCAAGTCACAAGAACATCATCTTCAACAGAGACATGGCTACAAAGAACTTCACCGCGCAAGCTTCGAAAAGAAGAACACGGGATCTTTCTCTCTTTAATCCTGTGAAGCGAGCGTCACTTCTAGCACGCGCGCTCATACAATGAAGACCAGGAGCATGACAAAGGCTGCTCCGTCGACCGCTGCTAGGCAGACCGCGTCGTTCCCATCCAAATTCCAAGACTCAAAGACGCAACACAAGGCGTTGTCTTGGATGGAGGAAATTCAAAACTTAGCCTTCAATCTCCAATCTGCGAGTTTGAAGACTAGTATAGTAGTGACTCTTCTGCGCCCTCGCCAAAGAGGGTGCGCATATCAGAGAATGAAGCTGAAGCTTCTGACACTGTCATCATGCCAGTCATGATGACAGGAGCTGCTAACCTTGAAGAGCAGCTGGCAAGTATGAAGGCTACCTTGGATAGGCTCTCTAAAGAGAGTGCAGAGAAGGACGCCCAAATTAAGCGCCAGAACGATCAGATTGCTGAATTGACAAAGAGGCTGGAAAAGAAGTTCTCTACAACTTCTAACAAGGGTTCAAGGCTGAAGACTCTGACAAAGAGTCACATCACAGCGAGGAACCTAATAATGACCGCAAAGCTAAGGACTGCTCCTTAAGCTCAATGTCGGTTGAGCAGATTCAGAGCTTGATAGCGAACGCAGTCAAGGCTCAGCTAAGAGGAGGGTCTTATAAGACCCATTTGAACACAAAGCCTTATGCAAAGAGGATTGATGCGCTGCGCATGCCCCCATGGCTACCAGCCTCCCAAGTTTAACCAATTCGATGGTAAGGGCAACCCTAAACAGCATATCGCACACTTCATTGAGATGTGCAATAATGCTGGCACAGAGAGAGATTGACTGGTGAAGCAGTTTGTCCGTACTCTAAAAGGGATTGCGTTCGACTGGTATACAGACTTGGAGCCCGAGTCCATTGATAGCTGGCAACAAATGGAGCAGGAGTTCCTAAATTGATTCTATAGTACTCAACGTGTTGTTAGCATGACAGAGCTAACGAACACCAAACAATGGAAAGACGAGCCAGTGCTTGATTATATCAATCGCTGGAGATCCCTTAGTCTAGAGTGCAAAGACCGTTTGTCAGAAGCTTCAACTGTTGAAATGTGTGTGTAGGGCATGGAGTGGGATTTATTGTATGTTTTGCAGATGAGTAAGCCAAAGACTTTCCAAGAATTGGCAACGAAGGCTCATGATATGGAGATAACAATTACAAGTCGCTGTGGCAAGTCTTTTTCCTTACTTGACTCTAGAAAGGACAAGGATGAATTCAAGAAAAATCCCAAGTCCTCAAACAAAGAATCCATGGGTACTTCAACCGGGGAACCGGTTCGAATCTCTAGAAAGCCCAAGTATGAAAACAAAAAAAGTGAATTCCCCAAGAATGCTGGGAAGAAGCATCCTACATTGAAGGAATTACAGGAGAAGAAATACCCCTTCCCTGATTCAGACTTATTAGGAATGCTCGATGATCTCCTTCAAAATGGGGTTATCGAGCTTCCAGATCCAAAACACCATGAAGAATCCGGAAGAGTTACCGACCTAAAATATTGTCGGTATCATAGGGTGGTTAGTCACCCTCTTGAGAAGTGCATGACGCTCAAGGAGCGTATTATGCAACTTGCAAGGGATGGGAAGATAATATTAGATTTGGACGACACTGTTGAGATAAATCATATCTCCACTCAGCTGGAGTGTTGCTCATCGCCCGGAAAGCCAAAGCATACTCAACCTCATGGTAGAGTAAACACTAGATTTATTTCCTCTCTTGGAGAGAAATTAGTTACAATTCAATTTGAAAGTTTGGAGCCTGTGGTGGTTCCAATTGAATCTAAAGGACCCTTGATAGAGACTGATCCTTTTGTGGATGTCTCTGATGAGACTGATGTTGATGAAGAGGGATGGACTTTTGTCACTCGTCGGAGGCCAATGAAGCAAAGCCAAGCGCAATCGTCACCTCTCTGCCGCAGGAGGAGATAAGGAAGAAAGAAGAGCCATCGTCACTCAAAAGGAAAAGAGAAGTCCAAGAGCGTCAAAGGGCATGAAATTCTGCCTATTGACCTCCTTGAGCAGGAGCCGCTTGTCCTTGTCACACCCGAAGAGTTTTTCCCAACAGGTTTCTTTGAGAAAGTTACAGTCAACATGAGATCATGTTCTGAACTCAAAGAAGATGAAGACGAAGGAAGTGACGGACAAGAGGAGTCTCCTCAAGTAGCTGATAAGACGTTAACTGTCTTGGAAGCTTTGCCATCTCGCATGGGCTGGGGGAAAATCTTTTGTTTGCTTGACGAGATGCCCCAACATGTTGTTGCTGGCTTACAACACCGAAAACTCTACGCTGATAAAATCAAGGATGTGGGAGCATCAACAGAAGGCCTTGTTCAGTGTGCCTCTTGCAATACTGCAGTCACTTTCACTGACGATGATTTGTTGTTGGGATCCAAACCCCAGAATCATCCTTTGCTTGTGACTAGTTATATTAGGGAGCAAAAAGTCAGGGGCATTTTCGTGGATGGAGGGTCAGCTGTCAACATCATGCCCAAGTCTACAATGAACGACTTAGGCATCACAGATTGGAAGAACTGTCTAAGAGTCGAATGATGATTCAAGGCTTTAACCTTGAAGGCCAGCGTGCAATCAACATGATTCGCGTTGAACTAATAATCGGAGATCTGACAACATCTTTCATCTTCCATGTAATTGATGCCAAGACTTGCCACAGGTTATTACTTAGGTGACCATGGCTTCATGAGCATGGGATAGTGGCTTCTACTTTACACCAATGCCTCAAGTATTATTGTGATGGGGAAAAGAAAATGAATGGGAATGTCAAGCCATTCATTAAGGCTGAATCTCATTTTGCAGATGCAACGTTCTTTGAAAAAGGTGTCGCACCTAAAGAAACCATGCCATCAACCATTTCTTCCACGGGCAAAGGTGTCGCAAAGAAGGCCCCTCGAGCAACAAAAGACGACACTCCTAAGCAAAGCAAGTAAGTAAGCAAGGTAGCACCACTTCTCGTGTTGATCAAGTTGCTAAGCAAGTTGGCGCTTCAACGGGATCAATGCCGTCAATTTTAAGGTACACACCTAGATTTCGCCGCAAGGAGGGCAAATCGCCCTTTGGCGAGTGCACGGGCCGTAGCAACGAGACCAAAGCTATTAAGGGTGATATAGCTAGCATAACTTCTCTAAAAGAGAGTGCAACAGTTCCAACCCTTAAGATGTGGCGGGCGAAGGTGAGTAGGCTACTATTCCGGGGTTTGTCGTCTCTTCTAAGGAAAACGATGACTTGCCAAGCGTGCGGACTAAAAAAGGATTTGATCCCAATGCCTACAAGCTTATAGAAAAGGTTGGCTACAACTTTCAAAACCCAGCTACCTTAGGAAAGGTAGTCGAGACCAAGTCTCATGGACTTAATGAAACTCAACAAAAAGATCCAAGAGCAGGGAGGCTCAGTAGGTGTCTCAAAAGTTGGACTGGGTTTCACACCACCGCAGCCAGTCAAAATCTAGGGGCGATGAAAAGATAAAAAGGTGGCGACTCAACACATCTCAGCTGAAGAGGTGGATGAGAGTGAAGAAGAAAGTGCTTGACCTAACCCAAAACCCTCTGTATTTGATAGGTTGCAGTCGCCTGCTCCGAGAAAACGTCCGTCAGTATTCACCTGAATAGGGAAATGGAAAGGGAAAGGTAATAAAATCTCTGTTTTCAACAAAATCAAAGATGTTCCCCAGCCAAGGTGTTCATTGTTTACCAGAATAAAAACTGGTGAAGAGTCTTCAAGCTCACGGCTTCAGCAGGAGAAAAGTTCTGCGTTTAGCCGCTTGGGACTGATAAATGAAGTTCAGGGCTCTATCCCTTCTCGTATGAAGCGTATCTCTAGCTTAGATGTGAAGATGGACAGTTCATTAAGAGTAAAGAGGCGTACTGTGATCTTTACATGTCAACAAAACAACTCCAACTCTAGCAATAGGGCGGAGGAAGAAGAAGTTATTTCTTCTAATAATATCACAACCCATGAATGTGATGACTCAGACTCGGAGATAGAGCTGACCGAAACTCCAGAGACTTTCAAAGATGGGGGGCAGGCTATAGTTGATGAGTTGAAAGAGTTGAATCTTGGGGCTAATGAAGAGCCTCGTCTTATCTGTGTGAACTCATTACTTACACCCGAGGAGGAAAAACAATACTTGGAACTCCTGTCCGAGTACACGGACGTATTTGCTTGGAGCTATAAAGAAATGCCCGGGTTGGATCCAAAAGTCGCAGTCCATTGCCTATCTATCAAAAGGGGTATTTCGCCTAAGAAGCAACCTCAGGGACGTTTTTGCTCGAAGTTGGTACGGGAAATTGAAAGAGAGGTCAACAAACTCATAGAGGCAGGATTCATTTGCGAGGTCAAATACCCAACGTGGATCGCAAACATCGTGCCCGTCATGAAGAAAAATGGGCAACTTCGTATTTGTGTGGACTTTCGGGATCTCAACGACGCTTGTCCAAAAGATGATTTCCCGTTGCCTGTCACAGAACTCATAATCGACTCAACCACAGGACATGAAGCGTTGTCGTTCATGGATTGCACTGCAGGATACAATCAAATTCTGATGGCGCCGGAGGATCAAGAGGCCACAGCTTTCCACACACCTAAAGGCATTTTTCGCTATAAGGTGATACCCTTTGGACTTAAGAATGCAGGAGCAACTTACCAAAAGGCAATGCAAACAATTTTCGACGATATGCTCCACAAAAAAGTTGAGTGCTATGTCGATGATTTGGTGGTTAAGTCCAAAAGGAGGGCAGACCACTTGCAAGATCTTCGTGTAATCTTTGAACAATTATGGAGATGCCAATTGAAGATGAACCCACTCAAGGGCGCGTTCGGTGTCACCTCCGGAAAATTCTTGGGCTTCGTCGTTGACCATCGGGGAATTGAGATCAACCAATTGAAGATCAAGGCAATTTAAGAAATACCTGAGCCGAAGAACCTCAGAGAGCTTCGCGGACTTCAAGGTCGCTTGGCATACATCCGAAGATTCATCTCCAATGTTGTAGGACGTTGCCACCCCTTCAGCCACCTTATGAAAAAAGAGCACCGTTTGATTGGGACGACTCATGTTGAGCGACTTTCAAGAAAATAAAGGAATATTTGTCCCATCCTCCGTTGTTGGGGGCACCCATCCCTAGCAAGCCACTTCGACTGTACATTGCAGCTCAAGAACAATCCTTAGGAGCATTATACAACAACACCTCCTAGTATAGGTCCCGTTTTCACGGAGTCTGGGGAGATCCAGCTGTAGGCGACCTTACCCCTAACGGCATTCCTGCCCGTAGAGATGCTGATTCCGAGAGGCCCACATAAAAGGAAATTTTGAAATTTTTTTTGAAGAAAAGACATTTTGTAAACACTTAATGGTGACATTAAAAAGACAAGTCGCTGGAGTTATGAACCATATGACCAGTAAATCAGAGGATGGTAACATACCTTAACAACCAGAGGTAAGCAAACGGTGCCTCTTTCCCATAGAAAGTACTACCTATAAGCAAAAACGATAAAACGAAAGAAAAAAAACACCACGACCCGAACGCTGACACTGCTACCAAAAGCCAACTACGAGGTCGACTCTCTGCGATCTAAGCTCTTACTCTACGATCTTAATCGAATTTCGCCACAACTTCCTATCCTGAGCCAAGTCCTCCGTCAAGCCGACAACTCTTAAGTCCTCTCTAATCACCTCATCCAAATTCTTCTTTGGTCGGCCCCTCCCTCTTTTGCCTCCAGGGATGTTGATCATCTCACATCTCCTCATTGGAGCGTCCACACTCCTCCTTTTCACGTGGCCAAACCATCGAAGTCTTGTTTCCCTCATCTTATCTTCGATGGGGGCTACTTTAACTAAGTCTCTGATAATACAATTCCTAATTCTATCTATTCTTGTATAACCACACAACCATCTAATCATCCTCATCTCTACTACCATCGACATTTGGACCTACGTCTTTTTTAGAGGCCAACCCTCCAATCTATAAAAAATAGCCGGTCTAACTACCATACGATAGACTATGCCTTTCAAACGCAGGGGCACCCTCTTATCACACAGCACACCCGAAGAATACTTCCATTTTTGCCAGCCCACCTTTATTTGCTGGTTAATATCTTTATCAATATCCCCTTTCCGCTAAATGATGGAGCCTAAATACTTAAACTTATCGACCTTAGGTATCGACCTCTCATCTAGGGTAACTTCTCCCCCCGCATCCTCTCTCCCACTGAAACAACAATGAAGGTATTCCGTTTTCGATCTACTCAGTCTGAAACCACTAGATTCTAGTATGTGCCTCCATTGCTCCAACTTGACATTAACACCTTGTCTGGTCTCATCAATAAGAACAATGTCATTTGCAAATAGCATACACCAAGGCAACTCATCTTGAATCCCTCTTGTAAGATCGTCCATAAGCAGGGTGAAAAGAAAAGGGTTTAAGGCGGAACTCTGATGCAGGTCCATCCTAACGAGGAAGTCCTCGGTGACCCTACTTGGTGTCCTAACACTCGTCCTCCCTTCCTCGTACATATCCTTAATGACTCGAATATACAAGGGTGATACTCCTTTCTTTTCCAAGCATCTCCATAAAACTTCTTGCGGAACTCTATCATATGCTTTTTCCAGGTCAATGAACACCATACGAAGATCTACCTTTCTATCTCTATACAAACCTATAAGCCTTCTAAGGAGGTAAATCGCCTCTAAGGTTGATCTGCCTGGCATAAAGCCAAATTGGTTCTCTGAAATAGTGACATCTTTTCGTAACCTTTTCTCAATCACCCTCTCCCACAACTTTATAGTGTAACTGAGCAACTTTATACCCTTAAAATTATTATAATCTTGAATATCGCCTTTGTTCTTGTACAGAGGGATGATTGTACTAGATCTCCATTTCTTGGGCATCTTAGCGGTCCTGAAAATAACATTGAAAAGCTCTGTTAGCCACTCTAGTCCTTCTACACCCAAACACTTCCATACTTTTACTGGTATCTGATCAGGGCCCTTTGCCTTCCCATTGGTCATCTTTTCTAAGGCCTCTTTAATCTCGTCTTTGCTGATGAGACCACATATACGCAGATCCAGGCGCCTCTCCCTACACTCACTTTCCCTACTTTGTGAATCCTCCATCGCTTCACCATTCAGAAGTTTGGCAAAGTACCTTTGCCATCTCCCCTTGATTTCTGCATCCTCAAACAACACCTTACCATTTTCATCTTTGATGCACCTCACAACACCTAAATCCCTTGTTCCTCTTTCCCTAGCCCTTGCCAGCTCAAAGACTTCCCTCTCCCTTTCCTTTGACTCCAGTCCATGGTATAACCTATCATAAGCCATGTTCTTAGCTACCATAACAACTTTCTTGGTTGCTTTATATCTAGCTCTACTAATCACTCTCTCTTCATCCGCTCCACTGTTTATAAAAACAGCATAAGCCTCTTTTTTCTCCTTGACTTTCTTCTTTATCTCCTCGTTCCACCACCAGGCACTCTTCATGTTGTTGCCCCCTCTTCTAAAAAAACCTAGGATCTCTTTAGCTTCCCTTCGAATACAAACTGCCATCGTCTCCCACATTTCATCTGCAACCTCTACCCGCCTCCAAGCTCCTTCTTCCTTAATCATCTCTGCTAAAAACACGACGTTTTTCTTCGTGAGGGTCCACCACTTAACTCGTGGGTCCTCGACTCTCCTCTTCTTCCGCTTTGAACATTTGAACTCCACATCCAATACTAGCAACCTATGCTGAGTCTCTAGACACTCACAAGGAATTACCTTACAATCCTTAATCAATTTGGGTCTTTAGAGAGCCACTCTTGAAGGTGACCAAGTGGTCCTCCTTCTTCTTGAAAAGGGAGTTTACAACCAACAGTTCAAAGGCCACCGCAAAATCCAACACAGACACTCCTCCGTTGTTTCTCTCCCCGAAACCGAAGCCCAAACCCTCGTGGGTTGTGTCATACCCTTCTGCGTCAACACCAATATGACCATTAAAATCTCCACCTATGAAGATCTTCTCGCTCCAAGGTACATCCTGAATGACCATATCCAAATCCTCCCAAAAAAGCTTTTTAATATCGTCCGACAGCCCTATTTGAGGAGTATAAACACTAACCACATTGATGAATTCTGAACCCACCAAGACCTTAACGGCCATAATTCGGTCACTTTTACGATTCATTTCAACAACAAAGTCTACCAACTCCTTCTCAACCAAAATGCCAACCCCATTTCTGGCCTTGGTTGACCCCGAATACCATAACTTGTACCCATAAACTATTCTAGCTTTAGCCCCCACCCACTTCGTCTCTTGAACACAAGCTATGCTAATCCTACACATATGCAACACCTTAACTAATTCTATAGACCTCCCCGTGAGAGACTCAATATTCCACGATGCTAGGCGCACCTTCCGAAATCCTACACCTCTCCTATCCCAATTACCCCCCAGAGGACTGGCTAAAGCTACTACATTGCTCGCCACAGGCTTCAGCTACCGACACCCAATTCCCACAAAGCACAAAAGAAGATCCTACTAAAAGCACAAAAGGATCTCAAATACGGAAAAAGGCGGGAGGGGGTGAAAGCCTAGGAGACCACTATGCAAGACAACACACTCGTCAAACTTAAAGGCTAAAAAAAAAAAACTAAAATACTACAATAACACTACTACACCCACCACAACAACACTAATACACACACTAGTGGTTTAAACCAATACCGCGAACCACAGTAGCTAATTTAAAAGAAAGTAATCGCCAAATTCAAGTAAAGTTGACAAGAAACATACCAAAAAATAAATAACTTCGGATCATTATGTGTACAGGAAAATGAGGAAGGGAAAGAAGTTCTGTATTACTAAAGTCGTATATTGGTTGGCGCTGAATTGAAGTACCCCCCCCCCATTGAAAAGATGTGCTCGTCGCTCATCTTTTCCATCCAGAAACTCAAGCTTTACAAGTAGGCCTATACAGTACAAGTGATACACACACACACATACACACACACACATATACATATATATGTGCATATATATATATATACATATACACACACACACACACACACACACACACACACACACACACACACAGATATATACATAAATATATATACATATACATATATATATATATATACATACATACATACATACATACATAAATATATATATATATATATATATATATATATATA
>JACYFF010031959.1:18282889-18293434 GCA_017589665.1 Selenicereus undatus
ACATGTGTGTGAGCCTGAGACTGCAGCTGGACACTTTGTAAACAATATATGATTACATGAATTCTTGGTATACCAACTACTGAATGAACCGACTTTTGAGGAGATCAGTAAGTCCTAGAGATCAGTAGCCAGGAGATGGGGCGAGGGGAGTGGAGAGGACATGGGGAGATTGGATCAGTAGATAGGATAAGAGAGGGGCGACTGAAGGCTGAAGCAACTCAAACAAGCTCTAACTCTGTGAGGAAGAGTGGTATTGCGAATGAAGAACTGAAGAAGACAAAAAGCCTTTTATATCTAGGATTTTCACTTGATAGGGTGGGCTTTATGGACTTAGGAACAAAAAATGTGAAATATATAAAATTTGAACTCCCCACCCCCTAGTCAAAAATCTGAAAATTAAAATTTTAATGGCCCCCAAAAATGTTCAAAAAACTACACATAATTATATACCAATAGACGGGTTAAACGAGTTACTGTAAATGGGTAAACGGGTTGACCTGTTTAACCTGTTTATTTAAACGGGTTAAATAGGTATTTTTTCGTGTCGAAAATTTCAACCTAAACCTAACCCGTTTAATTAAACGGGTTAATCGTGTCAACCCATTTAATTAAACGGGTTGAAAATCTTTACCCAAACCCGCCGAATTTCGTGTTCGGTTCGGGTCGGTAATCGTGTCGGGTCAGCTTTTGAGAGCCCTAGTAATAATCACTCTCTTTCATTCTTACTCTCAATTGCAGTCTTACTCCATTCGCCTCTGTCATGTATTCTTTTAGCCCCTCAAAAGAGAGGGTATCTATCCTGATAGTATTAGAAGAGATGCAAATTGATAATTGACTTTTTATTCTTCACATATTCATTGGGGTAATGTTTTAAAAATACAATACTAAAATTTCAAGGATAGTAAAATTAAATAGTAAAATATCGAAGTCACATTAATAAATGCCTAAAGTCTCAAGGGGGGTTAGTACAAAATACCCGCTTATAATGACAATTGAAGCATCAATGACTTATTCTTTTGGAGTCCCTTTTTTTTTTCTTGATCAACAAAAGGGGAGAGGTGTTAGAATCAATAAAGTTCACCAGATCAACTGATGCCTGTGAAATATCTATCATAGCTCACTAAATAAATAGCATAGCTCACTAAAAAAAATAGTATACATAGCCAGCAAATAATATTATCAAGTTCTTGAGTTATGTTACAGCTCAATCATTTTTTACTATGACATAAGGGCGTTTGTATCATATTTTGTGAGTATAATAGAAATGTAGTGAATTAATTAATATAGTCCAACTCACTAAATATATGTCATAGCTAACTAAATATATGTCATAGCTCATTAAAAAATTATAGACAATTAGAATATAGTTTAGTGAGTTTTAGATGTGCAATAACATTTTTTTTTTAGTACAATAGTACATTTTAATAAGTTATATAGTATTTTTACTAAGTGAAACCTAGGGTACATAAGATGCATTGGTTTGATCTATCCACTCACTAAAAGTATGTATTAGTTCACAAAACTATGTCTCTACTCACTAAGTATTGTAGTGAGCTATACATTTTTAGTGAGTCAAAATTCGATTGTACAATTGCTTTTGTAGTATTGTAGTGCGCTATACGTTTTTAGTGAACTAAAATTCGATCGTACAATTACTTCTGTACAACCGGTTGTATGATATAACAACTCAGTAAATAAATATTATAGCTCACTAAAAAAATATAGACAACTAGAATATAGTTTAGTGAGTTTTAGATTTACAATAATATTTTTTTAGTACAATAGCACATTTAATAAGTTATATAGTATTTTTACTAAGTGAAATTTGGGTACATAAGATACATTAGTTTCGGCATGTTTGCTCACTAAAAGTATGTATTAGCTCACTAAAACTGTGTCTCAACTCACTAAAATATTTTAGTGAGCTATATATTATTTTTAGTGAGTGAAACTGGATGTACAACAACATATTTTAGTGAGCTATAGGGTATTTTTAGTGAGCCGAAATCAGACATATTTTTTTTGTTTTTTATATGTGGTGCGCCAGGTGGACAATTTGTGGACCCGGTTGTACAATTGCATTTGTGCAATCGGGTGAACCATATATCAACTGAAATTTGAAAAATCAAATGTAAGACAGATTATATATAGTATACACTGAGAGGATGGAAATAAAGGGAAACGATAATAATTTTATTGCCATTGAGAAATTACCCCAAACAGGCAAGTTCGATTAAATTTTTAGTTTTATATCAAGTCATTTATTAATTTGGAGCGGCATGTAATGTAATGTAGTACTAGTAATTAATTAAGATATTACTGCAATTGTTAAGTTCAAGTCCAACCTTTATCCAAAAAAAACAAAAAGAAGTTCAAGTCCAACCATAAAACTTTGATCTTAAAGAAGGTCCAATGAAAAAAATTGCCCGCTCTCTCTATCTCGCTTTGTTTTTTCAAATAATTATTTCATTAATTCATTTTTGCGTGGGCATCAAGCTAAGCATTGCACCGCCAGACAAGCAACTTGGATTGCTGAGCAATCTTCCTGTCTCCACTCTCCATTCGAATTCTCATATTCCCAGAACTCTAACCAGTAAATATACCAAGAACAACCCTATCTCTTCTGCTTTAAATCCTAAATCCTAAACACTACTACCTCGACTTTTTCCTGATTGATTAATTGCTCTCCGCTCTCCAAGCCCTTTGCAACAAAACGAATAAAGGATTCCTAATTTCCTAAACCCCAGAAACCCTAAGAACAACTACCAAAAATGAAGATAACCGTAATATTTCCCGCCCTCAATAGCTCCGAGAAGATTAGATTCACCAAGACCATCCTTTGCAATCAGTTGCATCCCACGAACCCGAAAAACTGATTACCCAAGTTGGAGAAGAAGAAGTTGAAGAGCGATCGAGGAAGAAGATTGACCTACAAGTTAAAGAAGCAAAGCGCAAAATGATTAAGCATGAAGAAGAGCAAAATGAGAGATTCTCGAAGAAAATTAAGCAAGAAAATCATAAACAAGAGTCGAAGCAAAAGGTGATTAGGTATAATAATAGAGATGAAGAAGAGAGATGGAGGAAGATTACGCAGATAAGGCAGTCTAGAGATTACTCTTTCTTATTCTCTTAATCCCACATGTATGAAGATTGAACGGGGATCTATAGTGGTTGCTAATTTGTGATGATATCCACCAAGAATGTATGAGCTGAGTATGATGCGAAACTGTGAATATATTGTCATATTTATGTCTGATCCGCAATCAAAAAAATTTAATCATGCTATTTTGATCTATCATGGGCTAATTTTGCCTTGTTTTAGGTCCAAAAAAGAAAAGAAAAAGATAAGCAATAGTTTATTGAGGTCTTTTGATAGCAATTTTGAGTTGCAAGATCGAGCAGCCATGAACGTATTGCTAGATTCATGCGTACTTGAAAAGAATGCTGTTAATGGTCAATTGGCTAGATTTTTAGCTGTTCTCATTATATGAATTATAGTTGTTAGAATATAAATTCTATTTTCAATGTTAATTTCAACTATCAGTTTAAGCTGTTATTTGAGTTAAAACTTGAATAATAATGTCATTGTCTTTGTTTATGTCTAACTAGTCTGGACCCGTGCTTTGCACAGAGTATGTTCAAATAAACATTTTATAGATATGTTATCGAAATAATAAACGAATAGTTATGGTACACATGATTAATATTATAGTTTAGAGGAGATAATGGAAAAACTCAATGAAAAAATTAAGTATACAAACACTTCGTGCATAATTAATGAGATTAGTATTTGAAAACTATATAATTGTGAAAAAAGTCTATATAAGTATGATGGAGACAATAGATAGTGAATTGTTACAAAACATGCTAAATAAGGTGATGATAAGTCAATTTATGACGTTAACGACAAAAAGTCCACATCCTATTCTTGTTGGTGAGTAAAAATTTATGAAGTCGTTAATTCTCTAGTGAAGTTAGGTAAAAACTATTTTAAAGTCGGTTTAGTTTTAGTTTCGCACGTAACACAAATAAAATTTGTCTTTTAACAAAAATAATTTGAACATTATATTTATGCTATTACATAACTTTTTGGCTATTTAAAGTGGTTCATAAGGGTGTGTTAATATAATTATGTATTCACAGTTTGCACATTTGGCTTTTAGGTCAACGTAATAGTTTCATGGGTTTTGATATAAACCTCCAATGCCCTTATATTGTCTTCCAAGAGAAGAGTTGAGTTCAGATTTGTGAGTTGAGATATTTCTTAGTTTGAAGTATTATGACAATTTGGGGCATTTTATTTTAAACGATAAAAGATTAATTATAATTTTAGGTGTTTTATGAAGAGAATTTGATTATTGGATTTGTATCGTTTAAAAGAAAAAAAATTATTTTATTTTTTCTTATGTATTAAATAGATTAGATTTTGGCCAATTTGTTTGAAACGTTAAAACATTAATTATACTTTTAAGATTTATATGAATTAAATATAATTATAAGATATGTATGCTTTAAAAGAAAAAGAAAAATATTTCGTTTATTTTCTTATGTTAAATAAATTATATTAAATGTGAAAGAAATTCAGCTTCACGGGCCTAATATGATGATCATGTTTTATTTTTAATTTTTTTATATTTCACGTTCAACCCTTGCAGTATGCTATATTATACTTACAATATGTAATTTTTTAGCACAATCCTTACATATATATGATCATAATTAATATTGACTATGCTATCAAATTCAAAGAGAAAAATAACAACGACGATAGTGACAATGACGACAACAACAACAATAGTGATAATGGAAATAATTATGAAAATCATATTTATATTTCTATTATCTCTAGTAATATTTGTAGAAGGCAAAAATTCTACGATAAGTCGGATGACGCCACATGTAAAAAAAAAAAGAGACCAATCGTAAATTGCCATGTGTCACGTTGACTTTGGTGGACCCACTTGGTCAAAATTAAATGTGGCTAAAATTCAGCCAGCTAAAAGATGCCACGTGTCATTGATGAGGCAGAAATTAGTAATTATTTCTTTTTTAAAATTAAGGAAATAATTACTGAGATATGGGCCGAGACCCAACATCCAATTGAGACCCTAGCCTTCGAGCCTATAAATAGGGGTCCTCCCCCCTCATTTTGGGGGGAGCTCAGCATTCAACATTTTACAAGCTCCAGAGCTCAGACTACAGACGACATCCAGCTCCCAAGCAACAAGGATCAAAGTCAGCTAGCTCAACATCTTCTGCAACCTCAAATTGAAGTCCACTTCAGAGTTCTTCATCCAGTTCATCGATTGAGATCAAGCAACATCGCCCTTGCATTGATTAATCTGGTCAACTACATTCAGCATTTGCAGAATTCAGAGCTCAGACGGCAAGGAGCATCCAGCTACCAAGTGAGAAGGATCAAGACTTGCAGAGCTTCAGAAACCATAATCAGCCACTTGCAGATCAAATCAAGAACAGCCTTCAGAGTTCTTCAGCTGATTTGCATCAACCGAGATCAAGTATCAAGCCCTCGGAATACTCAAGTCATTAGGAGATCGAATCAGATCATCATTTCATTGTATTAAATTCAGATATTGTACCCATACATACAACATTAATACAAAATTAAATTTGTTTCTCAATTTCTTGTCTAATTTATTTTAGGCATAAAATTTGTGTTTACAAATTTGGCACGCCCGGTGGGACATCTCTGCCTCTCATCTCTTTCTCCAAAATACAAACTTCGCACTCCTTAGAAGATAACATGGCCCCCAAGAACGCTTTGAAGAAGGAGACTATCGAATCTACATCTGAAGGATCCGCAAACGCTAATATTGCATCTGACAATCGAAGCACCAAGGCGATGATTAGGAGCATGACCAAAGCTGCTGCCTCCATCACCTTAAAACAACAAGTTGTGGCCCCAACTTTGCAGTCACGCAAAACTCAAAACTTTGGCTTCAACTTGCATGCTGATGGAGTCAATCAAACTGCTTGTCTCCCTAATTTGAAGCTAAAAACCCTTGCTATCTTCAATATAAAGAAGGTTCTACCATGTGGACTGAAAAAATTCCAAACTTACATCAATCCTGTCTTCCAATCTATCAGTGAAGAGGATGATGACTATGGTAGCAGTAATTCTTCACCAATATCTTCAAGAGATTCAGTTTTCTCACATGTTGAAGTCGAATCCTCTGACACCGTTATCATGCCAGTCATGGTGACAGAGGCTATCAACTTAGAGGAACAACTGGCATATATGAAGGCCACACTCGATAGACTCTCAAAGGAAAATGCGAAAAAGGATTATCAAATCAGGGGTCAAAGCAAACAGATTGCTGATTTGACAAAGAAGCTGGGGAAGCGGACGTCTAAAGCTTTCAACAAATGCTTAAGCAGTGAAGATTCTGACAAAGAGTCTGATCACAACGAGGAGTCTGACGATGTACGCAAACCAAAGAACGATTCATCCTTCAGCTTAATGTCAGTTGAGCAAATTCAAAATTTGATAGCTAAAGCAATCAAGGCTCAGTTGGGAGAATCTCACAAGAGTCGCTTGTATACAAAGCCTTATACAAAGAGGATCGATGTATTTCGTATGCCTCATGACTATCAACCTCCCAAATTCAACCAATTTGACGGTAAGGGTAATCCTAAACAGCACATCGCTCACTTCGTCAAAACCTGCAGTAATGCTGGCACTAAAGGAGATCAGTTGGTGAAACAGTTCGTACGGTCCCTTAAAGGAATTGCATTCGACTGGTATACAAACCTTGCCTCTGAGTCCATTGATAGCTGGGGGCAAATGGAAAGTGAGTTCTTGAATCACTTTTATAACACGCGCCGCGTAGTCAGCATAACAGAGTTGGCTAACACAAGGCAATGGAACTACGAGCCAGCTATCGATTATATTAATCGTTGGCGTACTCTCTCTCTGAAGTGTAAAGACCATCTATCTGAATCTCCGACTGTTGAGATGTGTGCTCGAGGGATGGATTGGGATATACTTTATGCCTTGCAAGTAAACAAGCCCAAAACATTCCAAGAATTGACAACACGAGCTCATGATATGGAGCTTACGATTGCCTACTATGGAAGACAACTCAATGAATCGGTGGCATCGTCAAGAAATGAAAGCTCCGTGCTTAGAGACTCCGAAAAGAAAGAATGTCCTTATTCTGAGTCTGATGCGCCAGAAATACTTGACAAACTTCTTAAGAAAGGACTTATGAAACTTCTAGAGCCATGTCGTCTTCAAGAAATTGGAAGAACTAATGATCCCAAATATTGCAAGTATCACAGGATCATCAGTCATCCTACAGAGAAGTGCAAAACATTCAGAAGACAAGTCATGCAACTTGTAGAAGAAGGAAAAATCACATTAGACGAAGAAGACACCGAAGAATCTGATTGATCGTCCATTAAGATCATATTGGAAACTTTGGAAGAAAGCGATCCAAAATTTGCGGTTAGGGGGCAAACTTCCAAGTCAGCCTCTATAGACTTCTAGGTCATCAAAGAATTTATAGACTTTCAAGTCACTCATGTTAGACTTTCAAGTTGTCCAAACTTTAAGACTTCTAAGTCAGCCTCAAGAAACATCTATGTCATCAAACTCTCTGACTCTAAAGTCAACCATGCAGGACTCTTAAGCCAATCCTGCATTCAAAGTCATAAAATATCAAAGACTCCCAAGTCGCAAAACTCGGACTTCCAAGTCAATATTAGCAGACTTCCAAGTCATCAAACTCTAAGACTTCTAAGTCAGCCTTTACGGTTTCTTGAGTTGAGAAGCACTAAGACTTGCAGGTAAGCTTCTACAGACATCTCAGCCATCAAGCTCTGAGAACTCGAAGTCGATCCTGCCAAACTTCAAAGTCCGGCTTGACAGACTCTAAAGTCATCAAATCTCGTGGACTTCCAAGTCAAACTTTGAAGACTCTCAAGTCGTCCAACTCTTACAAACAAAATTCTTGACTTTCAAGTTATCAAAGACTTTTAAGTCAACTTTGTAGGCCTTCAATTCATTGATGCCACATACTACCAAGTCGTCAAAGTTTCAGAGTCATAAGTCAGCAAAGCAAAAGACTATCAAGTCATTCAAATTCAAAGACTCCTAAATCATCAAATTTCATGAACCCCCAAGTTATCACATTTGAAGATTTTCAAGTAACTTATATTAGACTTTCAAATCAACGGACTCCAAGTCCAAACTTCTAAACTCTCAAGTCAGCACAGACTATCAAGTTACCCACATGATACTCAAGTCATCAAAGTCAAAGACTTCCAAGTCGTCTAAAGATTATCAAGTCGAGAAAATTGTAAGCTTTGAAGTGAATTCAACGACTCTCAAGTCATCAATAACTTTGACTCTTAAGTCACCCTTAAGACTTCCAAATCCAAACTTCTAGACTCTCAAGTCAGCACAGACTATTAAGTCACCTAAAGGATGCTCAAGCCATCAAAATAAAAGACTTTCAAGTTACCTAAAGGCTATCAAGTCGACAAAATTGTAAACTCTGAAGTGAATTCAATGACTTTCAAGTCATCAACATCGTAAACTCTCAAGTCATCAACATCGTAAACTCTCAAGTCATCAATGACATAAGTTCTCAAATAAAGCTTAAAGATTCTTAAGTCATCTAAGTTGTAGACTCACAAGTCAAACAGTGTTGCTGACTTTCAAGTTATTGAAGGCTTTCAAGTCAACCGTACAGACCCTCAAATCATTGATGTAATAATAGACTCTCAAGTCTTCAAAGTTAAAGACACCAAAGAAGCAGACTGTCAAGTCGGTAAAATACGAGACTTCTAAGTCGTCAAATCGCAAAGCATCTCAAGTTATAAAACTCTCTGACTTCCAAGTCAGTCCTCGCAGACTCCCAAGTCACAATTCTTGTGGAGTTCCAAGTCGATTTTTTTTTGAAGACTTCAAAATTGTTTCTTCAAGAATCCTAAGTCAACGAAATCACTGACCCCGAAGTCACCAAGTGGATTCTCAAAGTTCAAGTCTCCAAAGACATTGAAATTAAAAGACTACCAACTTGTCAAAACTCTAAACTCCAAAATCAAGAAAGTTATAGGCTCCAAGTTATCAAACTCAAAGACTCACAAGTCATCAAGTCCAAGACGCTTAGCTATCAAAGTAAAAGACTATCAAGTCATTTTATCAAAGGTGTTAACTCCTAAGCCACGAAGCACATTTTCAAATCATATAAACAAGCTTCAAACAGTCACCAACTTGTTACAAACTTTTAGAATGCCTTCAAGTTAGGGGCAACAGTAAGGTTGCATTCTCCTTCATATTAATGATATAGGCGTCTTCTTTTAAAGTGACAGTATTTTCATTCAAGTCAGGCACTGATAATGTGTAGAATCAAGCTTTTGGTGTCCGATCGAAAGGGCCATGTCTTTCCTGTCTGACCAGAAGAGTCAAGCCTCTGTCTGTTCGAAGAAGTCAAGTCTGCACTTTCTGATTGGAGAAGTCACATTCACTGTCTGATTGGACGAGTCATGCCTTATATGTTTGATTCAACGAGCCAAGATGTTGCTTTCTGATCGGGATAATTGCGTTCACTATTTGATCGAATGAGCCAAGCATTCTCTTTCTGATCAGAAGAGTCGTCTTCGTTGTCTGATAGAAGAAGCCAAATCTGCGTTGTCTGATCAGATGAGTCACCTTTGTTGTCTAATCGGATGAGCCAAGCCTTTGCTTTCTGATCTGGAGAGTCGCCTTCATTGTCTGATAAAAGAGGCCAAGTCTGCACTGTCTGATCGGATAAGTCACCTATGTTGTCATGCCTCATCTATCTGATCGAAGGAGTCAAGCTGTTACTTTCTGATTGTGATAGTTGCGTTTGCTGGCTGATCGGATTGGCCAAGACTTCTCTTTCTGATCGGAAGAGTCGCTTTTGCTGTCTGATGGAAGAAGTCAAGTCTCTGCAGCCTGATTGGAGTAGTCCAAATGCCTTCGCTCTTTGATCATAGGAATCAAGCCTTTGTTGTTTGGACGGAGAAGTCAAACCTTCACTTTCTGATTGGAAGAACATGTCTTGACTACCTGATTGGAGGGGGCACACCTTCATTGTCTGAATATCTTTACTGTCTGATCGGATGAGTAATGTCCTTCCTATCTGACCGGAGAAGTTCTGCCTTCACTATCTGAGTGGAGAAAGCCATGCCTTCGCAAATCTAATGGAAGAAATGCAAATCGACACCAATTAGATTAAGTGAGGGAGTCTCCTGCGAAGAATCGAATCTACGGGGAGAAACGATTCCTCGTCTTCAAAGTCGACCTCACTTTCAAATCTAATTGGAGGAGTCGTGGCTGGAAGGAAGAAATTCAAGTCGACCCCAATTAGATTAAGTGAGGGAGTCGCCTACGAAGAATCGAATCTACGGGGAGAAACGATTCCTCGTCTTAGAAGTCGACCTCACTTCCCAATCTAATTGGAGGAGTCGTGGCTGGAAGGAAAAAATTCAAGTCGACCCCAATTAGATTAAGTGAGGGAGTCGCCTGCGAAGAATCGAATCTACGGGGAGAAA
>JACYFF010031959.1:18293444-18325995 GCA_017589665.1 Selenicereus undatus
ATTAAGTGAGGGAGTCGCCTGCGAAGAATCGAATCTACGGGGAGAAACGATTCCTCGTCTTAGAAGTCGACATCACTTCGCGATCTAATCGGATGAGTAGTGGTTGGAAGGAAGAAATTCAAGTCGACCTCAATTAGATTGAGTGAGGGAGTCGTCTGCGAAGAATCGAATCTACGGGGAGAAACGATTCCTCATCTTAGAAGTCGACCTCACTTCGCGATCTAATCGGAGGAGTCGTGGCTGGAAGGAAGAAATTCAAGTCGACCCCAATTAGATTAAGTGAGGGAGTCGCCTGCGAAGAATCGAATCTACGTGGAAAAACGATTCTTCGTCTTAGAAGTCGACCTCACTTCGCAATCTAATCAGAGGAGTCGTGGTTGACAGAAAGAAATTTAAGTTGATTCAGCGGCTTCCTAAAAAAAAAAAAAAGAGGCAGCATTAGTCTAAGTTCAAAAAAATAAACGTAAAAAAAAAGATACAAAAAAAAGGTGACAAAAAAAATTCACCCAAAAAAAAAGAAAAAAAAAAGAAAAGAAAAAAAAGGGGGCGGTCGTACGTAAAAAAAGACAAAAAAAAGGTGGAAAAAAAATTCACCCAAAAAAAACATACGAAATTACGATGAGGTGTTGAAATTAAAAAAGCATGCGAAATTACAATGAGATGTTAGTATCATCCAGACCAATACTCTAAGGTGGTTTCACAACTCTAAGGTGGTTTCACACCAAATTGTTAAAAATCACTAACGACGCTGCTCTCCTTTCTCCCTCTTCTCCATATCCCATGGCTGCCCCTCTTCTCTATCTCTCTAGAGTCGACTGTGGAGGTTCTGGAAGGAAGAGCAAACTGAGCTTCAATTCAAGCAAGCAGAATCGAAAGAGAAAAAAAGAAAGGGGAAGAAGAGACGATGAATTGACAGCAGTGAGAAAAGCCAATTTATAGCAGTTGTCAGAAAAATTGTTGATAGCATTTTATCCAAATTTATTGATAAAATTCTATCCTTTTGGATTGTTGATAGATTTTTGTCATTCAAATTACTGATAAAATTTATCATAAGTTGTTGATAGAATTCTATCCCTAAAATTATTGGTAGATTTTATCACAAGTCGTTGATAAAATTTTATCACAAATTTAAAAGCAGAATTATCTTCAAAAAAAAATAGCATGGATTATCCACCAATTCGGCAAGTTATTTGTCTAAAAAAGGGGAGGCGGCCCACCAAAAAAAAATAAAATTTCGAGACTCAACCACTTCAAACACTCAAAAATTCGTGTACGCGGCTGACTCTCGAGGGGGTATTTGTAGAAGGCAAAAATTCTACGATAAATCGGATGACGCCACGTGTAAAAAAAAAAAGAGACCAATTGTAAATTGTCATGTGTCACGTTGACTTTGGTGGACCCACTTGGTCAAAATTAAATGTGGCTAAAATTCAGCCAGTTAAAAGATGCCACGTGTCATTGATGAGACAGAAATTAGTAATTATTTCTTTTTTAAAATTAAGGAAATAATTACTGAGATATGGGCCGAGGCCCAACGTCCAATTCAGACCCTAGCCTTCGAGCCTATAAATAGGGGTCCTCCCCCCTCATTTTGGGGGGAACTCAGCATTCAACATTCTACAAGCTCCAGAGCTCAGACTACAGACGACATCCAGCTACCAAGCAACAAGGATCAAAGTCAGTTAGCTCAACATCTTCTGCAACCTCAAATTGAAGTCCACTTCAGAGTTCTTCATCTAGTTCATCGATTGAGATCAAGCAACATCGCCCTCGCATCGATTAATCTGGTCAACTACATTCAGCATTTGCAGAATTCAGAGCTCAGACGGCAAGGAGCATCCAGCTACCAAGTGAGAAGGATCAAGACTTGCAGAGTTTCAGAAACCATAATCAGCTACTTGCAGATCAAAATCAAGAACAGCCTTCAGAGTTCTTCAGCTGATTTACATCAACCGAGATCAAGCATCAAGCCCTTGGAATACTCAAGTCATTAGGAGATCGAATCAGAGGATCATCTCATTGTATTAAATTCAGATATTGTACCCATACATATAACATTAATACAAAATTAAATTTGTTTCTCAATTTCTTGTCTAATTTATTTTAGGCATAAAATTTGTGTTTACAACATGCTCTATGTATATTTGTATCAAAAAAAAGACAAAATAATAACAATAATCATGGAAATAAAAAATGTTTATTATTTCTACATAAATGTGTATATTATATTATGTGTTAATAATAAGGTGTCACATAAGGTTTTACGGCTTGTTCAGTAATTATAATTCAGTTTCCTTAAGTTAAAACTCCTAAAATATGAACTTATTCTATAATAATGAAATAAAAAAAAAATTTATATCCATTATAATCTCCTAATCTCTCTTTGATAATTAGATGATCATAATTAATATTGACTATGTTATCAAATTCAAAGAGGAAGATAACATTGCCGATATCGACAATGACGACAACAACAACAATAGTAATAATGAAAATAATCATGAAAATTGTATTTATTATTCTATTATCTCTAATAATACATGCTCAAATTTATATTTGTATTGAAAAATACAAAATATTAATAATAATAATGGAAATCAAAAACGTTTTTGTCTGTATGAGTCACAAAGGGCAATACAATATAATGAGGGAGGTGCGAATAGAACTTGAGACCTAATATGTCCTGTAAAGAGTACAATACAATGAGGGAGAGAAGAATCGAAACTGAGACTTAATGTACCCAGTGTTCAGTAAAGAGTACAATAAAATGAGGGAGGGGGAAATCGAACCTGAGACCTAATGTACCAAGTAAAAAGGGAGAGATTGACAGTTATCAAGATAAATTTAGGGGCTGAGATTGCCTAAGATTTTGATCAACGGTTGTAAAGATTGGATTAATGAGAAGCTTGGATTGAGGGAGGGAAGCATTTTTAGACATCCACCTATTCTAGCATTTGTAAGATAAAGATTTATTAGGTATATTTTTTCCTAATTTGCTTCTAGTACTAACATTTTAGTTTAAATGCCATAGCAATAGTGTTTAAAATTAATGTCTTGCTTCAAACATTTTAAGTGATCAGTTTGAATTTATTTATTTATTTTTTAAATCTTTGATCTTTTATTTCACTGAAATTGAGCTATTGTTGATCAAATAAGAGGTTGGGCTCTTCCATCACAAATTTTCTCCATTCACAAGACTCGAATCTGAGATCTTACTTAACGGAACAAGTACCAAACCATTTGAACCAACCTATATTGATATTTATTTCATTTTATTGTAATGCCACTTGCATAGTTGCATGTTCCTAAGGTGGTACGTCCAAAAAAAAAGACTTCAGTTAGGTGCATTTTTGAAATTAATGACATATTGTATGCAGTAAATGGAACTTTGGTCCTAATGACAAAACCCATCTTAATTACATGTAAAGGAAAAAAAAAATCTCTATTCCTACTAACAAACTAAGAGTATGCTGACACTTTATGATGTTGATTTTAATTTTTATCATTAAAAATCTCTCATTTTTACGGTAATATTTTTCATCTGCTTATGCCACATTATGTTAGTAGAAATTCGGTATTCATTTTGTTAGTATATTTAGAAAGGTTGGTGGAAAAAAGCATAGTAATGACAGTAAGTAGTAGTAAAGAAATTCATAAACAAACAAAGTTACCAAATAATGGCAAAATCAAAATTCATTTACTTTTCAAGACAGATATCCAAATCAAAACTTGCAAATTGGATCTATTATCTATAAACATCATCCTAATCCTATTTGCCCTTTTTGTTAAGTTCTTGGATGAGCCAACTAGGAATTGACTGCCAGTGACCACACCATGCATACGGTGCAGTGTATAGTTATCAACTCTTGAAGATCAATTGTTTGCCCTTTTTGTTCTCCAAGTTAAATATGCTACTTACGTCCTTGGATTAACATTAGCAAATCCGACCAGGGCTTAATCATCAGTCGACCACACCATGGTACAACATATAGTCATCAGCTTATAACACTTGAAGCACCCATGACTTGCCCTGTTGAACTCCAAATTAAATAAGGTATTGAATGTGTCGAACATGCTAGAAAAGATTAATGGTACCAGAAGAAACTGAAAGCTGGGTATAGTTGAAACTGAAGATAGTGAAAGTACATACTGAAAGGTATTGAATAGTATAGTATTGCAGCCATTTGATATAAGACATATTACAAGGTGTATATTTTTATGAGGCTTTTAATAAAAAAATTGGGGTGACCAATAGTTCATTTAAGATTAACTAATGAAAATTCCTATTAGTTAGTTACATTTGAATTTAAAAAAAAAAGTTGATTCCAGAGCATACTATGTATTTGTCACCTCAAAATCTTAAAAAAGTCACCCCTAGAAGGACTTTGTCTCACAATAATTTTTGCATGACACATTCTCACTTAAGAATATATGACTTCAATACCTTTTAGTACTGAAAGATACCAAAAATTTGGAATCAGTTTCTGTGGAGTAGTAGATAGTCTGCGATTTTTAAATCTAGAGTCAATTGGAATTAGTCTCTCTGTAATTTTGCAATTCATGTGTAATACTGTTACATTAGACCCCCGCACTTCGCCTAGTGATGAGATTTTGAGGTATTGAATTTGAATTTGAATTATTTAGCAAATGAGTGCATTCGGTTCAATAAACTTTTTTTACTTTGATTTGAAGTCATTTATTAATTTGTTCTGGCATGTAAAATTATTGTAATGTGGTGTTATTAATTTCAAGTCCAATTATGAATCCTTTTCACCATGAAAAAGGCCAAATGAAAAAATCAGGCTAAGCATTGCACCGCCAGATGAGCAATTTGGATTAGTACTGAGCACTTAATTTTCCTTTCTCCATGCGAATTCTCATCTTCCCAAAACCCTAAATATATACCCACAAACCAGCCCGCCTTCACCATTAAACCCTAAATCCTAAAGCTACCGCCTAGCTCACCCTTTTCTCGATTAACCCCTTTGCAACAAATTACAGGATTCCTAAACCCTCAAAACAATTACCAAAAATGAAGATAACCGTAATATTTCCATCCCTAAATAGCTCTGAGAAAATTAAATTCACCAAGACCATCACCTTGCAACCACTTACACACGACGAACCCCAAAAACTGATCACCCAAGTTGAAGATGAAGTTGGAGAGCGATCAAGGAAGAAGATTGACCAGCAAGTTAAAGAAGCAAAGCGCAAGATGATCACGCACGAAGAAGAACATAAAGAGAGATTGTCAAAGAAAATTAAGCAAGATCAAGAACAAACGCCGAAGCGAAAGGTGATTAGGTATAATAACAGAGATAATGAAGAAGGAAGATGGAAGAAGATTGTGCAAATAAGACATTCTAGAGATTACTCTTTCCTGTTCTCTTGAAACCCCAGTAGAACAGGGATTATGTTAATTAGATAGCATACATATGTTCGATGATGATGTTAATTAGATTGTGTGATCAGTGTTATTTTCACATATCATGGGCTGATTTTGTCTTGTTTTAGGTAGAGGGTAAAAAATAGCAATAGTCTATTTTGATCTTCGGATGGTAGTTTTGGGTTGCAAGAAGATCCAAGAACACATTGCTAGATTCATGCGTATTTTGTAAAAAAGAATTAATTGTCAGATTCATGTTCTTGTTATCAGATTAATTATTGTTGTTAGAATATAAATGTTAGTTCGACAATTTCAACCATTAGTTTAAACTTTTGGTTGAATTAAAACTTGAATGACTATTCTGTTTTGTTTATTTGCGTTTAATTCATTAGGTATATTTTTGCCTAATTTGTTTGTATTACCATTTTAGTTTAAGTGCCATGCCAATTGTATAGGGTTTAAAATTAATGTCTTGATTCAAATGCATTAAATTGTCGGTTACTTTATGTTTCATTGTATAGTAATGGCACTTGTACAGTTGCATCTTTCTGGAATGGTAAAAAGAGGGACTTCAATTAGGTATGTTCTTGGAGCTGATGACATTCTGTATGGTGTAGATGGAACTAAAGCTGTGAAAGCATGACTTGACACGATAACATGATCCGAGCGCGACCTGAAGTTACTGAGAGAAGTACGAACTCGGCACGAACCGAACCAATTTTAATCCGAAGTTGGCACGATTTGACCGTTTAACTTGAAAACATGTTATTTTTCAATTTTGGGTAAATCTAGACTATTTTCAAGGCTGACACAAAATTGATCCGTTTATTAAATGGATCGACTCGAACCGACCTGTTACCCAGCTCTAGATGGAACTTTGTTCGACCATAGTTGACTTTTTTTTAATAATTTTGCAATGACTGTGTTTGTAACGTTTCTACTGTATCAAGTTGATTTGCATGGGATTTTCACTAAGCACCTTATCTTTCAGGTGAAAATAAAATGAGAATATGAATCACAATGCCACACGTGCCCAGTATTTTCGTGTGAAATGTGAATTGTCTATGGAGGTTCAGACAATGCAACTTTGGGAATTACAAACATAACAGCCAATCCAATCACTTGTAAAACATATTTAAAGATAGTAATAAAAATAAGTAATAGTGAAAAAATCCATAAATGAATAAAATTACCAAAATATGGCACAATCAAAATTTATAACTTTTCAACACATCTTTATATAATAAATGCTAAAATAGGTGAAGTGCTAATATTTGAGGATTTCAGAATTACAACAATTCGGTGCACTCCTGCCTAATTGTTGTTTGAAGACAGTTTAAAATTTGAAGTGATGTAACTCCCCACAATGTGAAGTAACCAACCAGTCCTCAAAGAGCCAAAAAAAAAAAAAAGAATTTACAGTTGCCCACGGCCCTCCTAGGCTCCCACGTTCCCGCGTCAAGTAACTTTCCCACCTTAAATACACTTCTCCTTATTTTGGATTTCTAGAAAAATCCCACCCCTTGTCTCGGACTCTCGCTACCCGCATCAGTCCTCCGCCTTCCCCTAACTAACCCACTCCTCAATCTTCAGAAGTCTCGCTCTCTCCTCTCTCTCTCTCTCTCTCTCTCTCTCTCTCTCTCTCTCTCTCCCCCACTCTTCTCTCCCACCAAACCAATTCATGGTTTTGTAATTATCGCTATGCTATGGTGTTGATTCGATTTATGGTGAGCGATTCATGGCTCTGTAACTATATTTAATTATTTTTATTTAAAAGTTCTAACCCTAAATTAGTGATTTTTTGAGTCATGCTTTAATTTGGAGTCATGGTGGTTTGTTGTGCCTATGGGAAATGGATACCATGTGCGAATTAGGCTACCAATGGTGGTCGATCAAGGTTTGTTCTTTTTTTCTGTGTTGTGTTCCATTCCTGATTTCATTATTCTTCATGTGTTTTTCTTCCTTCCTAACCTCATCAATCCATATATTGCGTAGATTACAGTAAGTGAGAAATAATTGACAAGAAGATTTTTAGAAAGTTCACTGCTTAGGCTTTTCTTGACTAGAGAGAAAGGAGAAGCCCAAGAATAAACCAAGATGGGGAATGAAGTCTTCAGTGATTTTAAATGCAACCAACTGGTCTGATCAAGCCTCTCAACAATGGTATGTTCTGTTGCTCTTCCTGTTGTCTACATAATTTGCTTAAATTCTCTCTCTTAATGCTGGAAGTGCTACTTCTGTTTTTCCTTTTTTCGACACACAGTAAGGATCCTTCTCTTGAGGAAAAATAGTCCTTTCATCTATTTTAGAAAACTCAAAACTTAATATTTTATTTTCCACCTTTTGAAGTTCTAATTATGAGCGACCTATTTTTCTCTCATCTCATACTTTCCTTTCCTCTTGAATTGATGTGGGTTCAATTTAGCCCTTTGTTTACAAATTTGCCTAATTGGTTGAAATTTTGGAAGTGAACACTATTTGATCTTTTCAAATGTTTGATATATTTTTCCAATTCTTGTAAGGTTTCTACTTTAGTGTGAAATTGACATAAACTGGGCAGCAAGAGCGATTGTTGCCTCTCTACTCTCTAATTTTTTTTTCCCCTTTGGGGTTTTGGAGGGGGGGGGAGGTTGAGTTAGTTTAATTTCATTGATGGTCAATATTTTATACTGTGTTGAATTTAATTGCATTATCTTCCATGTAATAACCCTTCAATGCATGATATTGATTGGTCAAAGAGGTGACATATTGTGAGTAGTGAAACTTTGCTCAAGTATTTGGGAATTGGGAAAACATGAAGTTGGCAAATGGGCTGTTGAAGATGAGCATTTCGACAGCAAAAAAATGGGCAATATGAATTTTGACTCTTAAGGTGTAGTTGACAAATTGAAAACCCAGATCTAGAATTCAAATTGATACACAAAATGTTAGGGCCTCTGTAATTGTAAACTTACCCCCTTCTAATCTCTTAGCTCTTTCTTTTAGTCCTTTGTGTAAAAAAAAAAACTCCTAGATTATTTAAATTTGGATAAGTTTCCCCTAATGTTAGCTCTTTTTGGCTTGATTATTCGATTGGCTCTAACCTAAGTTTGCATTCCCAACGCTTAAGGCTATTGTTCTTCGGCATAAGTGTTACAAGCCTTCTTTTTTTTTTTGGGTGGGGGGCTTCTCCTAGGTAGTTGGATTACACTAAGTGGTTTACGTATTGCATAGTTGATATCTTTTAACTAAGTGTATCCATTTCTTTTTTTTTAGCTAACGAAATTGTTACATTATTAGTGTTGCATTTGTACTGGTTGAGCACTTTTTTCCTTCCTTTTTTTTTAAAAAAATTATACAGAGTTAGACGGTTGTAGATGATCATAATGACTAACCCAACCAAAATGGAAATTAAGAAAATTCTTCCATGATTAACTTTGTGAATGTGCTAAGGGGTTTGGACCTCTTTTATATTTATTGCTATACATAATAACAGTCTTTTCATAAGCGTTGAAACCTGCAACGACCTTAATTTACGAAACTTGGTATGATCACAACAATCAAAATTATCTGCCATTGAATTTGAGCCATTAACTTAAATGATTTTTCCATTTTAAAAAATTGTAACTGTTTGATTTGACTAATCAGTAGCCTTCGTAATAATCGTATTTCCTTATATACTCTCTCCTTATCTTTCTCTGTAAACCGCCTTATCGAATGCTCTCTCCCCACCCCCTCCCTTTTTACCCATGCCCCCCTCTCCACAAATTCCATCTATTTGTCAGAGTATAGCCATATCTCTTCCTTCCTCATGAAAGTCTCATTTCCCTAATGGTGCTTTCTGTTCCTTTAAAGCCACAATTATAATGGCTGGCCAGAGCAATGGGGGCAATGAGAGAGGACTCACAGTCTTACAAATCACTGCTATGTGTGTATGTTATTGGATTATAAATTTATGATTATGTAAGTGTTAGTTATTGGGTTTAATTCTCATATTTTTGAATTTAATTTTTTCTCAGAAGGTGCTATTGATTTTTTCTACAACTTTGTTTTTGATTTGGGGGTATTCTGTCTTCCTTTCTCATTGATTTTATTTCTGAAGCAGGTTTGGCATGTTTTTGATTTCTCCCCTATGTTTATAGAAGTCATGTTCTTTGGACTGAAACCCATATTAGTTTCTCTTTGCAATTTTCTATTTGAGTTATTGAGGATAGCCCACTTTTTGGTGCCTAGCGTTACAAAGTGTTGATGTACATTATGCGCACCTACTACTATATTGGTCATAATTCTTTTTATGAGCAAATTATTTGGTTATAAGCATGTAACTTGGTCTTTATTGTTGAGCACATGATCTTTGCAAATGACTTGATATTATACAAACATTTGCAACCATGTAGCACGATAGAGCTCCCCCTGCCCCCACAAGAGGGTACACAAAGTGATTGCGGAAATCAATAATGGTTGAGGTATGAGTTCGATTACTTTTTTCTTTATGTTTTATATATTTATTTTGTAAATTTTTATTCAAGCCTAGATTTTCCATGCCTTTGTTTTGAGTTAGTGATTGACCATTTCCATCTTTGTTTGTGTCTCAACTTTTTTCACTAATTGGTCTTCATATGTTTCATACCTATATCTTCGCTAGCATCTACGGGGCATGATACTTCTCCAAATTAGGTAAGCACTTTGTTTTCTTTTCCATTGTTTAATGGGGCTATGAAAACATTCTTTGTTGCAGTGCAATTGACTTCCCCGGGGCATGATACTTTTCCAAATTGCGTTTAAGCATTGCTTTATTTTCTATGTGGATATTTATGTTAGTAGTGTGGATAAGAAGTTGGATCTTTGGTCCCATATTCTTCATGGGGCTTTGTTATATGCCTGATCAGATTGTTGAAGTAGGTGATGTATGGGCTGCCATAATAATGTGCAGTGGAGTCATGCAGGAAACAACAACAATAGTAATTGGGTGTAGTCCAAGGATCATAAGTTGTTCTATAGCATTACAATAGTGAATAAGCAAGCAGAAACTATGTAGCTACATGCAAGCAGTTTACTCAAAAGTAACACAGTAGCCTTAAGACTTCGTCAGCTGAAGTTGTCCCAACAACAAGCTGACATTTTTTCTTTTGTTTTGCCCTTAGCTGATACTTGCATCTTAATGATACTAACTGCATTTGATAATTTTTACCATCCTAGAGTTCTAATGCTTCCAAAAGCAAATTGAAGTAAGAGATATTTATTTTGGTTCTTTGTATTCTCTATTGTGGTTACATTTATTGTTAGTACGGAGTAATGTGTTGAATTTTGCATATTCATGTTCTGAATTATGTATATGCCTTATTAATCATATGTAAGTTGTAAAGATTCATCTTTTATTTTTTCTTTTTTCATTTGCTGCATAAGATTCATCTATTTTTGACAAAATAGAAGAGCTTTTGACAACCTATGTGCTACATATATGAGCTTTTTTGGGGGGGGGGGTTGAGGGAGGGGTAACTATTTAATTTCAATGTATTCTATTTTTGACAAAATACATTTCACCATGAAGAATTGAAGATGCACCGTGCAAAGCACGAGTTCATACTAGTAGATCCAAATCAGAACTCGCAAATGAGATCTATTATCTATAAACATTAGCCCATTCCTATTTACTAATTCTTGTATGTTAAGTTCCTGGATTTACTGATTCTTGCATGATACAACATATAGTTATCAGCTTAATTATGATGCTTGAAGGATCAGCTATTTGTCTTTTTTGTTCGTTCTTGAAATTAAATAAGGTACTTAAGTTCGTGGATTAATACAAGCAAATCTGACCAGGGATCAATCGTCACTAAACCACACCATGGTACAACATAAAGTTAGCAGCTTATGATGGGGTATTTTGTATTGACCATCCTAAGGTTTCAGGTATTAATTAATATAATCTTGATTTTTTAGGATTAAATTTTCCCAACTTTGAAATTTTAACATTGTATTGCTAAAACATTATTTGGGTGAACATATGAAGAATGAGAATCGAATGACTAATTTACCCCTCCTATAATATATATTGTTGTCATACTCTCTTTCTTGTTTGGCAGACTGAGAGGATGGGTAATAATCACTCTCTTTCATTCTTACTCTCAATTGCAGTCTTACTCCATTTGCCTCTTTATCTTGCTCTGTCACGTATTCTTTTAGCCCCTCAAAAGAGAGGGTATCTATCCTGATAGTATTAGAAGAGATGCAAATTGATCATTGACTTTTTATTCTTCACATATTTATTAGAGTAATGTTTCGAAAATATATACAATACTAAAATTTCAAGGATAGTAAAATTAAACACTAAAATATCAAAGTCAAATTAGTAAATGCCTAGAGTCTCAAGGGGAGTTAGTACAAAATACCCGCTTATAATGACAATTGAAGCATCAATGACTTACTGTTTTGGAGTCCCTGTTTTTTTCTTGATCAACAAAGGGGGATAGGGAAAGGTGTTAGAATCAATAAAGTTCACCAGATCAACTGATGCCTGTGAAATGGCACCTTCCGGGACATCGTCCACCCCTACCCTCTCAACAAAACTATCAAGTTGTCAACGTGCTAAATCATGGGTAGCTTCATTAACCCCAACATAAGATAAAACACAATACGAAAATGTGGAAATATGCATCAATAAATCCTGGACAAGGAATCCAATAAAAGAGTCCGGAGTATGCTTGGCTCTTAACTTGTATCAGAGTGGAAGGCAATTCCCCTCCAATATGAGAGTGTCAAGGCCTGTATTCTGGGCACATTTCAATCCGAACATACATGCGCAGGCTTCCACCACTCCCGGGCTAATGAAACCCTATCCCTGCTTGGACCCCGCCATGACCACCATTCCATCCTGGTTGCGCACAACGACGCCCCACCCCACCAACCATCCCGGACCTTGCCGCCATCATAGTTCATCTTCAGCAACCCGGGCTGAGGAGGTTTCCATGTGCTGGGCAACGAAGCACTCATCAACTCTACCTGTCCCTGGGCCTCTCTGAAATTGCATACAAACGAGACACCTCGTTCACCGGCTTGTTAAAGAGGTACCTATTTCGAGCGTTCTAACACTCCCAAATGATAGTTAGGAAGAACCTAGATCATCCTCGGACATCTCAGTAGCTGCCAATTCAACACAGTCACGCATACGCCAGAACTGGGCAGACCAAAATCTGCGTTGAACATTACGTTGACTCCCGGACCTTCACAGCAAGCGAGCAATCCAATAAAGCATGAGTATCAGATTCAACACCACTTGCACAAATTTTACACTCCATGGCAAAGATCAGAATGAGCTTGGCCAAATTGGAACTCATCGGCAGGATAACCCAGCATAATCTCCACTCCACCTAAAAACCCAAATCCTTGGAGGTCCGTGAAGTTTCCAAATGGACTTCCATACCTCCCTCCCCACCGTGACTAAGCTGCAACCCCAATCATTCATCATTTCAAGCACCAAATGAAGCCGAATTGTTTATGATCTATGTTCAATTCATTGTTTATGATCCATTACTAATAACAGTGAAAGTATTCTAACATTCTTAATTAAATTTCAAAATTAAAGAAATATTTTGTATTCGCGCGTTTTCATTAATTCATTGCTCATCATCAACTTTGTGACAAACGTTTAAATTAAGCTAGCGCTTTCAAATATTTCAACTATGCATTGCTAATTTTTCAAATACACTCTTCCTCTTCCTTAATCACACATGGCCGCTAATGTTGCTAAATGAAACTAAATATTAAAAAAAATAATTACTAAAAGTAAGTTGAAAACAACATGCTCTTAATCTAAAATGTTATCAGAAACTTTCAATTACCTATGACTTAAAGCAAAATAATACAAATATGCTTAATGTTTAATTGAGTCTCGAATTGGAAAAAAAAAAAGGGGATAAGCCACTTCTGAAGTTGGGTTGACATTTTTGTCCCTGTGTTAATGGAATTTATCGTGATCACAAATACATGCAAATAATGCATGTAGCCAAACACTTTCTTAGAAATTAATGGAAATATGAAGGAAATTTTTTATTTTTTTTTATGAAGGAAAATTTACTCCAAAGAATAGCGGGCCTAATTTGCAATTCCCAAGGTTATCAGTGAAGAAAACAAATACAAGTTTTGTCTTTAGTTTTTATTTTTAAAAATGTCTTTCCGAATTTTTTTTTATTTTTCTTGACCAGAAAAGTAATTCAAAATCTTTCAAACTTCTAAACCACCGCCAAAGATGGAGCTTGAATTGCAAGTAATTGATTCTCTTTTATATAAACTTACAACCGATTCATTGTATTCATGACCCTCTAAACCCTAATCTTCAGAATCCATACCATCAATTCATCTTTTTCTGTAATTTCCAAAACCCTTTAGCTTAGTGAAAAACCCCAAATCAACCATTCAGAATGTAGATAACAGTGATATTTCCAGCCCTAAATGACAACGCCAAGAAAATTAGGTTTACAAGGAGGATCACTTTGCTTACTGCAGCATCCGATGAAGCTATCATGAGGATCCGAAGTAGCAGCGATGTTGAACAAGAAAAAAGGAAGTCAATTAATCATAATCATGGAGAAGAACTCGAAAAGGGACCGAAGAAGAAGATCAAGAGAGAAGTCATCACAGCAGCAAAGCGAAAGCTAATGAAGCTTAGAAAGGAGGCGCAGCTGAGGAAGATGTTCGTGCAGGAATGCAAGTTAAAGAACCGTGAATTACTTGAAGATAATTATTAGGCTTCGTGGAGTTGATGATGAGAAATTGAACAAGATTGTGTAAACGAGGCAATAATCTAGGGACTGTTCTTTCTTATTTGCTTAATTAGTTCTCCTTTTAGGAATTGAATGGATGAAGGATCTTGATAGTTTTTTAAGTCCTCACGTTCGGATTTGTACTTTGTAGCATATTCTACATCCTAAGATTTGAAGTTGTAGCATATCATACCGAACGTTTCAAATGCTCAATTAGACCCTAAGGGTGTGTTTGGTAGGGAGAAAATCATTTTTTCAGAAAATCATTTTCCATGAAAAATATTTTCCCAAAAAAAATGATTTTCCACTTACATTTTCAGCTGTTTGGTAGAATGATAAATCATTTTCTTTCCACTTCATTTTTGCTATTTGATAGAATGAACCATCGTCCTCACTTCATTTCGTTTTACATACCATCAACCCCCTTCCCTGCTCACTACTCTAACCCGACCCAACCAACGAATTCTGTTTCTCTCTCCTCTTCAAAATCAAACCGAAAACATCAGTAAGAAATATACTCAATAACAAACCCAACAAAAGAGAGAGTCAACGTTAATGAATCTCAATTTTTTCACTATTCCCAAGGATTACCCAGTTGACTTTAAGTGATATTAAATCCAGATTAAAGAAAATGATGAACGGGGAGACGATAAGTGTCTCAGATTGCGAAGTTTTTCAAAAGGGCAACTATAGCAAGATCAGAGAACTCAAGAAATAATTACAGAGATTAACGATGGAAATCATCGATGAACATGATTGACATGAAGAAGAGGGGAAGAATGAGAGACAAAGTAAGAATGAAAATAGAGTAATTCTAGGCACAATTAAAAGAAAAAGAACGAGAGATAAAATTGGACAACGAAAATTGAGCATGGAAAATCGTTTTCCCTACTTTTTCAAAGGAAAACAATTTCTTTCAAATGGGGTAAAATGATTTTCCCCTGAAAATGATTTTCCCCTCCTTGTTTTACCAAACGGTGTAAAATGGGAAAATCATTTTCCGAAAAAATGATTTCCCCCCCTACCAAACACACTCTAAATTTTGATTTCGTGGCAAATTATATCCCAAATAATATTTCTCTTCTCTTTAGCTTTATTAATAGTCTTCTTTGTTCAAGAGATGTTTCTATTTTATTTTATTAGTACAATAGAGTCAAGAAGTCTATTATTCGTGATTGGGAAAAAACAACCCTAGTTTTTGTTTTCTTGGTTTCAGGGTTTTTGTTTGAATGATCATGGTTTAAATGTTTGTCGTCCTAAGTTTTCTTTTTTTTTTTTGGGTAATAAGTTTTCTTTTTTTTATTTGAATGGTTTATTTGTCATACTAAGTTTTCTTCTTTTCGGCGTTATGTTAACCAATCAAATAGTAGAATAGCAACAAGTTAAGCTATGCCCACTAAGCTTTAGAAGACAAACCATTAATAATAAGTTCTCACCAGAAAAAAAAAAGAAAAAAAAACCACTATTAATGATAAGCCAAAACCAAAGCTTCCAGAAAAAGATTCTCCTTCTTTCATTTTACATATAGGGCGTACTTGGTAGGGGGAAAATTATTTTCCCAAAAAATCATTTTCTATGACAAATATTTTCCCCAAAAAAATAATTTTTCACTTACATTTTCAGCTGTTTGGTATAATGAAAAACAATTTTCTTTCCACTTCATTTTTTACTGTTTGATAGAATGAAATCCCCTCCCCCCCAGCCCTCTCTTTATTTCTTTTTACCATCAATCTCCTCCTTTGCTCACTACTCTGACTCAACCGACGAATTTTGTTTCTATCTCTTTTTCAAAATCAAACCCAAAACACTAACAAGAAATATACTCGTAATAAATCCATAAAAAGAGGGAGTCAATATTAATGAATCTCAATTTTTCAACTATTCTCAGGGATTACTCAGTAGAATTTGAGTGATATTAAACCCAGATTAAAGAAAATGACGAAGGAAAAAACAATGGGTGTATCAGATTGCGAAGTTCTTGAGAAGGACAAAAGTAACAAGGCTAGAGAACTCAAGAAGGAATTGCAGAGATTGATGATGGAAATCATCGATGAAGATGATGAAGGCGAAGAAGAGGGAAAGAACAAGAGACAAAATGAAAGTGAAAATAGAGTGACTCTGGACATAATTAAAAGAAAATAGAATGAGATATAAAATTGGGCAATGAGAATAAGGCCTGAAAAATCAATCTCCCTACTTTTTCAAGGGAAAATAATTGCATTCACATAGGGTAAATTGAATTCTATTTAGACACTTTGCAAGATCATGATATCCTTGTAGGAGAAATAAATTAACGAAAGTTAGTAATGTATTGCAGCTAGATCCCAAACCTTTTTGACCATTTGGCAGTCTTTGAAGAGATATGAAAGTGTCCATCCTTCTATCAACATATGCTCTCAAAGGTCATATTAGTAAAAATATATTAAAACAGTCTACATGACAAATACACCTAGGACATACACACACACGCACATATACATAATAAGAGAAGCTGCGTCTAAAAGCATATTAGAATTTGCCGAAGAGATGCTCGGTAGATTCAATATCATCGAGGCAAAGGAGGGTAGACAAGGATGATATCGTTTTAATAGAGTACCCCTCACAATTAAGCGAAACGTTGTGGCAAAATTGCCAAAGAAAGATTTTGATTTTCAACATATATTGATATTCTGTGTCCATTTGCATGCGCATGTTGATGGATCATCCGGATGAACGCTATGGGATGTCCATGTAATTGATTTTGTGATGAAATTTACCTCAACTATTCAACCCCAACAGAATGAATCCCAAGGCCCATGCTATTTTAATATGTCATAATAGTTGATGAATTCCCAATTTAATAATTAGTAACTAATTGCATTACCAATAATTTCGTGATTTTGGAACACTTTGCACAAAAAAAAATTTGGCATCAATTTACAAAATTGGTATATCACGTGTTAAGTGAATGAAAAATAATTAGATTGATAATGCAAATTGTAAGTACTTAATTATATAAGAGTATCACATAAACCATCTATTCGCACATTAAAAAAGAAGCTTCCGAACAAGAGACCAAACTGTTCGCATATTTAAAAGGAAGCTCCCAAGTAAGAGCCTAAACTGCTTGTTCTTTCAAGTTAAATTCCATTGTAACACTCCTGGCCCACAAGAGTATAAACTGTTAACGGAAAAAAGAAACTCAAATTAAAAAAAATTCTAATCGCAAAATTACAAAGATTGAATTTTTATAGATTTAATTGAATGAACTAGGTACAATCTCTATAAATACAAAATCCTCTAATTCTTTCTCTCCTTTTTGGGATGGATTTTTCAACATTTGAATCAAGGGGATTAGGGGACTATTTATAGGAAAATTTCCCCCTTGAAAGTCAAGATGGGCCTTCATTTGGGTTTTGGGCTTTGACCTGGGTTTTGGGCCTTTCGATCAGGCTTTGCCCTAGACTGCTTTGACTTTCGTTTGTTTTGACTTTGACTTTAATTTTGACTTGGGAGTATCCCGGGTTTAGGCTGAGCATTGACTTGGAAGTCGGCTCAAGCTTTGACCGGACGTTGACTTGAGAGTCATTTTGATGCTTGACTTGTGAGTCAATGTAAGTATTGACCTTTGACTTTGACTTTGAGTTTGACCGAGCCTTGACTTGGATGTCGTTCGGACTTTAAGCCGTGACTTGACTTGGTAGTCGTCTTGAGCCTCGGTTTGGGCTTTGACTTGAATTTTGACTGGTCCTGGACTTGGAAGTCATTGGGGCTTCTTCTTGGGCATGACTTGTGAGTCTTTGGGCTTGATTGAACTAATTAACATGGCTAATCCAGTTAATTAATTTAATTTTCTTTTGGTACGACACGAATAAATTTTTAGTACCTACACCATCAAAGTATTTGCACTTTATAAATTACACACATATAATTTTTTCTTAATTCCGATAACAAGTAGTAATTTAATGATTTGAAGCATTTAACACAAATTTATTTATGTTTTACTTATTTTATGGGATTGGAAAAAAAAATAAATAAAACAGAAAAACAGCAAGCACCGCCTGAAGAAAACTAAAATACTGTTTGAAGGGCAAGTAAATTCCAATATCTGGGTTTTTGAGGGATTTATTGTCCCATGCAACTCATCTAATTAATTTCTAATTCAAATACTTTAATCTTATTATAAATACCCCCACATACTCAGCATACAATACAATAATCCTGCTGTACTTGATATCGATATCATCACATTAACCTTGAATTGAGTAAATAAAAATCAATCCATGGCCCCCAAAAACCTCTCCACCAAACTCCTCCAAATATGCTGTGACCTTCCACTCGTCTTCTGCTTCTGTCCCTCCTCATAGATTCTTATGTAAACTGGCTCGTCGTTCGAGGCCACTGTGGACTTGGACAGTGAAGAATGCTTTGAAGAAGGAGCAAATTCAGAGATTCATGCAAGAATCTTACGATGGTGATGTTGAAGATTGTGATTGTTATAGCATTGAAGACGATGATTCTTCTTAAGTTTCATAGATCGAATGAATTTTCGAGATATTTAGATTTATTTTCGTTGATTTTGATCTCACTTACAGCAAATTAGGAGACTCATACACGAATCCTCTTATTTTCACCCATACAGAACCGGACAATGATCCATATAAGTTTCAGACCGGTATCATATGGTATTTAAAACATTGGGTTAATGCCATATCTTTCAAGCTAAGAGTGTTATTATCTTCATCTAAATTTCCTATTTTGTTTTGTTTGAAATCTAGAGAGATATGTGGAAATGTGGAGAAAGTACGATGCAGAATCTAACATGTAAACTTTGGACAAATTAAAGTACATAATCTGTAACAGATTTAGAATCTAAAATCTGTGTAACTTTCGAGAGATTTGCAGAAATCTAAAACACAGAGAGATCAGGATGAAGAAAGGACCTAACTTCAATTTTGTAGAGTTGCACGACAAAACGTGGATATAAACAGCATTTTCCACCAAAGTATGGGGGTCTTCATAATCCCCTGAAAACTATACAACAAAATCATACTCTGGACAGAAGTTAATAACTTCCCGCATTTCCAACCGATATGATGAAGTATGGACATGAGTTAGTGACGACTTGATTCACTTATATTCACTGATTCACATGTACTTGTTGCAGATCTCTTTAACCCTTCGACTCCGAGATGTGCTACCAAAATGGACAGTACAGTCATGGGCAAGGATGACAGCTTGTTTCATCATCAAGGTCTCATGTTGGGCACTGAGTCCAAACACCAACAACGATAGTTTGATCTAGACATGTTGTAAAGTTCCTCCGGTTTCATGTTCTCCAGGTCCTTCATTTTGTAGCAATCGAATTCATTGGTTAGAAACTCTGTGACTTGACTTGGTAGGGATGCTCCGACAAAATCACTGAGATGATCTTGGTCACGCATTCTCTTGTACAGCCTCATTACAGAGACACAATCTTCATATGGGTCGTGAATTCCCATCTGGATGTCATATCTGCAGATCATGAATTGAGGGAAATTGGAAAAGAGTTTCGACCAAAAGGTCTCCAATCTTCACAGTATAAGAATTAAGCGTAACTATGAAGATTACAAAGCAACAGCAAATGAGTTGCTTGTGTCCGTCTTTTATTTGTATTGCCACAACCCCTCCAACTAGGGTCTATGCTGGTTCCGACTTCTGATATACCCAACCTTAACAGGAAATGTTTTCAAAAGTCCTATAACCTCCCCAACAGTAGAAATAACTGTATTTCACTTCACATGATAAGTTGCGAGGACCATGCAACATGATTACATGTATAAATGTTAGACCACCCCATTTTCTAAAAAGCTTGCATTTTTTTGATCTGAAACGAAGTCTTAACTGTCCAAATCCAATGCTGGAGGGTCAAGTGTTTGAGATAAGTACCTAAGGTTGGGATGGAAGTCTGAGATACACAGATCATAATCTTAAGCTACTGCAGATGTACAGATAAATTTGAAAGAAAACAATTTCCGCAGTTCCATGGTAACTATACAACAGAGATAAACTAACATTGTCGGTGCAGTGAACAGAAATGTGGAGTAGGAGACGTGCACACAGACACTTTTTAGCCTGATACTCAGGATTGCAAACTTGGTGCACATGACTGATTCAAAAGAAGCATCAAATAGGGGTAACCATCTAAGGAGGAGATGATATCCATAGCACATTTAGATGTATATCTAAGTATATAATAAAAGCAGTAACAAACACGTGGTGAAACTGTGAAAGTTTTAGTTTAGTAAGTTACTCGTAACTTAGCACAAAAGGAAATCTCAGATATCAACATTGGACATAAGCACAAAAAAGTGAACTTACCCAAGATACATTTTGGTGAGATACTTGAGAGAGAAGCTAACCAAATTGGTCTTCATTAATGGATGATACTTTGCAGTATCCCTACATCAAGCATGACAAAGCATGGAATAAACAACAATAAAAGAGGACTCTTCATAGACATAATCAGTTGAAGATGAAAGCATGGAACTAAAGACCAAAATTTGATATCTGTCTTCACGGCCCTGTGGGCCACCAATTTGACGAAAATGTTTAGACTGCAAGAAAAAACTACAAGGCAGCTCTTCGCTTCAAGGCCACAACTCCCCCCCCCCCCCCCCAAAAAAACCCCCCAAAAAAAGGTCAACCCCTCTATCCTACCACACATGCACCAGAATCATTGTCTGATCATTCTTACTATTTGAATTCCAGTATTAGATTACCTAAAGCAGAGGGGGATTAGAACCAAAAATATTAATAGCAACAAAGCATGGCATTCAGGCAGCCTATTGGCTAGAATACAAGCATATACAAAAGTCAACCCCCTCTATCCTACCGTACGTGCACCAGGATAGTTGCCTTATCATTCTTAATATTTGCATTCCGGCATTAGATTACCTAAAGCAGAGGGGGATTAGAACCAAAAAAAAAAATAAAATTTAATTGCACAAAGCATTGCATTCAGCCAGCCTATGTGCTAGAATACAAGCATAAAAAATGTCAGAGATGGTAAGTGTTTCCAAAATGAAATAGCACCATGTAATCCCAAGATTGGTTGCAATAACAATCTAACAGTAACATCAATAACAACAATAAATACCAACCGGTCCGCTAAAGTGAAGTTTGCACGGCAAATAAAAGAGCATCAAACATCAAGGTTGTTTCAAGAGATTTACAAATACATATTGACAAGAAAGAACAGCAGTAAATGTAATAGCATGTTATAACTACACATCCATTTTATCACAGCAGATCAGCAACAACAAAGGTATTTCAAAGATGGATATTCATTGTCCATTAAGAATTTACAGAAGCTCTGTTTGTGATTAGATTTTACTCCTCTCCTGCCCATCCTTCAGTCACAACCCCCCCCCCCCCCACCCCACCCCCAAAAAAAATTCATTCCCATGTCCCGCACATACAATCATGAAGAAAGAGAACAGAATGAGGAGGAAAGAGATGATTGGCAATAATAGTGGTCAATCCACGGGCTTTATTCCTTGGGTAACATATGTTGGAACTGTCATCAGAAAATTGGCTCAACTGATAACTACAAACATGTTACGGAGGGCCACTACCTGCAATTCGGATTTCTATACAAATCAGGATATGATTTTGACAGGTATCTAAATATTAGATTAACGCCAACAGCAGCACTCATAAGATTCTTTCAATCTTTTAAGGAGGTAAGACAAGGAAAAGAACAATTACATTTAGAACTTGCATTAAGCCAAGCTGAGACATCATTGAGCCAAAAGGAATGGTCTTTAGATGGGTGTTGCCACATCAAGCTTCTACACCTTGAGAAAATAGTGCAGCAAGATAATTAAGAACATTAATAGTCCCTTTGGTTAACAACAGATATTCCTAGAAGCATTATTCAGAAATGCCTATAGATGGAAGGCATAGAAATAGTTCCTACATAGGAATATAGGATGGGGAACAAATGCAATCTCATTAGTCTCCATTTTATGCAGAAATCCAAGACGAACTGTTCAGATATTACTTTTTAAAATAAACATTAGATACAGACAGGAAAGGGGAACCCAAAAGAATGACATTGTCATTTATCAGGAAAATAGTTAAATAACAAACGATATCAATACTGATGAAAGCATTGTTAAGTACGAATAAATCAGCAAGTTTAATGTGCTATGCAAATAGATAGCCTTCACGGAACTTTGGTATCCTCAGATTAAGGCAAGAAGAAGTTACCTGATGAGGTGGTCGGGATAAGTCATATTCAAGCAGTCCAAATCATGATCCAGGGAATGACCCACAAGAAGCCTAGCCTTTCCACCATCTATCCTGGCAATTCCAATCGACTCACCATTATATAAGATTTCTTGAATCTTTTCTTGTACTTCTTTCAAAGGCATTGCGTCTTTTAGAAGCTCCTCGGTTAAGCCAGTCACCTTAGATCTTCAGCATTTAAAGAAATACACCTGTTAATTAATTCTCAATAACCATACCCAGAGACACCAAATCACGTGTCAAATTTACCTGTAATCAGTGATAGGAATTTGTGGCTGCACATAGGTGTGAAAAACAATATTCTCATCCTCGTCAATAAGGCAAACCCTAGCACATAGATTAAGTGTCCCATCACTACCACCTCCAACCATCTCGCAATCAATAGCAATGGCCTGCCGAATGTGAGGGCCAGTTGTCCCATTAGTTTTATCCGAGGAAGAGGTTTTAAGTTCTATGGTAGGCATTGGGATTGCACCCTGCAACAGTAAAGAAAAAATTTACTATCACTATTTATATAACTATTACATAAATACATCACACAGAGGTGACTCTTTTCGAAAAGTCAAGCATGAATAATAATAGATATGGAGATATTGAAGACTAGCTCACAAGTTGAGTTGGTGGAGGTAACCGGCAAGTCCACTTATGCTGACTTCGGGGGATGGAGCTTTCAAAGACTTGGAGGCAAAGTTTACACCCCAATTCAGCAAATGTCCTAGAGCAATTGTCTTTGGCTAAGAGACCTATAAATCACATAAATGTTATGAAATAAATTCATTATCAAATGTCAACAACATTACATGTTCTAGGCCACAACCAAATGCTCAGGATCACTCACCAGTAACATGCTCCCTTAGAGATTCAAAAGTCCTGCAGTGTTTCTTACAAACACCACATTTAGGTTGGTGCACAGAGTGATGCGAATTTCTCATGTGCTCCACCAGATGTTCCTTCTTCTTATATTGCTTGAAGCAAGCGATGCATTTGTGCCTATAGAAAAAAGAGACAGTAAAAGATAGAAGCCTAATTAATATTAGAACTTGCACAAAAGATATACACCTTTTTTGCTTTCTCTTGACTACAGTATTAAATAAAAGTAAATAAAGAGGATCACATGCACCCACCCTAGAATATCCTCCAGCAACTAATAGGAACATTGCTCATTATTGAATCAAATAAGATACCTGATTCTATCAATGCTTGCAAACCGATAGGAAGCACCTAATTGAAAAGTTCCACAAGGAACTGAAACATCTCTACAATGAAATTAAACTAACACTACAGATTCTCAGCCAATTTTTGTGTGCAGAATATAAATTGAGTTATTATGATCTTCAGCTAATGTTCCTAAATGAATGATCATTCTCCTCATAAACAAAAGGAGAAGAAATGCAGAATTACCGCATGACTTCTGTAATACTATGTTCAATTCATTCCTCAACAAAGTAGGTTAGAGGGAGATTTGATGGCCAATTTCTGAGAAAGCTAAGAGATGCAAATACACTGATGTCATCCTTAAAGCCAAGAGTTAAAGCAAAAGGACTAATGGTCTGCCAAGATAAACCATCTTAGAATACTAAACCAACCAAAAATCTTGATCACGGCCGATAATTAGTAAATATTAAAACATAAGAGGCTACCCATCAATTTCTCTGAAGTTCATGGGCGCAACCAGGATTTCATACACAGAAGAGTCAACACCGGTTGGAGCAAAGGCATTTTAGATATAATGCCACACATTATTGAAAACTATGTTGAACTCAAGGTAGTTCATGGTTTGGTAAAGGAAGAAGAATATTTTCCTAATGACACTAAGTGAGCTAAATATTGAGTTACACAGAATTTGTACTGGACAGGACGAATCTTTCACTGAAAACTATTCCTAAAATTAGTCAAGTTGATCAAATGCTAAAATGAAAAGGTAGTTTAATTTCCTAAATGTTAGCAAAATTTTTGTTAGGCAAAAGCTTGCCTCTCATAATAAAATCTCTCTATGATTTACCACAATATGCATGTAGCCAACGAGAACCGCATATAGAGAAAAGCATATTCATGACCTCTTTCTCTTTCAATCTATCATAATGTATGCATTGATCATCAACAAAGTAAAGGACATGCTTGTTCATCTTGGTTTGCCATTAAGGTTAAGAAGAGGTTTTTTTTGCCCCCCCCGGGGGGGGGGGCCTGAAGGTGGCTTCGTCATTGCTAAGTGGATAATTGTTATGAAGATACACTTCATAATTCTATTGAAATTCATGATCATCCAGAACAGTCTTGACATAATACTGCCTCATCAGCCGCTACTCTTTCAATCTTCCTCAGATACAGAAATCACACAGTATTTAACAGTAATTAATGATATTTTCAGTTACACATAATGAAATCATGTCTATGAATCAAAGAACATTGATTAGCATTTATCAGAGCTTTTTTTAAAAAGAAAAAAAAAAGAAGTCCTTCGCAATCAGATACGGCTTCAGTAACTGTAACTCCTCATTGACACATGGAACACTGTAATTTGTTACGCCAATTCAACAAAAAGGGCTCTATGCCCTCTTACAGTCCTACTTCATTTCTACAGACCCATAAAGAGGCTATTTTTTCGGGAGGGGGTGAAATTTATAGCAGAACAAATGAACCCATTTCCTGGATTGAGAAATAAATGGCGAAATTCAACGAAAATTCCTAAAATTGCAAGGAAACCTGAAGAAAATCACCAGGAGGAGAGGAGGTGGAGAGAGAGAGAGAGAGAGAGAGAGAGACAGGGACCTGATTGTAATGGGTTTTGGAGAATCTGAATCGGTGACTGAACCCATGAAGCAAGGAAAGGTAGCTTGGCACAATCAAGCAGCAACCATGGCGGGAGAGAGAAATGAAGATCACCCAACAAGAATTGAGAGGGATTCAATGTTCTGGCAGTGGTAGAAAGAAGAACAGCAAATAGTAGGGTTTATGCTTTTAACTGCTCAGTTGCCCAGGTGCCCTGGTGGTGGTCGTAGTCTCGTTAAGAGCATTCTAGTGGAGTCCTCTTTTTTGAAACTCTGACACATCATATCTACATGAGTTTCACAGTTCTGAAATTTATATTTTTTTATTTTCCTAGCAAATGAAACTCATTTTAACACAAATAATTTAATATTTATTGATAGAGTCCACAACTAAACATATTTTATTTGTTTTATGTTATGAAATTTATTTTTGCATATTTGATTTTGTATAAGTGAAAAATAAATTTTATTTTTCGGATGAAAAAATATGTAATTTATGTTTCCGAAAAATGTATTAATTTATTTTGAAGTATCTAAAAATTAATGAGTTAAGTTGTATTAGTTGAACGATTGAAAGCATACGGAGTATAATGTAGAATGCAATTAATACAAATACAAAAATGAGGATTGACATTGAATAAAATTACATTGTAAGTAACAACAACGAAATTAATTTCTAAATACAACCAATTAATATATTGTAAGTAACAAATATTTCAATTTTAAGTTAATATTCAAATACTTCATATTCTTACATATGTTTACCCTACCAAAAAAAAAATTTTCCCCAACCACCATTTACACGCTTATTTTCTACCATGTTGTGAAGAACAACAAAAACTATTAAATTTTATAATCATGCAATTAAATTATAACTAATACAAATTTTAATTCTAATTTATTTTTTAAAAAAACAAACAAAATTTCTAACAATTTCAACACAACATTAACAAAAACTTTGAATTACTTACAATTGCCTTCACTTCACTTTACTTTAGTGTTCAACTTAATGGAGAACTCCAAAATATGTCTACAAAAACCCAAAAAACAAAACATATTAGTTACAATATGAAACAAAAATTATTTATACAAAATTAAAATGAATTACATAACAAAAATATTATTACTTATCCAAACTTGAATTTCTTCCAAATTTAATAAAACTCAAAATTACTAAAAGAAGTTTAATATGAGATTTGAGAGAGTGTGAGAAAGGAAGATAATTTTTACACAAATTTTGAAACCAATTTAAGCAATTTATAGAACAAACATTCAACCAAAAAAATTTTTTTTTGGCCAAAATAGCCGTTGGGCTCCAATGCCCATGCCCAACGGTCACAAGCTCGGCCCCTTTCCCACGCCAACGACCCTGTTCATCGTTTTTCTTTTTTATTTTTACTTCCCCTCAAAAAGCACCGTCCCACGTTGGGGGACCAAAATGACGCGTTTTGATGCAGAAAACGCCAAAAAAAAAGGCACGCGGGCACCACGGCAGACCGGTCTGCCACGCGTGTCTGTGCCTCGTGTCCATTGCTGCGACGGCTCCCAGGAAACGCGTGTGATATGCGGGCCCCACCATGACCCGCGTGCCGCCTGCTGCCACAGCTCAGTGTTGCTGTGAGTCTGCCACTGCAAAATAATAAAATTTTCTCCAAAGCATTTTTCATCAACGTTTTTTTTTTTTAAAAATAATACAGGATGAATACGATAGTAGTTAATACATTGTTAGTTTTCCGCGCTTATATTATAATTTCGGGTACATAAACTTGGGATATATTTAAGTGAGTAAATCAAAATACTTAATTTGATATAATAAATTCTCAAGTATATAAAATAAAGTACTTAACTTCATCAATTGAAGAAACAAACAACTAGGGCGAGGAGAGGGGGATCTATAAACAGGCACTGTTTATCTCAATGCTTAATACTTGCCCTCATATATGTGAGACGAAATAAACAATATGCAGGCAATAACATGTCCAACTACACGTAAAAAAGATCAGCTTCAAAGAAAAAAAAAGGGTACCCAAGTCCAAATATCCAAACCTATAATATAATTTGTAGTTAGTTTATGTTAGTTGATGTTATATAAAATCGTGCTATTTAATCAATATTGTGATATGAATATTTTAAAGATGATTTATAATAATTAAAGCATAACTAACGGGTAAATCCAAATATTAATATTATGAGAGTGATAAATTGCATGTCTATTAATGACCTTGAATAATTATCACACAAATTGGAACTAAAATTATTTAAAATAACATATACTCCCTTTAATTATAATTATAGTTTATAACTTGTCATAAACATACTATCTCAAATGAAAAAAAATTATGTGGCATAAGACTGAGGGTCGGGTTATCTCAAGATGTCTAATAGAAAAGTTGGTAACACATAATCAAGACATAATATTCCTATACAGTGGCGAAGCCAGAAATTTCAGATAGGGGTGTCGGAAGAGATAGTTGAGGACTCGAACTGTCGAACAAACAGATGAAAAGTACTTGAGGCTTAAAAAAAAGAAAAAAATAAAACGAAAAAAGGGAAGGATAGAGAACTCAAACCCGCGACATCAAAGACAAGCCAACAAACAAATCAAGCACCCAGTCTACTAAGGCAAAGGAGGTTTCATGTACTTCTTCAACACATTTAATATCTATAGTTAACTAAAAAAAATTAAAAAAATCAAATGGAAAAAGGGAAGGATAGAGGACTCAAATCCACAACATTAGAGACAATCCAACTCACAAATCAAGCGCCTGGACCGCTGAAGCAAGGGAGGTTTCTTGTACTTTTTCAACACATCTTATATATATAGTTAACTTTTTTTTTTAAATTCTCAAACGTATATTATTTTTTTTTTAGAGGGGTGTCGACTGACCCCACGCTGGCTACGCCACTGTTCCTATAGTTAGTTACTCATACAATATTAGATACATTTTGATTTAAGTTGAACAAATATTTAAATGGTTAGGAGTGGCCAAACAACTAAAAAAGGATTAAAGTAATTACTACATGGACATGAACTTGTAAAATGTAAAAGTAGATTTATTTTTTTCGGGGGCAGTATGACTACGTCTGATCTCTTTTATCTAATTAGTATTTTGAAATAGATATTTTTAGGATGATTTTTAATAATTGAAGTGCAACAATAGTTTATATAAAATCACTCATGAATAAGTTATTAGTCTTTTAAAATGGTTCAAAGTAAATTTTCATTGCCCCACCCCCAAAATCTTTGGAAAGAATCGAAGGAAATTGCTAAGGAAGCCACTATATTTTTTACGTGTGACTATTGCATTTAAAAAGAATAATATTCTTTTTCCCTTCATTTTCCCCTCTTCTATAATATATAGAGGAAGCGTAATACGGAAATTGTCCTCTTACTGTAGGAAAATGTCGTTAAAAAAATGTCAATTATAAGGAAACAATTATTTTATTTCGACAATTTAGCTAGTGAAGGTAGGAGGGTGGAGGCCTTGGGGCATATTGAATTTTAAATTTCTTGATAATTTTTTTTTGTGGTTTAATTTACGTGGCCTCACCTCTTCATGAAGAATTTAATTGCATTGAGTTCGAAATAATCGCAAGTTAATGGACTCTTAGGTCCTGTTCGTTAAATTAGTTGCTTAGATAATAGATAGCAGTTTAGGTAGTGGATATCTATTTAGGTAGCAGATAATATTTTTAATTTAGCGGTTAGTGGATAGTTGTTTAAATGAGTGGTTGAAAGAAATTTATTCGGTAAATTTAGCTGATGGGTTAGCTGATTAATGTAAATTGAAGTAAATGGATATAGATAATTTCTAAATATAAAATTTTCAAATGATATTTTTTGGCAAAAAAAATAGACAACAAGGACGAGATTAAAGAAACCCTAAAGAAGATGTCCAATGGAAAGGTAGGGGATCGGATCAGATACCGATGGAAGTGTGGAAGCGTTTGGACGAGGAAGGAATCGAGTAGCTAACAGAGCTTTTCAATGTTATTCTTAAGACCGCTAAGATGCCCAAAGAATGGAGATTTAATACAGTCATCCCATTGTACAAGAACAAATGTTTAATCCAGGATTGTAATAATTATAGGGGTATAAAGTTACTCAGTCACACTATAAAGTCATACGAGAGGGTAATTGAGAGGAGGTTGTGGAATGATACTTCGATATCAGAAAATCAATTTGGTTTTGTGCCTGGTAGGTCGACCACAGAGGCGATTTACTTCATTAGAAGGCTCATGGAACTGTACAGAGATAGAAAGGTAGATCTTCATATAGTGTTCATGGACCTCAAAAAAGCATATGATAGAGTTTCGCATGAAGTGATATGGAGATTCTTGGAAAAGAAAGGAGTGTCACCTGTGTATATTCAAGTTATTAAGGATATGTACGAGGGAGGTAAGACGAGTGCTTGACGCTAGGAGGGGCTACCACTGACTTGTACGTTGGTATGGGCCTGAATTAGGGTTCCACTTTAAGCACTTTTCTTTTCACTTTAGTTATGGATGAACTTACAAAATGAGTTCAAGATGGGGTACCATGGTGTAAGTTATTCGCAGATGACATTGTTCTTATTGATGAGACTAGAGAGGGAGTTAATGACAAGTTGGAGCATTGGAGACATACACTAGAGTGTAGAAGTTTTAGAGTAAGTAGGTCAAAAACTGAATACCTAAATTGTTATTTCAGTAGAAGGGAGGATGCGAGGGGAGAAGTCACAATTGATTGGATGACGAAACCAAAGGTCGAGAAGTTTAAATATCTAGACTCAATCATTCAACAGAATGGGGATATTGACGAAGATATTAACCAACGCATAAAAGTGGGTTGACAAAAATGGAAGTATGCTTCGGGTGTGCTATGAGATAAGAGGATGTCTGTAGGATTAAAAGACAGCGTTTATCGTAAGGTAGTTAGACCTGCTATACTATATGGATTGGAGTGTTGGCTGATAAAAAAGACACAAGTTCAAAGGTTGATAGTAGCAGATATGAGAATGCTTAGGTGGATGTGTGATTATACTAGAATGGATAGAATTAGGAATGGAGTTATCAAAGACTTAGTTAAAGTGGCTTCTACCGAAGACAAGATGAGAGAGACAAGACTCAGATGATTTGGCCATGTGAAAAGAATGATTGTGGACGCTCCAGTGAAGAGTTGTGAGATGATTAACATCCCCGAAGGAAAAAGGGGGAGGGGACGACCAAAGAAGAGTTTGGAGGAGATGATTAGAGATGACTTGAAAGTTGTAGGATTGATGGAGGACATGGCTCAGGGTAGGAAATTATGGATTGACAGGATTAGGATCTTAGATTCCAGAGAGTTTGCCACCTGATTTGGTTGTGGTTTTTCGATTGCAGTAGGGTTGTGGTTGTGGTTGTATGCAAGTAGTACATTCATCTGAGAAGAGTTATTGTTTACCTCCCTCTGTTCGTTAAGGTATAGTACCTGCCTCTACCTTCTTCTATTATGTTGGATATTTGTACTTATGTTGTATTCATGTTTACATAGTTGCAACCACCTGATTTATTACTATTTCTTAGTTCATTCCCTGCTCGTATGCTTAGTTTTTTGTTCTATTAAGTGTTTTCACAAAATTCTTTTTCAATAAAATGATTTCAAAAAATCTTGTTTTGTGGGTCTCTTGGATTCAGCCTCTATAAGGGCAGAGATGTCGGTAGAGGTAAGGTTGCCTACATCTGGATCTCCTCGAATCTCGCAAAAGCAGGAACCACACTAGGAGGTGTTGTTGCTGTTACTGTTGTATGTCAGTTCGGGCGGACGGTTTAAATACAGGTCGAATGTATTCGGGTTCAAATAAAATACGAGTCAAGTGTATTTCAAGTTCGGATAAAACACGGGTGGGTGTATTTTGGTTTTATGGGTTTCAGATCAATCCAACGGGTTTAGAGCGCCTTTTTTGTGAGTTATTTTTCTTTTTTCAAATAAAAAATTCTGCATACTCATTACTCAAATTTTCAGTATTTAATGAAAAAGCATAATAATTGTAATTTTTCAAAAGAATATTAAAATATTCAAGCTTTTTATTATAATATATGAACATCTTGTATGAACATCTTTTTTATTATAATATCCAAGCTTGATTGGGTAGACCGGCACGTACTTTGAAAGAAGGTCAATAGCGGATCGACCACTTATTGGTAGCCCGTCTAGAGCATTTTAATGGGTTGTAGCAATTTGACCGCTAATAACCTGTTTAATAATTTAATACTTTTATTAACTAACCTACCAATATCCAATTAGGTAAAACTTTACTAATGGCCGACCCAAATATGAATACGACTTGCGTTTTCCTACCACCAGCATCATAGTTCAAGATTGGTTAGAACGAAAATCAAATAAAATTGAATAAAAGAAATACAAGATGTTATCTTGCAATTATAACATCAAAATTTTAAATTATTACAAATTAATTAATTTAAAAAATAATTAGATATATTTGTTCAACTAAAGTATATAATGGTATAACTTGCGCATCTTTAATACTTGTTTCCCTTTAAATTAACTTTTCTTCGGGATGATATAATTATTTCATACAATTTTATACCCATTTTTAACGTTTTTTCATTTAAAAGTTGTGTACGATATATTTTTTAGAAAATAGAGAAGAAAAAGTAATGTTATTATTATTTAATTTATAAATAGATACAATAGTTATATAATGTCTTTTTAAACTATTCGATGAAAATGACCGTCCATTATTGTTAAGAGGGATAAATTAGAGAAAAATCAAAAACTAAGGATATAATGTTCGGGTCAAGCGGGTGGGCTTGGGTTCGGGTCTGATTTGACTTGCTAATTTGCGGGTTTTACGAATTCGGTTTGTTTCGGGTTCGGGTCGAGAAAATCGTACTTAAAATCCAAAATTTTCGGGCGAGTTCAGGTCTCGTTTTTGGGTCGGATCAATTTTTACCAGGTCTAAAAACAATATGAAATGCTACTTCTAAACGGCAAACGTTAATACCGTTAACTTTTCATAAATGTTGCCTAAAACGTTAAACGCTACTTGAAATATTAGTCAAAATACTAGCGTACTGAACACTAAAAATTAACTAATTAATGTATTAACTCAATCAAAATACTAAACGCTACTCATAACGTTCCTTAAACTCCAACCACCTCCACTAAACCATTTGAACATCCTATGGTAGATTCCCTGCTCATGCATCTTGGATTCATATAAAGCGACACTCCGCCTCGATTGCAAGCAAACGCTCTCCGCTCTCCCCAAAGTCCAACAGCACCAAGTAACATTATCAATGTCCTAGCAATCTAGCATCCATTACTACTACTACAACAACAACAACAATAACAACAATAATAATAATAATAATAATAATAATAATAATAATAATAATAATAA
>JACYFF010031959.1:18326005-18372742 GCA_017589665.1 Selenicereus undatus
ATAATAATAATAATAATAATAATAATAATTATTATTATTATTATTATTATTATTATTATAATAATAATAATACAGGTTAAACTCCATGTGAAAATCCTTCAAAAGCCCGAATACTTAATGTGGACAAAGTAAAAGTTTATAATCTCACACAACACACAAATTTGACCCCTTATCAAAATATCTACGTCAGTCACTATTTGGAATTTGGAATATTAGACAATCTAGCATTCGCCGTTTCTTTTTTTTTGGGGGGGGGGGGGGTGTTCAGCAACTCATCATTCATCAACGACACAGCGTGAGACAAATTAAAACAGGAAGCCATGAAATTCAACTAGTACTCAATATTCAGTTAACCGGCATATCTCATGATCACAGCATTTCCTAACATCCCCAGACAATCTTTGGCCCATAACTGATATCATTACATTCTCCGCACTAAAGATGCTCCAGAACAAACAAAACCGCCACCAGAGCATCAAATGATACGGGCAACAATACGCCTAGCCACATGAGCAAACTCTCCGTAGGAACAATTAGTATTTCATTAGATTAAGTGGTTTAGTACATAAATCCTAACCACCTCGAGCTTCTCTCCTTGTTGCATCGTGAAGCAATTCAATGTCAACACCATCGGGAGGAAGCTGGACATATCGGACCACCGAACCTCTTATGAAACAATTCCTAACTGACATCTGCAACATTTAAATTTGCTCATCAAAACCCGTTTCCATGACGGTAGGAACTGATAATAAACCAATAAACATCAATGTTTAGTCAAAAGCAGGAAAGAAACATGGCATGGCCCAAGGGATAGCTTCACTTGCAATGTATATGGATGTTGCAGTAGATAAGAGAGAAGATCACGTAGGAAAATGTGTAGGTCTGCTGACAACCGGATGCTCTATAGCAGTATTGCTGAGTGCCAAGAATATTTCCCATTCTCAATTAGAAAAGTTATTCGTATCTAAATAAGAGGAGGAAACATTCTAGACAAAATTCCAACATTGAAAAAGCACAATCACTAATGAATTCAAACCATTCGGAAAGTTGCACGAAACGGCAAAAGGAAAACAAAGTGTTAACAAACTCATACAGATATTTCAGTTTTTAGTTTGTTACCCTCATCTGTCAGTTGAGATCATCAGCGACCCAACATATGCAGGACAACGAAATCAACTTCTTATCACGCATTTATCTAAGGTCCTTCATGCTTTGCCTTTACTCACAACTCACATAACCATATCAGCAAGATATCTGACTTATCACCATCAAGATGAGGCACAAGTTCAACTTAAGGAAACAAAGGGTAGTTCAAGAAATTCATTAGCACCACTGGTGCAAATGAGATAGGGATATTCTTTTCCATAGTGCACTGTAATGTTGGCCTCCAATATATCAGTGTCCATCAGTTTGTTTCTGGCCCAAGATAAGACATTTGCTAATGGCTTTTACTTTAAGAGCTTGTTGCAATCTATCCAGATGGAAAGCAGGGGAGGGAAGTTGGTAGAGATTGATGAAATGGAAACAGGCAAGTGTGTCATGCGTAGAACTCTTGTAAATTGTCCTAAGGAATATAGCAATCGTTCGGCGTCTAGTTCAACAAACCTACGAACCTTAAATTGGCTTCAAATCTGATCCCAATATGATTCCTAAGTTCAACCATGTTGGACCATACTTTCCAATTGTCATCCTACAACCACATAAATAAGATACGACTCCTAATACCTATTTATGTCAGTTTCCAAATTCCAGTAAACTCTCAAGTGTAGTAATCATTTCTTAAGGTCGTAATCCTAAGTTCCTTAACAGAATAACTATCCATTTCAAGTCCTGATTGGTCAGTGTAGAACCAATTTTCCCCTTGATACAGCTTTGGCAACTGGAAATAAAAATATAAAACTTAGAGAAAAGACTTGGCAGTTGAATCATTCGTAAAATGGAACAACCACATGTTTATGAATGCTAAAGAACTATTTCTCTGTAGGTTCAACTAACACCACAGCCCCCCCCCCTGGGGGGGGGGGGGGGGAAGGGCAAAAAAACCCAATCAAGAATGGATTGAAATGAAAGAGACAATTTGGAAAAGTACAAATAAAAAGAAACCACTCTGTTCTCCCCCCCCCCCCCAAAAAGCCAAAAAAAAGGACAGAAAGAAAAGCAAAACCCATCTTTCAGAAATTTAATAATGAAGTCCGCACATTAGCACAAGAAACTGCAAACCTATGCTACAGTAAAGACTTCATAAAAGACAAAGCTTAAGTTGCTAAATTTAGAAAAAAACAGCCTAGGAATATCCGTGTTTGCATTTTAGTTTGCTGCAAGCAATTGCTTAGACTTTGCTAAGGAATACATATACCAAGTCCATCATTGAGAAACTTCCCAACAAGGACATTTCACACAACTTATAAAGTAAAAGTGGACAGTATTAGTTATGGTAAGATACTGCTCATCAAATAACAACACAAATAGCCCCAGCATATGAAATTCATAAGTCTAATTCATGCTGCAGAGAAGGGAATCATGCATCTATCTACTCAAGGGCGAAGATAAAGTACACAATTACACATATGTCAAGAGGACACCTACCAGGTGCCAGCAGATGCATCATACCATAATCAATGCCATACCTATTCCTTTGACTCAAAGCTACCCGGTACAATCTTAAGTTGCCAACTTAAAGTTCTATCTTCACAGCTAAACATCAGGTGCAGCCATAGTTTATTTTTTGATCTGACCAAGGAATAAGATTTGTGTGCAGAGACAGAGAGATGGATGCAAAAAAAGGACCCTACAAACATATAGTTACATCCCCGTAAAATGCCATCAATGAAATTGTTTACTTCCAAGGAACAATGGACAAAAATCCTCCCTGTCCCATAAATAGATAGTCTTCAACAGCTGTTACTCCTGCTTTCAAAAAAATGTCTCCTGGCTATCGAAGAAACGTTGTTTCTAACGCTCCAAATAGCCCAAAAAAGGGCATAATGAATGACCCCAACGATCCTACCAACAAATAGTGTCTAACAGAATTAGCCACCACATGAGGGGGGGGGGTGGATGAAAGTTATCCCTAAAGAGCTGTAGCAAATGAACAATCCAGCAATCAACGGATTCAAAGTCCCCTTTACACATTAAGCTGCAATTAACCAAGATTTTCCCCGTTTTCTGCAAGTAGTTACATGCCAACATCTTCCCTATTGTCAGCTCCCAAATAGAGGACACTTTCATGGGAGTGGGAGACTTCCAGAAGATTTTCCACAGGAACAGGGTCTTTGGAGATAGAGGCACAAGGGGACAAAGAGAAGCTGAAAGCTCCAAAATGCAAACTAACCTAGCATTGAATTTTCGTATAGAATCAAGCCTTGAATAAGTCTGTGAAAGAGAACCTATATAAACTGTTGAAAAGCTAGTTTATACAACCATTGAGCACGAAGGAGTGGAAGGCAGGGGAACAAACACAAGTTTCAAAAGTTCATTGATAATAATCAGAAATGGCAGTCTCTATATACAGTGCAAGCACACAAAAAGTACAGTAAAAACCTCTAGGACACTCAGTATCCCACCAACTATAATGCCAATAATTGATAGAGGAACCATTTCCCACCTTCAAAAAGAACTATGCTGAGGGAATCAATCGCACCCTAGTGATCTACCTTCACAGATTAACATTGTGAGAACCGTGTGGTCTAGCAGGGATACAACCTAAGCTTCCACACCGTACCATTTACATTCGAAACTTGCCTTTGTCATTCATGAACCTCCATAAACACTTACCAGAAGGGCCTCCATGAATATCTGAAAATCAGTAAGCCCAAACCACCCTTTTGGGATGGATTGCTTGAAAAACCAAATTTAAGAAGATGATATTCAAAGTGATCTAAATCCACAGGAAACATCTCACAATGGCTTTTGGGCCATTAAACAAGGCTTGAAAAAAAGAGGAAGGAATGATGGAAAGTTCACCTTTGACAGGAATTAGTCTCTCCCCAGTTAAATACGTGACCTTCCGCCCAGAAATCATTTCCCTTAACCTCAAATAATTGGTCCCATATTGACCTCTCTTTAAATCTAGCTGCTAGACAGCTAGAAACACCCAGGGAGGTAGATGGAACACATACAATAAACATGCCACTAAAATGCACCCAAGCATGGATATTTCTTGTCTCTCCTATCAGCTAGACAGCTCTCTTGGCCAAATTAAAGTGAACGTGGGACCACCTCAAACCGCACAGGAATACATTGAACTGAACAATCATTCTGCTCAGTAAGATTAGAAATGATGGACAATCACCAAAGGGAGATGAACAATTTTGACATGCACAGTGTAGAAAAACTTGATCTCCCCACCAGCAAACAAGATAAGTTTGGTTGTAGATCCATTAAGCTAATTATTTAATCAGTTCTGTTGAAGGTGCATATTGCCATCCTGACACTATAATAACGGCACATCCACAAAGAGGAACTCAGACAAGCATACTAGACTGATCATAATTGAACTGTAGGAATATTTTTCTCACCCAAAAAACACCAGTAGTGCCTTCTTTTTGCAGACAAATGAAAAGAAGCTTTGCATTTCGTTATGCCCAAATAAACCTTCATCTTAATCCTTATTCAATGGCCACACAATATCCCAGCTTCACTCGTAATAAAACCTATTTCTTGCCCACTGTTGCAATTGATATATTGTTGACACAATAGTTGAGGAATCTGCTCCAACAATAAACTATACCAGCGTTCTTGATCAGAAGGATCCCAATTCCTGTCAAGCAAACAACCAACATGCGCCCCATCCCCCAACCAAAAAAAAGGACAAGGAAAAAAAATAAAAAAAGAAAAAGAAGCCACAAATAAATTAAAGAGGAAACCGCAACACTGCAAGCAGGTGCTAAAAGACTCCATAATGCTGTCACAATCTCAATCATTCCCATTTCCCGCTGAATTTTGACTTTAAGAGGTTACATTCCCAGTAACATCAGCATAAAATCTGAGACAGTTGGCATTTCCACGAAGACACTTAACAGAAGAGTATATGATAGGATGAAGCTGTATGCCTCCATCTGCTACTACTACAGCTCAAGGCAAGCTTACTAATCACCAAATTTCAATTTGGCATCAAGAAAGCTACAATCTTAGGCTAGTTATGTTCTGCATCAAAATGAATACTAAGCATCCTGAATTCCGCAACTCTCAGACTAAAAACCTCAACTAGTGTGTGTACTCATCTAATAAGACTATAAAACTCAGTAGATGTGATTTGATTTTAAAGGGGCACATCCTTAGCTCATGATAGGGAATGGATTAGACTTAACAAGGCTACAAGATAAAGAAGAAGACTGGCAAAGATACAACCAAACACAAGCATCAGTCCTAAATCTCAAAGGCAAGAAAAAATGGCTAATGATCGTTTTTTTTTGTAAGCAAGAGGCCGCTACGATCAGTTAAAGTATCAGTTAGTTACAGGACGGCAGGACTGTACACCTATAAATAACTCTATAGCAAGTTATAAGACCATCCGAAGGAAACCAGCTGGTCCCCTCACCATGGATACATGAAAAAGGATTCCAGGAAAGATCAAACAGAAACATCAAGAGGATTTTCCTCAGGGAACTTCATGTCAACAAACGACAACCATTATGATTCCAACTCCATCTTGAGTGATAACAAAGTTCACAAGCCTGCCAAATCATTTGGTAGTCACCACAGGAACCATGAGTTCTCTTCAACCCAAGATGCATTTTTCAGGCAAATGGATATCATCCACTTACGACTTGCCACATGAGAACTTAAATGTAGCCAAGTATTTGCTAAAGATGAAACACCTGCATGCTGGATTTTCACATAAATGGCATACATCACACCATTATATTCCCCAATATACATGACAAGGACGCACTTTCAGCTTTATAATAATAAAAAAAAAAAGATCATTCTCCTCATATCAACTTAAATGTCTTACCTCCAAGTTGTGATAGTTTAAAAAATAGTCCTCAAATGATGGAATGAGGAACTTATGAGTACAAAGCTACTTTGTGACGACATTGGATGCTTAACATAAGACAATATCCAGAAGAAAGCAAGACAATTAAAGTAGGACAAAGGGAGTATTCGATTTCAGCATTGATGGACAGACACCTAACATCTACCTGCGCCCATAACTAAAAAAAAATGAGAAAGGACAAATGAAATCAATAATGACTCTGCTTCTTAAAGAAAAGAAAAACCATGCAGGAAGAGAAATGAAATAAAAGAAAGCCCCATGATAATCATGGGACGACAAACACCAAACATAATAAAATATTAACACTATCAATTAGAACTTGAAAACATATGTAACAGTCCCCTCAGTCTCGCCTTCCACATAAAGGCATTTGCATTTTTAGCACATATTAGACCCAATACAAGAAAATCGACCAGTACACAAATTCTCAACTGTGCAGAAAATTCTCAAACAGAGCAAAGGGGGAAAGCAGTTTAAAAATACTATCCAACAAGAGCCAAAAAGGAAAAGGGCAGGAAGTACCATGTGTGGATACTTGTCTTGATCAACAACCCTAGTATTCTCCAGTTTGATATTGAGGTACTGGTCTACAGAACGAAGGGTGCCCCTTATGGCAAGATCATTTTTCAGCTCCACAACCACTTCTCGACCCACAATTTCCTTGAAATATGAGAAGAACAACTGCAAGTTCCAATTACAAACTCAGTCAGAGTAAACCCAGAAGAAAACAGGTCCTCGGTCCCCAATCCATCCCAAAACACACACGTAAGTTCAATTGTATGCAAAATTCAGAATACATATTACCATTTTTTACCAATTCTCCGGAGTCCTTACACTTAGAATAAATCTGTACACAATTACAGAGAACTGGTCAGATCTTAGGCACAAAACTTGAAAGAAACACAACCAAAGTGCGGCCGCTCAAAGCATAAATCCAATCTGAAAATTTTTCCAAGATTGATATCAAATCATCCAAATATAACCAGATTCCTCATTAGTCGAAAGCACAAGTTTCAGGTGGAAAAACAGGTTCCCAGATGATCCTTTTTCTAAATCTATTCAAAGAACCCATTTCACAATTCTACCAAAACCCATGAGAACTAAAATCAGACTGAAATCTAGGCACAAAAACAAAACAAAATCGAAGTGGGGGAGAGGGAATTCGCATAGTAGAAATCAAGGGTAGTAATCCCAACTTCAAAATCAACTAAATGGAGATGAGTGGGATGATAGCATTAAACAGACAGTTCATTATGATATTCCACACCCGTATGCACTACAGAGCCCCCAATGAGGCACAAATACAACAAGTTTAAAGTGTAGACAGAGAGAGAGAGGGTACCGCGAACGTGAAGCTGGATGTAAGAGACCGGAGGTTGCAGCCGCCACCCGGAGACGGGATGTCAGAGGTTGAGACCTTCTAGGCTTCGTTTGGGAGGGGCGTCAGTTCGGAGAAATGCAAGAGTTCCTATCGTTGGTAAAAGGAGGTTTGCAAATGGACAAAGTTAGTAAAGATTGATATAAGTGAAAAGAAATTTTATTTTATTTTTTTGAAATAATTGATACAAGTTGGCTAAGGTTGAAAAGGTTCAAAAGAAGGTATGTAAGTTGGAGAATATCAGTTAGAAATGTAAATAAGTGGAGATTATTTTGTAAAATTTTATGAAGGGGATTGGTAAGAGAAGGTAGGTTAAAGTTGGAAAGGATTTGAATTTTTTGTAAGAATTGATATAAGTTTGTAGAAGTTGGTGAGAGTTGGTAAAAGTTAATTTACCAATGAAAAGAATATGTCTTAAATAAGGGCTAGCAGGGTTAAGATTAAGCAATAGTAAATAAGGGTAACCCAAGTAAGAATAAGCAAGAATAAATAAGAGTAAGTTGTTTATTTTTGTTAGAAGTTTAAGGAGCATAATGTTTAGCCTCATTTAAAATAATGTTAGAATGAATAAGAGAAAATAAAAGAATTGATACATGTATTCATTGTATTCCCATCAAATATATTAAAGTATATTATACTTGGTTGTAATGAGGGCAAATATGTAAACCCTTTTACTTACCCTTTCTTACTCCTCCGTACATCCCATTTTGAAGAGTAAGAAAATGGAGCATTGAGGAGCGATAATGAAATATATTTTGTATAAAATATTTTGTAAATATTTTTATTCTTTATCATGTCTTGTTGTGTAAGTTAGGAGTTTAGCTAGGGTTTCTGGTGTCTTCTCCCTTGTGTTTATGTAGTGAGGCCACGGCTCATGCAATACATATAGTAGCACGTCTTTCTCTCCTCTCTTCTCTATTGCTTTTATTTCATAGTATCAGATCCAATGAAGCCCTAAATCATTGAAAGCGGAAGGCCACGAAGAAAGACAATGAGACCAAAGCCCTAAATCACTGAAAGTGGAAGGCCATGGATAGCCAATCGCCCTATTTTCTTATCCATCTTATTCACCAGAAGCGATTATAACCAACCTTAGGCTCAATGGAAAAAACTATGATCTATGGGAACAAGCTGTACGAACAACACTTAAAGCCAAAAATAAACTGGCTTTCATTAACTGAAAACTAACCAAGCTGTCAAGGATGGTGCGTATTTCGGCGAAAGCCAATGTATCAGAGGTGGTGAATTCCATGATCACATCATGGATTATGAATGTGACATATCCTAAGCTACATCCGAGTGTGTTCTATGTTGATTTTGCACAAAAGATGTCAGAAAATATTTGGAAAAGATATTTCATTCCAAATGTTCATAGAATACATCAACTGAAAGCTGAATTTGACTCAAGCAAACAAGGTCAGAATGTCGTGAATTTTTGTCTCAAAATTGATGAGCTTATGGAACGAGTTGGAGAATTATACAGAGTTGCCTACATGCACCTGTGGGGCGGATAAGAAGATGACAAGAATGTTGGAAAAAGATAAAGTACACCAGTTCTTAATGGGGCTCGATGATGAATCATTCTCTATGGTTAGAAGTAGATTTTGATCTTGAAACCATTATCCTTACTCGACAAAATTTTTAAGTTGGTTCAACAGAAGGACAACCATAAGATGGTCATGCTTAGTCGAGACCAAAAATATGAAGCAGGGACTACCTTTGTCATCATGCAAGCCATAGAGACGCCTTAAGACTAGCAACAAAAAGAAAGACCTGTGTGCAAGCATTGTGGTAAGAATGGGCATGATAACTAAGTGGCTATCAGCCCCACGGGAATACTTGAGGAGGCGGATGCAACTACGGCTAGGGTTGTGCAAAATCAGTTAACCAAAGTTTCAGTTAACCGGTTTTTCGGTTCAAAACAATTCTGAACCTTAAACAAACAAACAAATTTGGCTAACCGTTTTTCGATTAACCAAAAATTTTGGTTCATCCAAAACCCGAACCTTAACCGAACCGAAAATTTCAATTAACCGATTTTTCAGTTCAGTTAACCGATTTTTCAGTTCAGTTATCGGTTATTCGTTTACTAATAATAAAAAATTTATACTTTCTTACCTAAATTTTTTATTTTTGTTATGTTTAAATTCTTTTATAAAAATTAAATTTTGGTTACCATTTATAAATAATAAAAAGTGCACTTTCTTACCTAATTTTTTATGTATATTTTTTTAAAACATAAAATTATTTTCGGTTTGGTTAGCCAGCGATTAACCAAATTTTCAAATAGCCCGAACCGTAACCGAATTGAAAATCGAAAAAAAAATCGGTTCGGTTAACTGAACCGACTTTTTTGAAAAATTTGTTCGGTTAACTGATTTTTCGGCTCGATTTTTTGGTTTTTTAGTTCGATTTTCGAATTCGGGTTTTTTTGCCGACCCTTAGCTGTGGCAGGGGTCGCACAGGTCGTGAAGGAGGACAATCTAATCCCAGGAGAGGAAGAGAAGCAACACTCAGTGCAACCTGAGAAGTATCTTATGTGGTGATGGGTCAAGGGCAGAAATCATACTCAACAACGACAACACATGATAATGAAGGTAGTAGCTTAGGTGTGCTTGGTTTCACTCAGGATCAGGTACATCGCCTCTTGAGTCTAATTGAAACTCCAAAGCCAGGACTTGACAAACTCTTGAGTAAAAAAGAATGGCTCTTCCATAGTGATGCATCATCCCGCATGACATGTGTCATAAATTTGTTGAATGAGGTTAGTAATGTTGAGCATATTCCTGTTAGTTTGGCTAATGGAGCTATGTCATAAGCAATTAAAAGAGACTCCGTTGAATTCAATCCTAAATTGATTTTAGCTTGGATTGTAACTTGATATCCATAACTTAGTTATTAGATTGTTGCACGGTAACATTCACTAAGAGGCTTTGCGTGGCATGCGACCTTACTGCGAAGAACCCAATTGGAGTGGATGAGTTCAGAAGAGGGGCCTTTATCTGCAAGGATGGTCCAAAAGTGAGCATTCAAGTCAACAAGGCTATGTCACATGGATTGTGGCATCGTAGGATGGGGAATCGTTCAAGTCAGGCTCTTTCTAAAGTTTCTAGCAACATTTAATTAGATACTAGTAGTAAAAATAAAGATGATTTTTGTGATGTGTGTCTACATGCTAAATAAACTCGTATACCATTAGTCTCTAATTGTTTTGATCTCATACATTGTGATGTATGGGATAGATGTCATGTTAAATCCTTTTGTGGTGCTTGCTAGTTTCTTATGATTCTTGATTATGTTAGTAAAGGTGCGTAGACTTATTTGATGCCAGGAAAAAGTGAGGCTTCACAATTGGTGACAAATTTTTGTATAATGGTCAACACACAATTTGGGGCTACGGTAAAAATAATTAGGAGAGATAACGGGAGTGAGTTCGCATCCGGACCTATGAAGAAATTTTATGGGGAACATGAATTGTACATCTAACTAGTTGTGTTGATACACCTCAACAAAAAGGAAGGGTTGAAAGAAAACATCGTCATATGTTGAATGTTGCTAGGCACTTCGATTTTAGGCCAATTTGCATCTTGAATTTTGGGGATAGTGTATCTTAACTGCTAAATATTTAATAAATAGAACACCCTCCCTAGTGTTGGATGGAAAACACCCTATGAATTCACGCTTAATGTTAAACCTTCATATGAACATATTAGGGTGTTTGGGTGTCTTTTATAACCATTGATGGCCCAAGGACAAATTTAGAGATTGTTGTAAACGATACATCTTCGTTCGGCATCTACATGGAAAGAAGAGTTGGATACTCTATGATTTAGAGATAGAAAATATTCTGTTAAGTCAGGATGTTATTTTTTGTGAAGATAATTTACCTTTCTCTAAGGCTAAAGAATTGGGCAAAACCAAAGGATCGAACTTTGATCAAGATCCATCTATACTTGGCTATGAGGATGGACTGAACATTGGAATTCCATTTTTTGAGACTCATGATTCAGTCCAATCCACCATAGCTAAAGGCATCAAGGATACTACAGAGGTCATTAGGCTCGATGCAAGTGAAAGCCTAGGAGTTGGTAGCAATAGGGAAGGCGGGCTAGACATCATCAACGACCCGAATGAAGCAAGCCCAGCGGCATACAGGGCTTGCTGATAGCAGAGATGAAGGGCCTGCTGCTATGCATGAGGAGGCTCGCCCCACAATGTCTATTGGACCAGACAATAGCAAACAGATCCGGAAACCAACTAGCCATTTTCAAGGCTATATTTGCTACAAGACGTCTCTCAAAGACCCCTCAACTCATGCTCCCACACTTCAAAGGAGTTCTTTGGGTAAACCTTACCCCATCGCCAATTACGTTACTTATGACAAATTTTAGGATGTAAATAAATGTTACTTATCTGCCTTAACCAAGATTGTGGAGCCCAAATTCTATCATGAAGTAGTTAGGGATGCAAATTGGAGAGAGTCCATGGCCAAAGAAATTGAGGCATTGGAATTGAATAACACCTAGACTATAGTAGATATAAATTCTAGACGTAAACACATTATTTACAAAATGGGTGTACAAGGTCAAATATGATGCTGATGGAAGCATAGAACGTTATAAAGTCGCTTGGTGATTTGAGGAGATAAGCAAGTGGAAGACTTTGATTTTAATGAGACTTTTGCGCCAATTGCAAATATGACAAGCGTGGGATGTTTTCTTGTTGTTATAGAGGCCAAGAAGTGGGAACTACATCAAATGGATGTTAATAATGCTTTTCTACATGGTGGTTTGGAGGAGGGGGTATACATAACCACTACTAAAAATGTTCCAAATAACGACAGAATTCAGCGACGGATTAAATTAACGACGAAAATGGCGACTGAAGAACAATTTTAGAAAAAAGTCACATTGTGTGACTGATATGATGACGGAATTTTTAATCCGTCGCCATAATTTACAGGTGGCGACGGAATTTCCGTCACCTAAAATTTATTTTTTTATGGGCAATGGAATTTTCGTCGCCAAAAAAAAAATTTAAAAAAAAAAACTTGGGCTGGCGACGGAATTTCAGTTTGGCTTCACGCATTGTCGACCCATTTTTAAGAGAAAGAGAGAGAGACCAACGAGCCACTTTTTCCCGCCAAAAAAAGTATGTCGCAATTTCTGTCGCTGAATCCGTCGCCTAAGATGACGGAATTTTGAAATTTCGTTGCCGGGTTCTCAGCGACGAGCGAAAATCCGATAGCCGCATTCTGTCGCCAATTCCGTTGCTAATCTTAAAATTTCGTCGCTGATTAACCATATTCCGTCGCTGATTCCGTCTTTATTTGACATTTTTCTTGTAATGAAACTTGCCCCCGGATTTAGAACTTCCAATCCTAACAAGGTATGTAAACTTCAAAAATCTTTGTATGGTTTAAAATAGGCACTTAGATAATGGTTTGCTAAGCTTTCTTCCAAGCTCCTTGAATATGGTGTTGTTAGATCATATGCAGATTATTCTTCATTCACTTATCACAAGGATGGGAAGTTCATCGCATTATTGGTTTATGTTGATGATCTGGTCCTAACTGGCAACGATAGTGGCACATGTTCAGCATCTAAGACATACTTACATGGTTGTTTTGGTATTAAAGATTTGGGACTGCTCAAATACTTTTTGGGAATTGATGTGGCTCGAAATTTTGAAGGCTTATTTTTATCTCAACGTAAGTATGCTTTGGAAAATGGAAATTGTTGAAGAATGTGGCTTATTGGGTGCCAAACTTGCATATTTCCCTATCGAGAATCACACATTGGGAATTGCAACAAGTAAGCTTCTTGATGATCTCACTTTGTATAATGAGGCTTGTGGGCCATCTTATATACCTGACTATTACTCGATCTGAGTTGAGTTATTCAGTGCATATCTTATCTCAGTTTACGCAAAATCCTAAGGAAAGACATATGATTGTAGATAGATGTGTTCTACGCTATTCGAAAGGGAATCGTCGGCAACGAATCCTCATGCAAAGTGATTCAAACCTATAATTAGTAGCTTACTATGATTTAGATTGGGAAGCATGTCTTACCACCAGGGGGTCTTCGACAGGGTATATTGTTATTCCTGGTGGATCACCTATTTTTTGGAGGACTAAGAAACAAATGACAGTGTTTAGATCTTCAGCCAAGCTAAATACCATGCAATGATTTCTTTGACCAGTGAACTCATTTGGTTTCGGTATTTTCTTGCATCACTATGAGTGTTTGTTTGGCTTCCTATGAGACTCTTTTGTAATAATCAGGCAACAACACACATTGCTAAAAATCATGTCTTCTATGAAAGAACCAAACATATAGAGATTGATTGATATTTTGTTCAAGAATGTCTTCTATCTGGAGAATTGGTCACAGGTTATCTCCCATCAAAGTATTAGATTGCGAACATATTTACAAAGGAACTTGGCAAGCAACAATTCTTATTTCTATAGTCCAAGTTGGGTATTGTCAACCCACATGCTCTAGCTTGAGGAGAAGTGATAAGGAAATATGTTTTATATTAAATATTTTGTAAATATTTTATTCTTTATCATTGATTGTCGTGCAAGCTAGGAGTTTGACAAGGGTTTTTGGTGTCTTCTTCCTTGTATTTATGTACTGAGGCCACAGCTCCTCCAATACATACAGTTGCACATTTTCTCTCCTCTCTTCCCTATTGTTTTAATTTCAAGGAGAGTTAAGGGTTTTAAGAGCTACTCCCCCTAATTCCTCCGTACCCTTATTTTCTTACTCCCAAACATGGGCAAGGGGAATATTTACATTCCTTTACTTACCCTTACTCTCCTCACCCCCATCCAAGCATAAACGAGTAGCTAAGAGGCCAAATAAGTGCTTGACATGTTTTAGTTTTTGACTTGTCCTAAATTTTGTGAGAATCCTTATAGCCTTGTGCCACGTATCTCACTAGGGCCAACAAGAATCCATCTAACCCATCTATCTAAATCTCTTTGATTCAGAAAAAAGGAGATCACAACATTTTGATTTGAATGTAAAATTTAGACATTTGATCATGTCTATATTCAAAATCGAGTTGGTTCAAGTCTAACAATTTGGGCTCGGTTGACCGAATTTTGTGGTCAAATTGGGCTTGGACAAAGTTGACAAACAAAAAAGCAAATTTGGACATCAGACAATCAAATACAACTCCAGTCCAAGATCTCCAAAATTTTACGTTAAGAGTATGGGCAATCAAGATCGGACATTGAACAAGGTCTAACTATGGGATTCTTGTTTTATGGCTAATTTGTCTGGAACAAATCTAAATTTTCGCAAGCACTATGTGTCATCAAGCTTTCTTATTTTGCCACTGAATTTATGTTCTAATCAATTTTGAATTTTTTTACTTCTTTGTATCTATGACTTTGCAAGTTAACTTTTTAACACTCTAATTTATGCATTCACATGCCCCTTGGAATTTACTATTACTCAATAAGAACCAACTATGTGCAAAATAGGCCACCAAAGCAAGTACACAACAACTTTACCCTTATATAAAGGTTGATTTAAGAAGCAAGCGAAAGCCAACAATCCTATTCTCTCTCTAAAATTAATTGCTTTAATTAATCAAAAACTGAAATACGTAAACCCTCTATCATTAAATACACTGCCAATAAAACATACTTGAAAAAAAAAGAAAAAGGAACAATCGAAGTGCCAAACATCCCTCTGAACTTCATCTTCTTCTCACGACGGAAATCGAATAAGAAACATAATTAAGGAAACGTTAGGGAGGCCTAAAATCTAGAAACTTGAAGAAACAATTGTAGTGATTCATCTTTAACATGAAATGTGTTAGCTTTATCGAAGCTCATAATATATTTATTAATATGTTTTGCTGAAAGACAAAAAGAGATTAATCAATTGGAATATTTTTCATGTTATATTAGAATTATCTTTATATTTATGTTGTTTAAATACGTTATAATTCTAAGTGGACTTTGGCATGCTAGTAATTAGTGATTAATTGACTTGATATAAGTTGCCACAATATATTGATATGATTTAGAATTAAATTTGAATATGTGATCTTTGTGATATTATATTTGGTGATTCAAATTTGATTATGGGATTATGATTCTATACTTATCAAATGTCAAGATTTGCCTAAATTATGATAATATCTTTAATCTCATATTGTGAAAGATTGTGCTGCTAATCAACCTCTTGATAATTCTCTTAGCAAAGATCTTCAACTCAAAATAAGGTAAGTAGCCTTTGGAAATCAAAGGATGAACATTAAGCAAAACTGTGGATTTCAAGGGCTTGAAACATTGACTTCAAGGGCTTGAAATGATATAGAAGATCAACCTTCCTTGTTTGATGCAAAGGTCACCTTCCTAATAATCATTCAACCTCTCCAATATCATTGTCTATGAATGGGGAGACATTTGCAGCTGAAGATGATAGAAGAAAGAGAGCTACACTTGCAAATCAAGAAGAACATGTTGAGAGAACTTGATATGTCGAGCTTATATTGGCATATGTATTGTATTTATTTACTCTTGTTATAAAGTGTATTTTGTTATCTTTCTTTTTATTAGGTGGGGTTGATTAGTCAGAGCGTTAACGACCCATATATGGTTGGAGAACAAAGCGTACGTTGGGATACTTAGAGCTGTAGGGTCAACTCGTAGGTTGTACGATTAGTAAATCATGTGTAATCGACTGACCTAATAAAATAAAAAGGTTCAAAATCTCATCAATGAGGGGCGCCCGTGGGTAAAGGACTAGGCGTGCTCGAACCTTTATAAATAGTGTGTTTTATCCACATTTATTTTTCCGCATTTCTATTTCAATTATTTTGTGACTTTGATTATCACCATATTCACCCCCTCTAGGGTACTTTTACTAGCCAAATCAGGCCATCAATTGGTATAAGAGCAGAAGCTATTATCTTAAGACTTGAACGTATGTAGCTAGATCCATGGCTAGTTTATTAAATGCTTCTATCAATTGTCCTCCAATATTTGATGGAACTAATTTTTCTCTTTGAAAGTGCAGGATGAAATCATTTATTAGTTCCATTGATTTTGATTTTTGGGACATCATTTCGAATGGTCCTTTTGTACTAAAGTGGACAAGAGATTATGGAAGTACTGTTATCAAGCCAAAGAGTGAATACACTTGTTAGGGAAAAAGTTTTAATATTTATAAACCCCAAATGCAAGGTGTATCATTAAATACTTGGGGTGTCGTCCGCAGGGAGTTGTGTCTTCAATTATCAAAGTTCACTCAAGCGTATCAATCTAGGCAAAATCGAAGGTGAAGAGAAGTAAAACTAAACTACTAAAACAAATAGGACTTCAATTGTAATTAAACCTAAGGTAGACTAACTAATCAATTCAAATCCTCACCTTCCCAAGTTATGCTAGTAATTCAAGGATGATCGGTTGCCTAATTAGAGTCCACCTAAACCCTATCTCAAGGGTCAATATGCTAATCTAAATGTTCTAACCACCTATTTTCATGGAATTAGGTCAATTAGACTACAAGATTAACAGCCCTTGACCTAACCAGCGACCGAAACTATTTTCATGTCCCAATCCCAACTATTCACTCTACCCACACTAGACAATTAACCTCACCTCTCAGCATAAGTTAATTGTCCCAAAACAAGCATGAAAACTCTTTCGAGCATTTCATCAAATAATTGGTGGGTGTGAGAGAAAACCTTAGATTCTAGCATAAACAAGAGGGGTAAAAGCCTAAACAAAGATCAATTAGTCATCAAGAGGCTAATCGCAATCAAAGATTCACAACTATAATAACTAAACATCATAAAAGATTGTAAACTAAAACATGAATAGAGAGAGGAAGAGAAGAGAAAACTTATGCATGATTTAGTTGAAGATCGAATCCACAAGCTTGAAATCAAAATTAACCTTCTAATCTAACCTAGTTTTTTCACCCCCTAATGGGGTTTGGGAGTGGGAGGAGGAAACCTAAATCGCCCCCTCAGAAACCTAGAAAAAACCCCCCTTAAACAAATGCCCGAGGGCGCTTTTATCGTGAAAACTATGAGGTAGCACCGTCGTGCCACCTGGCATGGGGCACCCATGCCAAATTTCTGGTTCGGCAGAAACTCTCCCCACTGATTCTCTCTTGGTTCCCAGGGCTTCTTAGACCTTTATTCTTCCTTGTAATTCATTCGAAAGCTGTCATTTCTATCAAAACCAAGAGATTTCTCCTAAAAGTAAGACAAATAACTTTATAAGCATAATTGAATAAAAGGAAGTAAATTTGACCATTTTTCGTCTATATTTGACATAAAAACAATGAGAAATAGGAATCAAATGAGAGGTAAAATAGGAGTTCATCACTCCCCCACATCTAGATTTTTGCTCGTCCTTGAGCAAAATAAAGAAAAACTAACCTAAAGGCCTAACTCACTTTCACAGGAATCACGGTTGCATTTAGCATATGCAATAAGCCCTTTAAACCCATTGGTTTCCCTAATTATACGAGTAAGGTATCGTGAGGGTTTGCAGAAGATATACCCACAAAATCTTGAAAAAGAAAAATAAGTGGAAAAGGAGAAAGGAAAACAAAATAGATATACAAACAAGGCACAAATATCTATACAAGGGGAAAAACTGTACGCATTATAACCAACCAAATCACCAATGCAGCAAAGATATTAGCCTGTATATAAACATAGTGTACATATCAAGACTCTCTATCCACATACATGACATCGAAGCATCAACTTTTCACCCCACTGCACTTTAAAACCTGGAATCCATCCTAGTGCTTGGTGTGTCAGTGTATCATCATACTAGGATTTAACCTTACCAAAATCGACTCAATCCCACTTGATTGACACAAACTACATTATTGACATATTAACACAGAAAGCAAGCTTTCCCAGTAACAGTATAGCCTCAAAGGGATCAGAGATGACAATAAAACTTGTACCCATTTAAAACCCGCAAAACCCGCCCCATTTTAAACGCAAATGGGTGGTGAAAACGGATTTTGAATGGGTATGAGGTGGGTATTGGAAAACAGGCATGGGTATAGCCCTTACCCGCCCTATACTCGTACCCGTTTTTATAATAGGAAAAAAAATTATTTTCGATTAATCTTTTTACGGTTTAAGTCTAATCCAAATCGCTCTAGCAAAAAATTAGTCAATAATATATTTGATTTCACATTTCTAAATAATATATTTTCAAAATATCGTAACTTTGCAATCTTATAATGACAAAAACATATATCGTACTTGGATATGGGTTTGATATGGGTATTAATTTTCATTTTCTATATGAACCCGAATAAAACCCGCAAAACCCGATGGGTTTGGGTATGTGTTTTATTTTTTAATACCCGATGGGGACGGGTATGGGGATGGGTATAATTTTCGAAAACGGGTATGGGTGGGTACGGCTCAACCTGCCCCATTGTCATCCTTAAAAGAGATACACCCAATAGCACATGCCTCAAAGGTTAACGCCCAGTAGCGCATGCTTCAAAGGGATACTTGTCATTCCAATTTTTTTTTTCTTCTTTTTTTCTTCTTTTTCTCATTTTTTTTTGAATGCATACAAAAATTAAAGTAACTGTGTCAAAAACAGGTGGGAGAGTCAATCACGGAAGACTAAGTTCCTAAGATAATGATGAAATGTACACAAAGACTGGATTACACAACCATGACAAACTGTTATAATTAGAATTAAGACCAATAATGACATACTTAGGACAACGATCTATCATGAACAACTTACTTATGTATAAGCCAATAGCTAAGGTACAAGAGATTAAAGTCAGTCAAAATAGTACAAGACTCCCCAAAAGCGAAAAAGAAAACTATACAAAGAAGAGGAGAAAATGAAAAATTTGCACAAAAATGAAGATTTTTCACAAAAATAAGAACAAAAGGGTAAATGACCTCACCCCCACACCTAAATTTCACAATGTCCTCATTGGGAGTTGGGAGTCATCACCAACCATAAAACACACAAAAACCAAAATCAAACAAAACATACATATACACAAGCTAACTCACTCAACCAAAACCTAAAACACACAAAAGTGATTATAGCCCTCAACTGGCTCAACAAATTCCCAAGTATCACCTCAAAATGATCACCACAAACGTACAATCCTAATACCCACAACTAAACAAAAACAAAAAGACAGAAAGTAAAAAGAAGGGGGGAAAAGGTGAGAACGATTATACCATGTCGGGTACTGAATGTACCCAAACTAATTAAACCACAGTGGCTTAAGGAGCATCAACCACTCCTTGTTGCTCAAGACTCGAGCTGTCAACTCGGAGGCAGTCAAAGCTTGCAAGAGCTTATCATGTGCCTGTGCATGTATCTCAGAATGATGTAAGTAAGAGAACACAGAGAAGATCATAGCAAAGAAAATTGGTGCCCTCTTATACTTATCAAATGCCATAGAAAAGTCAAAAGCATGATCAAAGGAAGTATTCCATATGACTTTCCTAGGAAAGTCCTCTAGGTATACACAATAAGGATCCAATGAAGGGTTATACCCTCTAATATAGCCTAGGGACTCGTAAAATGCATGCAAGTGGGAAGGGGTGGCGGGAAAGAGGGGGGATGAAATGGGGGTCAAGTCAAGTGGTTCGGTGCAAATTGGGTCAATATAATCAATACTAGGCACGACACCAACCACCAAACTATCATCACACAACTCCTCGAAAGCAACCTCCTCAAGATGTGACTCAACCAAGATAGGTTCTTTCGACCAAGTAGAAAAATCATCCTCCAAAACAGTAACATCACCCTTATACAACTCACCCATCTCTAACCTTGTGCACTGAGCTAAAGGGAGGGGAGAGGCATGTAAGGTTAAAGCACTGACGGTAGTGCTTATAGGTGTGCTAGTAAAGGATAGAGCAACAAGTGATGAAGAGGTCAAAGGAAGGGCAAGTGCTTCCTCTAGGTCAGTGTAAGGTATATCATCGACAAAACTCAACTTTAGGGGAAAGGAATATTCGCAATCCTCATAGAGACTAACCTCTAGTCTAGGGGATGCTAGATTAGGGTTGGTCCCATGCAATAGGCTGCACTCCCGCATCTCGCCAACAAAGTACGTATGTTGCTTATGCATTGTCCCTATCATGGCATTAAGTCTAGCATAACACTCATCAGACATATCATAATAGGGACATGAATGCACATCATGGTCAAAAGATTGGCAATAAGAGCACAACACATGAGGGTAAGAAGAGTAGTGATGATATGGGTCCCTAGCATCATCGGATTGACATTGATGCCAAGCTAGAGACTCAAACAAATCCCACATGTCATCAGTAGCTAAAGAATACAAACCACCTGGATTCAAAGATGGTTCGAGTCTCAGGTGTTATCCCCTCAAGCACAGCATTGCATATTTCTCATTTTTCATACTCAAAAAACATATATTGAGCACGATAATAATTCAACCTAGACAAGTATTGCCAAAAAGGTTCATGCTTAAACTGAGTCAAATGGAAAATAACCATCTTGATTTTTTTGAAATTTTTGATTTTTTAATTTTTTTTCCTTTTTTGGATTTTCTAAAGGCCTAGTCTCGAATGCTCAAGTAAACCCCGATATTCAAAGACGCCAACTCTCCGGCAACGTCGCCAAAAACTTGTTAGGGAAAAAGTTTTAATATTTATAAACCCTAAGTGTAAGGTGTATCGTTGAGTACTTGGGGTGTCGCCGCAGGGAGTTGTGTCTTCAACTATCAAAGCTCGCTCAAGTGTATCAATCTAGGCAAAATCGAAGGTGAAAAGAAGTAAAACTAAACTACTAAAACAAATAAGACTTCAATTGTAATTAAACCTAAGGTAGACTAACTAATCAATTCAAATCCTCACCTTCCTAAGTTATGTTAGTAATTCAGGGATGATCGGTTACCCAATTAGAGTTCACCTAAACCCTCTCTCAAGGGTCAATAGGTTAGTCTAAATGTTCTAACCACCTATTTTCATGAAATTAGGTCAATTAGACTACAAGATTAACAACCTTTGACCTAACCAACAACTGAAACTATTTTCATGTCCCAATCCTGACTATTCATTCTACCCACACTAGACAATCAAGCTCACCTCTCAGCATAAGTTAATTGTCCCAAAATAAGCATGAAAACTCTTTTGAGCATTTCATCGAACAATTGGTGGGCGTGAGAGAAAACCTTAGATTCTAGCATAAACAAGAGGGGTAAGAGCCTAAACAAAGATCAATTAGTCATCAAGAGACTAATCACAATCAAAGATTCACAACTATAATCACTAAACATCACAAAAGATTGTAAACTAAAACATGAATATAAGTATACAAAATAGAGAGAGGAAGAGAAGAGAAAACTTATTCATGATTTAGTTGAAGATCGAATCCACAAGCTTGAAATCAAAATTAACCTTCTAATCTAACCTAATTTGTTCACCCCCCAATGGGGTTTGGGAGTGGGAGGAGGAAACCTAAATCGTCCTCTCAAAAACCTAGAAAAACGCCCCCTTAAACAGATGCCCGAGGGCGCTTTTACCGTGAAAATTGCTGGGTGGCACGACAGGCATGGGGCGCCCATGCCACCATGACACAGTTGTGCGACCTGGCATGGGACCCCCATGCCAAATTTTTGGTTCGGCAGAAACTCTCCCCATTGATTCTCTCTTGGTACCTCTATTCTTCCTTCTAATTCATTCCAAAGCTGTCCTTTCTATCAAAACCAAGAGATTTCTCCTGAAAGTAAAACAAATGACTTTATAAGCACAATTGAATCAAAGGAAGTAAATTTGACCATTTCTCTTCTATATTTGACATAAAAACAATGAGAAATAGGGATCAAATGAGAGCTAAAATGTGGTAAAATAGGAGTTCATCAACACTCAAGATGACTACGAGATGCTTAGGAAAAATTCTAGAGTTTTATATATTTTGCAATGTGCTCTAAATGATGAAGTATTTAATCATGTTTGCTAGATCTTTGGAGAAAACTCACATTACTATATGAAGAAACAAGCCATGAAAACCCCAACATCACGAAGGGACAATACGCTTAACAACTTGACTAATGAAAAAAGAGATTACTTATTTTTGTCTAATGGCAAATGATGAAGTTAAAGATTGGATGCAAGCGACAATGATGATGATGACGTTGGCAAAAGTGATGATGAAGAATAAGATGAAAAAATGGAATATGACATTTCAGATGAGGTATATGACTCTATTCACAATTATTCTAAATGTAAATTAATAAAAGTCTTACTTTATTATATTAGACGACAAGGACACATTTCTAAAAATTAAAGATTTGAAGAAAGAGAATTTTGAATTGTCTCAAGAAAATGTTGAATTTCAAATATCAAATGATTTAGTGTCTAATGATTTAAAAAATTTTCAAGAGAAAGTTGTCCTTCTTGAGAAAGAAAAAGATGAGCTCCACGTGAAGTGTGTCGATCTTGAAAAAATTGCCTTAAAATTTCCAAAAGGAGAAGAGAATTTAAATCAAATTCTTAGCGCACAAAAAACGTCATTTAACAAAGAATGAATCAGTTATAATCCAATCAATAAACAGAAGTGTTATAAAAACTTCTTTGTTAGATCGACTTACTACAAAAGTAAGACTTCTATTACTTGCAATTATTGTCGCAAAGTAGAACATATTTCAACTCATTGTCCTATTAAAAGAAATGGTTCTAGTTGCACACAAATTTGGGTACCAAAAGTAACAAGGCCATCCATTGTGGCGAATAATTACGATTATGGAACTGAATTTTCTAAATGTGTTTTGAGAAAAGTATAGGTTTGTTTTACAGGGCATTTGGCATCCACATGAGAATAAAAAATGAAATTGCAAAATTAGATGTCTAAGAAAGGTTGAAGTACTCATGTAAATTGCTTTATGGTCCGAGGAGGTTGAAATATTAGGTAATCAGTTCAGTACCCAGATTTCAAGGCCCTAAAATACAGGTCAAGGCCTTGAACCGTAGGCAGAAATTGAAATTTTTGGTGTGACCAAATCAAAGGCTTGAATTTCTATTTCAACAACATGAATAGATATCAAAATTTGAATTCTTACCAAACAGAAGATGATCTTATCTTTGCATGATTTACTTCCTATTTGAGAAATTTTGATTTTCAAATTTTTGCATTTTAATTTGCTTTATTATCTTTGAAAGGTGAGCATGATTAATATTTCCTCATATCTTATGCTATTATGACATATGATTATACACATAAATGATATTGCTTGCTTCTACAAAGGAAAAATTATATCACTTGAAGATTTTTCGATAACCTTGATCTATTCTTGAAGGGGGAGAATTGTTGTATTAATATGTTGATCACTCGCAATACTCATAAGAATATTAAGCCGATGCATACATGTTAGAATATATGATTCGATCAAAATGTTAGTGTTTAATCCCCCCCTTTTTTTTCATGAGTGTCATAGAATGAGGGGAGCATCTTTATATATCAGTGATTTGTTAAGGGGAAGCTATATTTGTTTGCCATAATTTTTTTTATACGCTTCGATTTTTCTTTCTGCTTCTGGTGCTACCTTTTTGATTAAATACGAAAAGGGAGAGAAGTATTTGACAAAGCATTCATGGTGTAACATTCAAAATTATATTGATAGGTTATTTTATTGAGTTTTGTCTTTCATCAAAAAGGGGAAGATTGTTAGCTTTGTTGAAGCTCACAATGTGTTTATTAATATGTTTTGATGAAAGATCAAACGAGATTAATCAATTGGTATATTCTTCATGTCATATTAGAATTATCTTAATACTTATATTGTTTAAATATGTTATGATTCTAAGTGGATATTGACATGCTAGTACTTATTGCTTAGTTGACTTGATATAAGTTGCCACAATATCTTGATATGATTTAGAATTTAAATTTGAATATGTGATCTTTGTGATATTATATTTGGTGATTCAAATTTGATTATGGGATTATGATTCTATATTTATCAAATGTCAAGACTTGCTTAAATTATGATAATATCTTTTGATCTTATATTGTGAAAGATTATGCTAATCAACCTCTAGATAATTCTCTTAGCAAAGATTTTCAATTCAAAATAAGGTAAGTAGTCTTTGGAAATCAAGGGACAAACATTAAGCAAAACTACAGATTTCAAGGGCTTGAAAGACTGACTTCAAGGCTTTGAAATGATATGGAAGATTAACATTCCTTTTTGATGCAACGGTCACCTTCCTAATAATCATTCAACCTCTCCAACATCATTGCCTATGAATAGGGAGACATTTGCAACTGAAGATGGTAGAAGAAAGAGAGCTACACTTGCAAATCAAGAAGAAGATGTTGAGAAAACTTGACATATCGAGCTTATATTGGCATATGTATTGTGTTTATTTACTCTTGTTATAAAGTTTATTTTGTTTTCTTTCTTTGTATTAGGTTGGTTTGATTAATCGAAGGGTCGATTATCCAAGTACGGTTGGGGAGCAACGCGTACGTTGGGACACCTAGAGTTGTAAGGTCAACTCGTAGATTGTACAATTAGTAAATTATGTGTAATCGACCGATCTAATAAAAGAAAAAGGTTCAAAATCTCATCAGCGAGGGGCGCCCGTGGGTAGAGGACTAGGCGTGATCGAACCTCTATAAATAGCGTATTTTGTCCATATTTATTTTTCCACATTTCTATTTCAATTATTTTGTAACTTTGATTATCACCATATTCACCCCCCTCTAGGGTGATTTTACTAGCCAAACTCGACCAGCAATACATTACAGGGAAGTTTCGAGGTAAGGTGTTTCTAGTTCATAAATTACTGTAAATTTTTAAGTTTCGAGTGTTGTAGTTGCATGTAGAAAGAAGATTAGCGTAATAGATTTTTAAAATGTTCAAATTTGTTTTTGGGTCTTATTTTGGAAAGGTTTTGCAATTAGTGAAATGACTGAAAAACAGGGGGTCTAAAATAAAAAAATAAATCTAGTAACTTGTATCCCATCAAGGAATGCATTGTAGAATGCATTGTAACAACTAAGACAGATTTTCTTAAGTTGATTATAACTAAGTTGCTTGTCTAAAGATAACAAAAAATTGGGTTCGGGTCAAATCTAGGTCAAATAAATTAGATAACAATGAAAATTCATACAAAACATTCATGACTGTTCTTGGGTTTTCCAGATTAGACAAGTTGGATGAACCTAAATTCATGTTAAAGACAAAAGCAAAAAGAAAACTTTTACATCCAGATTAAAATTTGGACAAAAAAAAAATCATGATCGTACTTGGGTTTTCTTTTCTTTTCCCCCCCCCCTTTTCATGGGAAAAATTTGCCAACCCTAATTTGTTTGAAATTATAGAGGCATAAAATGGGGTTGAAGATGCTAAATTGCTAATTGTCACTTACAATGGAAAGGACATAAAGGTTGGGAATATTGATCTGGATAAAATTAGTGCCTTAGAAATGGGAGGACTTGCCGTGAAAAATATGAAAGTGGGTGTTACTCCATATTGATAAAATAAAGGAAGATTCTATCATAATCGAAAATTTATTTAACTATGGTAATAAAAAATCATATTCGCCATTGATTATTTCTTGACAAATCTTAGCCATTATTTTGGTTTTTGTCAACTGACTATAAGAGGTGATAAATAACCGCAAATTCTGGGAATCACCCACTACTCCCAGTCTCCCACCAGTAACTCCCCCTTCTTTGTCTTTCAATAATTCTCTCTCTCTTGCATTATAGGTGGTGATCTCAGTACCATAGCAAGAAGAATTCAATTCTAATGTTGCTTGGAAGCCCATAATCTGCCTAGTTTCACTGATAATGGAAGCCATGAGAGTTATGACCCTATAGACTTAATTCCAATGACCCATAACTCTGTATAGTAGGAAAAAGAAAATTATCTACCATGACCAACTCAACCCCTTTGCCAAGCTATCATGGTGGTAATGGTAAAATTGATATTAGTTCCTTGGTGATGATAGCTAGGTCTTGGGCTTTTAAATACACGCACAATTGAGAACATAAAAGAGAGGTGGGGCACAGGCGGAGGTGGACTTACTGGGGCTCTAATGGTGGGTCTTTTGTAGGAGAGAATCAAAGTCAGGAAAACAAGAGAAATGATTGAGGAAGAGAAGTAATTTATGATTACGCAGTTCTTGGGCTGTCATCATATTTGAATAAGTATCAACAAATTTAAGAAAACTCATATAGCATGGCCACATATCCAGCCTAATTTGTTAGCAAACACTAAATTTGGGAAGGCCTTTACTTTCATTGCATAATTTCCAACTCTTTCGAAAATAATGAGCCAGAGAAAAATTCTAATTCACTCTATATAATTTACTGAGGAGAAAGAGATGCACACCAAAACAACTAATTCATTGTGCCCTAAACTTATATTAACAATAATTTCTCACTTTTTAATCACAAAACTCTTTGTTTATCTCTCTATCTCACCTTTGGGGGGGGCATTTTTCCTGAAAGTAACTAAAATCAGTTACAAAAACAGAGTAAGAAAGTAAAAGAAATAGAGCAGCTCATATCTCATTCTCAGCAGTGAATTAACCATCATGAAGTGAATTAAGAGAGAGAAAGCAAGTGTAATAGTCAGATGTTTATTATGGGATTCCCCTATTGGTAATAACTTCGTCTATTCCTGTCAATCTTTCCCGGCTATCACTTGTTCCACGAATTTTTGGACGATCAGTGCGTCGGATGATAGTGTTTTTCTAACTTCCTAGGCTTCCCATTAGGCACCTTGGAGAGAGAGGTCAGCCATGGGTGGATACTATTATCATATGTTGTTTTTTCTTTAGGAAACAACTTGACAGAGAGAGGGGAGAGAGGAGAGTGGAATTTTGCTAAAATAAAAGAATATAAAAGTGGGTGTTGTCCCACATTAATAAAATTAAAGGGTTTAGCCATGTATATAAGACTATGAGTTACTTCATCCATTTTTAATTGATTTTTTTTGTTGTTGTTAGAATCTCATTTGAGCTTATATACATGATTTCTTTGTTTAAGGTCCAAATAATATAAAATTTAACATGGTATTAGAGCCAAGGTTGTGTTTGATTTCGATTTGCCATTGTTCCCCATAGGGATCATGACATGTGTTGGGCCTTATTAGTAACCCACATGTGATGAGGTATGTGAAGAATATGAAAGTAGGTGTTGTCCCACATTATTTTCTTAAATATTTTTCATGGGTTAGTTGGAATCGACCTCTTTGTGGAAAATGATATCTGCAAAGATAAGATCGCGTACAACTAAATCTCCTAAAACCCTTCGTAAGCGGGACCCATAATGGGAATTGTTGTTGTTACGTTGTCCCACATTGATAAAATTAAAGAATATAAAAGTGGGTGTTGTTACACATTAATAAAATTAAAGGGTTTGAGCATTAATACAAGATTGTGAGTTATTCCATCAATTGCCAGTTGATTTTGGATTGAAATCTTTTTTGAATTTATGTACATGATTCTTTTGTTTAAGGTCCAATTAATATAAAATTTAACACTTGCTAAACACTATATGATGCTGGGATTTGGGGAACACCCTTCAAGATACCATGCTTTTGGTACTACCCAAACCAGAAAATGCAAAGAGTGCCTACAATTTGCCATGGTGATCTAATGAATGCTAGTCAAGTGTAAGCGGAGCACCTAGAAATTGTAATCATTATGACTGTTGGGAAGCAATCCAATACCTTGATTTTGTTGTACTGGAAGAAATAGGACTAACCTGAATGCGGAAGTACATTGTCGGTAATAGTCCACGATAATATAAGAATACCAAGCGGCTACTAGAGTCCCTTTAATGTGCCATGTCCTAAACCCAAGAGCCCAACGGATGGTGGCTCGGTCGTGAGAGAAAATTAGGAGAATATGAGAGATGTAATAGTAGTGTGTATATTACTAACCCCCTAAGCATCCCTTATATAGTTTGGGGTGTCGCTAGGGTTGTTGCCCTAGGCAGCATAAGTGGCCGTTGGGCCTAAACTTATTAGGCCCGACCAACAGCTCCCACTCAGCCACTTAGGCCGTAAAACACGTGTTCTCCATGTACCACAACTCCTCACACTTCATACCAGGAATAGGACGTGCGACCAAAAATAACCAGTAGTGTTATATTAAGTTACCATCCAACTAACATAACACTTTCACGAAATACGATACCCCAAAAATATCCCAAGACATCACCAGTGGCATCTCTAATCCCTTATGCTTGATATATCATATGATTATGTTCTCAACATAATCGCCTGGGCTGATATGGTGATGGTGGATAGATTTTTCCTTAAACACTCATGAAATCTCATCTTAGCTTAATTGCTTTCCTAATGTGTTCTCGCTGAACCGTATACATCGTGGTTCTTGAGAATCACATTAAAGTAGCATCATTAAGATTCGACTTAATATCATAGCTTTAAATCAAAGGGTCATCGTCCTTAGGGTCACACAGTGACAAGTGATAGGAAATTCAATTGTCACCCCATATATGGGTCGTCTTATAAGCACACACAGTATGAGATGTGTGTCATGGCATAGCTCCCACTTAGCTGAGTTCGTCACTCTTTATGCCATGCGAATCGTCAGTCTAGATTTTCACCCAAAAATCTAACCTGAGCCACTAGATCAACATACTGAATGTTGGTCTTGACACTCAAGATTTGGCTTTTAAGGCTTCAATATGAAAACTTATTTCATACTCGACTCCCTCGAGTCTCATCTTAGTCTTACTAAGGCGACTATGTTCATTCCACTCACACACTTCTAGTGTGAGTAATCAATATTGCACACCTAGTGCTAACATGATTCAGTCTCATCCTACCCGCTACTCAAGCGTCAGGGTGATTGCCTGTGTGACTAGGCCAATCAAAAGCCTGTGACATTTCAATATGCCTAACGTACAACAATGAGCATCTTACCCATAAAAGAAACGTGTACATCACGTAACATAATATGTCTAGATACCAAACCTTATGAAATCCAAGACTCGACCAATGAGTTTTGGACACATCACTAGGAATGTGTTTAGTTAAGGGAACATAGTCACCTTGTTAGTCTATATATATATACTCAATGGCAATAATTTTTGTCTCTATGGTACAAGATACACAATCTACATCCATAGCCGACATTGTTGTGCAACTGTGCTTTTTTGCTGCACCATGACATGGCTCTCCCACTCAGGGTGAAGACATGTCCTGAGGTTAGCTTAGACTCATCCGAGTTACCACCCCAATCAAGATTTGAGCATCCTCTCAACTTGAGGCCTGCTCCTTGATAGCAAAATGTTGAGTTATCAATACCACGAAGGTAGCATTTGATTCTCCTGATGACTTGTCAATCAGGAAGTCTTGGGTTACTTTGATAACGACTTATCAAATTATCCGCAAAGCAATATCAAGTCATGTACATAACATGGCTTTCATTAAGCTTACTATGATACTAGGGTTCAGGACATTGTTCATTATCTCTATTTTGTCATCTGTTTTAGAATATTGAGCAAGACTCAAGATTGAACCCTTCTCAACTGGAGTATCTATGAGTTAGGAATTATAAACCCAAAATCGTTTCAAGGCATTTTTGATGTATGCTTCTTGGGACGACTTTGGATTATTTTCACTCCTAGGACATACCTGGTTTCACCCATGTCCTTCGTTTCAAAGACATGAAATAGCTACCTTTTAGTAGCTTTAATCATCTCCAAGTTGTTCCTAGTCAACGGTATGCCATCAACGTGAGGAACGCAATCCCCATGTTGATCTTTTGACATACACAATGGCCATCTGAAACCATAGATAAGCCAAGATGGCTTTATGGAATCCAGAGTACCAAGAATCGGAAGATTGCTTAAGATCACATATGGACTTTTTAAGACGACACACATTGTCCTCTCATCCCTTTGATACAAAATCAATGGGTTAGTCCATATAAATCTCTTTCTCAAGATCACCATTGAGAAAGGCAACCTTTACGTCCATTTCAAACAACTTAAAGTCCGAATGGGCAACCAGGGCTAGGAGTATTTGGGGCTGAACTTATCAATTGAACTATCCACTCGATGTTTTATCTTGAAGACTTACATCAGAGTGGAGTTTCAACGAGTTCTCAAAACCTTGTCAGTGAGTCCATCTCATCCCTTATAGCATTCAATCACTCTTTGCAATTTGGTGAACCAACCGCCTCTTGATAAGAGGTAGATCCCTTAACTCCCAAGGGAGTGCATAGGAATATTTTCTCTTCGATTTGAAAATATCGTTGAAGAATTCTTCCACGCTTAGTCCTTGGGATCCTGGGACCTTCATTATTTGTCAGCCTCGGTGAGAAATCTCTCCCCCTCTCACTAACAGGTATGGGACCAGGAGTTTCTCCCCATTTCTCTAAGAGGTATAGAACCCTGATTATGGAAAGAAGATTACTCCCACTATCCATTGGAGATGCGATCCTGAACATGGGGACTAACTGCATGTTCAGGAATAACTCTCCTCAATAGGAGAAGATTACTCCCACTATCCATTGGAGATGGGATCCTGAACATGGGGACTAACTGCATGTTCAAGAATAACTCTCTTCAACATTTGGAGATTGAGGATGAATCTCATTCTCCTTGACAGACAAACTTTCACCATTCTTACCAAGTAAAGAATGTGTATCATCCTCGGTGACTTAGTGAGAATTCAAATCCTCCCCCTCACCGAGCGGTGGTTGAATGTATTGTTGTAATGCATACAAATTGAGATCCTTTTAAATGTCGCCAAATGTTGGGGAATTCATCCTTAAGAAAATCAACATTGTGGGATTTTGTTTCACGAAGAAAATATTCATGATCTCAATTGGTTCGAAGAGTTTAATATTTCGTACCAATTGAGTCTTACTATCGCTTAAAGTATATGAACGCATCGAGTACTTAATAACGGTGGGATAGTAGGTACATATACCTATATCATGAATATATGTAGCTCCATGATATGTTTTCATATTCATGGATCCGCATATGTCTAAAGTGAACGAATGCTAAGGGATTTGATGGACTCGAAATCTTACAAAAAAGATTTCCTATTGCTTTACTAGCTAGGCATAACTCACATTTTGCACCTTAAGCCTAGTGAGTTGGTCTTAAAAGGCCATCTTTAGCTAATTAACTCTATCTTGACCCTTATGGTCAAAACGAGCACGTCTAAAACAGATTCAAAAATGAGACAAGGATGGAAGATGTTCTATTTCCTCTATTGAAACACCTTTGAGTGTGACATGGCCAAACAAATCACCATGCCATATGATGTCTAAGACATCTAAACGAAAATTAAAGAAAACTAACCTTAGGGACATAAGACATAAGGAAGCATCGCACCTCAGTTGCATATAGAGCATCGGGAAGAGACAATGTAGTCCCTTCAAGGAGCCTCGAATGATTTGTCCTTAATTCAAGGACATCTTTTCTATTGTCGTTACCCAAAATGACAATTTGTGAACCCACTGTGTTATGGTGAAAGTTCACAAGGATTAACTCATTCCTGAACTATGCGCTTGGTTGCTCCCGTATCTGTGATCCACTAACGATCCTAGTTAACAACAAATGCTTGGGAGCGCACACATTATCCAGGAGGGGCTGTGGATGGAAGTACCTTAATCGACTTAGGACAATCCTAAGCGTAAGATGCCTAATTTCCACAATCATAGCACTCACACGTGTTATATGGTTCTCTTTATTTCCTTAGCCTTTTTTCCCTTTCGCAATACCATTCTTAGGTCCAAAACCTTATGAGGGAATGGATCCGGACCAACATGATGCTAAGCTAATCCCACTCATACTCAACAGTGGGGTGACTTTTAATTCTCCTACTAGATCGACATTGATGCAATACGACAAAGTATAACATCTTGAATCGATCTATTCTTGAACCACTTTTGGTATGCTTTTAAGTTTTCTAGATATTATTCACTATCAGTGCCATCTTTGCCATCCTACGAGATCTAGAACCTAATGAGTGTCCTAACATTTCACGTTCATTCAGAAGAAACTGAATCTTCTAACATTATGTATCACAGTTAGCACTATCAAGTTCTCTTATTGGTAAACAAATTACCAACCTTATTTTAATTGCCATAGCTAAAGGTATATATTCTGTAAAGTGGACATTAGGCATATTTTCAAATAAATAAATTATCAAAAAACTCCATTATCCATGTTGCATGATCAAAAATTTCGCCAAGCTTATAATCATCTCATACAAGCATGAATTAGAAGTTTTTATAACTTATTTATCACAATTTTTCATAAAACGTAATTTATGGAGAATATTATGGTTAAACAAATTAACATTTCAGATATATCACAAAGATATCCAACTTAATGTAAACCAAATTTACATGAAGTTATCTCATTATTTGTAACTGCTAATATGTCGTTTAGAACTCTATCAATGACATACCAAACATAAAATTCAAATTATTATATAAAACACATTCATATAATAAAATGAATCTATAATGCTAAACATATTTGAATAATAGCATGTTACAAAATAATTTCATAAAATGGCCAAATAGCAATATATAAAACACATTTATATAATTATATGAAACTTCTTCAAATGTTACTCGCAAATTATAAACACATCTATAATATTACGAATTTAAATTTCATGAAACCAATTCATAAAATACCGCTAAATTACATAATTAGCAGGTAACATGAAACAAATCCACATTCATTAATTTGGGCAAGAAAAAAGTGTTAAAACAATTAGCAAATTTACTACAACTCATGCAGTTCGCACATATAAAACACATTTATATAACACTGCTAATTAGTGGCTGACATGAAACCTATTCATGTATCGAATGCAACATACTTTATAACATAAAATATATCCAAATATTAATCACAATTAATCATACATAGAGCAGATCTATATAATATTAAAATTTGGATGAAACAAGTTCATAATAAAGCTCGCAAATTATACAAAACGTATTCATATAATATTACAAATTTAAATTTCATGAAACAAATTCATAAAATAATAAAATATACTATACTTTCGAAATAATAGCATGAAACTTGTTCATGTGAAACTTAATGAATCATTTGTTAACTACAATAATGACAGAATAATTAACTAATTTATAATTGCTCATGTTTTGCATAAAATTATTAAATCATGAAACATATTCATGTGACGGGATATTATATAAAACATATTTATATAATATAACTTATGAAACATATTCATTTACCGACCAAAGGAATCTTTATGTCACATAGATATTTATTGAGTTCAAGTAAAACAAATTTACGTCATACACACTAATCGTATATATGAAATGAATTCATATAATTTCAACCCAATTGATCGATAACAAGTTACTCGGCATGAAAATTTCAAGTTGATACATATATAAAATGAATTTATATACGACATTAAACATATTAATGTTTTTATAACGAAATCATGCATTCAGAATTAAAACTAATTCGAAACCTTAATTCAACGAATGAATTAAATGCATGAAACTTTATCAACTTGAATATCATTATAATTCAATTAAAATCATGCCATGACTAATGATAATAATTAAACAATAATGACTGAAAAATAATTCGATCCAAAACAGTCAAAAATAGCCTGACCCATATCATTGAAATATGACAAGAAGCAAACCGGCCCAAAAGGAAAAACGGTTCAAAAAACAAAAAATTTGGGCCAAAAGACAAACAGGCCACTAAACTGGGTCTCCATTGCCTCTTTTGGGCCGTTCTTATTTCTGGCCCAAAAGAAAATCGGTCCAAAAACCAAATAAAAACTGACCCAAAAACTTAAAAGGCCGGGGAGGTATGAGGGCCTTAACTCTCTCTCTCCTCTCGGCTTTTCTCTCCCACCCGAGCTCTCTGTCTCTCCCCTCTCGGTCTTTGCCTGAAATGGGTTCTCTTTCTTCAACCCTCGATGGCCTGCTGCTTCTCCTCTTCTCGGCATGGCCATGGAGCACCGAGCTCCATCATTCCTTAGCCATGGAAGGTTCTCTGCCTTTCGAATTTCTCTCTCTTTTTCACATACTACAAAAACACATCTGATCTGCGACGGAAATACCAACGGAAAAAGTCTATTTTTCCGACGGGAAAAGGCAATTCCGACGGAAAACGTCACGTCGGGATTCAGCTCGTCGCAAAAACTTTCCCGACGGAATCCGACGGCCGGCGACGGAAATTCCGACGGAACATCCCGTCGGACCACCCCGTCGGACACCCTGCAACTCAAATTTTAAATTAAATTTTAAAAAAGGGGGGAGGGAATTTCCTTTTTTAAAAAAAAATAAAAAATAAAAATTTAATTCAAAATCTGAAAAAAAAAAAATTTTGTAGAAAATTTTGCTTCAAATTAAAAAAAAATTTCAGAAAATTAATACATACGTAATAATATAATTACCAAATATGAAATTTTATATATATCTGTCAAAAGAAACATGCTGGATTAAATATTAATTATGACATACGACATTTTTTTAAATGTACACAAATTACTAAACTATTTAGAGTCGGATAAATTTGTGGGATCATCATCGTTGTCATTTTCGGAGTCCTCTTCATCGTCGGGATTCAAGTTGATCTGGAAAAAATATAAAAAAAAATTGTTAACATATAAAACATATTATAAAAAAATTAAACAAACCTAAAAAAAATACATGTCTAATATCTTCAACACTTTACAATAAACAAACTTCTTCCACTTCAATTATTCACTTTAATAAAACATCTTATACAAGCTTAACATATTTAACATTTAAAATTAATTATATAATTATTTCAGATTTATAAAAATAATAAAATACTATTAACATGCTTAACAAACTGAAATTACTATATACTTAACATATCTAGAGCATGCAAAAATATATAAAAAAATTCTTAACATTTTGAACAAATCATCAAAAATTTAAACATACCTCCAAAAATATACATGTCTAACATTTTCAATATTTTATAATATACAAACTTATTTCACTTAAATTATTAACTTTAATAAAACATCTTATACATGTTTAACATATATAACATTCTAAAAATATTATTCAAAATAAACAAACATGCTTTAACATTAAAATTCTAACAAATGAACATAACATATCAAATATAAATTAACATAATTTTAAAACGCAACAATTTTGCTAACCTTCCAAACGCGAAAAATCAAGCGGTGGGGCGGCGGCGGCACGACGTCGGTAGTGAAACTTGAAAATTTATAACGGTAAAAAACATCAATTAACTTAATTATTTTAACTTTAAACAACAAATTACCATAGACAAACACTTACTGTTTAATTTCCGAGCACTAAAATCTTCAAATACCTCTTTCTCTCTATTCTTTCTCCTCCCTCTCTTTCTCTTCAAAACTCCTTCTCTCTCTAACCTTACAAATAACCTAATAAAACTCCCCCTCCCGCAATTTAAACTCTCGAATTTTTGAAACCCCCCAACCCTCGCCTGCTGCCTCGAGATTTGCGCATTTTTTTTTTACGGATTCCGACGGAATTCTGTCGGAATTTCCGTCGGAATTTCCGACGGAAAAAAATCCCGTCGGGCCCCGCCGTCCTTCCCGTCAGCCCTCCTGATTTCTCCTGACGTCCGGTCCTCGCCTCGCTTTTTCCGTCGGAGTCCGGCAACGTTTTTGTAGTGCACCCTCAACCCCGGCGAACGTTGGCCGAAAAACCCAGATGAGGAGAACACCCACCCTCCGCCGACAACAAAGGCCACCAGCATGTAGATCGGTTGCTTCCGAGCTAGAATATGCCGACTGTGCATCGAACGCGCCTCTTACGCGGTGGCGCGTGACTCACACGCGTTGTTGGTCTGGTGGTTTTCGCGGTTCCTTTGTCTATTTTTGGGTAGATCAGCGGTCAAGGGTGCAGATGGAGGAAGAAGAAGAGCAATAAATGTACTCCTTCGTCGGCGGCGCGTGCCTTGCACGCACCACCCCTCCATAGTTTTTGATGAGTTTGGTTCCAAAAACTGCCTCTTTTCCTTTTCCTTTTTTTTGATTTTTTTGTTTTTGTTTTTGGTGTTGAGCAATTGACGGATTTAGTGAAGACCACCGAGGCCTCGCTGGATCCGCCACCATCATTGCCACAAAGGCATGGGTGGTGGAGACATGTTGCCGCCATCATCTCGGTGGGAAAGTTCTGTGAGGGTTAGGGTTTTAGAGTCATAGGGCAGAGAGTTGTTAGGGTTAGAGTTTCGGGTTCTTCCCATCTTCCTGTCCCCCTCCCTTTTTCTTTTTTTTTGATTTGGTTATTTTACCGTGATTAGGGGGAAACTATGCCACTGATTTGAAGATTAGTTGCACACAGCTTTGAACATGGTAGCATAATTCTAAACAACAATTAATCGAGTTTGTCATTCAAAATCAAGATTGAAACATACTTATATGGACGAACTAATTAGAAAGGTTCAATCTTTGGCCAAAACAACATGCTTGGCAGAATCATCTCATATGTAATTAATTTAGGGCATAGTTGCAGGAATGAATCTGGACATGCCAAGGCTACCATTAATTTAGCTATACTCACAATCTTTAAATTGGTTCTTGGCATTAGAATTACTTAAACATGCTACTAGAACAGTAGGGTTGCATAATTACAAAAATTAAGCAATTAATCGTATAAACAAGCATGTCTTTTAATAAGTTAGGTTTGGTAGATTATCAACCAATCAATCAGGATTAATCCGAACAGTTTTGGCTCTGATACCACTGTTGGAAGAAATATGACTAACTTGAATGGGGAAGTACACTGTCGGTAATAGTCCACGATAATATAAGAATACCAAGCGACTACTAGAGTCGCTTTAATGTGCCACGTCTTAAACCCAAGAGCCCGACGGATGGTGGCTCGGCCGTGAGAAAAAATTATGAGAATATGAGAGATGTAATATTAGTGTGTATATTACTAACCCCCTAAGCATCCCTTATATAGTTTGGGGCGTGGCTAGGGTTGTTGCCCTAGGCAACATAAGTGGCCGTTGGGCCTAAACTTATTAGGCCCAACCAACATGTTGGTTGAAAGGTTGCTTGATGGGATAACTGTTAAGGCATGACAAACCTCCCATGACACAAGAGGTAGACAACGAGGATGATAATTAGGACGATTGTGTTGAGATTATTCCCATGAGGTTTTAAAGGGGAGTCCTCCATGTTGGAAGACGAAGTGGCTGTGAGATTTGAAGAACCCGTCAATGAGGAGGAAGAAAAGGCTATATATGGTCAATGAACATTAGTTGGTAGATTTTATAATTGGGCCATTTCGATGAGCAAATTGTATACAAACACAAACAAGCATAGCTCACACCATTCGTTTACAACAATCTGAGCATACTAGTATGTTTCCTAAAGAGAGGCGTCGTGCACCGGGTTTATACTAATATGGATAAATACTAATGTACGTTCGTTCATAACTATATAAGCAAACAAAATAATAGTCGCAAGTAAAAATAAAGAGAGATACAAAGATCAATTTTTGGATTTCAAATCTAAGCATTTAGTACCTTGTAGACACCATCAACTAACAAATGGCAAGTATCAACATAATGTTTTATTTAGATATTAAGATTACTATGTTCATTAATATTATATCATGTAACACTGCATAAGAACATGTTTGTAACCCTACAATTTCGGGATATGTTACAATTTTAATTAGATGCCATGACCTAAGTAAATAGCATCTATAAATCACAATATTTTATTTACGTGTAAAGAGAACTATCTCACGAGATATCATACTTGTGTAACTCTCCACAGTAATATTTATGTGCCATTATCTACCCTCCCCCTACCCCCCCCCCCCAAATTTGCTAACGATTTAATGCCATAATTTAGAATACATTGCAAATTTTAACTAAAAAAGTTTCAAATGCATAATGAGAATTTTAATTGCCAGATAGAATTATACCTACAAAAAAGTTTGATTTGTCTATGTTGAAATGGATTGAAGTTTATGTGAAATCCCAATATCATTCAAAAAATGGTAAGAACTATAAATTGGGTTCTACTTGTTTCCTACGCGTAAATGTAAGTTGGATAATTCATAATTGACAAAACTTCCTAGATGGATTGTTTCCTAAAAATAAACAAGTTATTGCCAACCTTTGTCTAAAATTAACATTCTCTTGTATAACCTCCATTATAATTGAAATAACGGGTGGCGGGGACTCTTAAGTTTCTTAATGGATATGCGTGACAGCCGTCCCCATAACAAACGCTTTCCCCTCCCTTCCATTAAACCTCGTCCTCTCTCTTCCTTCTCAATGTTGGTCGGAGTTTGTTGGTATCCGACCACCTCATTTCTCTCTCCTCCTCCCCAAAACAAAAAAGAATCTAATAAAACAAAACAACATTATTTGATCATAAAATTTCCTTTTCATTTCCCTTGTAGCATCTTGAATAATATTACCCCGGGATCTTAATTCCGCACTAATCTCTTAAATTCAAAGCAATCAATTATCGAAACCCTTTCCTCTCTTTCTCTCTCTCTTCTTCCATTGGCCGCGGCAGCTCGTAGCTAGCTGCCACGGCCGCCCACCATCCCTCCCTCCCTCACTACTGCCTCATACATCAACAATGCATATGGAATCAAAGAAAAAAAGAGGGATGAAAATTGGTGCTTTGCAAGTGCCTTTACGACCACTACCTCCGCCTCCGCCTCCTCCGCCACCATCCGCCGCCCATTCTTGCATAAGAATACATCCTAGGAAGCCCAATGTAGCTAATGCGATCGCTTCTTTAGAAGCCTCCGAGTCAGAGGAGTTACAACGGTTAATACATGCACCCCCATCTTGGAAGAGCAAAAAAAGGTTGTCGAAGCAATTGTCAATGTGCGAAACAGCGAGGGACATTGCATGGGAGAAACGACGTCGACAGATACTAAGGCAAGAAAAAAAGAAAAATGCGAGCCTTGACCTTGAAAAAGATTTAACTGACGAGGATTTGCACGAGCTTAAAGGTTCGATTGAGCTTGGGTTTGGTTTTAACGAGGAAGATGGGCAACAACTTTGCAATACCCTCCCAGCCTTAGATCTTTATTTCGCTGTTAATCGACAGTTATCTCCAGTAACATCACCTCGTCCAGTGTCAACCCCAAAAAGTCAGACACCTGTGAGCTCACTTGGGGGTAGGTCTGCATCATTTGATAGTCCTAAGAGCGAAGAATCTTGGAAAATTTGTTCTCCAGGTTTGATCTAATATCTACTTGCAAAATACTTATATTCTATGCCCCCCCCCCCCAACCCCGGTCCCCCCCTTTTAACAGGATGGTATGTTTAAATGAAAAATTTGCAGGGGACAGTCCAGACCAGGTGAAGACCAGGTTGCGGCATTGGGCTCAAGCTGTAGCTTGTTCTGTGATGCAATCCTTTTAAGTAGAGCCAGTGGTTGTTTGTACAAATTTTGGAAGTGATCAGATACAGTGCAGAGGATTAAAGGCTACACCAGAAGAGGAAAGAGAAGCTCCATCCAAGGGAATTTAACAATCAAAGAGAGAAAGGCACAGAAAAATGACACAAATATGAAGAAGAAGAAGAAGAAGAAGAAGAAGAAATTGTGTTGTAGTTAAGTCTAATGTAGCTTAAATTTGATCCCTTTGATAAGGCATTGCACCCTAAGTGAAATTAAAATGGGTGTTAGCTTTCCAGTCCCGGGGTAATACTTCAATTTATTAATGACCACTGTTAATTAGGCTAATTTGCCTTATTAATTAGTTTTGATTAATTATGGTCATAGAAGATCCTTTTTTTTGTTTTTTTTTCCTTCCTTTTTTTAAAAAAAAAATTACTTTGGTGAGGAGTAGATGTACTTATGATCTTTCAAAGTTCATGAATACATTGAATCAAAGTTCTCTTATCTAAAACATTCTTTTAGTGTAGCTTTGATTTGTATGAATGATGATGATACTCTGTAACCAGATACAAAGAAATATAATTAAGAATGCACAAGGTTGTGTGAATGTTCAAGACCGGCCGACCAAGCCATACATAAAATAAAAATTAAAAATTAAAAAAAAAATATTTTGTCACCAAGCCATTCATAAAACAAGACAGATATGAGACTTCATTCCCTGGTATTGAGGCTGAGGTTAGAAACTCATGATGCTAAGGTAATATTTAATTGGATGTAAATAACTTTGCAATATAAACAAGTTTATAATTATGTTTATTATCTCATTTGGTTGTAAGAAAATATTGTAAATAACAACTACCTTGTAATTATAATTACCACATACTATGTAATCATGATTGCATTATAAAGTTGATTGCATTACATTATATTCAACCAAACATCACATAAGTCCATGGCGGAGCTATTAAGGTGCAAGGGTATCAATTGACACCCTAACTTTTTGGAGACAAAAATTAAATATAAGATATTCTGGTGAAAAAAAACAATTGTATATATATTAATTAGTTTCCATAGTTTCACAAAGAGTTAGTTGGTAGAATGGTTGGGAGGTTTTTGTCCTTTGCCCATGTATTGAAAGTTGTGTGTTTGACTCCTAGATGTTGCACTTTGTGTGTGTGTTTTTCAAAAATTCATGCCACTTCACTTAAATTTGTTAATTTGATACCCACACTCTCACCACCCCTCTTTCTCTCTCTCTTGGTTCTGCCCAGACAACCAGACGCAAAACTCCACCCGACATCCACCTTGGAACACCTCTCTCTCTACCCAGTTGTCCTCGCAGCCTCCCGCCGCTGCAAGTAGCCCACAGGACGGTTGCCACCCGTCTCTGCAATCTACTCACCTCCTCTAGTCCCCTAATTCCAAATTTGAGGTAAATATAAAAATCTCAATTTTTATTTTAAATTTTGTTATTTTGTAAATAATTATGTTTACTTTATTGATTTTAGTTAAATTAATGTTAAATAATTGATTAACTTAGTGATTTACTCATGATTCATGAATTGAAAAATGAGGATTTTTACCTAATTGTTTTCTTAACTGAAGATTTAATGTTGGGCTAATTTGATTTGTTATTACTTGCTTGTTTATGTTAATTTACAGTTGAAGTTTACGTTATGTGTTTTATTATCTCGGCACTCTTTACTTTCAATCATGGCTTTTCCCTTGAATAAGTCTTTTCTTTTGTTCACTTTCCCATTTCCCCTCTCATCCATTGATACTGATGAAGAATAACTTGGCTCCCAATTTTTTTTATTTTTTTTTGGAAAGGAGCACAAGTTAATGCAAGTTAATACATGCTTTGTCAGCCCCGACAGAGGCCATTATCTCACAAGGACCCCCATCAATCCACACTTTAGTTCCATCGATCCCATAAGCAAGTTTAGCTAATTTATGCACAGCCTGGTTACATGATCTCCTTGCAACCATAAATTTTACAAAGGAGAAGTCATTAGCAAGGTGGTGGCAATCTTTGACAAAAGTGCTGAAGTAATCTGCTTTATATGTTCTGCAGTTAAGAGCATGAACAACTTGCGTCGAGTCCGTCTCAAAAATTACATGGCCAAATCCCAAGCTTCTTGCAATCTTCATTCCAAACCTGACGGCGCATGCTTCTGAGGTCACCACATCCCAGCTTCCCTTCATTGTTGTACAAGCTGAAGCCATGAGCCCTCCTCGGTGGTCACGAATTACTACTCCAAGGCCCCTAACTTCTTTGTTAACCAAGGAGGCATCAGTATTCACTTTGACGACTCCAGCGGGTGGTGGCTCCTAGGTCTCTTTGTTACCTTGGGTAGGTATTGATTTCCCCCCTTTTTTCTCAAGGGCTTCCAACAAAAACCGCCAATAATCGACTGAATAATTGATCATAGTGAGGGTGTTCCATCTTTTTTGCTCGAAAACCCACCTGTTTCGAGAGCTCCAGATCATCCATAATAAAGTGAAGAATAAGCCTCTAACCTCATCATCTAAGATATCACAGAGGTGGAAACACCATTCCTCAAAATTCTTTTGAAGTCTATCACTGGTACTCAATCGAAAAGGGGACTTTGCCCAGACTTCTTGTGCTACCATGCAATCCAAAAAAATGTGGGTCTGCGTCTCATAATCCTCACCACACAAAGGGCAATACACATCTACGTGCAAGCCTCTTCTGAATAGATTAACTTTGGTAGGGAGGATATCCTGGCAGGCACGCCAAGCAAAGTGCTTGATCTTGGGCAGTGTTTTTGAGTACCAAATTTTCTTCCATCGCCCATCATATTCTTTGGAAGAGCCAGGTACATGTTTGTATAGTTGCCTTTTCTCCATCATTTGGGCTAGGTGATAAGCTGATTTCACAGTGAAGCTTCCATCTTTTGAAACTTGCCAAACAAGGTAGTCGCTCTGGTTTGTCTCCAAGTCTAAGTGGAATATTTAGAATTTCTTCAGCTTGTGAAGAGTCAAAAATCTGCCTGATCAAGTCAGCGCTCCATCTATGTTCTTGATGGTCAATTAGTTCCATCACCATTGAATTTGGGTCAAGAACTCGCGGGGGGGTGATAACGCGGTTTCCATTAGATGCCGGCAACCATTTATCCTTCCAGATGGACACAGTCGCCCCATTTCCTATATTCCATCTTGTACCCTCTTTTAGGAGCTCACAAACCTTTTGTATACTTCTCTAGCTGAAACTGGGCTGGTACCCAGTTTTTGCTTCCCAAAAAGTTGTTCTTGGGAAGTAACGTGCTTTAAGAACTCTTGCAACTAAAGATTGAGGGATAGTAACTAACCTCTAGGCTTGTTTGGCAAGGAGGGCCATGTTGAAGTTGTGGAATTGTCTGAAACCTGCTCCACCACAACGCTTAGGCCAGCATAATTTATTCCAGCTTATCCAGGCTAAATTCCTCTTGTTTTCTTTTTGACCCCACCAGAAGCTACGACATAAGGATTCCAGCTCATCACAGAGTGACTTGGGAAACTCGAAACATTGCATCGCAAATGTTGGAATTGATTGAACCACAGCTTTGAGAAGCACTTCTCTACCCGCCTTTGATAAAATCTTACCCTTCCACCCATTGAGTTTCTTCTAGACTCTATCCCGAATGCCTTGGAAGATAGCTTTCTTTGATCTCCCAATGAAGGTAGGGAGCCCCAGATAACGATCATGATTCTCTACTGCCTTAAAGCCCAAGCTCCTTTGGAGTGTATTACACAAGTTGTCGTCCACGTTTCGGCTAAAAGAGACTTCACATTTATCTGGGTTCACCATTTGCCTCGAACATTGTTCATAGAGATACAAGATCTCAAGGATCTGTTGAGCTTCCTCTATATTTGCTCTGGCAAAAATGAGACTATCATCGACAAAGAAAAGGTGGGATATCCTAGGAGCACCCTTTGCAATCTGGATTCCATGCAGCTTTCCCTGTCTGATTGAATCCAGTAAAAGAGATGAAAGTCCTTCTGCACAAAGGAGAAAGAGGTAAGGAGAAATCGGGTCTCCTTGTTGAAGACCCCTGCAAGGTTCAAACCACCTTGTGGACTGCCCATTCACAAGGGTTGCATAAGAAACTGTTGTTACACACCTCATAACAAGATTGACCCATTGTGCATCAAAACCCAACTTAAGTAACATACAATGCAAAAACTCCCACTCTATCGTAGGCTTTACTCATGTCTAATTTTAAGGCCATGAAACCCCCTTTTCCTTTTCTCTTCTTTTTCATATAATGGAAATGTTCGAAAGCAATAAGAACATTATCTGTCATTAACCTGCCTGGGACAAAAGCACTTTGAGCTTCATGGACGATAGCAGGGAGTATCTCCTTAAGTCGGTTAGTAATGACTTTGGATACTAGCTTATAAAGGACATTGCATAGGCTTATAGGTCTGTAATCCATAGGGGATTTTGGGGACTTGACTTTCGGTACAAGAGCAATAAAGGTTCTATTCAGGGCTCTAGGACAGGCACCATTATTCAAGATATTCAGAACAACATCAACAGTGTCATTTCCGACAATATTCCAATAAAGATGATAAAATAGAGCTGGCATACTGTCTGGGCCAGGGGCTTTGGTCGGGTGCATTTGTTTAAGTGCAGCATATACCTCATCCCCTGTATACGGTCTCAAAAGTTTCTCATTCATAGTTGCTGTTACTCTCTCTTGCACTGTGCCCAGTACTGCATTTAAATTTTGAGGGGAGCTTGACTTGAAGAGTTTCTGGAAGTAGTCCACAAAGACAGTTTCAATATCTTCCTGATCGTGGACTATGCATCCATCCTCGCTCATTATGCCTTGGATTGTATTTCTCCTTTCCCGGAACGTCGCCTTTTGGTGGAAGAACCCTGTGTTTCGGTCCCCTTCAGTAATCCAATTTTGTCGGCTCCTTTGGAACCACATCATCTCTTCTTGTAGCTCTAGCGCATCAATTTCCCCACTGAGTACTCTGATGTTTTCAATTATTTCTTGGCTCCCAATTTTGACCCTTATCTTATAAGGTGAAATCTACCACAACATTGTTTACTTTGTTGACTTGATATTGAGTCCCCTTTTCCTTCGAACTCAAGAACGTACGTTCAAATGTTTGCCCTTCACAAGCTTGTGATAAAGTTTCCGGGGGATTTGGTATAACAATTTGGCCGATGAGCATTGGACTTGGTGAAGGTGATTATGTTTTATGTCATCTTCATCCACAATTTTAGACTCCTAATATGTGCTTACCATTCTTCATTTCTAAAGTAGCCGGCACTCTATCAACATCCTTATGAATTTTGATAGTATATTAATGTTACAAAATGTACAAATTGCAAGTTGATCTAAAAACATAAGATCCATCATAACTGGCCTTTTAATAAAAAAAAAAAACATTGGTAAATATTAAGAAATGTGGGCTACTATCCAAGAGATCTAACGGACCATGTATAGGGGAGAGAGGGAGGTAGGACGAGCCCTACCAAAGCTCAGATGCAAAGGCCCAGTTTCTCACTCACACAAGAAATACACCAACTAGTACATTGTGTGGTCACCCAGATTTGATCTTGGGTCTTCCAACTGAAAGATGAAGCTTATGCCAACCAAGATAGAAACTTTTGGAAGATCTGTGCTTAACCTAGTTGTGACAAAATGTAGTGGTCCATTGTCTATGTTCCACTATCAATATTCAATCCATGTCCTAAGAGGTTGCTCCTCGAGGACATGCCATTATGGCAAAGTTTCAATAAAGAGGTTTTGAGTTTGGGTATAACAATATCCTCATCTAGCTATATTCCCATTTTTTTGCGCCTGGGCGATTTTAGCCTCAATGCATTCCAAGTAGCCGATGGAACGAGTCCTGTGTCAAGGGCCTTGGTAGTGACAAGTTCCTTGAATTTTGCAGTTTTGTTCGATCCCATGTTGTATCACTTGTTATTAAGTAGCTTTACTATCATTGCCATCATATATTTGCATTGCTTATAAAGGGGTAGAGACATGGTTATAGATATTGGGCCATTCGAGCTAGTACAAACAATATGTGACATTTCAACAAAAAATGATACATGTAGCTATTCTGGATTGTACCGATCAATATAGATATGTATCATGTATGACCACTTTATCTCTCCTCGCTGAATTTGCAAAGAGGAAAACAGTAGAGAAGGCAGAAGTTCTGAAGCATTGCTTTCACTAATTTCTCACTCAATCTTTCTTCGAATCTTTGTTCAGTCAATTTGATTTCGGATTGTAGAGAGAGAACCCATCTTCTTCTCTGTTCTCTGTTTGATTTTTACACATTTTCCACGAACCCCAACCCTTGTCTGGACTGATTATCATCATCTTCTTCTTCAATATTGGGGTTCTTTATAACCTAGAACTTCTGGGTTTGTATTTGGCTAGTTGTATTTGATTTGGATTTGCGACTTCAGAAGCTGGACAAAGACCCATAGGATTGCTAATTTTCTTTCCAGGGGACTTCAACGCCAAAGACACCAACTACAGGCCAACCTCATCGGTGGCAATAGTGTTGTTATCAGAGCTTGTGATAGTTCAATCCAATAGCACTACGGTAGGGAGGGTTGTTGCGGTGGTCCGGATAGTTCGACGACTGCAGCCTATTGCTAGGAGCACCATTGGACCGTTGGGTGCTCTTTTTTGGCCTCATCTATTCCCTTCCAGGAGCTGCGGCCAATATTTGCGTTCCTATTTCTACTTTTGCCATTTGGTTAACTTGTTTCCCGTGTGAGTATTCATTTTTTTATTTATTTTTTTCCCCCGTATTTTATTGTCTTTCATTACCTTAATGTGTCTATTTATCTTGATAAGGCTTCCCTTTTTCCATTAGTTCTGTGTTATTTTTATTTCTTACTCATCTTGCTTTTGGGAGTTATCTTGCCTTATTATTCTGCCCCATTATTATTATTATTATTATTATTATTATTATTATTATTATTATTA
>JACYFF010031959.1:18372752-18385745 GCA_017589665.1 Selenicereus undatus
ATTATTATTATTATTATTATTATTATTATTATTATTATTATTATTATATTGCGTCTGTGGCGGACCATGTGGCTGTTTCGGCTTGTCCTCCGGGGAGCTTTGGGGTTAGAAGGGGGTTAGAGCTGCGAAAGGTACGCCTAGCGTCCTGGAATATTGGGCCCCTCACGGGTAAGTCGATAGAATTAGTTAAATCTCTGCGTAGGCATAAAATTAGTATAGCGTGTGTCTAGAAGACGAAGTGGGTTGAGACGAAAGCTGGAGAGATTGATGGGTACAAGCTTTGGTACTCGGGGTCATCCAAGGCGAAGAATGGAGTTGGCATCCTAGTTGTGAAGGATTTGGCAGACCAAGTGGTCGAAGTGAGGCGAAAGAGCGACCGGATTATGGCCATTAAGGTTTTGGTGGGTTCAATTTTCGTGAACGTAGTGAGCATGTATGCGCCCCAGGTAGGCCTGCCGGAGGAAACTAAGAAGCTCTTCTGGGATGACCTAGATGAGGTCACCCATGAGGTACCTCAGAGCGAGAAACTGTTCATAGGAGGAGACTTTAATAGCCATATCGGCGTGAAGGCAGCGGGTTATGATGGGGCCCACGGGGGCTTCGGTTTCGGAAGGCGAAATGCGGGCGGGGTCTCTGTGCTGGACTTTGCGGTGACCTTTGATTTGTTGGTGGCCAACTCCTTCTTCAAGAAGAAGGAGGACCACCTAGTGACCTTCAAGAGCAGTTCTTGCAAGACCCAGATTGACTACTTCCTAACGAGGAAGCGAAATCGGAGATCGTGTAGGGACTGCAAAGTGATTCCCAGCGAGTTGTTGGGAACTCAACACAGGTTGCTAGTTTTAGATGCAGAGTTCAAGTATCCTAAAAGGTCGAAGAGGAGAGCTGGAGAACCCTGAATTAAGTGGTGGACCCTCACAAAGGATAAGATGGGGTTAATAGCAGAAAGATTAGCTGAGGAGAGAGCTTGGAGGAGGGCAGAAGACGCCGATTCGATGTGGGATGTTGTGGCGGATTGCATCTGAAGGTCGGCTAAGGAAACCCTAGGTCTTTTCAGGGGAGGCGGTAACAGGATGGACAGCGCCTGGTGATGGAACGAAGAGGTAAAGGAGAAAGTCAAGACAAAAAAAAGAGATTTACGCGGAGTTCATGAGCAACAATTCGGCGGACGAGAGGGAGCATAAGAAGATTGGATACAAAGAGGCCAAGAAGGTAGTCAGAAGGGCGGTGTCAGTAGCAAAGAGCTAGACGTTTGATAGACTGTACCATAGATTGGGGACGAAGGAAGGGGAGAATGAGATTTTTAAACTGGCTAGGGCGAGGGAAAGGAAGACTAGGGATTTAGGAGTGGTAAGGTGTATCAAGGACAAAGAGGGTAGGGTGTTGACTGAGGATACTGAAATTAAGGAGAGATGGCAAAGGTTCTTTGCTAAACTCCTCAATCGGGAAGGGGGGGAAGACGACCGTAGTAGGGGCGCAGAGTGTAGCGATCAGCATGTGGGCGACATGATAACAAAGAAAGAGATTAGGGAGGCCTTGAAGAAGATAGCAAATGGGAAGGCTTTGGGCCCGGACCAGATACCAGTGAAAGTTTGGAAGTTTATGGGAGAAGTGGGTCTAGAGTGGCTCACAGAGCTTTTTAATGCTATTTTCAGGACCGCCAAGATGCCCAGAGAGTGGAGGGCCAGCACAGTCATCCCACTGTACAAAAACAAAGGGGATATCCAAGACTGTGATAACTTTAGGGGCATCAAGCTGCTCAGCCACACTATGAAGCTGTGGGAGATGGTGATTGAGAGAAGGCTGCGAGAGGAAGTAGAGATTTCAAAGAACCAATTTGGTTTCATGACAGACAGGGCGACTATTGAGGCGATCTACCTCCTCAGAGGGCTCATGGGCTTGTTCAGGGACAGAAAGGTGGATCTCCATGCGGTGTTTATTGACCTGGAGAAAGCGTATGATAGAGTTCCAAGGGAGGTATTGTGGAGGTGTTTGGAAGAGAAAAGGGTGTCGCCCACGTACATTCATGTAATCAAGGATATGTACGAAGGAGGGCGGACGAGAGTTAAGACTCCGGGAGGGGTCTCCAATGACTTTGCTGTTAGTTTGGACCTGCATCAGGGCTCCGCCTTAAGCCCGTTTCTTTTCGCATTAGTTTTGAACGAACTCACTAGAGGAATCCAGGACGAGGTGCCCTGGTGCATGTTATTTACAGATGACATGTTCTTATTGATGTGACGAGGCAGGGGGTGATTGACAGGTTGGAGAGTTGGAGGCATACGCTGAAGGCTAAAGGCTTTCGGTTGAGTAGATCGAAAACGGAATACCTCCACTGTTGTTTCAGCGGAAAGATAGAAGAGGGGAGAGAAATCGTACTGGATGGAAGGGCAATACCGAAGGTCGCTAAATTTAAGTATCTGGGCTCGATCATCCAGCAGAATGGGGACATTGACAAGGATATTAGTCAACGGATTAGAGTGGGCTGACAAAAGTGGAAGTCAGCGTTAGGGGTGCTGTGTGACAAGATAGTGCCCATGGGATTGAAAGGCAAAGTCTACCGGATGGTAGTTAGATCGGCTGTTCTCTATAGATCGGAGTGTTGACCTCTAAAAAAGACGCAGGTCCAAAGGTTGATGGTAGCTGAGATGAGAATGGTCAGGTGGATGTGTGGTTTTACGAGATTCGACAGAATTAAGAATGGAGTAATAAGGGGCTTAGCTGAAGTGACCCCCATAGAGGAGAAGATGAGGGAATCGAGACTCAGATGGTTCGGCCACGTGAAGGGAAGAATTGTGGTCGCCCCAGTGCGAAAGTGTGAGAAGATCAACCCCCCCCGGTGGTAAGAGAGGGAGGGGTAGACCAAAAAAGAGCCTAGAAGAAGTGGTTAGAGAGGACCTGAGAATTGTCGGTTTGACGGAGGACATGACTCAGGATAGGAGGATGTGGCGAGACAGGATTATGGTATCTAATTGTAGGGGATCGGCTTCGTAGGGGGCAGTAGTTTAGACGGTGTGGGGCGGGTAGGGTTTTTGGTTTGCTTGCCTGCAGGTCGTGCTTTTCTGGGATGTGACGCCACCAAGCGCCCCTGATTTGTTGTGGTATGTCTCCGCTCCCTCTTTATTTGCTATCCGGAACCTTTTCTCTTCTTCTTTCTCTTACTTGGTAAATGGTTTTGCAATCGTTTTCTCTATAAACCTTTTTCACAAAACTGTTTTTGTGGATCTTATGGAATCAACCTCTCAGAAGGGGAGCCTTGGAGCAACGGTAAGGTTGTCTCCGTGTGACCAAAAGGTCACGGGTTCGAACCGTGGAATCAGTCACTGACAAAGTCAGATTAGGTTGCCTACAATTCACCCCTTGGGGTGTGGCCTTTCCCCGGACCCTGCGTGAACGTGTGATGCTTGTGCACCGGGTTGCCCTTTTCGTGGAATCAACCTCTCTATGGGTAGCAATACCGGTAGAAGTAAGGTTGCCTACAGCTGGATCTCCCCAGACCCCGAGAAAGCGGAACCCACACTGAGAGTTTGTTGTTGTTATCATGTATGACCACTTATATTCGCTGATATTTATTTGCATCCATTTGTCCTTTGTCATCCCCGGTGGAATTAGGTTATTAAACAAAAAAATCAATCCTCAACTTTTTTTTTTTTGTTTTTTTACAATCCATAGAGCATGAATCGGATAAAAAATTGATTTCGGAATATCAAAAACTTCAAGTATACCGGTACGTATATCTCATCCAAAGGAAATCCGTATGTCTTTAGTTATCTGAATGTGTGCCCAAGTACTAATGGTAATTTGTATACTTGGGACGGAGTGGTTCACTAGTTCCCGGTGTCTATCGATCTCCTCTCCTGAGCTTAGTACGGATGTCTTTATGCTTTGTTTGAGCTGTAAATTTTGTGGTGTGCTCTTGCGTTCAAAGCTTCTTGTAAAGTTCGATAATGGGTGGAAGACATTGCAACCCAATGCCGCTAATCATTGGCTTTACTCGATAGTGCTCGCGTATGGGCACCTGAGTGAATCCTTGGAGAGAATTCGCTACTAGAAGGATCGATTAGTCTTTCACTCTCTAATCCGAGTTAGACCAGCACATATGCAATTTTAAATCGGCAATTGCTTATTAAGGAGGAAAAAAAACACTCAAGCAGGAAAATCCATTAATTAGTACAAACCTAACCAAAAATAAATAAATCAAAAGCTATTATACATCTGTATATCCTAATCAAGAGAGTTTCAACTTCCTACCGTTGGGTTCACCTCAACCCTCCAAAAATTCATACAATTCCCAAAACTCAATACAATTCCCATGAGTTTCAACGAAGAATATCACCACTTTGATTAAATTACAACTACCCATTACTACATCTAATGCATACTTGATATCGGGATTCAATTCCAAGATGTTTGAAACAAAAAACCCAGATCAAAAATCAAAAACCCAGATCACTCACCAGATCTTCAAACCTCGATCTCGCCCGATGGCATTCTGGGCCGATCGCTTAGCTTCCATGATTGCAAAACAGAGTTTGGGTACTTGATCGATCTTCTCCTCTGTGTCTTCTTCTGCACTTGCAGATTACTATCAAACACTTGTCCCTTATCTTCATCTTCATTTTCTCTCTCCAACCCGATCACAAAACTACGGAATCGGCTTGCTGGCTTTCTCCGACGGATGACTCGTCGCTGAATATAAGGGACACCGACCACCGATCCGGCGACATGGTAGACGGCCTTGACGAGCAGATCGAGGCCTTCGCAGCGCTGATTAGGGGAGAGAGAGAAGAATGAGGAGGTGGAATTGGAGGATGAGGAGAGAGACTGGGATGAAATTGTGGAATGTGGGGATGAAGAGAAGCAAGAAGAAGAAGAACATGAAGAAAGAGAAGAAGGGGAGATTGAGGAGGGTGCAGATCTTCGAATTCTCATTGGAATTGGATGAAGATGGGCTGGAATGAAACGGGATCGTGAGAATCTGATCTGGGTGTGTGAAATTGGAGAGAGATTTGCAGAGGGGAGGGAGAGGGAGGAGTGAAAATGGTGCTGGCAGAAAGAGAAAACGAGCTAAATGGTATGCTGGTAGCGGTGACGGTGATGACGAAGATGATGAATTTATCATATCATGAAGGATGAAAACAGAATGATGCTTGTTGGGCCTCGATTTGGACTGAGAGCACTTACATTGGATCACAGTTTAAAAGGAAGGCTCATAATTTAAAATATCATCTGTATTAATAATCCATACAATTCGTTCTGCGATTCGACTCCCTACAGTGATCCGCTCACAATTTTTCTTTTCCCTTTTTTTGGGCAAGCACATTAATGAATAATACACAATGAAATGCTAAAACTAATTAAATACGTTTAACTGCGGGCCTATAAGCAATATTTTATTTGGTGATTCATAAGATGTAGAAAACTAGAAATGTGAGAAAATTTTGAATTGTAGAATGATATGGAAAATGTAGACCCTTACTTATGATCCAAAAATATGGATCAAGATTATAAGTCCTCTGACCCTTTTTTTAGGGGGGGGGAAAGGTTGGATGAGTATTTTTTGACGGATTTTTTGACGGGAAAAAGTGTAGTTTTTGACGGAAAACCGTGCTTCTCACGGAAATTTTGACGGAAAAACTGTCTGTCAAAAAAAGCTTTGTCGAAATTAACTGTTTGACGGGTCCGTCAAAATTCCTGACGGAAAACTTTGACGGACTTCCAATCCGTCAAAGTTTTACCGACGGCACTTTTTGATGGACTGAAACACCGTCAGTGTTATTTTGACGGGTTTTTTGACGGACTCATGCCCGTCAAATTTAAAATTTTGACGGACCCATTCCAGTCAAATGAGAATGTTGACGGGTTTTTTGACGGACTCATTGGCCGTCAAATTAAAGTTTTGACGGATAACGGCGTCCGTAAAAAAATGTTGGAGTCAAGGAATGCATGTTTTGGGTTTTGTTGTCGTAGCGCAAGCCGTCACGAATTTTGACGGAAGATGCATATCCCGTCAAAAAATTCTACAAATGTAATTACGATAAAATTAAATGATACTAAAAATGCACAGGTTTTTCTGAAATTAGCATTTGCAACTCTAGTTAATGTTATCAAACGTCAGGAAACAAATGAAACGAAATTATTTACATAATAAAACTCAGAAATTAACATACATCTCCCTACATTGAGTCCACTAGCATAATCAATCAACATAACAAACATTTACGAAGAACTACAACAGAACGTAACTAATCGTCGGAGGAGTCACCTAAGTGGGATGAATCAGGCTCATCTTCGTCATCATCTTCTGGCGGTGCTGCTGAGGACCCAGCTTGCTGACTCTTGAAGAACCTCCAGAGCTTGCTTATCTTGCTCTTGACCTTCTCCTTATCTCGGTGCCTCGCCGCCTTCTCTTGAGCCAACTCATGTTGGAATTGGGCTTCCTTCTCCTGAACCTGTTTGCGAAGCTCTTGAATCTCTCTTAGGCGAGCTTCCTCCGCTTGACGAGCATCCTTCGCTGCTTTGACCGCGGTCTCATTCAATCTCATTGCCATCTCACGTGCATCGTAGTTGTTCACAGAGGACGAACGACTGGAAACTGACATGCGAGACCGTTCCCTCATCACAACTCCCTCAGCACCAAAGCCATACACGCGACCCTTGCTATTGAGAATTCCTAGAACCCAAATGTCACGCTCAGATAGTGGAAGGCTTTGGGAGCTGTCGTCCGTGGAGGGGTTGGAGGACCTGTACTCCTGCCATCTCTTTGTGTGTTCCTCCTGCGTATTCACAAAGAGAACAATGTGTATTAGAATATTTATTACCTTGAACCCATATTGAGTTGGACAACTCTTCCTCATGTGAATTGAATCCAATCTTACCAATCTCAACTCCGATTTTTTGCACACCCAGTTGCCCTGATTGTCCTTCTTCCTGCTCCAGTGAGTGTCTTTATACAGCTCATCGACTGTTGGTTCCCTTTGAAGTGAGGCCGCCTGCACAGATTGTCATTATGTGATATTGCATGTAATAAATCGTTAAATAAGAGTGTGTTCATGTATATTGAGATTAGAAATTACCAGTCGACTACGCCGCTCAGTTATTGGGATTGACCCACACGTGTGCAAGGATGGACCCACGCCCTCAGGGTCACTACTGCGGTTCTTCTTGTTCTGGGCGCTTATCTTATGAAAATCAGGGCCCTCCCAATACTTTTGCAGCTGTGCCCAGTTGTCCGGGGACACCCAATCTGGCACCTTGCCCAACTTGCGTGCGTAAGCAAACAAGTTCTTCAGTTGCTTGGCCCCACTCACTTCAAAATTCCTGCGCACTTGTCTGTCATGCTGAGGTAACCAATAATAATATTTCTACAGAAACATAAAAAAACATAGTAAGCACATGAAAGTGTGTACGAAAGTTCCAAACTTAAATTCAAAACGCAAACATTTCCAACGAGACATGTACAGTGCGAACTGTTCAGATGCCTCCAACATTAACACATCAAGCAAGTAAATGGTACGGAAGTTTGTAACACAAAGGGCGTACCTTGAATTCAGCGAACCACATATCTCGTTGTGGTTTAGGGACTTCCCCCCAAGTGGGCCACGCTCCTGGGTACTTTCCCTTCATGATCTCACCAATACGTTTGGTGACTCCTTGGTAGGGCTTGAACCTGAAACGGAAAAACATAAAAACATGTTATATTGAACAACAACGTATCACTACCATAGAACTATATACACATAACATTTCATATATAGTGAAAGGGTAGTAGAGTAGGTACGTGTCTCCCTCTGGCTCTATAAGACTCTTGTCCCTAACAACCACCTCTTGCTCACTCCACGGCAATATACGACCCCCAGATTGCTACGATGTAGCCTGCGCACGAGGTTCGGGAGTGCGTTGCGGAGTAGGTACTGCAGCAGGATGTGGAACAGGGTGTGGAGTAGACTGTTGTGGAGGCTGAAGCAGTGGTTGACCCTGTTGCATGCTGGACAACGCGCTCATGATCAAGTTTGCGTTGTACGGCATGAAAGACCCAAAAGTGTTCCAGAACGCCGAATTCAGTCCTCCTGTCCCTGAGGCGTTCCCAACATTGGTTGATTGCAAACCAGCCTCTTGGTTGAGTCCGGGGACGTGGTTGGGGTCCAGAAAATGGCTCCCAACGTGTGCATCCACCGTAGGGTAGGCGTGACTGGCGTACTATCTGCCACAGTCGAAGGAACTCTAACAGGGGAGCCATTCGTGTGCTCCCCCACTCCCACAGCCTCCGGTGAGTGACTGTCTGCATCCGACAGCCGCGCACCTACTCTCCGATGCCTCTGTCGTCGCGGATCCCTGTCTGTCATCTACAACATAGAAAAGTAGTTATTGTAAATTAATTTTAACAATGCAAATGAATGACGAGAACATTTGGACATAACACGTAGCATCGCACTGTACAAGTTCATGTTCATAAAGCATTGCATACAGGAAGAGGGTTGATCGCATCCCCTTGCGTGGTTGGACACCATCTGGGCTTATTCATCAACGCAAGCCACCAATTTGCTTTATGAGGAATATCCCGTGGGTATGGCATGTAGAACACTTGGTACGCAACATCCCCAATTATGAAAGGGTCATACTTGGCATATTTGCGTTGGATATTAACTTCATATGTGCAGTTCAGCTTGGCGTACCATGTACCCCGAGGATTGGATGGATCATACCATTCACATCGAAATAGTAAGCATCGTTTTATGGGCTCGCCCAAGTACTCCAATTGTAGTACTTCCTCCAGCACACCGTAGTAATCGACCCCACTCCCATCCCCTTCCGAAGTTCCTTTCACTAGAACACCACATGAGGAGGTCTTCTTATTCATACTTCTTGTTTTAGTATGAAACCTTATCCCATGCACTTTGTATCCTGCGAATGGCTGCACAATATTTATAGGTCCTTCAGCCATTTGTTGTAACCACAATTGTCTTTCATCATTGAATGCATGGGAACGATGAACCTGTACCAGGTGCAAACTCCTCAGTAATTAGAATGTCATGATAATTTTGACAATGAATTAAGTAATGGAACAAGGCGATGTACGCAGATGGTGTATGTAGAGGCACACACATTTTGCTTCAACCATTCTGCAAATTTCGCTTCAATGATTTTGTCCATGTCTTCAGGCGACATATTAGCATGTCCCGTCATAATCCAATTACGGAAGTACCTACAGATACATTGTGCTTGTTATTCGCAATGTAATTACCATAATGATTAAGAAGGGTGAGATGTGTACTTACTGTAGATAAGGTTGCACTTCAGTACAATTAAGCAGTATGTGCAGGTGGGCAGCGTTGTACTCAACTTGTGTCAGATAACGTTTACGACATTTACCAAATGGAGTGCCCTTCATTTGGAATACCGTAAATGTTGCAGATGGATCCTGTTGGCACGGCACTTCGTTTCTCGAAATTGTGGAGTTCATTGAAGGAAGATTTGCTTCAAAGTAGTTAGAACCAAATGTTTGGATTTCGTATATAAGATACGCTATCACCATAGAACTCTCAGGCTGGGATTTATTCTTGGCCTTTTGTTTGAGCCACTTGAAGAACCTTTCGAAGGGGTACATCCAACGATAATGAACTGGTCCACCTAGATAGGCTTCTTGTGCTAAGTGCACCGGAAGATGTTCCATAACATTCCAGAAACCAGGAGGAAAGATTGTCTCCAACTTACATAATATTATGGCAATTTGTTGGTGCATCTCCATAAGTTGATCCTGACGAAGGACACTTGCACATATATTCCTGAAGTATTCACTCAGACTTGCTAGAGGCTCTAACACATCTGCCGGTAATGCACTGAATGCAATTGGTAACAGCGCCTCCATAAATACATGGTGGTCATGACTTTTTAGATGCTGTAATTTTGTGTTGGTCGGGTCGACAATGTTGGCAAAAGTAGAGCTGTACCCGTCCGGTAAACTTAACCCACGTATCCATTCACACAGTGTCCTCCTCTGTTCCGACGACAACGTGTACTTTGCTTTCGGCTTGTATGAGTTGCCATTTTTCCTTGTTCGAAGATGCAATTCGTCACGTGCACATAGCTCAGCTAAATCCAATCGAGCTTTGACGTTGTCCTTTGTTTTACCCGACACATCCATAACTGTGTTGATAATATTTTCACAGAAGTTCTTTTCTATATGCATGACGTCCAAGTTGTGACGTAATAACTGGTGTCTCCAGTATGGAAGGTCCCAGAAGATAGTACGATTCGTCCAGTTGTGTACGTTCTCAGTGAACCCAGGAATTTCATAATCTGCTTGGTCCGTCACTTTAGGGAACTCACGTACACGTTCGAACTCGACATCTGCAGGTACCCTCCTCGGAGGTTGGGCATGCACTGTTCGGTTCTTAGTGAATGAACTCTTGTTTCGCCTGAATGCATGATGTCGGGGTAGAAAGCAACGATGACAATCAAACTACGACATTTTACGACCGTGTTGCAGGTAACTCCCACGTACCTGATCTTAGCACACCGGGCAAGACAATGCGCCGTGGGTACTCCACCCTGACAACATTCCATATGCTGGGAAGTCATTGATTGTCCACATCAATGCAACCTTCATGTTAAATGTTTGGTTTCCGTGAACATCATACGTATCAACCCCTTCATTCCACAACGTCTGCAACTCATCGATAAGTGGTTGCAGGTACACATCGATCTTATTCTTAGGGTTGTGCGGACCCGGTATGAGGCATGTCAGGAACATGTACGGGAGTTTCATACAAAGATGCGGTGGCAAGTTGTACACACACATAACAACGGGCCACACAGAGTATGGTCGTGCTGAATTTGAGTAAGGTGAAAACCCATCAGCGCATAGACCAAGCCGTACATTTCGTGGGTCTGCAGCAAATGAAGGATGCATTTGGTCAAAGTGTTTCCATGCTACGGCGTCAGAAGGATGACTGAGTACACCATCTTGCGTTGCATGATTGCTATGCCATTTCATATGCTCTGCAGTCTTCTTGGAGGCGTACAGTCGCTGCAACCTTGGGATGAGTGGCATGTAATGCATCTTAGCACAGGGGACAGGCTTGCTTCTGCCAGTTGGGTTCCTCATTGGTTTGTACCTTGCAGTCCCACACCATTTACACGCTTCAAGGGTTGCATCGGCCTTATAGTATATCATGCAACCTTTTGGGCAACCGTCAATAGTCTCATAATCCAACCCTAACTCCTTCACTCTCCTTTTAACAGCACTGAAGTTCTTTGGAATGCGGTTTGGAGTTGGAGTCGTCTCTTGCATGAGACGTAATACATCATCAAAGCAGCGATGTGACATATTATGTTCTGATTTAATACTGAGCAACCTCATTGCTGCGGACAGCTCAGTATGAGTGTTGGAACCCTCGTACAGTGGTTGCTGTGCCGAATGAAGCATACTAAAAAAAGCTTCAGCGTTAGCGTTCATTCCGGCATCGACATTTATGTCGTCCGATCTGAATGCATCATTGACCATGGACTCCATCTGATGTTGATCGTAACCTCCACTACGGTGCTCATGATCATTGTACACTGGACTTGACTGGTTCACCCACGTAGAGTTAGTGACCTCTTCATGAGTTGGAGGCTCTTCCTCACCATGGCTTGTCCAGAACCAGTAATACGGTACAAATCCTTTATGGTACAAATGCATTTTAACTTCATCTAGGCGAAGGTATTTAGTGTTCCTGCATTTAGCACAGGGGCAACGGTACACTCCGTTTGTGATGAAATCATATTGGGTTCGAGCATGCTTATCAAAATCCTCTACCCCATTAATAAATTCGTCCCGCAATTGACCACTGCGTTTGTCTCTACGGTGATACATCCACAACCGATGATGTGGTACGTCCATTTCAAATGTGGTGAGTATTAAATTTTTTGAAGGTCATATCGTATGTGTCATGGCCCAATATGAAAACATAACGGCACTTTAACATGCTATTGGTAAAAGGCAAAGTTGGGACAACTCACGCACAACATCAACAAAACTACATAAACACTAAGCATGTGTTCACCAAAATTATGCAATTCACATAGTCATTTCACATAATAGCAACTCCGCACAAGGAAGAAAGTGGTACTTCATTAACACCTACCTCGTGACACTTACAGCAACATTTGCGTTATTTAGTTGCATCCATATTGAATTTTCGTTTTTCCCCCATCCTAAAATCTAAAGTCAACCCGCACAAAGGATTAGTACAAATGAAAGAAGACATGCTAATACACAACATTACATCATACACATAATTATTCATGACACTTCTTGCTATTATTTTCGGAGATAACACGCAATTTATAAAGATGTACACATGAATTTCAACATTATCAATTCAGTGTTGGGAGTTAGGCGTTATGGTTTAGGGTTTACAAATTAGGGTTAAGGGTTTGGGGTTTCGGTTCGGGGTTTACAGATTGTACGGTTTAGGGTTTACGATTTAGGGGGGACGTTTTGGGGTTTACGATTTATAGGGGTAATGGTGAGGGTATCAACGTTTTAGGGTTTGAAGGGTTTACGGTTTAGGGTTTAGGGTTTAGGGTTAGGGTTAGGGTTTAGGGTTCTAAGGGTTAGGGTTTAGGGTTTAGGGTTTACAGTTTAGGGTTTAGGGTTTATGGTGTACGGTTTGTAAGGTTTAGGGTTTAGGGTTTTTAGGGTTAGGGTTAGGGTCTAGGGTTCTAAGGGTTAGGGTATCTAGGGTTTAGGGTTTGAAGGGTTTAGGGTTTAGGGTTTACGGTTTAGGGTTTAGGGTTTTTAGGGTTTAGGGTTTCAAGGGTTTAGGGTTTAGGGTAAACGGTTTACGATTTAGGGTTTTTAGGGTTTACGGTTTAGGGTTTACGGTTTAGGGTTTAGGGTTTAGGGTTTAGGTTTTTTAGGGTTTAGGGTTTAGGGTTTAGGGTTTCAAGGGTTTAGGGTTTAGGGTTTAGGGTTTAGGGTTTTTAGGGTTAGGGTTAGGGTCTAGGGTTCTA
>JACYFF010031959.1:18385755-18425203 GCA_017589665.1 Selenicereus undatus
TTAGGGTCTAGGGTTCTAAGGGTTAGGGTCTCTAGGGTTTAGGGTTTGAAGGGTTTAGGGTTTATCGTTTAGAGTTTAGGGTTTAGGGTTTAGGGTTTGAAGGGTTTAGGGTTTAGGGTTTAGGGTAAACGGTTTTCGGTTTAGGGTTTTTAGGGTTTAGGGTTTAGGGTTCTAAGGGTTAGGGTCTCTAGGGTTTATGGTTTGAAGGGTTTAGGGTTTAGGGTTTAGGGTTTCAAGGGTTTAGGGTTTAGGGTTTAGGGTTTTTAGGGTCTAGGGTTTTTAGGGTTAGGGTTAGGGTCTAGGGTTCTAAGGGTTAGGGGGTCTAGGGTTCTAAGGATTAGGGTATCTAGGGTTTAGGGTTTCAACGGTTGACGGTTTAGGGTTTACGGTTTCAAGGGTTTAGGGTTTAGGGTTTAGGGTTTGTAGGGTTTAGGTTTTAGGGTTTAGGGTTCGGGTTAGGGGTAGGGTTTAGGGTTCCAAGGGTTAGGGTATCTAGGGTTTAGGGTTTCAAGGGTTGAGGGTTGAGGGTTTAGGGTTTAGGGATTAGGGTTTAGGGTTTCTGTTTTTAGGGTGTAGGGTTTAGGGTTTAGGGTTTAATTACGGTTCATTTAGGGCTAATTACATCATACCATTCACTGTTCTGTGCACCTGTGCTAGTGGCCAAATTTGCTAATTGTGAGGATATTACGGTAGCGATCAATTACGCGAAAACAGGCACCTCAACACTAAGCTGCTTTCCTAATCAGTAATCACATATATATGACCGGTACTTGACTATAATAATTAACTTGTATTGTACATTATCAGGAGACATTATATATACCATGGAAAACTATCATAACACCTATTGAAGTTACAAACAGATAATTGTGAAATTAACATATATATAACCAAATCTTCTAAATATTAACAAAGTACAATTCAGATTTAACAACAACGTACCCTTCCTTAATTAATATAATTACAATCAAGGTTGGGTTCATTTTCGTCTCTGTGCTACATTTGTACGTATTCCATCCATATCAATTCATGCATTATCAATGGAAAAACTTGGGCAGGTCAAGTGATGAAAAATTATGTGATGTTAAACAAATTTAGGAAAACGGGTATGGATCGGAGGTTCCCCCCCCGAGGGAAAAATGCTATAAGTTTGAAGATAGATAAAAAACCGAGATTAAGGAGATAATCATCTACAACCATGTAAACCATAAGAAATAAAGTAAATAAAAAAACAACTACATGATAACAGATGACTAATGGGTGGATGGCTAAGTGGGTGAAGAAACAGATGGGACGTGACTCGTATCTGTCCACTTTGTAAAACCAACCATCCTTTCACAATTTTCGAGTTTCTATCGTCTTATCAGGTTGAGTAAAAATGATGTCCATCAAATATGGGTGAGATTACCGAATCTATACAAGATTATTTCTTATATTTGTTCCTCTTGAATGTCTACTTCTCTCACTAATGCATTGTCCTATACTCCTATTATATTGTCCATTCAAGATGGAGTTTCCTTACATTATTCTTGGTCGAGATGACTATATGAGCTATGGTTTGCCTTTTGAGAAATAGCCAAATTAATGTTGCATCTATTTTTCCCTTTTGGGGGGGTTAAATTCTGAAAATCAAATTTTAGATACTATTAGATTATTATTTTTTTACTTTTTAGTCGTACTCCTAAAATGGTACAAATTCAATGACATTACTATACAAAATTACTAATCCAAATATATATCAATATTAATACTTTAATTGTTTGGAGAATAAGTAATTCAAACATTTTCATGACCAAAATCCCTTGGGCATTAATTACTTAGCTTCTTTGCAAAAATGAAAATTTTTAATAGATACAATTTAGTTATGATATATGAAAACTTTTAAGACATAGAATTGAGTTATAATGTACAAGAGACATTCTCTCCAAGCATTCAGTCAAGATGAAAGATATTCTCCTCCACTTTCACCATTGAGTTCCTTTCTTTGGCCTATATTCGCCTCCACTTTCACCATGACAAGTTTGCGCTGTACAGATATTCATCCACTAAAACGTTGCTTATTGGAGGGAAGCTTTTCTACATGAATTACTTGCTCACAAAATCAAGTGGCCAGAAAATCAATTCTCACAGACAACACGCTTGCTCACAGACATTATAATGTTCCCAATCAATTCTCACAAAATCAAATGGTCAGAGAAACTGATTTACCGGCAATAGTCGACCGTTCACCATCCACCGGAGCAGGATACCTCCGTCCACTCACCCACCGTCACCACACCGCAACCTCGGTGCACACAGCCACCGCCCAGCCTCTGGCCACGGCGCCCAAATGGCCAGTTCCGCCGCCAACTGCGAAGCCCACACCAAAAACACATCCATTCGAATTACAATCGACACACCAAAAGCAAACCCAAGCAATCGACGTACTACAAGATGAAATTCCAGAAACTTACCAACTGATTCGAAGAGGAACTCAACCTGATTGCCTTTCAGAGTTTCGAATTCGCAGACTTCGAACTTCGGAGTTCCGAATTGCCCAGATCCGGTTTCGCAATGTGGACTTCAGCAACGAACCAACTTGCAAGTTGGAATGAAGAAGTCGAATTGAAGGTCAGATTTATGGAGGGGTGGGTGTCTTCACAAATTGGGAGGGTGTGCTTTTGGGAGGAAGACGACGCAGCAGGGGTTTTGAGTAAGTGAAAATGGGGGGGGGGGGCTGGCTTCAGGAACAAGAAGGGGGGGGCCTGGGTTCTTAACTTTTCAGGATTTCGGTGCTCTCAGTTTGGTTATGTGCTGCAGATTTGTCACGGGCCCGTCAAAAAAGTCCAATGCTGTCAAACCCAATGTCAGCGTTTTTGATGGGTCCGGTCAAAAATTACATCAGACCGTCAAAAACTACCTCGATATCTGCGACAAATGGGCACCCGTCAAAATAATCTGCTTTCCGTCAAAATTGACGTTGCTCCCTTTGACGGAGTATAAACCCGTCAAAATTTGCCGTCAAAAAACTTAATTTTTACTGTTGTCCCAGATTCAACAGTCAAATTTGGTGACTTATGCTATCCCAACTCCCAACCTTGTATTAGCCAAGCAACATGTTGGATTTGGTGTGGGTGAACCCCCACCCGAATCCATCTGCACCATTTGATCCATCCGTCATCCGCTCACTCCTACACCAGATCCACGGGGTGAAACGGATTAAGCATACTTGATTTGATTTCTTTCATTTTATCACTCAAATATAAATTTCAAGATCTTAACACAAATCACAATTTGAAAAAGTACAAAATAATCACTAATGGGAGATACATTAGTAAAACTTAAACATAAAAATCATTATGTAAATACGAACACTAAATGTTCAACAAATACAAGTGATAAATACATTTTGACACCCCCCCCCCCCCCAAAACAATTGCCAAATACAAATGTAACTTGTTGCATGATGGGCTTTATACCAATTAGATCTTAGCCTAATAGTCAAGACTGAAGTTTTGGGTACATTAGGCATCAGGTTCAATTCCCCACTTTTCATTGTATTGTCATGTCCTTTGTGGCTCCTATATGCCCAAAAAAAAAAAAGGTGTGATGGGCTTTATAATGAAGGGTGTTAATTAAGGTTTTATAATTTATATCTATACAAGTTAATTTAAATGGATGATGGGGGTGTGTGGACCGTCACTTGAATTCGATCCGATTCATCTCTTATGTTTTACCAACTTAATCCACTCGTTTGATCAAATTTTTACCAAGTTTTTCAAGAAGGATCAATAAGATACCTACCGGATTTGAGTGAAATTGCCATACTTACTTGCAAATATCAGTATGAGGCAAATCTAGAAGATACTTAAAGCACTAATTAAGAACCTGGTGCCATAAAGGACCTGATAATTTGAAAATGTTATAGTAATGAATGATATATTTTATAGTGTAAGCAAAATTTGCATACTGAAATATATATGAACCAAACAAGGAGAAGAAAACTTAGTCAACGGAGACCCCTAAAATAATTTGATTCAAACATAGCCTTACGGCCTTACCTAAGGAATATTTCATTAATTCATTAATTTGTCCAAATCAAAATCTATTCAGCCTGAACACAACCAAAATTCGGCTTATCTAAGACTGTCCAAGAGTTAGGGTTTTTTGGACAATTCAATTCAAACTTACATATAGATTTCAAAACAAAGACTACTATAATCTAGTATTATACATTTTGCCTTAAAAACCTCGTTACGAAAAAAAAAAAAAACTAGAAGTTCCCACACAACAACAACAATAACAACACCTCTAACTGTAGATCCCGCTTTCACGGGGTTTGTTAGAAGTTCCCACACAGTGAACTATATATACAATTGATCAAAATTACGTCCTATATAAAGCAAATTGAATCCCTTGTTCAAATTTTCATGAATGAACACCATATGTTGTTATAAAAGAATTCACTAGCTAGGGGAAAGTGATTAGCAACATTTAATCTCGTCTCCATCCCAATTCCACTTAAATTTTGGACCAGTAGGGCCTCTCTCCCCTAATAATTCTGCAGGCAAACCGTGTATAAATTTGTGAACCCCTTTCTTTAGTTTCCCTGGTAAGGAATCAGCAACCTTGTCAACCTCCTTGGTTATATCATATGTAATTTTAGGACCCCATGGCCTTGCGAAATTCAACCAAGGTGGTTCTTTATGGTTTTGCAGATAATCAGCCGATATGATTTCGTAACCTTTAGCTGTGTCGAAGATTTTGTTACTCCTCTCCATGCCATTGCTTATTCCGATGAAGTCGCTGTTGCCATGAGATATTTGCCCTGGTTTATAGAAACATGCATGTCCATGCAAGGAAGAGTAACCTACAAATCTATTGCCATCTACGAACTCGAGTTCAGGAGCATGTATCCATTCACCAGCAGCATGTTGTGAGAAAAAGACTTTCCTTAGCATCCCATTGAAGTTGCTTACCCTCAAAGTAATGTGCTCCCAATCCGACACGTGTTCCCCAAGCTGCCCTAAAGGAATAGTCAACGATCCGATCCTCAGGAACCCCCCTCCATTGAAAGGAAAAAATAACCATATGGCTAAGTCAGTGTATGTGCCCCCATGCATTGGCTTGATGTGAAAATATGCACTAGCTGATGGGATATCGCCTCTTTCAACATGTTCTCGAGCCTGCTTATCCTTTGGGAGGTCTATCCAATACCCTAGATCATTCGAGCCACCTTGTGGGAGGTTCGCGCCATTTGGTTCAATTTTAACAGGGTTTGATTCCTGCCCTTTCTTGTATAATTGTGCTCCATTCTCGAAGAGCCAATTAACTGATGCAGGGAGGTATTTCTCATCTGGGTGACTATAAATCTTTGGAGCATATGTTTTGATTATCATGTCGAGTTGTTCCATATTCGGCATGGACGAAAAGTTCCTCTTGACATTCTTCAAGCATGCTAAGAGAGGCAAATCACCTGTAGTCCCTCCCCCACTTCGAGCCATGAACGTGCCAGCACTCACTTGTATCCCCTGTTACTTCATCAAATCAAGTTGTTAGAAGGGTCAAGATCAACATGATAGAAACCAGAATGATTAACAACGTCTAATAGCCAAAACCAGGAATTAATCCCTTCAATTATCCTATGGCTTAATTTCCAACAATGTCCTTTATCGGTTCCTTCACAGCAAGTGCGTCTATTGGGGGAAAGAGATGTGTACATACAACCTTACCTGCTTGGCCTTTTCACCAGCCCTCGTCTCAAAAATGTTGAACTCATCGACATCCTGACCAGCCTCACGGCCCCATATCCACTCCTCGGGCTCACACCTAGTAGTCAAATCAGCTCGAACACATCGAACTTTTTTGAGGGGAGGCTTGTCAGGAGTGGTGGTGACAACAAGACCCACAGCAGCATACCCGCTTCGTGGGATCGGAGCCCAAATGTAGCCAGGGGCGTCTTCCTTGACCCTTAAAGCATTGCTGCTCCACACAAGGGCATAATCAATGGGTGAGTGCAGAGCCGGCTGTGCCTCATTAGTTCCATCTTTGCCTACAAGAACTCGACCGTAAAGAGGCCGATTGTTGGGTTGGGCATAGTATCCTAATGTAAAGAAACCATCTGGAACCTCTGTTGGCTCAAAAAATGTTGCCCCCGTATCTTCCGGACCTCCTTCATATGTTGCCCATACCTTGTTAAAAGTTGTGACTTCCTTCACCATTAATCCTCCAAGATCAATGGTGCCACTTGCGAATCCACCACCTGTACATAGTTAGAAAATTGGAACTCAGATCGACATACACATCAGCTAGGTAGGGAGAATATAACACTACATGAACATAATGATCAACAATATGGGATTTATTCGTCGATGTTTGGGCAAATCGTGCTGAGATCATGTTAGTTTTTGAAATTACTATGAAGACCACATGCATACGGTCTTACGGATTTTATGAATTCCAAATCATATTATCTCAAATCATATCAAATTAGATGAAATAAAAAAAAATCGCCAATAGTACATCAAAATTTTTACAAAATCACACTACACGTACAAGGTAAAATTACATGCAATCGAAGAACAAAACAAATATATTAGTCAACCACCCCCCCCCCCCCCCCAAAACACCCCCAAAAAAAGCCATTTTCAAAAGAATATAACAAGAAAATTCATCAGAAGATCAATCTAACAGACACAAACACACGCTTGCGCACACATAAACAAATATACCTTTGGGCCAGTCTGGCAAAGGAGAGGGGAGCTTAAAAGTGGATTCAACTTCGGTGCTTCTCCTGGAAACAGCATGGATTTTGGAATGACCACGTTGAAGATCAGAGAAATCGGCAAGGCTTCTCTTGGGGTAAAAACGCAATTTGGGACGAAAATATTGAAGATGAGGCTCAAAGTTATCGGAATTATTCAGGCAATTGCAGTTGCAAGTTAATGCCAGTATTAATGACAATAGAGGCAATACAAGTGAATAATAAGAATCCATTAAATTACATTAATTGATTACATTAAAACATGAAATTAAAGTTATGAATTGGGGCAATTCTCATACATTTCTACGAGAACAAACCCCACCTCGATCTCTGTAATTTTTTCCTTTTCTTTCTTTTGGGGTTCAAAAGAGCCCTCTCAGTAAGTTGTTGCCTATTGCAAATGTTAATTCAAAATAACTAAAAAAGGACAACATCCCCATAAAAGTAATAACTTAAAAATAGAAAATTAATTGGAATTTTTCTTCACTTTTCAATTTTCAGTTATTTTGCCCCCGCATTTCTAACCTCCTCTCTCTCTTCTATTCTCTCTACACCTTGTCCAATGCCATTTTCCTCCAAAAAAGAATTGACAAAGACATGACACAAAATTGACCACAATTAATCACAAGCTGATGATAAATGTCATGTGGTAACATCTTAGTCTAAATTTGTATGTTATATGATTTAAAAATTACTAAATTTTTAATAATTATACTTGATTAATCAGATCAATCCTACCTGTGAAAACATATTATAAGCTCAATTTTATAATAGTGAAAAATTATAGATAAAATGGTGATTTTACACAATTTATAAGTATTAAATATTAATACACTTTCACCATTTAATCATACCTTTCTTTTTAATTTAATATATGATAATATAATTCTTTAGTGAAAACAAGAAGTATCTTATAGCAAGACATTTTTTATTGTGCATAATTAAAATCCTATGCAATATAGAGAAGGACAATTATATTGCATTTGGTCTTCCAATAGTTATATTTAGCTTATAAAATTTTTACCATTTCTAGTAAATAAATTTGCCATTAGGGTAAAAAACGTTTGCCAATAATATTGTCAATTGTTGCAGAAAGGCACTTCAAGATTGTAATATATAGAACCATTTATGCCCTTGTCTTGACGAATGGTTGTCTTGACAAAATCATCACTAGTTTTTGTTTCATGAGAATTATGGATCTTACTTAGGTTGCACTCATGACATGATTTCCTATTTAGTTTTTTCAGAGAAAAAGTATATAGCCCTAAGTCCATATTTCTATGCGCAATTATAATTTTATAGTTGGATTATGACCTGACTTATGATAATATAATATCAAATATGCAAGGAATAAAACAGGGTTCATATTTTGGGCTCACCATATATTGAATTGGGTTAATGAAGTGTGTCTTGTTGGGAATATCATACATGAGTGAAGAGTCCCATATTGGGAGTTTGAAGAGAAGGACCATGGTATATAAGTTAAGTGGGCTACATACTCCTGCTATTGTTAATTTGTTTTAGGATGGAATCTCACTTGTGCTTTTTGTCATGGATTGTGGTTAAAGTAGGCTCTCCCTTAGATCTGTTCAACATGTGGTATTAGAATTGATGGTGCGTTCGACTAGGCGAAAAAGGTATGGCATGATGGTATTATGAAGCACACCATGGACAAGAGCGGGGGGAAAAAACATACATGGAATGCATGGTCGGTACTCCTAGAACAGAGCGGATGGCATGGAGGCTCAAAGTAGAGCTATATGTGGACTCTATGGAGTAAAATGCGGGTGTGCTCTTAGTAGTAGCTTGATACTTTGGTAAAGACTTTCGTTCAAAGGGGAGCTTGAGCGTTGATGTGTTTTAGAAGAGACTCATGTGTGAGGGGAAGATTGTTGGCAATATTATACATGATTGAAGAGTCTCACATCGGGAGTTTGAAAAGAAGAACCATGGTACATAAGTCAATAACCTCCTATTGCTAATTAGTTTTAGGATGGAATGTCACTTACGCTTGTTGTCATAGATCGTGGTCGAAGTGGATTCCCTCCTTATATCTCCCCAACACGTCCATATAGTTAGAAGGAATCTTGAGTCGAATTTAATTATTGGAGATTGTTGTGTGCGTGGTGTGTCGAAGGAATACTTTTGTTTTAAAGTCTGTCAAATAATTCTTTGATGGATGATGATCATAAAATTGAAGTTAGGGACAATGACAATGAATATATGGTTAGTATTTTCAAGAACATGCTAGGAAATGATGAGGGTGAAAGAATTTCCTTTCTACAAAATTCTTTTAGTCTGGTAAGATATTGAGTATTGAACAAGTAACTTTGTGCAAGTCTTTTTCTGCTAAGGATGTGAAAAAGGGTTATGTTTAGTATCCCAAGCATAAAAATCACTAGACCATGATGGTCTTGTTAGAAATGTCACACATGAGTGAAGAGTCCACATCGGATGTTTTAAGAAAAGGACCATGGTATATAAGACAAATGGACTACTTCTCCTATTGCCAATTAGTTTTAGGATGGAACCTCACTTAGGTTTATTGCCATGGACCTTGGTTGAAGTGAACTCCCTCCTTGGTTATCCCCAACAGGTCTCAACAGTGGTTTTTTAAAAGCTTGTTGGGATTAGGTTGGAGACCTTGTAATTGACGTTGTCCTTGATTTCTTTAAATCAGGGAAGATTTTGAAGCAAGTTAGCCATTCTAATCTAGTGGTGGATCCTAAGGTACCATGCTCTAAGGAAGCTGGTGATTTCTGGCCTAGGCATCTATTGTTCAGTCATAAGTATATGTAAGCAAATCTCAAATGCATGAGGCTATGAAAGGTTTTGAGTTATTTAATTGAGGATAGTCAATGTGCTTTCATAGTTAGAAGGGGGATGGTACACAATATCGTGGTTTGCCTTGAGATTACAAGAAGCTATGCTAGAATTCCAGAAAGACAAATGTGCCTAGATGCCTTATGAGCATAGACTTACAGAAAGCATATAATTCTGTGCAACATAATTTTGTTGGTGAGATTTTACAGGTCTGCATTTTCTACAAAGATTCACTGTCAGATTATGAGTTGCGTGAGGTTTGCCTCCTTTTCTATGTGATAGAGATAGTCATGTTTTCTTTACGGTTGAAGGAGGATAGAAACGAAGATCTAGGCCATGTTTGGTAAAGAGCTTTTTGGGTACAAAAAGAGCTTTTTGGGGGTATTAGTTGTTTGACTCTGGTCAAAAAGCTCTTTAGAGTGTTTGGTTGATTAGCTTTTTAGATTAGCTTTTTAGACCCAAAAAGCTCTTTGGAATAACTTTTTCAAAGAGCTTTTTGATGTTTACTATTATAAAGACCATACTAACCGTATAATTTGGACAAATTTACATTACATGTCATTCACAAATGATATTCCCGAATGTTGGATGCTTATATTTTAAATTTTTTATTTTTGAGACAATAGTTGTGGATGGTCATGATGTCGAAGATAATGCTTTTAATTTTAACGTTTTCTTAATTTAACAAATAATTTATGTTAGTTAGTCTTATATGATATATAAATATTTTTTTATATCACATAATTTCAATTGCTATTAAAAAAAAATTTAACGTTAAAAATATATTTTGATTATAAGTGCTAAAATTAGGAAAAAGTATAAATGTAATTTTATATATCACATAAGTCTTAATTCATAATTCATATCAAAAAGAAAATAAATATCCAATGAAAAATTATTTTGTTAGAAAAATAATGAAATTGAGTAATGGGTATAAGTGAAATTTTATCAAATAGCTTTGTTAGAAACAGCTAACTTCACCAAACACTTTTTTCACAAACAGCTAATGCAATCAGCTAAGTCAAACAGCTAATACAATCAGCTAACAGCTAACAGCTAATGCAATAAGCTAACAGCTAATGCAAACAGCTAACAGCTAACAACTAACAGCTGATTGCCAAACAGGGCCCTAATGCCCCTCTCCCCTTTTTACTCGTGTTGGTAATGGAGGTCTTCAATACGACTGTCAAATGTCAAATTTAAGAGTGTTTTTCATTATCGCTCTAGATGCAGATCCCATAAATGTGTCATCTTTCATTGGCAAATGACCTTTTATTGCTTTATAAAGTTTTGGGAAACGATGATTGGGCCAACAGATAAATAATGTTGGAAAAATAGAAAAATGACACCAGAATTTTTTAAGTGGTTCAATCTCTCAATAAACCTACATCCACGTTTCTGAGTTTAACGGGAAAATATCCACTACAATAATATTGTAACAATACAATGCAACTTTTGAACTGAAAAGTTACCAACCTTCTAACTCTCTTACCTAAAGAACTTATTACGCCACACTTGTTAATCAGATCAATAGGGTATATTTTTTGTACACTCTCAATGCTATTTCTAGCTTGTCTACTCACTTTTTCAGCCAATTTTAATTAGATCACTCAATCAAGCTAAAGTTTGTTGGCTTCTAAGCTCGTGCTTGATATCCTAAAGGCAATGTAGCTCAATTCCACTTATAAAACATGCTAGTAAAGGAACATTACAATTTGTCAAAGCCTAGTGCCACCTAACAAAGACTTTAGGCCAAATGTCTCCATAATGTCAAACCCTTCATTTAATGAAAGGAACCACCATTTCAAGATTTTACTCACAAAATCTTGATTTTGGTGTTAGCTTGAGTCCTTGCACTGTCCCTCAAACTCTATCCCTTCTTTTTCAATTTTTTTCAATTAAAATTATAATTATTGTTGATGTCCTCCAAATCGGAGGGAACACCCATCAAATTTCCTCATTCCCGACTATTTGGGGGCACCACTAATGTCTTGGACTCATTTCCAAACACTTCAACGACATTCGAAAATCGAACTTATTTCCTCTTCTCAAACCACCTACCGTCATCGATAGTTCCCTATGCCGAACAACCAATCAAGTGATAGATATTTTTCTTTTCTTTCTCCTCTTGGAGAATCAGTCAGTTACCTTTATACACTTTGCACCATTTACGAACTCCAACATACTTGTACCCATGTGATGTCAACTCTCCCAATGAAAACAATTTGACGTTAGGACTAGGTACATGCTTCCCATTATGAAATGTTCTGACTTCACCATTATGGAGCTTTAAGTGGATACTTCCAACGCTTTCAAACTTTCAATTTCTCGTTATTACCTACAGTGATATATCCATAATTACCATATGAGTGCAAGGTGTCAAAGGAACTGTCATCCTTGCCAATATGCATGGATGCAGGTGAATCCAACTCCTAAGAATTTTGACCCTCAATAGAGTCATCAACACTCTCTTTGGCACTTTTGGCCAAGAATACATCTCCCCTATCAATCACATTTGCATCCGAGTTGTCCTCATCCTCCAACTTTGCTTTGCATCTCATTTTCTCTTGTAACTTCTTTAAATTTCCTAAGTAATCCTTTGACTTAGGACAACGATTTTGAATGTGGCATTTCTCTCCACAATAGTGACACTCTGTGTTGCTCATATCTTTCGGTAGAGATTGTCACCTTTCTCTGCACCACCTCTCCTCTAGGAGTGAGTCCTAGCTCGCTCTGAGCATGCCATAGCTATTACTAGATCTCCTCTTTAAGAATACTCATTTCTTAGCATTCTTTCATTCTACTGTAGAACTGTTGTCACCTCATCTCATTTCAACGTGGTCTTCACAACAAACACTGTCTGCACAATTAGCTTGTAAGATTTCAACAGTGAGGCTAGCAATAACAAGGCTTACTCTTCATTTTCAATATTGTCATCAACATTCAAGAGTTGGCACACTAATGATTGAAAGTATTAATGCAATCATGGAGGTTGCCTACTTCTTCCATTTTCAATGAATATAACTCCATCTTTAAACAAAGTAGGTTGTTTAGCGACTTTGATGCATAAATGCTCTCTACTTTCGTCCACAAGTCTTTCGGCGTTGTCTCTTCCAACACATTGTACTTAATCTCAGGAGCAAGAGTCAACCAAATTATGCTCATCGCCTTCTTTGCATTGTACTCGATGCATTGACATCCACTGTAGGAGGCTGCTCATCTTCCAAAGCAAATCAAGACCTTGGCTCACCAAAATGTCTTGAATGGTACTCTCCCATAATGTGAAATTTATTTTCCTATCAAACAATGGGATTTCAAAATTTGCTATATTTCCAGCCATCACCACAACTTGCGCACAGTGTCACCACAAGGTCTCGAACCCACTCTGATATCACTATTGGGAAATGATAGTTGGGCCAAGAGATAAATAATGCTCGAAAAATAGAAAAATAACACGATAATTTTTTTTACGTGGTTTAGTCTTTCAATAGACCTACATTCACAATCCCCAGTTTAACGGGATAATATCCACTGCAACAATATTGTAACAATATAATGCAACTTTTCAACGAAAAAGTTATAAACCCTCTCACTCTCCTACCTAAAGAGATGATAACACCACACTTGTTAATTAGATCAATATGGTATATATTTGGTATACTTCCCCACTCTATTTCGAGTTTATATACTCACTCTTTCATCCAATTTCAATTGGATCGCACAATCAAGTTGAAGCTTACTGCCTTCAATCTAAGCTTGTGCTTGATATCTCAAATGCAATGTAACTCAACGTCACTTATAGAGCATGCTAATAAAGGAACATTCCAATTTGTTAAAGCCTAGTACTGCCTAGCAAAGACTTTAGGGTCAAATGTCTCCACAATGTCAAACCTTTCATTTAATGAAAGAAACCACCATTTCAAGATTTTACTAACAAAATCTTGATTATAGTATTCGCTTGAAGTTTGGCACCATCCCTCAAACTATATCCCTGTTTCTTCAAATTTTTTCAATTAAAATTAGTATTATCGTTGGTGTCCTCCAAATTGGACGAAACACCCAACATAAAGCTGAGGAATTATTAGTGTAGTGTTTATTACCAGCTTTTGTTGTCCTGGCTTCAAATAGGCAGATTACTATGAAGAAATCAATTATGGTTGTTAAAGCTGCTGATCCCACAATAAAACACAGGCTATTTGAGTTAACTGGTTTAGTGAAGGTTTTAGATATATAGATAGTCATGATTTTATGGCGTGTTTGGTAGGGTTGAAAACCATTTTCCTAGAAAATAACTTTCTATGTAAAATAATTTTTCATGTAAAATGATTTTCAGATCATATTTTTAGTTGTTTGGTAAAAATAAAAAAGAACTTTCTAGATAATGAGTTTGATTAACAAAAAATCTAAAAATGATTTTCCTTAATCTTCGAACCATATATCAAGGAAATAGACACGAAATAGAGAAAGAGTGTGAAACTATGTGAGAGTTCAAGAAATGTAAAATTAACTTACGCTCTATTAAAAGTGAAAATATTTTCCTTCATTCTAGGGTAAATGATTTTCCCCTGAAAACGAATTTTCCCTCCTTGTTTTACCAAACACTGTAAAATGAGAAAATTATTTTCCAGGAATATGATTTTGACCCCTACCAAACACACCCTTAGTGAAGGTCTGGTGGGGTGCCTGAGATATGTCATATGCTGTAAGGGCTGTGTGGATTAAAAGTGTCTGACTGGGTGTGTATGAATTTTGAGTTTTAAACTTTATCTAGCCTAATGAGGTAGTGAAGAAAGTGGAGGCAGCCTGTAGAAAATTTCTTTTGGGACCCTATGCACGCTTATTTTAAGTATGGTAAGTAGATCCTACTACGCGTGTAAATGTGAAATGAGACAATTTTAAGCGTGGATAGATATGAAATTTCTTATACTGAGAGAAAGATAAAAGAGGCAGTTGATCACTACAGCCAATGTGTTTGCTATGTTTTATGGAGTATGGACCCAAACTTGGTTGTATCAGGTCTATTATAATTGTCACTTCCTACTAGTAGGCACATTAAAGTTATTATTGTCTTATATCTCTTTTTTTATTATTGTCTTTATTAAAAATTGTGTTAATATGTATTGAATAGTTGTTACATGCCTTAAACTCATAACATGCTTTTGTAAGGTTGTGGATCCGTTTATGATCCATTTGAGATTCATACACCCAATGGATGTAGGAATGGATCTCAATTTTTAAGATTCAATAGGTCTAGTTGGATCTAGATGTAGACCCAGAAAATTAGAATTGATTTGGATCTAAATAGATCCGATTCAGATCCCACCCATTGTCATCTCTAATCCAAAGAAATGAAGTATGTTTTAGCCAAAGAGCATTTCATATTGGTAGCGCAATCACATAGATAATGGACACAGTATATACTAAAGAGTGTGTGTGACCTATTCAAATATTGGTAGAGCAATCAAATATGTAGCAGATGTATGTGTGACCAAATAAGCCTAGCTCATATGATAATGCATCCCCTAACAAACATGTCTTAATCAAACCGTACATGATATAGACTCCCTTCAATTAAGCAAATAAGCCTGGCTCATATGGTAATGCAGGTGTCCCCCATTACTTGCAAATTTCCTAGCGTAGGAATACGCAGGAGAGACAACCAAGCCCGCATTCAGCTTGGTTGGCCCAGGCTGCTCAGCTTTGTGGGTACGGTAGGGGGCCCAAGAACCAACTTACCCCCTCCCCCTCAAAGAAAAGACTCCCTTCAAAATTTAAATAGATAGAATGTGAACTGATGACCATCGGGTGAAAAAGTACTAGCATTCATATAAAGAACGAGCTCTTAACCAAACATTTAAGTAGATGATTGAAAACCTAAAAATCGAACCTTTGTGTAACCACTTTAACTGGTTCCTGACATCATCAACAAGCATACTTGGCATTACTCATAAGGCATAATGGATCATATCTAGCATCCACTTTTCAAGCCAACACCTGTTTGAGATGCATGCCAAAATGTGTGATAATAATATTTTCGCAATATTCAAAAATCGAAACTATTAGCACAAGTATTTTGTTATGTTGATTTCTTAATGTGTTAGAGCACATTGAAATTAAGAGATCCCATTTCCAAATTTGACTCGACCCACCAGTTTTTGCAGCAATGTGAAAGCCAACACAGTATATCAATATCCACATTTCAAGATGAAATAGCTTGTGTAAGAGGGACAAAACTGAAGTAAAGTTTCTAGAATATCTTTTTTTTTTCTCCCTTATTGTTTTGTATGGCTTGAGGTCGATAAAGTAAGAGTTTAAATTAGTAAGAGAGGAACCTATTAAGATCTTATCCATAGGAGAAATGACTCCACCAAAGTTTGAACCCGAGAGAGTGCACGTTGTAAGTGCATGGATAACTCATTGATCTATCAACAATCAGTTAAGTTTTTGTAGCATAAACTAGGCAGAATAAAGAAAGAATAGAGAGAGGAGATACCTTGTGGCCAAGTTGGTAGAGGGGAGGAGAAACTGAAAGTGAATTCAATGGCAATGCATTTTCTCCCTTGGGCATTCCTTTGTAACAAAAAGGAAAATACAGAGAAATGTAGTTGCCCAAATGAGCTTTAAGTGCAAGGAATGGAATAGCACTATAAGAGAGAATAATGAGGCCTACAATGAAGAAATGAAACAATGTAAGACATATTCTCATCATTTTCTTTTTTTCTTTTTTTCTGTCTTTATTTTCTTTTTCCTTTTGGCTAAATTGAATTAGGAGGAAAAACCCTAATCATATATATTGCTACTGCATGCATGTGGCGTGCAAGGAATGTACTAAAATCCACATCAAAATTACCAACAATTTTATCAAACTAAATATCTGTCCCTTCTGCGGTTGAGTTAGAAACAAACAGAGAGCAGCACGAAACTATTGGGATATCCAAATTTTTGCACCCACTTTATTCTTTGGATAATTCTAATTAAATGTTTTCTTCTCTTTCATTGGGTTAACACAACTCACAAGGGAATAGAAAGTGATACATAGTATAGACTTCATTGGTTTTTTGTACTGTTTCTTGAAATAAAATAGTCTATACTTGTATTTGATAAATGGATCATTCAAATTCGATTTCAAATTGTGAATTTTGAATCAGGTTATATTGGGGCACATAAGTTTTGGTTTTGGCCATTCTTGTTTCAGTTTGACTTTAGGTTGGGTGATATTTGGTATAATAAATTTTTCGAGCAAAAGAATAATAACTTAGGTAAAAATGAGCTCGGTTCAAGTCAACCTATTGTGAACATCATATCTGATTCAGATAAGTTGTTTTAGGTGTAGGCTATGTATAGGCCCATGACATTTAATTTATGTTTCATAGGTAGGGTTAATTGGGAAAAACTAGATGTCTCATGCAACGTTAGAGTCAATTAAAAGAGGTCCAAAAAAAAGGAGAAACCAAAGAATGCGAGGATCACATTAGAATGAGGAAACAGGATCTTCTCTATCGATGCCTTACTTCTAGCAAATTGGTCTACAACGACGTCATTTTCACAATAGACTTGCTCTACTGAAATTCTCTTAACCATCTTCCCAAAGCATCAATAGCATCTCAAACTTCTAATTAATCCATGAAATTACACAATATAACCTATTAAACTGATAACGTAAAGAATTAATCCATAGCAAATTAATCCATGCATATATCAATAGCAAGCAAATCGGTCACTTTAACTTCTGAGTGAGGCCAGGGCGCCAGGCTATGATAATGCTGATAGGCAATAAATTGCCCTATTTTACGTGTCTCTTTCACCCACTTTTAGCTCGTATAATAACTTAATCTTTAGGATTTTTACTTGTTTTATTTATATTTTGTAAGAAATAACTCCAAATCAAGCAAACGTCGCGACAAGGAGGGAAGACGGAACAAAGCAAAGAAAAACAGCAAAAACCGACCAAAAGGGATGAACCGAGGGCCGAACCACCGCGCCAAAGGAATGGCACGGTGGGGCCGTGCCACATGGCACAGTTGTGCCCCCGAGGCCTGTCGTCTGGTTTCACGATTTTCTATTTAAGCCCTCTTCGGACGTTTTTGCAAGGGATCGCTCGGGGGTTTCCGATCCAGGCGATTTTTAGAGTAATTTTGTTTAGGTCTTAGCCAATAAAAACTCTATTGAGGATATTAAATTAGGATTGTATTGAATTAATTTTGGATTCAAGCACTTGGATTTCAAGTTCTTCGCTTCAATCCATAAGTCTTTTTCTTCTCTTTCTCTCTACTTCTTGTTTTAGATTTAGTTAGTTTAGTTCATATGTTTGGTTTTGATTTGATTCAATCATTTAGTTTTTATGTTTAATTCATGTTCGATTGCTTGTTAGAATTAGTTTAGTTTCATGCCTCTTCTCTCTAGTGTGTTCTTTGTTATTTTAGGTTTGAGTTTTTGTGTTTTGTTGATGATTAGTTGTTAGGCTAACCCCATGAAAATAGGTGATTAGGCTAACTAGAGTAGCTCATGACCCTTGAGAAAGGGCTTGAATGGTCGTTGATGTTGCAACCGATCATCTCTAGTTCATGATGTAGTTTTGGGTAGGTTAGGACTCGTCTCGATTAGTTGGTTCATTCATTTGTCAAATCACAATTCCAAGAGGCATTTTCTATATTTGTTAGCGTAGTTTAGTTTACCCTCTTTTCCTTTGATTTTGCCTTGCTCGAGACGCTTTAGTTAGCTCTGGTAGTTGGAAACATAATTCCCTGCAGACGACACCCCGAGTACTCAATTATACACATTGCACTTGGAATTTATAAATATTAAAACTCTGCTGTTTTTCCCTAACAAATGCAAAGAATTAATCCATGCAATTACACAACATAACCTATTAAACTGATAAGTTTAATGATCTGTCCTCTTATTTATGGTCATCATTTGAACTCCAACGTGGTATTTTTGGATGTTGAATCTCATATGCTTAGGATTTTTAAAAATTGTTGATGTCGAACAAAATTTATTCTGAGCCAACAGTAGCTCGCCTTTGGTTAAACAGAGCCTCAAATACGTATATCTATCTATTTATCTATCTATCTATCTATCTATCTATCTATATGTGTGTGTGTGTATTAATGTATATATATAATCAGAAATTCTTGGATAATAGTTTTGAAAGCTTGCCAATACCTGTTAGGCTGGCCTTGGCAGATTGAATTCTTGTGCCAATTCAACTTTATCTTCATTAGCTTTCTCCACCAAAATGTGTTGGGGTAATCTGACCTGCTGACCATGAAAGATTGAAATCCGTGGTGTCAACTTTTCCTCATCAATTTGCTACTTCAAAAGTTACACGAGTTAGCTTGTCTGTAATCTTTCATTAGAAATCGACATGTGTTTCTATTGTAGATTAGCTACTGCTTATTAGCTCAAGTACTGCGTACTAGGAATTGTTTGTATGATAATACAGTGTAGCCCATCAATTTATGCATAATCCCCTTGAATCTCCCTGTTATATATGGTCTATCCAAGCTAGATCAATGAATGCACCATGAAACTTTGGGTGTGGATAGCAATAAGGAATTGTGGTATATTTACCTAAGAAGTACGGATACTCTCTATGGGTTTATTATTCATGTATCTGTGTTCGATGCGCATCAGACTAACACTCTTGGACACCCCTCGAACGCTGTCACATACATGCTAAGCCTCAATATACCATAAAGAAATTGGGTTTTGTATTAGCAATTGTAGAATGTACACATTATGAACAATTTGCTTTTGTTTCTGTCCAAACAAAACCCTATCAGGGGCTAAAAACGTAAGACAAATTATAAACACATAGGTAATAGAATGAATATCACCAGGTATCGTATCCTAAAGTTTTGAATCCACACATGTCCGCATGTTGGTGTTGTGGCATATCTATGTTATGTATCAGTGTCTGAGCTTCTTAGATGGTTATAGTAGCCACTTGAGATAAAGACAATACAGCTACATCTTGAGTATAAAGCCTGTCATGTTGAATATAAGAAGATGGCAGTTTGGACACATGCTAACATGAATAGAAGTTAATCATCAATACTTTAGAAGCCACCGTTTAAGAGAGAATGATTCTATTGGAGTATGAAAGTAGGTGTTGTCCCACATTGATAAAATTGATGGGTTCGAACATGTATATAAGTTTATAAGTTACTCCTCCCACGGCCAATTGATTTTGGATCGAAACTTCATTTGACTCTTTATTGAAGACCCCATTTGACATAAAAAAAAATTTAATAGATTCTAATGACAAAGATAGATGCTTTATTGAATTCAATATTATTTGATATTTAATCTATGATCCAATGAAAAAAATCTCTTTAGAATTCGATAAGATTTCACTCCGACCCCGTCTACCCAACCAGTTCAAGACGTGGATTCGGACTGTATAGAAATGAAAAGGACAATTGCTAGAATGAGTGAGACTAATTACCTAGTTTACCTTGTAAGTACGGATGTATATATATGGAGATAAAAATTCGCTTCCATGAAGAAAATCGAGGTTTAACGGATGTTGATGTATATAAATTTGGGTTAATTTAAGTATCCATATAAATCCACCTTCTTTCTTAGTAATACACGTAGTGAATATTGTAAAGACAATCAATAGCAATCTAAAGCTTAGCACGTATAAAAGGGTGGCTGTAGGCAATTAAGTAGCCAACACAAACTCGTAATGTCTAAGGGTCCAATCCCACACTACACATATATAAAACGTTCGGGGATTCAAATTAAGCCACGTTTTCAATTTTTATCTATATGTTTTTATTGTTGATAAATCTATTAAGGCAAAGTATGTATATTTTTGTATTCAACAACGTTTAGATTTATTGATTAATCTTATGATCCAATGCAAAATATACATAATAAAGATCTTATCTGTTGATCTCCACATATGACTGAAACACACGTACACTAAAAAAACAAAAAGTGGGTGAATATTCTTATACCTTAAATTCTAATAAGGCATGTTACAATTCCTATGAATAGTGTAGGTGTTTTCGTCCGCTCACCTTTGTTTGGGTTCCTTCCCAATTGCCACCCTTTTTTTTTTTGGCTCCTCTATCAGACATTTCCCTATTTCCTGACTTTTGGCTCTTCTTCGTGCCTCTTTCCTACATCAAAGATGTTCAATTTTAAAATATTTGGGTTGAAGGTCATATTTTTGGCATGAATTGCTCTCTTTCTCTTTCACTCAATCAAATGATGCTCTTGAGTCTTGGTTGTAAACAAGTCCAAGTGGGTGATCATTTTGGTCCGATTTTTGCTGTTTGTTTCTCGTATTTAACTTATATTACTTTATTTTTATGGCTTAATTTAAGTATCAATTGGACTTTCATTGTCTGTGTTCTTTCCATGATCACTTCAGTGTAAATTGTTCGTGATAAAGCTCTAGGAGAGTAGCCAAGTTCATGGATTTCCAAGTTGTCTAGTAACCACTGCTCCGATTTCCTCTATTCTGAGAATTTTGTTGATTTGATTACCTTTCATTACTGTTTTGTTGGTTTGGTTTCTAATGATGCTGAGATGTACACAGGATTTTCTTATCTCTGTTTGTATCACTCCCTAGAAGAAATCCATCAGGTTAGGTCTCTTCTCCTTACTAACATAAAATCTCTAATTCCTCCCCCCCCCCCCCCTCCAAAAAAAATTACTGCCTATTGTTTGGCTTTGCAATTTCTTCCGACTCTGATATAGAGACATATTGACTAGGGAAGGTTATGAGGAGTTGCTTACCTTTGAAAGAAGGGCAATCTAGTCGTTGGCCCTGTTAGCTGTTTGAGTTAGCTGTTTGTATTAACTGTTTGAATTAGCTGTTTGTTGAAAAACTGTTTGGTAAAATTAGCTGTTTCTGACAAAGTTGTGAGACAAAAAGCTAATTCTTCAAAAAGCTCTTCCAAAAAGCTTATGAAATTAGCTTTTTCAAATTAGTTTTTTGGACCCAAAAAGCTCTTTTAAAAAGCTATTTCACCAAACACCCAAATTAGCTTTTTCACTTGGTCAAAAAGCTAATTTTGGTCAAAAAAACTCTTTTTGGCCAAAAAACTATTCAAAAAGCTCTTTGCCAAACAGGGTCGTTATATTACTGACCATTTCAAAAAAGAAAAAAATATGACTAGGACAAATTATGAGGATTGGGAATTTAATTTGGTTTCATTGCTGTGCACAGTTTTCACTTTGTATAACCTATTATTCATTGTGATATATTCTTTGTGATAGACTACATATTTCAGACATTGGATTTTTGGTATACCACAGAACATTAATGTTATTACTGCTGCTGTTCTAGAACTGTTCGTCCTTTTGAAGCTTTTGTTTAAACATTTCCCTATGAATTGGGTTGTTAAATTTAGAACAAGAACAATCCACTATTGCAAATATGTTTTTGGTCTCTAAGCTACTCGAAATAGCATTATTAGGAGTTGTCACTTTGATTACTCTATATAATTATGCATTATTATTTTTAGATTTGTGTATATTAGATTTTGTGCTAGTGCTGTTAGCTTTTTTTTTTTTACAATGGTAAACGGGCCTAGCTCATCAGACCCCTATCTTAGGGGTACCTAATGGGCCTTAACAAACCAAGGGGGTAAGGGATATCAAAGCCTAAGCAAACTGCTTAGGAACCCAACCCAGTGTTGTTAGCTATTTGGTTGTTTTTGGTGATATGATTTTTTGAAAGTTGACAAAGATAAAATGTTTTTAAAATGTGGTCATATACACGCTCAAATTACAGTTATATTTCATCACTTAGTTGGCTCTATCCTAAAAGGATACCGTAATTTTACATGTTTAGTGTATATGGTATCTATCTTCTTAACTCCTGATTTCTTGGGAGTCCAATACTCATTTTTTTTGCATAAGCTAGCCATAATTTAAGAACTATATGTTAAAAAGCTCTTTCTTAAAATTAAAAATATATATATATTTTGTTTTCAAAGCAAAAGAAAAAACGGGGACAACCATTTTTCTTGTTTTAACTTCTTTAAGTAATGATGACCACTCTATTTGAAAAAGAAACACACACACGCAACCCCCCCCCCCCCAAAAAAAAATCTCAAGGATAACTTCGTGATGTATGTATGCATTGGTAGTAAGATTGAAAAATGGGAGTTGCAGGATATGAGAAAAAAGTTATGTAAAATTGTACGAATCTACTTCGAATTTAATTATAATACGCCATTAGATTTAGTTGCTATATAAAGCTTTTCGAATAATTATCTAAACAACTTTCACCTTCCTAGAAGGTTGTAACATTATACAATGAAGTCTTTGATATAATTTAATGTATAATAATGATATATTTAATATCAACAAATGTTTTAGCGATATAATAATTGATTTTCACAATTTTTAACAATGTTAGCCACTACACTATGGTAAACGTCACAAATACAAACTTACTGGCGCACAACGCGTGCGATTCTAACCCTAGTATACGTAACAAAGGAGAAATATATGTCGAAAAATAGCTAGGAAATTTGTTGAATAATATTTTATTGACTATTTAGCATTAATGAATATTTGTAATTGAAATGGGCCTATGTTCAAGCTTCGGCTTTGGATGAAGTCATTGGCACACCTCTTTCCGCCATCTCGGAAAATCCGTGCACTTGAATCATCTCTCTTGGTGGAAGGCTGGAACCAGACTTCTTACGCTAGAGCAAACGAAGCAAAAAGGAAAATGAACAAATAAATAAAAGGATATTTAAAAAAAAAAACTGTTACAAACTTGTAATGTTAATTGAATCCACCTACGGGGGGGGGGGGGGGGCGCCCCCCCCCCGCCGAAAAAAAAAACAAAAAAAAAAAAAAAAAGCAAAAATAAAAAAAAAAAAAAATATATTTAAAAAAAAAAAATTTTAAAAATTTTTTTTTTTATTTTAAACCCCCAACCCCCCCCCCCCCCCCCCCAAAAAAAAAAAAACACCCCAAAAAATGGAACATGGACATTTTCTCCTAGTAAAAACTACAAAGAACTAAAGGGTAACAATGTAACATGGCAATAATAGTTGTGTCACCTGTGTTTCCCAGAAAATTACATCACGTTACCATTTATCTCACAAACAAATTGACAGGGAGCAAATACAAGGACTTTCACTTGATGACTCCTTTTTCACAGGCTATAATATACGCGCTATTACTATCAATTACATAAATATACAATTCCATATGTCACCCAAAAATTAAAAAGAAAAAAAGAAACACCGGAAAAGTCGGTAGAGAAAATCAAGTTCCAAAAACCAAAAATAAAAACTAATGAAGGAGGAAAAGGGAGAGACAGTTCATTTTCTTTTCCTCCCATTCTCGCAAGTGTTTTCTTGCCCCCTTTTTCATTCTACATGTTTCCTTTCTCCTGACTCCCTGGAGGAATGGAAAAGAAGAAAAACAAAGCTAACATCAAGGAAACAGCAAAACCTTGAGACCTGAGTAAATCAAGATTGAACAGCAATATCTGCATTTGTCTGCTGAATTTTAGGATGAGTGTTTTTGGTGGTCTCCTTGACTTGCTTCGACCGGTCCTTGACCTTGGAGGCAGCATTTCTACCGCCAACCAGCTGATGAAGGTCCCTGTGCTTGGAAGTCGTCAAGCCTTCCTTGTGACCGCTGCCCAGGCTGTGCCTCCATGACCGTGCACAAATCGTTTCCTCAGGAGAAAAGCTAGCCATGTCACCACAGCTCTTTCTGCGCCCAAGCTTAGGTGAAACAGCCCGAGTTGTAGGAAGCTAGCGCATTCAATCAACAATGCAAGTCAATCATTTTTACACCGAAAGACACCCTACCTTAGACAACTTGATGGTATGAGTGCTGACTAGGAGAGAGACAGCCATCATGTCAAAAGTACAGCATTCCCACAGTGAGGTTATATTCTTTCCTCTTTTTTTCGGGGCCGGCGGCCGGCGCGTGGCTCGTTTGGCAAAACAAATCTCTATCCATTCTCTATGTACATAAACACATAACTATAGCTGATTCTAACAATGCAACATAAACACAAAAAAATCATATGGGAGTTAAGACATATTCAAGCTGTCTACCTTCTTAAGTTCTTTCTTTGGTGGAGGCTTCTCATAGTAAAAACTCGGAACTGGACTTGCCCTGAACACCATGTTTTTCCTAAGTTGCTTTATAGCTGCTTCTTCCTCTTCCTGTATTCAAATTGTGTAAAATAATTAAATATGGTTAAGACAGTAAAATGCTGCTTAATAGACAGAATAAAAGCACTGCTCAATAGGCTATAACAGAGTAAAATGACTGCTTAATCAGTTACCACGAGACTTTACAAATGAACCTAGGGCATACTAAGCTTGATTGAAGCGACTCAGGTGGATTGAGATCTTCCCCCTTTTTTTTGGGGGGGGGGGGGGGGCCCGACTATGCTTTATGATCAGGCTTGATCTTGTATTAGTTTTAGATATCAATAGTTCAATGTTGGATCACATATTTGCTTCTTTTTCTACGCATTTTCATACAGTCAGAAAGGTCACTTTTGGACATGTTTTTAGACAAGAATAAATCAATGGTCTCATTGAATTGTCCTCTACTTCTCTTTCTGCGGTGTGACACACAATCAAAGGTTTTCAATCAATGATCCGATGCAGACAACCTCTTCCACTGATCTGCATGTGACAATCCCACCTTCCATGGCCATCCAAAAAAGGGCGGGTGGGGGGGCTTCCTAGGCAGGACTCATGCTATTGAGTTGATTAGTTGATACTTTTAATCTTTTTTCTTTTTTTCTTTTTTTTTGGCTTCCAATTAGGAGTGGAAAAGTTTCATGGTCAAAGATTCGAAGATTTCCCATGGATGGTTAGAAACAAGATGAAAAGAAAAAGGACGAAGCCCAAGCCAAGCTCCAGCCTAATCTCTAGTGCCCGAGCTTGAGCAACTCCACCTCATCAAGCTTTTTAAGTAAATTCAGAAAATACCTAAGTACATTAAAAGCAAGACAGCATGACAACTTGGGTTCAGGCTCAGACAAATGTGCATGGGAGCTCAACTACGCTCAAACTCAGCTGGAAAATTTACCAAGCTGGTGGTTCGACTCTGCTCAATTACTACACTGCAACATACACATATAAAGGTGGCCTACCTTAGTCCTTGCTTCATACTCCCGTTTCTCAGACTCCAATGCTTTCCGTTTCTCCTCCAATTTTGTATAGTACTAGAATGGAGAAGCGGAACAGGCAGAAAGATCAGTACTGCCAGAAACCAAGAATCACACTTTGAGACAAATATTCAAGTCACAAATTACCTCCTTCCGTCTCTCTAGGCGTTCATTGCAAGTGAATGTAGGAGCTACACCAACAGTAGTCCTCGATCTCATAGTCCGCCCAGATGCTCCAGTTCGAAGGAAGGTTAAGGATCAGCAACATCTTAAACGCATTACATAAGTGATAAAGATATTGTATACACCATTTGAATTTTCAAACTTCTACAGCAAAAATAATGGTACTCAAAATCAAGCTAATGTTTATTTTGACCGCAAGCTAATATTTATTTTGACGGTAAGCTCATAAGAACCACCATCACTACAAGGTTCAGCTGAATTCTGCAGGAAAGAGTTCCCAACTCGAAATATGAGAAGGGGTGGGGGACTACTGCATCACTACAAATCACCATGTCTATTCTCTTTTTTATTAGTATCCTATTTTTTCTAGTTTTGAACAGAAAAACTTACAAACAGTTCATTACAATGACAAAGTGAATGTGTCATTGCATTCAGGAATGCTGTACCTTTTTCCGTGGAAGAAAACCATAGAAAAAGGGGCATAAAACAGAAAAGGAATGTTAATCTCATGAAGTAAAATACAGTGACATAAGTGTCAACAGATACATTCCACCTGGAAATAACTGTGGAATGAATTTGTGCATAAGTGAAAGTACTCTAAATAAACAAAATGAAGCCTTCAAAGAAAATGCACATCAGAAGCCATCTTTGCGAACAATTGAAACCAGTGACAAGATCCAATGCTCTCTGAGATAGAACGTACAGGTGAGCCCACATGAAGTGGGCAAGAATTAGGAACAAAAGGTTCATTTCCAGCAATAAAAATCTCAAAGCACCAAAAAAAAAAAATTTTTAAAAAAACCCGAGTCCGACCTTGGATAGGTGAGGCAGACTGGGAGCATGCAGCTTTAAGCCTAAATAATGCGGTAGATGTTTTTGTTGGACCTAAGACAGAAAAAAAATCGTTTATTACTTATCAGTAAAAAAGGATATGATGATGACATGGACCAACTGTCTTCATCATCCATGTACTTCCTCGCAACATGGGGGGTGCTTGGCTGTCAAAAGCACAAACAAAATGATCATCAACATTGCCTATAGGAGCAAGCCAATTTGTATTATGACCTCAAGGAGAATCCAATTACTTAACTATATTTCTATTACTTAACTACATGTCAAAATTAATAAATGTTAATACGTAGGAGCCCCCAACAATCTTTTTCATTACTATTGAATCAAGTTGAACTGCGACAACATTTTGATAACCAACATTATGAATAGCCAAGGGAAAATGCCATCTTCTAATTAACCCCAGCCTAAGGGTCATTACAAACTACAGTACAAATATGACCCCCCCCCCTTCCTTCCCGTGGGTACTAACAGCTGACTTCTTCCAGCGAGAAGTAGGAGACTCTGTCTATGCAACTTGTGTGGAATTCAAACCACAAATTTCCTCATGAACACTGAAACTAGTTTTTTACTATAGGTTTCTTTTTCTATCACAGAAAGAAATCATCAATTTCCCATGCTGATTACTAATAATCTACAGTCAAACTGTCTGCCATTTACTAGTTTCAATGCTCAACTTTCCCATAAGTCTCAATAAGCTTAAGTAGTGAAGTCTTTGTGACTTCTCACAGCTTACTGGAGCCTCGGGTCCAAATGTCACCTACACTACTCTCTGTATGGGGGAACAGCTTTCAAGCTCTACTTTAGACAATTCAGGCAAGTTGAACAATCATGTTGGCGAAGGAATTGGTCTTGAGAACTTAATCATTACATTACAGGCGTGTCCCTGAGAAAGAAAGCAGAAACAGCTAAAAAGGTTCAATTTCAGGGGATTGATAATAAACTAATCAAAAGTTCGACATATATGCAATTAAAATAAAAATTCAATTTCCAACGTTTTCTCTCCTCGGGAGAAGGGGGGAGAAGGCTGTAAGCATATTTTTGGGATTTATCCGAAATTCCTTTGCCAATTTTGGTAAAAGATTGGCCCAAGGCTCAGATTGTGTGGTTTGAGATCTTGTATTTCATGGAAACTATATCATTTCCCAGTTTTGGGCGGAAGATCTCTTCCCTTTGTACAGATGGTGTTGGGTGGACAAGGCACATGGTTGTGTCTAGGGTTACTTCTTGGTACTTTTGGGGCTTCTCTATAAACATTAGGTTATTCAACATAGTTGCAAGCATTTTGGATCCCTTTGTGCAGACTTTGGGAGTGCCTTTTGCCATCTCCCTTTGCGGGCGTTTGATGTGGCTGTCTAGGCCCCTTAGAGGCATCCATAGTGGCCAATTCTATCCAATTTTTGAGTGTCTATTCCATTGTAGGTGAGAGGAAAGTTTTAATGTTTGAGAGTTTGTGTGTGTATTGCTATCTCTCTTTGGTTAAGCTCTTGGTTCGCCGCATCTCTCTCAATTAGTGGATTCAGTATGCTCGTCGCCGCCTGTATTTTTTCCTGATTGGGCTTTATATGTTGATCTTGTCTCCTCCTATTTTAGCTTTAATCACGTTCATTGCTATTCTCGATTTTTATGTCATCCTATTTTTCTTTTACTGATCAATTTCTCGAATACTATTCCTAACAAGTAATATCAGAGCAATTTTTGCCTAACTAGTACCAAAGCAATTTTTCTTAACACATACTACATGTGCTATATTATACCACTGTTCACCAACATTGAGTCGGCAATCCAATAGACCTAGCAGAATTTAGATGATGTGCGAGCTCACAGCCATACTTCACTAACATGACACATAACCTCCACATAAAATCTTATTCTGACAAAATTTAATCTCAGAAGAAAGCACACTCCATGAAGAATTGCTTGAAGAAAGAAGTAATGAGAAAAGATGGCATGGCACCATCAGATTCAAGTAATGAGATTCATTCAGTTACCTCTGATTTCTTTGCGGAGCTAGATGACTTTGCATTGCTTGCTGTTGGAGAAACAGGAGTTTCAACTTCTGTTGGACCGTCACACACTTCCTTATCAAGTGTTGCATTAGAAGGTTTTCGATGTGTGCTCTTCGTCCTTGTGTTCTCAACAGCTGCTGTTTCAGATGTGGGTTCAAGAGGCAAGTTAGATTCAACCTCGGCCTGCAGGACCTCAGAGGTGTACTCCACATCCTTTACTTCACTGTTTCCTTCGGGTGATTTAGGATTGATTTCCTGATCAGAATCAGCAACCTCCTTTCCCATTTCACTGCATACACAAAAACAGAAACACAATATTAACCTGGCCACTCTCTCCACCACGCAAGAATTGCAAAGAAAAAGAATAATACTTCAAACATCTGAACTTTCCACAAAATTTCTCAGTCGTAATAGAATGATATAGCAACAAGGGAAGAACTATTTATAACAGGGGGAAAACTATGATTCAACATTGATTATTTTCTCGAAACTTGAATACCGCACATCAGTAAGAATATAAGGGAGTATGACAACCATAAACATTTTCATCATCTCCAATCTCAATAAGAAGACATATTTCATTTCACTTGTCTTTATGACAAACTACAAGAACACCCATAAAAAGAAAATTTATCATGGAAATCTAACAAACCATTAGCAAAATCTGAGGTAATTATCTCACTAAAATAAATCCTTACATGCCAAACAATCATGAAATCCTTCTCACTTATCTTTCTTTCATTTGTTTTCTTTACTATTCTTTTTATTTTTCTTTTTTTGGGCCCAACAAGATTTGAATCATTCAGTCGCCTGAAATTTTCATCCAACTGCAGACATATTTAAAACAAAAAAGAGGAATCATTCAACATTTCCGTCAGGGTCATATTTAAAACAAATAAGAATCTGGTACATCCCCATATTACACAAACCCAACAAGAAAAACCTCATTCCCACATATGAAAGCTACACCCAACAAGACGAACCAACTACCTGAAGCGGACCAAACTCACCAAATGTGCAAAAACTGACAAGAAATCCTATTTGGGGGATGGGTAAAAAAAAAAAAAAAACCGGAATATGTATATTCCTTATCCCTGGGCTCCCCTGTTCTTTTCAAGAATCACCCCCTCATTAAACAATGAAATCAAAAATTAAAAAACAAATACACACAACAAATAAAGAAAAAAAAAAGGAGAAGACGAGTGTAAAAATTAAAAAGTTATTAAACAACAAATTAGAAAACGAGATTATTAAACACACGAGGCAGCCTATATAACCTACGCAATCAGGGAAAAGTTCAATCTTTTCACACCAACACCCAAAAAGAGAAAGGGGACAACTGGGTTTTTTTTGGGGGGGGGGGGGGATTTTTCCTCGCCAATTTTTCACCACTTAAGTAAAATTTCACATAAAATGGAAAATCCAAAATCCAAAATCATCACCCTTTGAGTTTTCCTCACCATTCAGTGCTTAAACAGAAGAAACACAAACCAGAACGAGAAATTTCACACAAAATGGAAAATCCAAAATCAAATTCAATGAAAACAAAAAGGAAAGAAAAGCACTAAAACAACAAGCCAGAAAGCTAGAATAAGAACAGAACATAATCACAGATCGAGCGACATTGGAGGATATTTGGGGGGGGGGGGGGGGGATTCAATTAGTCTTACGCTATTGAGCTCGGATCTGAGAAAGATCTCTCTGTCTCCCTCGCCCTCTCTCTCTCTTCGTCCTCTCTCTAGCGCTCTATGCGAAAACCCCAAATTAACTTGGCGCTGTGTTTTCGTCTGTATATTGTGGGAGAAGGATGGATATGGAGAGAGGAGAGAGAAAGAGAGAGACAATGGGTGGAAGAGAGAGAAATGATGAAAACCAACCAGAAGCAGCGTTGTTAGTCGTCCTGCGGTTGGTTATTTATAGACAAAGATAAAAGCAGATTTTGATTTTGAGCTACCGTTGATGTTGAAATTGGGTTACCCATTTGGCTATGGAGAAAATTTTCTCAGTGTCTGTGAGACTGTTCTCCGTGGAGTCTTTTTCAAATTTCAATGATAATTTTGGATTTAAAACAAATAGTAGTTTTTTTTTCCCTTTCCTAGAACAAAAAAGGTTTTTTTTAAAATTTTTAAATGAGAAAATTTGGGCATGGTGTCTTCTAGAAAATAAACTCAATTTGGCAAAACTAAGTTCAAAATTAAACATAGATAAGTTATATTCAATTTAGCTCAGTGAAAATAAGTTCATTTAAAAAAAATATGTTTAGTTTTGGTCAAATCATTAAAAAAAATAAGTTCAATCTAATTTAGATAAGTACAGTCAGATAGAGTTGGCAAGATTGTATTCAATTTGAATACCGAATTTGTCCAACCTAAACAAAAAAATTCAGGAGCAATTGCGAATTCTCATCCAAATTTTAAAATCGGATGCTATGCTTTTCCTATTTTTAGTATCTTGAACCCAATTTTGAGATGAGTTTAGACTTGTTCGATTTGTCAAAGCTTAAAAAAGAGATATTGAACTAAGTGTTTTGTCCAAATTTTAAACATTGTTCAATTTATCCTAATTAAATTCAAACTACGTCGAAGTTTTCACCACCTCTAAATCCAAATAAATAGTAATAAAAGGAATACGTTCTATGAGAACTTTTTGTTTCGAAATTGTTTGTGTACTAACTACTTTTTCTTATATTGATTTCAACATTAAAAAGTTAAATTAATTTTATAAATAATCATTTAGAGTCCATTCTTTTTAATTTATCATAAATATTTATCATCAGCAATCAGCATTTATCAGCACTAATAAACACTTAGTTATATTTACTGCTCACAATTTCAGTCATAATCAACATTCATTAGTATAGATCAGCAGTGATCAATACTGATTCACGCTCATCAGTAATAAGTTACTTATGCTAAGTTGAAATAACATTCTCTTAATAGTTAATATACATAACATAAGTGAGAAGGTTTAGGTGTTTCTGTATATAACTTAAAGACAACTCTTATAATTTAATTTTTTGTTGTACTTAGCTTTTAAGTTGTTGAATAATAACCAAAAAAAATAGCTTTTTATGTATTAGGATAACAAAGTTTCGGTAAAATTGACTTTTTGTTTGCTTTTTCATTGGTGAGTTATTCTAATTGAGAGACTATGTTACAATGATATCATAATGAGAGGTATATATAATAATGAGAGATTTATATGAAATTGAAGTTTGGGATAAAAGGAGGTAGAAAATGTTCAATAAGGGTTTGTTCTTTTTAGTGATGAGATATAGTGGTAAGCTGTAAGAAAATGTAATGAGTTGAAAGGAATTGTAAGAATTATAAAGCAGCTGTAAGAAGATGTAAGAAGTTGTAAAAAGTTGTAAAAAGTTGTAAGGAATTGTAAAGAGTTGTAAGGATAGATGAAAGAAGTTATTGAATTATTAAAAAGTTATATAGTATAATTTTTAGATATGTATGCACAATTGTTACGTTGGTGCCTAATTTATGATTTGTGAAATAACATGTAATATATTAGTCACATTTATGAAATAAATTTGATTTCGCCAGTAAACAAATTATTTTTTAATATTATTGAAACAAAAATTGTTTTTTTACATTGAGCATTTTAGATGGAAAAAATAATATTAAAATAATATAATTAATGAAATAAACCTTTAAACAAGTTAATTAAACAACAATATAATAAATTCAATCCCACATTTTTTTAATCAAAATTTTCTATACTTGAGGTGATTTTTTATATTAACATTAGTTTGAGCTTCCTATAAGAAAATTAAAACGAAAAATAATACATTTTTTTGCCAAAATGTAATAGAACTCTTAAAATGAAATCCTATTTTTAAATAAACAAATTTAAATTAGTATTTTTAATATTTTATTACCAAAAAAGTTTATAAATAGACCCTTGAAATATTAGGAAATAATTTTTATATTATAATTTTACAAGCATGAATGCAATTTTTGAATTATAATTCTTCACATACAGATTAAGAGTTTTCAGACTAAAACATGAATGAAATTTTTGTACTATAATTTTAAAAGCATGTTAACTTATTTCATCTGTAATGACCTATATTGTTTGAATTAAAACTGAAATATAATTTATGTCGTTAAATTCTATTTTTATGTTTTATAGAAATGTTGTGTTCATAAAAAATATTTATAAATTTTTTATATTGATAATATAATAAAAAATATATACATATTTCTATAATTAATAGAAAAAATAAATGACTTATTGAATTTTATACAATATGAAGATAGAAGGAGATATAAGAAGATGTAAAAAGATGTAAGAAAATGTAAGGATTATGGTAAGGGTGTAGGAGCTATACTGCTATAAGGAGATGTAAGAAACTATAAGGAGTTGTAAGTTATAAGCTAAATCCTCTCAATTGCAAAAAAGAATATGGTCTAACTCTAGCTAGGTTTGTCTTGTCATCCATTAAAAAGGTATGGAACTCAAATCACATTAAACTGCTCATTTTGATAGTCTTTTAAGAATGATAAAAGCTGAGTTTTTCAAATTATAGAGGCATATGCACCAAAATAAGTCTAATGTTTAATTTTTCCTCCCTATAATAGTATTGTATAACCAAAATAAGTCACCCAAAAAAAAAAGAAAAAAGAGAGGCATACATACCAATTCTTTAAAAAAAATAATTAGAAATGCATGTAAGGACAAACTGTGTTATTTCTTTTGAAGATAGGTAAATTTTTATCCGGGCACATAATTTAGGAAGATTTAAACTATTATCTTTTTTTCTGTTTTTCTTTTTTTTGAACCCAACCATTCTATAACTAGGCTAACCATACAGGGGCCAAGCTGTGTTATTTTATAATTTAATTTTGAGCTAACTGCATCACCTCGTACTTTTTTGGGGGTTCAAAATCACCCATAAAAGTGAAAAAAGAAAAAGAAAAAGAATGTTGATAGGTAAATGCCCCACACACACAGAGAATTCCAATTCCTCATATACGTTTGACATCTTTTTGTACCAAATTTTTCATTTCTTATTTGTTTTTTAAAAAAAATCAGTACTTTAAATTTCAATTCATTTTCAAGAACCAATATGGATTGGTTCAAAATTTCAAATGATTTGACACATCTTTCCTTTAAGTAGAATATTAAATTTGAATCTTGTTGACAAAGAAAAACTACAATTGAAGAGTTATACATTTCATGAACTAATAATAACCAGCCTTAATAAAATAGAGATCAAAGACCCCCCCCCCCCCAAAAAAATCATATCTTTCAACACAAAAAATGGAAATACCATTTTGTATTTATCAGTAACTGGGTCAAATTTTTCCCCCAATTGAAATTCTAATAGTAGGGCGGGTTGGAGGGCGAGAAGGACTTGACCTTCCGCCCACCCCATGCCTTGCAGGGTGATTGCCCTCCATAGGGCACCACCACTACGGTTCATGAACCCAAGAGGCCCACGTGGCGTGGGTTTTCTGTTCCTAGTTAAATATTTTAGGGTATGTTCTATTCTGTCACTGCTTCTTCCCCCTATAAATCTTTGTCATGCTTTTGGAAAATTGTCTCCATCCTAATCATCCGTTCAAACACTTGTCATCTACCCACAAACCTTCCCGCTGTTTGCATTCAAATAATGTCACGCTTTTATTGGAAAATTAACAAAAAATTCTTCTATTTGTGTTTCTTATAGTCACTCAAGTTCTTTTCCGATCATAATGTGATGGAGTTGGCTTGGTATGAGTTATGTCAATCCTAGCTTTTTCGCAGCTGCAAGAAACTTGCTAATAATTATCTTAAAAGATATATCAACAAGGATGATAGTATAGTTTGTAAAGTTTGGTATTAAAATTTATCGATGGCACAATGAGTAATTTATTGACATTATATATTAATTAACTTTAACTTAACAAATGGTACATAATGTTTAACACTTCACAATATGATTAAAATATTAATTTGACTAAAGTCAATAAAAACTCGTTAATAGCCTCACCATGACCGTGTCCTTTGGGGACCCAAATCAAGAAGAAGGCTAAAGATCATCATTACAAAGAGACACAACGACCTACTTGGGCCATGATGGGTCAAGGCCAATTTAGATGTTTCAGCAGTTAGCTTTTTATTATCAATACAGTGTCCTATAAATAGTCACCTATTCACTTGAAAAAGACACATTGATTACTACATGCATCTCTATATTCTGGCAAAAATTGTCACGACTGTTCGCCTATCACCAAAACGGATGCCAAGATCCAAATCTTTAGCAAGGGATATATAATGTTTAACACTTCAAAACATGATTTTGTTTCTTAAAAAACCATTTTGACAAACAAACTTGAACTTGGATATATCAATGGGAAAAGGGTGTTATTGCTCTCATCAATTACATTTAAATAAGGTATATTCAAAAAATAGTCTATTTTTTATTTTACGAACAAGAGCTTGCCTGTTTAGGCAAATTCGAAAAGCAATTAGATTTGAGACTTGAGAACCTAAAGATCTACAAAAGAGCCAAACTATCAAGGTGTTTTTTTGTAATTTTTCATGCATACAAAAATTATTACACTGAAATATTGTAATATTTTTACCCAACAATATGTACAAAGAAAATGAAGATTCTTAGAAAAAAGAAAGAACATTTTCATATAAATGAGATCTCAACAACACCATGACAAACTTTCTTATCAAAATTTAACATACTTCACAAGGAAATGGAATCCACCAAAAATAACAAGTTGGAGTTCAGTCTTTACATAGACAATCTTGTCAAGTATTTCATTTAACAAAACAGAACGTATAGAAAGAGAACATGTGGCAGGATTGTTAGCCGATGAGAAGTACCCAAGGTCCAAACCTAAAACCAGTTGGGGATTATCTGTGACAAGATTATGTTCATGTGTTTATTGGATTTTTGGTGTCCACGGCATCATCTTTTGATTTTGGATGTAATATTACAACATTTAAAGATAATGCTTAGCACGTCAATATTTGGGGTATTTATTTTTAATATACTAGGTTTAAGTCAATAGTATTTTCATTAGCTAATTATACAGTAGCTTATTTGTTATATGTGAATGATGGTGTTGAAAAAGGGCATGAAACTACATTATCCATGTATGATAAGTTCTTATTAAATTGATGGGTAAAAGCGTCCATAACTCGATTGTAATACAAACAAAACAAGTAGCCCGTAATTTATAAAATAGTAAGGTATAGGTTACTTATTGCGCATGAATGATGGTGTTGGGAAAGGGAACGAAACCATTAACACCTGATAAATAAGTTAATACATTGCTAAATTGACTAGTCAAATAATCATTGACTTGGTAGTGGCATATTAACGGTAAACACGAATAATTTCAACTTTGAAGACATTGAACGAGAATAATTCAAGGTTTAAAAATAGTTGTTAATACTCTAAAGTTTGGGAGAATTTATTTTTAATAGTCTAATAAGCATTTTAAATTGTATTTTTCAGCAACGACATTGCAGCAAACGTGATAACCGTTGGATCAACCGAAATTAGAGATTAGATTCCATTGTTGATCTCTTTTTCATCTTAAAAAAAAAAGGAAGAAAAAAAGCATTTGCTTGCGCCCTTTTCTTTGTTTGTGATGTGATATGGTCTCATCTTAATTTTGAGTACTGTCTGCGTTGCGGGGCTACGGCTTTGTGTTCAAGTTGCCCTTTTCTTGGTGTTAATACTTCATATCCAATAGGGAAAATTACTTGAGAGTGTTGCTTTACGTTTAATATTCCTCAAATTCCTTTTTGTACTTGAAGGAGTTCTTTTAATGAGACAAAGGTGTTAGGTGCTTTTGTGCTGGCAATGTCTCTGTCCACGTTATTTTACTCATGTGCCCTTATAGTGAGAGGAAGAGCAAGTGGGACTAATGAGGAGTTGCGGTCATTGTGCGAATGCCCAATTTCAGCTACAGCTCTGTCTCTATCAACCTTTCTTTCTCTGTCAATAACTCTGTGTACTAGAGTTAGTAATGGTAGGCTGAGTTTGTGGCGTGCACAGCTGGCCAAGTTGGTGAGGAAGTGGCCGAAGGGAAGGGTGTGTGTGATGCCATCGCAGGAAATCAGCGTGGCCAGAGAAATAGCAAAGAAGAGGTAGGTATTTTTCAGTTAAAGTAAGTTGTATGTTCAATTGAAGCTAGGATTGTCAGTGTCAGTAACTGAGTGTGTAGATTGGTATGTCCTTGGCATGTGTTCAATAAGTGAGGAAGAGTATTCACTGTTGTGGGTGAAGTTAGGGGGGTTGGATGGTTGAATGTGTTGGTATTGATTTGTAGTAATTTAATTTACTTTAATTTAATGAAATGTTATATGCTGTAAGTAGGTAAAGGTTGTGGGGTGGTAACATGTGAGTGAGTGAATGTGCGTAAGTAAATAAGGGGGGTATATCCCAGGATAACAGTAGGTGTCATCATGGGATGACAATGTTATGTATGAAGGTTGTTTGTAGGCAAAATGTAAGATGGTAACCGGTTAAGGTATGGATATGTTGAAGATGGTAGTGGTGATATGTAGGGCTACAGATGCATGTGTGAATGTGGGAAATATGCTATTCTTATTGAGAAGTATAGTTGGTGACACTTGATTTTTGTGTGCAGGTGGAGTCGTCGATTTTCTGAAGCAGTTGCAGTTAGGTACAAGCAGTAACGATGATGCAAAACAATTCAGTGGGGGACATGGTTGTGCATATGAGAGAGATTGCCATGTATGTCTGTTGGGGTGGGGTGTTGGATGAAGGGGTGAATGGGTTAATGACATATGTTTCTGCTGCTAAAGTTGATGGTTATGTATATATGTATATATAACATGTAATGCTAGTCATCTTATTTGACAATGTTGTGGTTGAATTTGCTGAATGTGTACGGGAGGACATGTTGATGGTGTGCCAAGTGCGGGTGCCGTTGCAGTGGGCCCCAATGTCTTCCGCTGTGTGTAATTTGTACACATTGTATGTGTGTTTTGGTTGCAAGCAACAGGTAATTTATGGAATGATAGTTCTAACCCAACTAACCATGTTGCACAACCCAGGATGACATTTGGTTTAGGCACGGATGGACGCTGCAATGATCCCGGGGAAACTACTGCTCCCAACCTCCCATTATTAAATGTCTTTGTGTGGCTGCAAAAGTGAAACGATGATTGTCTTAGGTGGTGGTTGGATTGTGTGCCAATGTGAACCACGCATGTGTGAAGTCCCTTGCATGTTATTTATTACATCCTTTAATGTACCCCAATTTGCAAGTGCAATTACAGGTTGTGCACTTTGGCTTTAATTAATAATATGGGGTGAAGGTTGGTGGGCCTCATACGTTGTACTTTAGGTTGGTCAGGAGAAAGTGTTAATGGGGTGGGATTTGCTTAGTATTTAATGATCATAACCACTGCCCATGCAATCAATTCTTCAGTTGATCACTTTCTCTATTTAACTCTGCATTGTATGGTAACAATCCCATTCCCTTGCTTAGTAGTGTAAATTACATTATCCCCCTCCTAACTGCGAAACTGGGACTCACTGGTACAGAGTGGTCCACGGGCCGCAGCTGTGAGGGGTCTCACAATAGTAGTTCTTCAGAGTCTGATTGTACTTGTTCCGAGTGCAATATGACGTATCACCGTGACTGTAAGCTAGAGGCTAAAATTGTGGAGCACCATGACAACTACCACAGAAGATACCCTTGTTGTCCTATGCGGGTAAGGTGTTTTATTGGTGTTCAGGTTCAACTATATGTCCTACTGCATATTGTGAAAATTTGTGATACTTGTCATGTTTTTTTCTTCTCCTCTTCTGCTCACACCACTTCATTTTGTTTCTTTGTGACTAGGATGACTATGCATGTGGTTACTTTGAAGAAGTGGACATACCCCAATAAGGCCATGGAAGTTATTGATGACTTGGTCGCAGAGATGAGGGAGGCACGCGATGTGCTACTTGAGGAACGAAACAATCAGTACTGGATGGAAGAAGAGGACAGAGCTGTTGAGGACGTAATGAGGGTAGAGCTTGATGAACTGAAGGGCGTTGTTGGGGTCGCTTTTGCAGCTATTGTGGTGCTTGTTGCAGCTCTACTTGTGATGTGGTCCTTTTAAGTTACGACATGTGTCCACTGCTATGCTTTTTGGAAATACCATAGTGCGTCGTACCATATTTGGTGAGGCCCCCATCCAATGTTTGGACTTACTTTTTTGCGTGCAGTAGTGCGTGTGCTGATTGTGGTGCGCGTAGTATTCCTTAAGTTGAAAACGGTTTGTCGTATTGTCGATTGTGCACGTGTTTGGCGTAAAGTCTTCCGATGTTGTTCGCTTGTTTGTACTTTCCGTTTGGAATGTTATATATCATATAATGTGTATAATTGTACATATGTACACGGTGACCACTATACATATACATATATATGTATGTACATATATGTATATATGAACCCAACGCGACTGACATCCCCCCAACGGTTCTATGTAAACCCGGGTTAGGTACCGCATAAGCCAGGGCTAGCGCACCAAAGGAAGCACATGAAATCGACCCCTCCAAAGCTGTATATATATATACACACACACACACACACATATATTAATATATATATGTGTGTGTGTGTGTGTGAGTGTGTGTGTGTCATACCCACGTGCATGTGTCTATATAGCTTTATATATATCCATATCTATATTTCTATATACTAGCGTACATATATATATACATATATATATATATAC